>CAOLHI010000283.1:0-730994 GCA_948474755.1 Ctenosaura bakeri
CATTGTAAATAATAAATAAATAATTTTATGGTTGGGGGTCACCACAACATGAGGAACTGTATTAAAGAGTCGCGGCATCAGGAAGGTTGAGAACCACTGTACTATACAAACAGACTGGGATTATTTTTTTCTTGCTGAAGCAGGAGAAAAAAGATGGATTTGCATAAAGCAACAATTTAAGGCAATAATCTTGTTGGCAATACCATTACAGATTGTGAAGCTGCATAGAAGAATCACAGAATCTTAGAGTCAGATTACTAGAAGGGCCATCTAGTCCAACCTCCCGCCATGCAGAAATATCCAACTAAATCACTTCTGACTTGTATTTATTCCACCACAAATATAGAGACTTTTACCTGTCCCTGCTGCTATAGCATCATATGTGGGGATAGCTTAGATGTCTTTGTGGCTCCTGTGTGAGATTTTATTCTTATAATCCCTCCACTGGATACTACCCCCCTGGAATAATTGCTGTCACTCCAGCAATGAAACTGTCGAGTAGGACTTGGTGGACTAACAACAGAAAAGGAACACTTTCTGTATGTGTGGTACTGTGTGCCTGAACAAGTCTTGTACTGGGAGAAAGGTTGGATAAAAATAAAACAAATAAATAATCCCTTCTATAGCAAGATTGTATCATCCTCAGAGACATATGTGTATAATACAAAAATAATTCATTAAACAATTCAGCATATAGCTAAAGATTACTTAACCCATCTAAATCTTAACTGACTTCTTTGTTGTTGCCTTCAAGTCAACTTGTGGTGTCCCTAAGATGAACCTGTCACAGGGTTTTCTGGGGCTGAGAGTTTGTGGTGTGGCCAAGGGCACCCAGTGGGTTTCCATGGCTGAGTGGGGAATTGAACCCTTGTCTCCAGGGTTGTAGTCCAGTGCTTACACCACTATACCACACTGGCTCATCTAGCGCTTGCTTTATCTCTTCATAATCCTACCTGGTCCTAAGTAGCTACCCCAAGATCATTTGCCCCAGTTTGCCAATGGTAGCAGCACAGCTCCCTGGTGCACCTCTACCCACAGCTGTGGATTGACCAGAGTGCACCCATGCACTAGTCAGCTGCTTTGCTTTCAGGGGAGGAGACTTTGCCCTTGTGTGGGTGAGGAAGGCTAGTGCTTTTTTCTTGAATGATCCACAGTATTGCAGTGAAGCCCTATGGTCAATCAATCACCAGTGTGTGTGTTCAGAACACTATTAAAAGGGCATTAGACTCCACATTCTCATAGATGGTCCAGTTTTATTCTTTAAAAGCTCTTACTCAGGGGTGTCAAACTCAATTTCATCTTGGGCTGCATCAGCATTATGGTTGCCCTCAATGGCCGGTTGTATCTGTAAAACTATATAAATGTATCTACTCTTTTATCATATTAAATAATTGCCTCTGCATTTGATTATTACTGGTGTTAGTAATAACTAGCACTGAAACTAGAAGTCTAGGAAAAATAATGGCAAGCAGATACTCAAGTGTACAACTATTGTACAATTTATTGAAAAATGAATTTTGAAAACAAAAAGTTTTTTTTAATTATCAGATAAATATTACCAAGTATTGTTTATTACATTACCTTTGCTAAACTTTTTGGTCCCAGCTGAGACCCCCTCTGTTCTCCTGCCCCTTTCTGTACCTGGTGAGCCCAATCCCCACATTACGGCTGCCGGTATGTTGAAGAGAGACCCAGCAGCCAGCAGCTGCAATCTACTTCTACTTCTGATTGCTCCTCTGTCCAGTTATCATGAGCCACAGCTCTGATGACAAGACTTAGACAGAGGAGCAGTCAGAAGTAGAAGTAGATTACTAGTACTGGATGCTAGGCCCCTCTTCAGCATACTGGCAGCTGGAGGCCCGCAATGTGGGGATTGGGCTCGCCAGGCAGAGGGAGTGCCACAGCTGCAGGAGAGATGTGAGGGCCACATGGATTCGGCCCGCTGGCCCTGTGTTTGACACATGTGCCTTACGTGTTTTGGCCCATACATAAACTGATTGGCCTCCTTCAGGAGCTATATTAAAAATAAGCAAAAATATTTATATTAGCTTAAAATCTTATACAAAAGAACAACACATAAAAATACAATCCAAATTCTCATAATAAAGTATACTACTTGAGTATCAGATCAAATATATATCATAAAGCAAATCAACAGGAAACATTTCTAGAGTTGCTAAGACAGTCTCTCTATAACCTGCACTGATAAACAATAAAAGAATACAGACTCAATTTTATAATTATTATTTATACATTTTGACAGGTGGTTGGAAATAAGGTAGCTTGCTTTTTTTAGTACGTCTAGGACTGTAGCTTTTGGCAGCTGTCAGAGGAAAGCATGTTTGAACTGGATTTGAGAATGGATTTGGACACAATTTTCAGCTTGCAATACCACTTAAGCTATCATGTCTTCCCCCAGAATCTTGGGAACTCTAATTTGGTGGGGTATGAAGAAGTAATCATGTTAGAGATCTTTAATTCATCTCCCACAGAACTGAAATTCTAGATGTTCCTGAGAAGAGGGAATAACTGCTAATTTTAGCCTGGAGTGTGCTTACACTCAGAGACATCAAAGCGGTCATAACAGAAGTACAACTGAATACCACTTCTGTATCTAATGCCTCCTAGTTACGTAATGTATAAAGCATCAATCAAACACAATCTCTTCTGTGAGACATGTGTCCTACTCACAACTGCAAAATGCCAAGTGCGAAAAGAGGTGGTGTAAGGTAAAAATTAGATGTTTGTCATCTAGTTAGCTTTGTTGTCATTTCTGCAACCAGTGTTGCGGGGACAACACAAGTCGTCCCATTATCTGAGGCAGGAAGACACATACTGTCCTCCATGTTTCCTTCTGTGTCCCTCTAACCACACTCATCTCCATCACTTCCTTAGTCCCTCAGTTAGCCTCATTTTGAGGGGTCCTCCCACTTAGAGTGAGGCACTCTAGGTTTTCATGGAGACTGCCTGTGTCACTGCAGCACAGGAAATCTTCAGAGTTCACCCTGCCCACAGCGAGGATCACTGACAGCAAGGCATTTGCAGACTTTTAGACCTAGAAGAGTTCCACCCCAGCCATGTCTTTATTGCACTATTATCAAAGGAAGAAAGTGTCTGGTGCAGATTTCTAGAACTGCCAGTGTCCCACGCTGGAATTTCCACCCAGCTGCAGCACCTGCTAGAAAATAGCCAGTGATGCTCTCCAAAACAGTGTCAAGGATATGTGTGTGTATTTAACTTCTGAGTTTGGCTGCCTGACTTGGATGCCTCATTCTGGGCCACATTCACACTATGGAATTATGGTGCTATTATTCTACTTTAATTGCCATAGTTCCATCCTAATCTTGAGAATGGAAGTCTAAGGAGACACTAGGACACTCTGGCTGAGAATTCTAAATGCTTCACCCTATACAGCAAATCCCAGGATTCCATGGGAGGCAATCACTGGAGTTAGAGTGGAATAATATCACCGTATAGTGTGGTATGGGTAAGTTCCTATTTTATAGGATGGCTGATCCTCCATTGACATCTGTGAACCCTCCCTCCACTTTCAAAAGCATTGAGCATATTTGCTACATAAAACTAGGACATGTGTACCTGAAGGGAATATATTTGCTGCCCTTTTCTGGTATGCATCTCTTTTGACAACTCATTCGCTTGTCCAGAAAGAAGAAAGAGGCCTGTAGCATTCATGCTGTATCAATGTTTAAAGGAAGAGCTTCTCACCCTTTGATTGTCTCTCTCCACCTACTCATTCTAGAACGTATTTCTAACTCCAGCTAAAGTTGTCTCAGAATACAGTTCAGATTCCAAAGCTGTACAGTAATCTAATAGGGAGTGACAACTGCCAATGATCTCTGTGTTCTCTTTCGTTAGCTGCAGCAGCTACAACAGTCATCTATGAAGCAGATTAGAATGTGAGATTGAACTGGGCAGAAATAATTCTACTAACTACTTCCCTCCTGCCTTAATGTAGTTCAATAAGATACATCATAGGCAGGCTTGTATCCTAAATATAAGTTGATCTTCAGCCACATACATATTTTAAAAGGTTTCTTCACAGATTTGAGGATCCTTAGAACAATTGTGGGATGGGACATGGGAAACTTTTGGAAGGAGAAGGGACAATAAACTTCCTTTCTATAAATTTCCTTGTTAATTTATCCTGAGCTTCCAATCTTAATTTTGTATAATTACATCTTCATCAACAGTGCCTCCATATCCCCATATTCTTGGGAGGGCTTCTTGGGGGGTGAGGTGCAGGTGAGTATAGGAAGGAGATGGGGATAGAAGATTTTCTTTCCATGAACCTAGTTTCCTGATCCTTATCACCTTTCAAATGCCTGATAAGGGGAAGATAGGCAGAAATGGCAAGGAGATGCTTGTGGAAGGACTATTTCACCTTTAACAGCAGTATTGCTGGGAGATATTTAGCAGGTACATCATAGGATCATACAATCACTGAGCTGCAAGGGTTATCGAGTCCAAGCCCTGTCATGCTGGAGTGTGCAACTAAAACACTGAAGAGAGATGGACATCAAACTTTAGGTTAAACACCTAAAGGCACCGATCCTATCTGATTTTGGAAGCTAAGAAGAGTCAGTCTTGGTTAGTACTGTATTTGCCGGTATATTAGACACATTGCCATATAAGACACACACTATTATTCAGATTTTGTAGGAAAAAATATTTTAGTACCTTATTCCCTGTTCCTGTTCCATCTGCTTGGGTGGGGGGACCTCCTTGCCCAGGCAGAAAAAAGAGGCAGTGTGTGTGTGTGTGTGTAAGAAGCTCCCCCCCTTCCTTTCTCCCTTGTGAGAAAATTTTCCTGCTGAGGCTGAAAGAGGAGGGAGGGAGGCAGTGTGTGTGTGTGTTTGTGTGTAAGAAGCTCCTTCACCCCTCATTCTTTTCCTTTCTGCCTTGCGAGGAAACTTGCTGGAGCACTCCTTTCATCCCTATTCCCCTCCTCCAGTTACTGTATTTGCTAGTGTAGAGGACGCACCTCATTTTCAGAAGGCATTTTTTGGGGAAAAAGCATATGCTGGCAAATACGGTACTTCAATGTAAGACTGCCAATGAATGTCAGCTGTATTTCAGAGGAAGGACTGGCAGAACCACCTCTGAGTATTCCTTGCCCAAGAAAACTCTAGGAAATTCATGAGGTCACCATAAGTTGACAGATCACTTGAAGGCCCACACACACACACACACACACACACACACACACACGAAGGGGAGTCCAAACCCTGCTGAAGCAGTCTGTTCCACTGCTGAATAGCTGTTACTGACAGGAAGTTCTCCCAAAGGTTTGGGTGGAATCTTTTTTCTTGTAATTTGAATCCGTCGGTTCATATCTTATTCTGGAACAGTAGAAAACAAGTTTGCAACAATTATATAACAAGTAATAACAATTAATAACAATTAAATAACAAGTAAAGCTAACAATTAAAATAAGAAGAGATAATTAGCATTTATACAACATTTCAGAGTAACTCAGTGTAATTGGCAAACATTTTTATCACCATGAAGCTGAAGTGGAATAAAATCTTCACCTCCTAAATCAGAGGTGGAGGAAGTGTGACTCCATTGGCCAAAGATAGCCTCAGAGGTCCTCCTAGCATCCCAACCTTTTCTTTCTTTTTAAACATGATTTTTGCTATCCAATACTTCTGGTGGCATGAGGAAAAATTGTTCCACTCTTTAAAGGCCTGCTGGCGTATTGTAGGCTCCGGAAATCCTTTTTTTACAGAAAAGGTGACCTGGTAGTTGACTTCTGGGTTGCTTCCTCTTTCAAAATGGCCTCTTTTGGCCTTCAAAAGGTGAAGTTGCACAAGCATGTGGCAAAATCCCCCATGTCCTTTGGGAGCACCATTTTAGACAAAAACGTTTTTTTCATTAGGGATGAAGTGATATGGTCCTCCAAGATCCCAGAGACAATGTACCCCCAAACCCTGTCCTAAATGTATACCCTCCAACTGACCCAGTTTGGCAGGGACAGTCCTGATTATTCATCTTTTTTGAGCAGATTTTAAAGTGTCCCAGCTTCTTCCATGACGCTCCATCTGGGATTGGAAGATTCAGACACAGAGTTAGAATACCAGGAATTTACAATTCCTGCTGTCAGTAGTCTCTCTGAGTCAGAGGTGCTGGAGGCTGAGGCAGAAGCGGAAACAACTCCCCAGCAGAAGTGTATCTAGCATAAACAGTGCCTAGGGCAAGAGTGGAATTTGCGCCCCTGCCTCTGGCGCCTCCTCTTCCTCCTCTGGAATGGCTTTTTTTGCGCATCCCTGCCATTAGTGCGCAGGGCATGTATCTTACTTGCCCTACCCTAGATATGCCTCTGCTCCCCAGGAGGAGCTTGAAGATGCAATGCAGCCATTTGCGAGTGTAGGAAGAATAAAGATACTCTCAAGTAGGAGACACTGAGTAATTAAAGCACCTGGTGCCTTGAGACACTTGGCTATAAAAACACTGGGAATTTACTGAAGGCTTTGTTGCTTACAACCATCCAACTTGGTGATTGGTACTATTCTCTGGCATTTTGTGTTCCCTGGACCTTGTATTGGCTTTTTTTTATGACTCTGTTTTACTCCTTGCTGGCTTTGTTTATTTAGACCTCTGACTTGCTGTGTGACTTCTGGATTGGCTGGCATCTACTTTCCTGCTTCTCCCTTCATCCTTCTCCTTTCAACCTGCAACTGACTTTGACTGGCAGCTCTTGCATTTCAACTACCTGCTGCCTAAGACACTTGCTGAGTTTCTCTCCCCTGCTCCCTCTTTCCCCATTGTTCTTATCTTTAATTGCTGAAAACTGAGTTGAAAATGCAAAAGAAGTTTCCACTCAATAATGGGGAGACAAGAGAAGAGGAGGCAGAATCTTGCCCTTCCCTGCAGACTCCACCAAAAGCAAACTGCTGCAGCATCTCCTAGCTCTTGTGTTCTTCCTCATCTTGATTATGTTCTGATGTTGTTTTGCCACATTTATTGGTTTCCATCTGTGAAATTCTGGATGATATGCATGTTCTTATGTTGCTTGACCTCATGGGTCTCAGTTTTCATGTAGGAAGATATTTATTATGCTGCCAAATTTCCATACAGGAAATTTCATTATTTAGAAGCATGTTTGACACTGCTGAGTCCCAGACTCACTCTCAGTCCCAACTAATAACTACTGCAGAAGGAGAGGACCATGAGACAGCAGATAAAGCAATTCTGCCAGACCTATGGCTCTTTCACACTATACATTTATAGTGCTATGATTCCACTTTTGCTCCCATGGTTCCACCCAAGAGAATTCTGGGTTCTGCTGTTTAGAAAGAATCTCTAGAATTCTCTCCCAGAGAACTGTAATGCTTCACCAAACTACCAATCACAGGATTCCACAAGATACAGCCATGGAAGTTAAAGTGGAATCATAGCGCTATAATTGCATAGTGTGAAAGCACCCTTCATGAATGATCAGCTTCACAAAGCTCTTCTCTCAACTGTTACCATTGGCAGCCATTTCAGTGAGCTCGTATAGATAGAGGTACATGAGAAGTTGACTGCTATCCCTGATGAAAGACAGCTTGCTTTTCCTCTCTTTGCCCACCACTCCCCCTTTCCTTGTGTGTCATGGCATTTCAGACTGTAAACCCATAGCAAGAATTGCATTTTTCAAAAATTATTATATATAAACTATTATTGTGTGTACACAATCTCATAATTTTGGTCATTTTCAAACATGTTGCTTTTGTCATTTCACTGAAGCAAAGAGGAGATTGTTTCTTTGTTTTATTTATTCATTTAAATAATTCCCCTCAGTTGCAAAACCAAATAAACATGGTCCTCCTTGTTCCAGTTAAATAGCAGCAAGTTTGCAGAGGCAAATAGTTATGGGGTGGCCTATTGCAAAGAAATTGCACACCAGCAAAAATTGCAACCTATTATTTTAATCCATTCAGAAAATGTTTTAAAAGGTATTCTTTTATTCCAGTTTCACAAAGAAAGACGGTTGTTGTAATTGGAGTATGAAGACAGGAGCCATGCTTTTATTACACATGCCTGAGGTTTATTGCTCTGAGTTCACCGGTTTATTAACATCAACCGTCAACACAGATAAGATCGTCTGTTGAGATCAAGCAGTTTGGTTAAGCTCATGGACCTTCTTTAATCTCAGACAGCAGGTGCAGCATGAAAATCTAGCTAAGACCAAGATATTTGGACTAATCTATGACTCCAGGATAAACAGAAGCACTTGTCTTTGCTCTGTCATTCTGGCTAGGAAACAGATGGGTTTGGTATGCATTTCTCTTATCCCAATGCATGCCTTTTCCTTAACTGCTACTGGAGTCAAGAGCAATTTTGTTACTAGAAAAATGACTCTGCAGGTGCCAACACAAGTTTTAACATGATGAAATTGATTTCCTCCCCTTTTTTTTAGGTTGGTTTCTCTGTGTTTAAGAAAAGACTTTAAAAGTCTGGAGGCAGGTTACCCAAGGGTCACCATCACCCATACAATCCTGTCCATATCCTTAAGTCATAATCAAGGGCTCTACTCTTTTGTCTACAAGATACAATAAACAGATTCTGATCTGGAGACATGGCTTTTTTGGTGGTGGCCTCTAATTTCTGAAATTTACTTCTGATGCTTTGCACTTTACACTTCCTGTGCAGGCTCTTAAGGAAAATTATTTGCTTAGACCTGTCTTTCCAGTATGTTCAACCCATGCTCAATAGTTTCAAGCTTATTTTTCCATAGATTTTGATACCACTTGTATATATTTGTATATTTGTGCATTCTATATGTTTACTCTTTGTAAACTATTATGTGTGTGTGGTGGGTGGGTTTGTAAACTGTGAGTTGGAGAGAAATTTCATTGGAGAAGCTGCTTTGACACCTGGGCTTGCAATATTGGCAAAGACCTTGCATGGGAGATGTACCAAATACATTGTAGCTACGATCCATTGCTGAATGATACCACATTCAGCAGCCTCTCATCAGTCAGTCATGGTGTGACAAGCAGCAGTAGGGGTTCTTCAGAGTCCTTTCACAACTGCTTGCTGCACCATGGCTCACTGGTGGAAAAGGGCTGGTTGTGTCGTCTTCCAGTTTCCTACTTGCCAGCATCATAGAACTCCTCTGTCTGGTGCACCTGCCTGGCTTTTTTAAAAATTTGTTTTTATTCCAAACATTCTAACAGTACATATTCCAAAAATACATTAGCATACTGAATTTGTTTCCATATATATATATAGAGAGAAAGAAAGTTATCTATGTACAACAGTTTTTAGCATTTGCAGTCTTTTTACAATATGATGTAGAAAACCCTATTTCCCTCCCTCCCATTCCATATTTGAACGTTTTGTTGGTGTTTTTTTTTTTGTATCAGTGTTCAGATCCCTCCCTCTCTCCCCATCTTTCCCTTTTGCCCCTTTCTCCTCCCCTTTTTTTTGCACTTTCCTCAAGTTCAAAGCACTTTCCATCTGCCTGGCTTTTAAGGAGGCTTTTATTTGCTATCATGACAATGATGCAACAGTTGTAAATGGGAATACCAACATTTACAAGGTCGTAAGTAGATTATAACATCATAAATAATGAACAGGATGCCAGACATTATTTTTAATTAATTCTTTTTCCCTCCAATATTGGAAATCTAAAGCAGGAGAAAAACAATTACTTTCAATCTCTGTAAGTAGCGTACACATCTAGTCCTTGATGACTACTTTCAACAAGTTTTTTTTTTTGTTGATAACCGCCATTAGGTTGACTTTGACTTATGGTGTCCCTGTGAAAGAGAGACCTCCAGGTTACCCAGGCATCAATAGCCCTGCTCAGGTATTGCAGTCTCAGGGCCATGGCTTCCTTGATTGAATCTATCTACTTATAATGCAACCTTCCTCTTTTCTACTGCCTTCCACCTTACTAAGCATCACAAGTAATTAGCTACAATTAAAACCAAAAGGTAGTTTTACCATTTAAACATACTATTTTTTTTTAAAAAAAATAGCTACTATATTTTTCCAACATTATTGAGACTTCCGCATCCACTTATTTTTTTGTCAGAGTACCACTTTCCATTCTTTTTTTTTGGGAGGGGGGACAGGGCTGTTTGTAGCTGTATGTAGCAAATTTTTGGATCTGCACAAGGACTCTTCCAAAGACTTTTTTTTTTTAGAAAACCATTGATGTTGATTTGTTGAGGGTGGGGTGTGGTCTTATGGTTTGAAGGGCAAATTTTCTCCTCTCTAAATTTTTTTTTATTTTAAATAATTTTTTTAAAAAATTCAACATCTTTCTTAATAATAGTATAGTACAAATGTGCCCTATGGTGCAAATGTACCCTGAAGGCACTAGATCCCATCTGATCTTGGAAGCTAAGCAGGGTGAGCCCTGGTTAGTACTTGGATAAGAGACCCCAATGAATCCAGGGGCTTTAGGCTATATTTAAGAGAATGGGACTGGGAAAATCACCTCTGAGTATTCCTTCCCTAAGTAACCCTATGAAATTCTTGGGGTCACCATAAGCTGACAGTCAGCTTGAAGGCACCCACACACATGCCATTCCATGAAGGCAGTAATGCAACATGGTACCATAATTTCTTCTTCTTTTCTAAGTAAGAAAGGAAGAAGGAGAAGAGGATTAAAGGAGAATCAGAAAAATGATACATTTCAGCCAACATGCAAATACCACAGTCCACATCACTATTGCATCATTGGGGGAATATCCCCATATATTTTTATTCCAACCGACATTCAGAATGTGATTATGACCTGGCTGATAAAAGATGCTGACTCTTGTTAACCATATGGAATTTATGAATGTTTGTGTTTTAATTCTGTATTTTAATCTTTTTTTATTTCTTATTTGATCATTTAATTTGTGTTCTAACTTTTGTATTTCATGATTTTTAACTACTTTTTTTAAATTGTTGCAAGCCACTCTGATTCCTTACAAGGAAAAAAGCGGGATGATGATGATGATGATGATGATGATGATGATAATAATTTTTGTTCCTCTATGTTTCAGAATTTTTGTAAAAAGCTGAAAGTGGGAACAAAACACAGGCTCTGTTGCTGATAATTGCTAGAAGAGAGTCCAGAATAGCAAAACATCTTTGGATAGATACCGTAGATAGATAGACAGACAGACAGACAGACAGACCCAAGTACTACAAGAAGATATACCACAACCTCTAGCAGTCTCCCAATAGATTTGCTCTATCTGGAGGAGCTCTAAGATACTATATTTCTTGCTGTATAAGACACAACGGGGTATAAGATGCACCCCATTTTTGACAGTTATTTTTGAGAAAAACTTTTTTTTACTATGGCAACGAGGCTTCCTGTTCTCCCGACAAAGGCAAAATGCATAGAGAGGGAGGTCTAGGGAATCCCCTTAGACCTTCCCCTGCCTTTTCTGGGCTTTAAAAAAATGCCCAGAAAAGACCAGCTAAGTGTCCAGGGGTGGAGCTGGAGCTGGAGCCAGTGCCGGGCTACCCAGACCCTCAGCTGGCTTTTCTGGGCTGTAAAAAAATACCTGGGAAAGACCAGTTGAGAGGGCGGGGGCAGAGCCTCATGGGGGTCCTCCTTTCACTCCATCCCTTTCATATGCATTTAGCCTCAGAAGGAAGCATGAAAGGAAGGCTTCCAATGAGCACCCAGCGTATAAGATGCACCCCATTTTTAAGTGGTATTTTGGGGAGAAAAAAGTGTGTCTTATACACTGGCAAATACAGTAGTTATCATGGAGTTCTACTTTAAAACATCAGGGACCCTTTCTTACTACACAGATAAAACACTGTGATACCACTTTACCTGCCAAAGCTGTCATATGGAATCCTGGGGTTTTTAGTTTGTTGACACACTACAGCTCTCTGGTTGAGACTACTTAATATCCTTCCCTTAACCTCTAATCCCAGGATTCCATAAGATGTTGCCATAACTGTTAAGTGGAATCACTATGCTATAACTATGTAATGTGAGGATGTTGCAGGCCACAGCCTATGGTACAAAATGCACCCAAAGGAGTGAGGTAACATTCCCACAACTATAAAAGTAACTAAACCAGTTACAACTACACAACAAAAAGGAAAGATATTATCTTATTCCCCCATTGTGTTACAACAGTAATATAACTTATCTATGTGAGCATTGTTGATACATTAATTAAAAGGAATTTGTTACTTATAAGGAAATATTTATGGATTGTGGCCATAGATCCTTGAAAATGGAGGGGAATTTTTTCACTCTCTTAAATTGTTGGCAATCTTGACACATGGCAAGAAGCCTGGAATGCCCTATTTTTAGATCAAGAAAAATATAAATAGGTCAAGTTACAAGAGCTCCTGTAAACATCACCATCTCTCTGTTAAAAATCATCCCAGTTCTTTTTCAAGAGTTAAGTGAATCTTGTTGTTCTTGCTGCTTCTAAATGGTTTATTGGCACTTTCTTGCCCTCTATCAGTTTTAAAGTGTACCTAAACACTGCAGCCATGTGTGCGGAAAGCACAGCGGCCACTTCTTAGTGCCAATTTGTTAGGGCCTGTGAGAGACATTTGCCAATCTGTGACAGAGGACAAAATGGCATCTTCACTGCATGTGCAGAAATTGACTGGCCTGCCAGTTCACAGAATCACACAACTGGAAGGGGCCACAGGAGTCATCAGATTCAATCGTTTGCCATGCAGGAATGTGCAACTGAGTTACTCCTGAAAGATGGCTATCCAACCTCTGTTAAATACCTCCAAAGAAAGAGAGTTGTCATCCTCTGAGGCAGCCTGTTCTAGCGTAGAACAATTCTTACAGTCAGCAGGTTCTTCCAAATGTTCTTCGCTATGACCTCAGTACTGATACTGGGCAAGCTGAGGACAACAAATCAGGTTAGGGAATGTCTGACAAACCATTATGTCCTTTGTCAGGAAAAGCAGCCTAGGGGCTATGCCAGATGTTTCCAGCATCTAATGCCTAAGGCAGTCACCTCACTCTCACTAATGGTGTGGTCATGCAACCCAAGAGTCAGGTGGAAATATGACAAAACAGGAGCTTTTAACTGCGACCCAATTTCCAGTTCTTTTTGGACTGACACCTAGCTCCATTCCCACAACCTGTAGAAACTTCAGTGAGCTGCTACTGCCTCAGTTACCAGAAGCTGGTCTGAGGATGCCTGAATGTTGTTGTTGCGTGGAAACTTATGGCAATCCCAAGGTGAACCTATCATGGGGTTTTCTGGGGCGGAGAGTATGTGATGTACCCAAGGTCACCCAGCGGGCTTTCATGACTGAGGCAGGAATTGAACCCTGGTCTCCAGGTTCATGGTCCAGTGCTCAAACTACTATACCATACTGGCTGTGTAGGCCTGTATAAAAGGAAAGAACCCCTATACAACTCTAGACATTCCATAAATATCGGGTTTTCCTCCTCTTTGGGCATGTACAGGCATCCTTGGATAGGCTGATGGTAAGTGGTGTAATTATTTAACAAAGAAGCAGGCTCTCATGAAAAGAGCCAAGAGTTTAAATCATGACTTAAGCCCAGACATTTTACTGCCTGAGGCAGAGTCTATCCATCAAAGGACCAAAGCCAGGCAGGTTATTACAGCACGGGAGGCAGAAAATCCCTTAAGCCTCTCTCTCTCTCTATCTGTCCTAGTAAAAAAACCAACAATAACAAATCAAATAACTGAAAATGTGCTGCTTTTTCATGATGTCCCAAATCTCTTGCTTACAGTGATTGCCTTACTCTGCATAATGGGTAGGGCTGGCCTAGCTTAGGTCCCATTGATTTCAGGAGGAGCTAAGTTGAACTGACTTAACCTAAGACCTTTTCATGTCTCTGTGGGTAAAATATTGGCAGGATGATTTCCTCAGTAGAATTTAATAGCAGCTTTGAGCTGTGGGATTTTGGGATGACAACTTTAGCCATAAGTTGCTGTTACTCTAAGGCAAGGGCTTGAAAGAAGTTAGTACAGGATGTGCTGGCTGAATCTAGGAGTTATAGGTAAAACAAAAACAACAACAAAATTTCTATGCTCTGTTTAAGATCAACTCTCGAAGGATCTATAACAGGGAAAACTAGTTTCAGGGCTAACAGATTGGAGGGAACATAGTGTAGTCTTAGCTAGCTGAGATCTGTTAGGATTAATTGAAATAGGTAACTCAATTAATAAATCACAGTTTTCCAACTATTCTACCTACTTCCTGATCTAAAGAAAATACAAGGGGTTGGGGCAACCCAAGATATTTTGCTGACTGAGGCAGAGTAGTGAATAGGACCTGTTGCTCCACCATTAACCCAAGTCAAACTGCAAAGTAACCGAAGCCAGGGAAATTATTTGTTGTGTTAAGTCAGAAAATCCCAGAAGCCCCTTTAATAACAAGCAATTTAAATTATGAGTAGCATCTCTCTCTGAATTTATTTCCTGTTGTGGTAAGAACAACTGTTTTGGGAAGCCAGACACAGCTCTGTCTGAGTGGCATTGTGGGAGAAATTAATCATGTCACCATCTGGGGCTTGTTTCTCACCATATTGATGTAATGTTACTGCAGACTACATTAACTGGTTGGTAAATAAATTATATTGACTGGCCAGCATCTCCTCAGAGTCTCATGCTGAGGCTAACCAAGTTGCCCCCTTGATGAGGAATGATGAAGAATAAAGACTGTACAAGAACAGCACCTGAACATAAGAAGCCAAGCACATACAAGCATTCTTCTTTTCAAATAGTGTGTCAAAGACATCCACAAGGACTGTAAGACACCACGAGAAAACAGAGAACAAGATATTTGACAGGGAGCTAAAAAGGATGGCCTCCGTTGTACTGTAAATATATGCTAATGTCTGCTTTCACCTTCAAATTTATCACCACTTTTACTTTGGCTGTTTCAGGAAATATTTGAAAATGCAGCATTTTAAGGTTGGAATGCTAGCACAGATAACATACATTCCGTATCATGGAAAGCAGTTAAGAATGAATAGAAACTGAAGAAATACGGGTGAGGTGTCTTTAACCTAGACATTTGAAAGTCACACTAAGCACAGGAAGTTGCCTCATGCTGCTTTAGACCACTGATCCATTTGCCTCAGAACCATTTACACAAATTGGTTAGTGGGTAGTTTCCATCCCTGTCCAGAATTGCTAGGAATTGGTCATAGAGCCGCAGGCGTATTAAGAATGTATTCTCTCTCTACAGTTGGAAAATATTTTTTTTTAATTTGATAGTCTTGATGTAAGTAGCCTTTTAGGTCATTTCCACACAGGGTTTTTAACACGGGGCAGAGCGTCCTCCAGGGAGGACGTCTGCACCCGGGAGCGGACTGGGTCGGACCTACTTAACGTAGATCTGCACCTCAGCCTGCTCCGGAACGACCCCAAGTGGTTGTCCAGCGTGCTTTTGAAAGACCGCTAAAAACAGGTCTTTCAAAAGCACAGAGCGTGCCACTGCGAGCCTGCTCCCTTATGCAGATTCACAGGCTTGCATTGGTGCAAGCCTGAGATCTGCCAGGGGCAGGCTTTAGCTTGGGGAGCTTCAGTGGTTGGTTGAGACCCTCGACCAACCGGAAGCTGCCATTTTCGTCCCCGGGGCAGTGCAGAGCAGTGGCCACGCACTGCTCCAGAGAAATGTGGACCGGACAGGGGAGCCCAAAAGTCCGGTGAGTAGCGTCACGGGGCGATTCCCTCTCCCCATGTGGACACTGCCTTAGTGTCTCCTGACTGATTGCAGGAAGGGGTAGTTTTGGGGAGGCCCTCTTTCAATTTCATTGTGTCTCGTCACCTTTAGATCACATTTGGTGAAGACACAAGAGAGAGCCTTTCAGTGTTTGCTCCCAGGCTGTAGAAGTTCCTTCCAAAGCAGATAAAGGTGGTATTCAAGCTGCTGTTTCTGTTCAGTGAAGTTTTGGGCAACTGGTTGGCTTCTGAAGAAGGTGTTTTTAAATGGGTGTGTTCCCATTTTATTTTTTTATCTGTTGTGCTCTGAAATGTTTTTAATTTGGTAGTTGTTTTAACATGATGATCCGTGCAACTGTGTTTTAATATAATATCATTGTGGTTTTAACTATCTATATTTTAATAATGGCCATAGATGAGCGAAGAGCCAAATCATCTGTGGTCATTATTTTTGTTTTCTTAAAGTTCAGCTGTAAACCTGCCTTTGCACTTTCTTCCTTGACTTTCTTCAGTAATTGTTCCAAGTTTTTTTTGTTTTCTGCTAGAAGTATGGTGTCATCTGCATATCCCAACGATTTAGGATTGGCTAGAGCAGAATCCCATTTTCCCCCTGCTCAAACTTTTCTGCACTGTTTATTGTAGACATGGTCCTGCCATTTGATACCAGAAGTCTGTATTTCTCCAGGTCTCCTTCACCAACCTCCCAGTGCTGATGCTAAAATTCTTCCAGCTGGACAGAAGACAAGGAAGAAAAGAGGGCCTGTGGAAGTGTAAAAAGACTTTGTAAAAAAAGGAGTTTCTTTGTCAGGGGCTTTGTTAAGTCAAATATGCCTGTATGTATTTATGAACATAGGATCTAAGTGTGACAGAGTGTGGTAAATAAACACCCTGTCACTTTAACCTAATCCACCAACCAACATTTCATCTCCAGCTTTAATTATGTAAGGATTGTACTTCTGTTGTACACTCCTTCCTCAGAAACTTGTACGTTTTTCCTGAGGCAAGAGGCACATCTTATGTATTTAAACACAGGGATCTATCATTTTCTTCCCTCCCAACAGGCATTGCCAGAGATGATCCAATATGCGCACACCTGATAATGATGCATGAAGCCTGCATTATCCTTATTGGGGTTTAGGCCTCACAGTTAAAACATGTAGTCAAAATTTTGGGCTTTCGTGCTTCTTCCCCTCTCCTTTTATTGTTACTGGATGTTGAACTCAAAACACTGAAATGCTATTGTGGGTTATAGTCAGCTTTTAAAAAGGCATTACCCATATATATGTTTCATGGTGCCTTAATCTAGTGTCCCCATGGCATGAGTAAGTGTTTGGTGTAGTGACCCAATGAAATAATATTATGATGCAGTAAATCAAATTGCGTGGAATTGTTTCCCTTTCCCCTGCTGCTCTGAATATCTATATCTATATCGTCTATGCGCCTTTCTGCTTATTTTTGAAGAGAGCAATATAAGAGCATATTTCAATATTTTGAAGAAGGAAAGGAGGCTTGTAGCACCTTGAAGACTAACTGGTTTATTTTGGAATGAACTTTTGTGGAGGTTAGTCCACTTCCTTAGATGTACTGAGAAAGCACAAAAGGCTTGAGACTTGACTAAGGTACTCCATCAGTTCATGTGAGGAAACGTGTACCGTAAAATGAGAAGGTCCACCCTTAATCACTCTTAAACATACCACAGACCTCTCCCCTTACCCCATTTATTTGTCAGTGAAGTTTCTTTTGCTTCTCTTTTTACCCTCAAACTTTGCTACTGACATCATTTCCAAGTTTACCTGAGGCAAGGGAGAGAAGGAGCTTGTCCTGTTGCTGCAGTTACCTAGCAACCACAGTGTGCTAAAAAATGCCTTGCACATACATGAAAACATGCCATCTGCTTACAGGGCTCCCACTTTGACTGTGGCAACATGATCTGGGGAATAACAATCAGAAGCGAAGAAGTGAGAAACACAGCTGTGGTATTTGGCATGGGATGGCTGGACATCTCTTTCTTTGTTCCCAACATGGAATGAGATTAGAAAAGCATCAGCTATAGATTAAAGCTATGTACACACACACACACACACACAAGTGTAATGTTAAGACCAACACCCATTAGGATTTGAATGATGCTCAACAGTTTCTCTGGAATCATAAACTCTTTAGCTTGCAGGACACGATGGCCTGCTGCGTGCCTGTACTGAAAATACCAGCCTCTCCTCTTATTACAATAATCTCAAGAGGCCACAGTTAAGATCCAGGCCACATTGTTCAAAATGTAGAGTCACACACAATTCTTCAAGGCAGTACTAGACAGTCTTTGTGTTGTAATTAGGTTAGGGCTAGGAGAGAAATTTGCATTTCATCAAGACAGAAAAAACCTGCAGTAAAAGCAAATTATAGTTACAATAAAAGCACACCACTAAAAATGTGCCTATCTGAATAACACATACAAACACACTTAGGTTCATGGAGAACCTGTGTAAAGAATAAGTACATTAAGATGCATAACTTCAGAAAAGTGCATTACTATATAAGCACAAATTTCCATGTGGGAAGAAGAAAATACATTATGACCCAATACTGAAGTTGGACGAGAGGAGAATGGAGGTGAGATTATGAGAAACACAACAAGTTACAGATTTTCACATCTCTAAATTAAGTACATTGGCCGTGTCACACACTCTTAGCCCTGGAAAATCCCATCATAGGTTTGCCTTAGAGTCACCATAAGGTGGAAATAACTTGAAGGCACACAACAACAACATGAAATGTCTCGTTAAATACACTCTAACCACCATGAGCAGTTTTAACAAGTACTACAACCCTAGAGACCAGGATTTCTTTGATCCTAAGGCTGAAAAACCCTGGTGTAGTATGAAAACTTCCCTGGAGAGAAGTTGTAGGCCCTTTCCACACCTTATCTGGTTGCGGAGACATCTGGTGTGGGTCCTGCCATTGGCTCTGCCAGGAGGGGTGCGTGACAGGAGTGCTTCCCTCCACATCGGTTGCCTCTGTGTTCCAGGAAGTGCGATGGGCATGCCTCTTCCTGCCGCAGCACAGCCGGGTAGTTTCTGGGGCTGCACTGGGGCAGAAAGCACAGGCATTGCACTTCCAGGGCCTGTGCAGACAAGATAAGTCCACAATGATGTCATGAGTGCTGCTCATTGACAGGAAAAGCCGTCAATGATTTGTGGTGTGATCACACCGCCTAGGGACAGGGGAAGGATGGGATTGCAATGATGTCATGCATAAACGTCATCATGGTCGCATCCTTCTCCCATCCCTATGGCGGGTTGGGATGGTAGAGCAGAAGGGCCGTTGTCACTGTCCTCCAGTGCATTAATGATACTCATCCAAGTTTATGTTTCCCTTTGATCAGAGAACTGTTTCTTCTACATCTCATATTGCCTGACTCCAATGGAGTCTCTGAGTAAAAGTCAACTTACTGTTTTAGGTTGAGAAAGTATTTCTGTGGAACAGTAAGAAGAAATACCTTGGGCAGAACTCAGCTGGAATTGATTCTGTCAGAGAGAGAATTGTGCAAAATCCAGCCTGTGGATGCCTTATTAGAAGGGTCTATCTTCATGTTGCCATGTGCCTTCAAGTCTACTTCTACTTACAGTGGCTCTCTCATAGGGTTTTCTTAGCAATATTTATGTTTGCCTTTCTCTAAGGCTAAGAATGTGTGACTTCTCAAGCTCATCCAATCAGTTTCCATGACTGAGTGGGGATTAGAACCTTGGTCTCTCAGAATCTTCATTCAACTCTCAGTCCACACTAGGCTAGCCCATCTGCTGAAAGCAAAATAGGCGGACAGGGTTTGGTGCTTAGAAATTGTCACAAGAGTGAGATTTGTTGCCCAGTAGAGAATCCAAATTAGCAAAGCAACATGAGCAAGGAGTTAAGGCAAGGTTTATTTCTGCAGCAGAAATAGGTCAACTCCTTGTGAAAGTCCAAAGTGAGACAAAACACATTTCCCAGTGCCCACCTTATATACACTAAACAGATGGGTTTCCTCATTTAAACATTCAGAAAAAAAATTAAGACTTAGATATTTTCTGCATTAGGCAATTAGAATGGGGCAGTGCGTCCTCTCACGGAGGTCGTCTGCACCTTGGAGACTGCTTACTGGAGATCTGCGCCTCAGTCCACTCCAAAATGAACCCAAGTGGTCCTCCAGCGTGTTTTTGAAAGATCAGAAAAAACAAATCTTTATTTTCCTGGAACGCGCCATTGCTTTCCTGCTTCCTTGTGCAGATTCGCAGGCTCGCACCAATGCCAGCCTGCGATCTGCGGGGGGTGGGCTTTAGGCATGGTGAGCTTCAGCAGTTGGTCAGGACTCACGACCAAACAGAAGTCACCATTTTGGAAGCTGGAAGCTGTCATTTTGGAAGCCGGAAGCTGGAAGCTGCCATTTTGGAAGCCGGAAGCCGGAAGCTGCCATTTTGGAAGCCAGAGCTGCCATTTTGGAAGCTGGAGCAGTGCAGATCTACAGACCTCGCACTGCTCTGATTCGCCCTGGACCAAGGAGGAGGCCTGCGGAAGGGCTTCAGGGACAGTCCACATTGCTTTAGACCCCAGAAGAAGCAGTAGGTAACGGCAGGGAGCGATTCCCTCTCCTCATGCATATCCTTTCTGTCTGGCATCTATCAACATTTCCAAACTGTCGCAATTTGTTTATCATTTTCAGATAGCATGTGATAATTCAACAGGAACTTAGATATTTGCTTACTTCAGAGATCCTGTTACCTTAAACAAGGAATGTAATTAACAGTTGCTCGCCTTTCTCACCTAGATGTTAAAACACAGGATGGAGCCAAGCCTCATAAACTAACCTTTGTGACCCTCTCACTTCTAGGGAATGGACATCTCTAGACTTCCGAGTTCATATTGGAAAACGGGAATTTCTAGTTTTGAGACTGAGTTTCATTATTTTTATTATTTTTACCACAGAAACTTTTGTTTAAAAACCTCCAACAAAGGAGAAATCCCCATCATCCAAGATAGTCTATTCCATTGTTGAATAGATTTGATCATCAAGAAATTTTTCTTAATGCTTAGCAGGAATAAAATAGACTTGCTCCATCTCAGCTTCCCCTGAAATATCCCTTTAGATATCTGAAGATGACAATCATATTGCTTCTCATTTTTCCTCTTCTCCAGGCTAAACATGCCCAGTTCCCTCAAGTATTTCTTCATGGCACCCCAGTTTTCAGACCCTCACCATGTTCTTCACCCTGGGACAGGACAAGATGGAATCTCTTGAAGCAAACAAAGGAGACAAGATGCAGGATTAAATTGGCATTTGAATGGCTGGTACATATGCCCATCAATTACATTACAAAAGTTGGGAGGGTATACTCCCGATTCACCCCATGGGAGGAGGAAAATCCACTGATAATCCTGTTTCATTATTTTGTTTGTACCCAGCCTCTATTTCCACTGACTAAGATATCTGTTAATAATAGGTTTTGGCTTCCTCTGAGATCTAACCTTGTAAATGCTATCTATGAGCTTGATTTCCTCTGAGGCAACTGAGTCAGCTGCTTCTCTCCAAGGATCAAGCAGTGCACATGCCTTTCCAATTCCTGCTAAATGGGAAGCTGCCCGCCAAGATGTGCCAGAAAATACTGCTGAAGTTGCATCTCACAGATTAATCACTTCATTGCATTGAGGATTGCTATTGCAGCCATCTTATTCTAAAATTCTTCCAGCCACATTGATATGTAGGCCTGCTTTAATCTGCATATAAACAGGCATGTAAAACAAAGTGAGTGAAGTGTTGCTTCTTTCTTTCTCCTGTTTCTGTTTGCAGTGCAAATGAACTTGGTTTTCTCTAGGAATGACCTGAAGTGGCTGCCTCACAACATTATGAGAATTGCACTCCAGTTACCTAAGAGGGTTGCCTCAACTTGTCTAATGATAGGGCTGGCCCTGGTGTGCATGTGTCCACATGTAATTTATATAATCTATGGAATAACTGGAGAATAATATCATTCTTTCACTGCCACTGTCACACTAGCCTATCCACACTGTATCTAATAGAGTGTACATTGATTCAATGCAGCTGAAGAAAGTAGAAGTTGACTTCTTCAGTCACGTGGACGAGTGTACCTGTCTGCCAATGTGGAAGGTATTCTGGAAGGCAGCAGGTGCTATTCCCTCTGTCCAGGTGCTATTCCACCCCATGTACAGTCAATGGGTTGTCACACACAGCTCTATCTCCCTTGCTATATCAGCTATGGGAGTGTGCTCAGCCTTATTCTAGCTGCTCTTAAGTATTTATGGGGTTGCTCCTCCTTTCCTCAGTGCTTGAGAGCAGCCAGAACAAGCCTGAGTGCATCGCTGCATATGATTGCTGGCTGGAAAGTTGGTGCTATGCCCAGCAGATCCCTGTCTGTTGTTACATAAGGCAGTGTGGAACTGGTGGAAGAAGATGCTGGACACACCTCCTTTTGCAAGATCCAAAAAATTACGTATGTGGGCATAACATCTAGTTATGTCTGTTTATGTCACCAACAGAATGCTAGTTAGAAGCTGAAACTTTTGGCTACAACACTTTAATATCTCTATTTTGTCAACAGTATAAAATCTGACTGTTTATCATCTATCTGTCTGCCTATCTATCTATCTATCTATCTATCTGTGAGATGTATGGCATTTTCTCTGAACATTTGATTGATTCTCTGCTGTCAAACAACATTATGAGGAATTGCACTTCAGTTACATAAGATTACAAGGAAGGGCTACGTGCTACTTGGTGTGTTGACTAAGGGGAAGAATTCGTCACAAACATGGAGGCGTTAAATATAGATCACCACCTTAAGTTCTAAAATGTAAGGCATGAGGAGGGAACTTGGGCCAGACATTTTTAAGAGGTCAGAGAGTCTGATTTTTTTCCCCAATTGGAACATAAAAATCCACAGAGGTGACAAGGAAAATAGCAGTTTCCTCACTGGTTATATAAGAACTGAGTTTTAATTATCAATAACTTATTGGAATCAGTAGGCGTGTTTCAAGGTTTTGAATGTCTTAGGGCAGATATGGGCAACTGTTAGAAGCTAAGGTTGACATTAAAACTTCCTGTTCACTTTCTGGGTTTTTTATTCAAAAAAATATTGACCCTTGGGGGCCACAAAAATGGCTATATGACCTTTATCTGACCCACAGATTGCACTTTGTCCATCCCTGCTCATCCTTTAACAGAAATGAACAATATGACTCCAATCACATTTTGCCTTTTGTGGGATAGTGCAAATGGCACGCAATCCAAACCACCCATAAGGGTGGCAGACTTGAATTTTTAAATGGAAGTTGGTCCACATTATGTAGAAGTGGTATGGGCATAATGTAAAGGGAAAAATGTGGGTGAGTGGGTAGTTCTGAATCCTCTTCCTACTTATGACATTTTTTTTTCTGAATACCTCCCCACAACCAGGAAGCCCAGCTGTGGGGAAATTGTCTGTATGAAGGAGATGCAGAGTGCCTGATAGCAAAAAATATCCTGAAACTTTCCTCATCTAGAAGCACTCTTGGTTATTTGAAAACATAGAACACATAAAGCAACACACCTATGAGAGCTTTTTTATGGTGGTGGTGTTATATCCTACCTTTCTTCATAAGAATTCAGCATAGCCAACAATTTTGGAAGCTTGAAGAGTGTCTCAAGATGTTTAAAAAAGTCTCAGGAAATGCCAGATTTTGTTCCTATACAAACTAATTTTACTTTGGAGATTTGTATGACACTTTCCTCATTCTGATGTATCTATTGGGATTACCAGGCATTACTAAGGCCCTTTCCGCATGAGGTGAGTGAATCGCTCCATGCTGTTACTTACCAGCTCTTCTTGGGTCCGAAGTAATGCAGACTTTCCCTTGAGCCCTTCCGCAGGGCTCCTCCATTGGTGCAGGGCGAACCAGTGTGGATCTACAGACTGTAGTGCGAGGTCTGTAGATCCATACTGCTCTGGCTCAAAATGGTGGCTTCCTGTGGCTTCTGGCTCAAAATGGCAGCTTCTGGTGTCTTCGTGGGAGTGGACCAACCACTGATGCTGGCCACGCCCACAGCCCACCCTCCACTGATCACAGGCTCGCATTGGTGTGAGCCTGCGAATCTGCACAGGTAAGTAGGAATGCAATGGCGCATGCCAGAAAATGTAAAGACCGGATTTTTCCGGTCTTTACTTAGCACGCTGGAGGACCACTTGGGGTCGGGTTGGATTGGACTAAGGTGTGGAACTAAGTTAAATAGTCTGCACCTAGTCCAATCCAAGGTGTGGACGACCTCCGTGCCAGGACGCCTTGGCCCATTTTAACTGCCTCATGCGGAAAGGGCCTAAGACTTTTCATTCTCAATCCCCAGGTCAATTTACATTAATCTAGTACTTTCTAAAATGAAATGTATCTGTACTTTCCTTGTTATGTTTCTATTGTCTCAGAAGTGGTACAAGCGTCCATCACTAAATAAAAAAACTTAACCATTTTATCGTACAGTAGGTTTGTGGCATAATTGTGTTGGCTTAGTTCAGTGTTTGAGCTTTCCTTATCGCATGGCATTGTTACTCTCCATTGTTGCATTGCATTTCCATCATTATTGGATGGCATCTTTTCATTGACAGGAAAAAACTGTTAATGCTTCCAATATTGCTGCTGTTCAACTATTGCATCTTGGTGTGATCGTTTCATTCCATTGCAGTTCTGATATTCCGGTGGTCATGTGGCATGAATGGGTATGGTTCTCCTCTTCTCCTATGCCTTGAAGTCATTGCACTTCTGATGTCCAGACAAAGAGAACATTATGGTGCACAGGAACATTGTTGCTTTTAATTCCCCAGAATTAAATTATTCCTTTTGTTGTTGTTCTGCTGTAACTGTACAATTGCATTGCTGTGGTGGTTGCCAGCATGCTGCAATTATGCAATTACAGCAAAACAAATTTTAAAAAATACACACCAAATTGTGCAGTTGTGGCAGTTGTGGAAATTGTGCAGTTGTGGCAATAAACAAACAAACTAACAACAAACAGGAACAATGTTGCTTTTACTCCATTACCTGGTACATTTTGTTTTGCCGTAATTGTGTAATTGTGGCATGCTGGTGATTACCACAGCAGTGCAATTGTTTATTTGTTGTTTGTTCACTACTTTCTGAGTCCTTTTTACCCATCTGGAAGCATCCAAAGAGAACTTTAAAACTGTACTGGAGATGAAATCAGAAAGAACTTCTCAGGCTTCACACAGTTGCTAAACAGTACAGTGTGCTGTCTGTATATGCATAGGTTCTGTCCCTTGCATAAAACAAAAAAATGTGAATGCTCCATCCCATTATTGTTACTGAATGCAAAGTATGTGCATCTGTGTCGGTGCGCGTATGCACCCAGCACATCCATTGATGATAATAGGACTGGAGGCTTCATTCAGCCTAGTATTGTGTGTGCAAAGGTTGCATTAGCAAAGGACACTCTGTATTACTCCATGTTTCTATCCGGATCTATTAAATGTTCTCCACTACACTTTGGATCATTGGTTCTCAGACTTTGATCCTTTAGCCTTTGGGTCTCAACTCCCAGAATTCCTGAGCAATGGCCATACAGGCTGGGACTTCCAGGAGTTGATGTCCACCACACCTGGAGAACTAAAGTCTAAGAACCAATCCTCCAGATTATCTCTGGTGGTACATAGACTAGGATCCTCTCCAGTCAAGAAAAATGTCTCTGAAGTCCCAGGCTTTGCTCTTGTACAGACAGATTTTATTTTGGAGATCTACATGATGTTTTCTCCATCTCAAGGTATTTCTTGGGAAATCCCAGCATTACCAAGGACATTTCTTTCCCACTCCCCAGGTCGATTTAAATTGACTGAGTATTTCCTGAAATGAAATGTACTTCTCCATGGCTGTCTGTGTTATATTGGTATTAGCTAAGATGGCTGCTGCCAAGCCATATAGCGCTTGTTTTCTGGACCCAGATTCAATAGAGAGCAAGCAAAAGCAAGAGTAATGCTAGCAATAAAAGCAAGTTCTCCTAATGATAGCAATAAAAGAAAACAGTCTGAAGAGACCAAGTGGAGGAAAGAGGAGTGTTACCCCTAAAACAAAACCATCCCAATGCTTAACTAGGGTAATATACTGCTAGAGCACTTTAACCCTTTGACTAGAAGTCCTGGATAATAATTAAAAAGGACTGAGTAGAAGTTGGTGAAAGTCAGTTCCTGAAACATTGTCTGAATCTACATGTGACACATGATCTGTGGGACAGAGAGGAGGAAGAGCATAAGGACAAGAGAGTGAGGGAAACCCAGGATATTTCAAGAAAGAGTTTGGGTGGAAACCTGGGAATATGCAGGTAAAATCAAACCAAAAAGTACTAGAAAGTCTTGATACTTCCAGGAACTTTTTCCCGTTCTAGATAAACCCTGCTCTAAATCATGAGAACAAATCAACACTGCATGTTTTCTGATGTAATCTAGCTATTATCATAAAGAATAGTCACTCTGGGGTAGGAGAAAGATCTACATGATTACAACCATTTCCTGCTTCTTCAGTCCATAAAGCAATGCTTTCCATTAGGGATGGCTACAGATTTGAGGGCCCCCTGACTACACACACATTTGGTTGGCTCCTGCTATGTCAGAGGGCCCTAGCAACCTTGTCCTCGTGTAGTAGTGGTGGTGACTAGTCCTGGTCAGCTAGGTCTAGCTATTATTTGAATTTCCCAGAATTCCTTGGAGCAATGCTATATTGGGGTCATAATGGATGCCTGAAAAGGCAGTTGGCTCCCCATTTTTCAGAGGGCTGAGGTGAAGATGGAGGGGAGGCAGAGGGTCATGCTGTGGTGTTAGGACCTGGCCAGCCACCCAAGGATGTGAGGCTCAGAGCAAGAAGCTCCCCTGCTTGCTTTGGCATCTTGAGATCCTGGAAAGTTTCTTTAGGATACAAATGTAACAATCTAGAGAAGTGCCCATAAGCTTCTAATACATTTTAAATCCAATGAAAAGATGCAAAGATGAAGCTACTAAGGGCTTCTTCAGGCTTTGATTCAAGCAGAGGTGGGAATTATGTGGCCCTCCATATCCCAGCGTTCTTCACCATTGGCTATGCTGGCTATGACTGCTGGGAGTCACAGTCCAACAACATTCGGAAGACCACATGTCTCAAGGGTCTTCTGTGGTATTTTCATGGATCTGTAGCTTTTTGGCGTCAGTGTAAAACTGATGGCAAAAAATTAATGATCTGATGAGAAGGGTCTGTAAGGGTCTGTCATGGCAATATATTAATATTACTGTGCTCGTTACTTTATTTGTACTGCAGTATGAGAGCCGTCATGGTGTACTAGTTTGAACATTGGACTATGCCCTGGTGGCGCAGTGGTTAAATGCCAGTACTGCAAGCCACAAAGTTGTAAGTTCGATCCTGCCCAGCTCCAAGGTTGACTCAGCCTTCCATCCTTTCGCAGGTTGGTAAAATGAGTATCCAGCTTGTTGGGGACATGTATAGAAATGTTTCGAAATACATGCTATTTGTAAGTTGTTCGCTGCCTCGATCCATATGGAGAGGCGGGATACAAATAAATAAATAAATAAAAACCTAAAAAAAAAACTATGACACTGGAGACCAGGGTTCGAATCTCACTCAGCCATGGAAACCCACTGGGTGACCTTGGGCAAGTCATATTCTTTCAGCCTCAGGGGTAGGCAAAGGCAAACCACTACTGAACAAATCTTGCCAAGAAAACTTCATGATGGAGTCATCTTAGAGTCACCTTAAGTGGTAAATGACTTGAAGGCACACAATGACAACATCAATGTACATGTTTACTTCATACAGTTTTCCTCTTTCTTTTAATTCTCATAGCAACACTGTAAGGTAGGTTTGCTGAGAGGTAACAGTATCCACAGATACATGATACACTTCGTGACCAAGCAGAGATTTGAACTTGGGTCTCTGTGTGTTATGCCCAGTTCTTTAAACGTTACTCTATACTGGCTTTCTTAGACTCATTGTAATGCTAAAGAACTACAACACTATGAAAAAAAAAACAAGAGTTAATGTGCCAGAGTCACATGATTACAATACAAATTAGAACAATTTGCATAATATACTAATTAGATGACAAGATTTGAGGAAGCGGAATATGGCAACCCTACAGAGTCTCTCCACCCTTGTTTACAGTCATTTCTTGTCCTATCTTCAGGCCAGCCTTTGCCCTCATAGGTTCATTAACAAGATCAAGAGAAAGAATAATGAAATTTCCCCTGTAAAGCAGGAATTACATCTCACAGGCTTGTAATTAGCAGAGGAGAGTGATATTTCTGCAACCAAACACCACATAGCAATTGCAATTAAACTGAATACACTCTCCAAGAGAATTCTAGAGGTGTTATTCTGCCAAACAAGCAAACATATTAGGGGTAGCAGTGTTGGCCATGCAGTAAAATACAATAAAATCCAAAATCCACAAAATGTTGATACTTTTATTGGGTCAACTAAAATGCACAA
The DNA here is from genome assembly GCA_948474755.1 of Ctenosaura bakeri. Taxonomy (NCBI): domain Eukaryota; kingdom Metazoa; phylum Chordata; class Lepidosauria; order Squamata; family Iguanidae; genus Ctenosaura; species Ctenosaura bakeri. Next base: position 28,143 of record CAOLHI010000283.1, read on the forward strand.
AATATATCATGCAAAGTTTTGAAGCTTCAATAGCTTATTCATCAGGCAAAGATGTTAAAAATCATACAAGAGAAGAAAGGTGACAGTGTTTGAGTCACAGGCCTCCATTTTGTCTCAGATTTTACTTCTGTTGTCAGTTAAGTGGTCTAGAGGGATTTCAATGCAGGCACTTCCCTTCCTGGCCATGTGGGAACCAGAAACAAGGGCAGTAAAACACAGGCAATAACACTTCAAATCCATTAGTAGCAGCAAAGTAAATTCCATTGAGACAAAAACAAACAAGGCTCCTGAAGTACCATGAAGAATTTTAAAGGTTACAGTTGTAGTGCCTTCAGGTTGTTTCTGACTTATGGAAATCCTAAAGTGTACCTATTACAGGGTTTTCATGGCAGAATTTGTTCTCTGAGACAGAGAGTGTGACTTGCCCAAGGTCACCCAGTGGGTTTCTGTGGCTAAGGAGGAATTTGAACCCTGTTCTCCAGAGTCATTGTCCAATGCTCAAATCATTCATCATGCTGGGTCTCTAAGGTACTAGGGAAAACAACTGAAGGGCTTTCTGCTGGGAAAATGAGATAGTCCTGCAATGGTAGCACACCCTCAAGAACAGATCTTTAATACCATGCACTGATTATATGGAGAGGCTGTTTCTTGAAACAAATGTGCAAAGTGTGTCACTATGGAGAATGAAAACTGAGCTTAAGTGAAGTAGATCAGACACCGTGCTGTAGGGCTTGGTTTTCCCTGGGGCAGAGAGACATGGTTGTTTAAGGTAGCAGATACTGTCAGGTGGGCAGTAGCAGCAAGGTGTGGGAAGACAGAGCCCTGGATTTCACATAGCCTGTCCTATATGCCCCAAGCTGGCCTGCAGTCCTGAGATGTGGCAGAGGATCTCACCTCACTTCTGGTGTTTGACATAAGCTTCACCTGTCAATCTAGTTGACTTCTGTGTGTAGACTGAAAAACCATAGCCATCTTGGCCTTCACTTCAACCAGCAGTGTCTTGGCCCAGCTCTGCCATGTTGGAAGTGTGCTACGGAGTTCTTCATTCAGATCTCTTCTCAGTCACATTATTCTTGCAGTAACCTTGGAGAAGCCACCAGCTCTCAGTGTAATCTGCCTCATAGATAGTCTCCAGTATAGAACAGAATAGCCTCATGTGTCACCTGAGGTCCTTCCAGGGAAGAGAGAAGATAACCAATGTGGAATGAGGTTTCAGAAGAAGATGGAATGTTCAAAAATTCATATATAAATAACAAAATATTTAATTAAATAAGAAGATATTCACAATCATCATAGGTATACTCTTTCTTATAATGAACTAATAAATCACATAAACTATTAATGTTTGGAATTGGCTTTAATTTCTTTATTCCTTATGCTTTCAAAGACCAAGAGTGCTCTTTACTATGGCCATTTCTGCACCGGGCATTTAAAATGGTGCAGAGCGACCTCCGACGGAGGTCTTCTACACCATAGAGTGGACTGGGGTGGACTACTTTTTGAAGTTCCACACCTCAATCCAGTTCTGCGCGACTGGAACTGGTCACACAGCATGCTTTTTAAAAACCTCTTTTTTGAGGTTTTTAAAAAGCACGGAGCGGGCAACCCCGTCCTGCTCTGTCGCCGCGCTCTGGAGCAGATTTGCAGGTGTGCGCAAGTGCATGCCTGCAGATCATCTGGGGGCAGGCTTTCGGCTGGCGAGCTTCTCCAGTTGGTGGAGAGCTTCCACCAACCTGAAGCCACCATTTTGGATGCTGGAGAACTGTGGAGCGCTGAACTCGCACTGCTGCTCTTCGCGATGGACTCACCCGGACTCAGGAAAAATCCGTAGAGTCCCATTTCTGCCCGATTCACACCCCACGTGCGGAAAGGGCTATGTTAATACAAGAGTTTTCATTTGGAATATTTCAGACACAATGCAGACTTCTAAATATACTAGAGACTAATATATTTATTTCCTAGTTAAAACCATTATTTACTCAGCTGCTTTTTACGTGGAAAGAGAGCAGGAGAGCAGGTTCTCAAGTAGAGCATGGATGATTAACTTTTTGGACTACAACTCTCAGATTCTCTGATCAACATGGTTGCTTTTTGCACTGTAACTCCCAGAAAGTTCTAGCTAGCATGATAGCAATGGAGTTTTGGAAGTTCTACAATGGTCATCTTGGTTTGGAAATTCTGGAAGTTATAGTTTTAGAATATAACTTTCCAAGTTCTGGTCCTACTGAGTCCATGCCTTCCCTACCTGTGCTTCGCATTCTTCCTAGATGATGGGATACCCCAAATGTCCTGGACACATGGTGAAGCCTACATGAAGCCTCTCTAGACCATCAACTTTCCAAAGGCCTGGGAGGAGGAACAATTGGTCAATTGACATTTAGGGATGGAGCCGGGAGAAACTGTTCATTCATCATGATTTAGCTTTCTGTGCAGGGAACTAAACAGTGGATAAAGCTTACGCAAGCAACATCCTACCAGCTCTGTGGCTGACTGTGGGCAAAGTGTGACTTGAAGCCTGCATATGGCCCCCGGGTCCCCCAGGGATCAACATTTTTTTTGGTCCAAAATGCCTCCCAAATGCTCTCTAGGGGTGTGGAGTCTGTTTCCACCAGAAGTCAAAAACAATTTTTGCAAAATTTTTCAATAACAATTTTTTTTGCCCCAAAATATCAGCTGGGGGAGGTAGGTGCATTCCTGCCACGTTTTGTGACATCCCCTTGGGGCCAATTTAGGTCAAAGGGAGATCTTTTTGAAGCAAGACATGAACAGGAAGTGACTTCTGCTCACTTCCTGTCATTACAAAAAGCCTTTTCTGGACCTAAGATGTCTGGGAAGGCCCCAAAACATAGTGAAAATGCCCCCATGGCCCCTCAAAGGGGCTTGGGGAGAAAAATGTTCTTTTCGGGGGAGCAGATGCAGTGGAAAGCTGCAGCTGTCGAAGACCTCCTGGGAGACTGATGCTCCGCTTAGCCTTCCACAGTTGCCCACTCCAGCATTAGACACAGTGATTTAACTCTATATGTCAGTTGAGGTTTATTAGAGGGTAGGAGAAACAACTCCCTGCTCCCTGCCTTTACCCACCCAACCATTCTATTCTGTAAAATATTACAGAAATCTGTGCCATACAGCCTATTCTGCCCCCCCCACCATTTTTCCGTTCAGGTGTAATGTCTGAAGCTATCACTACAAATCTAGTTGCCTTATACCTGGACCTGAATATGGCACACCATTTTTTCCTAGCTGCAAACTCTCTAGTCCCTTAACATTTCCACCCAAGTTGAGGAACCTTATTTAGCATATGGTTGTTTTGTAAGAGTGCTACATATCTTGCCAGATGGCAAGAAAATTGAATTTAAATTTGATAGGCTGCTGCTTCTAAAGTTGCAACGGATAGGCTTACCCATCTGAAATATACATGTGCGTGTGTGAGAGAGAGACAGAATTTTTAATTTACCATCCTGAAATCGTATACTGTGCCTGCTATTGAAGTCTTCTGGATGGAGAAACTTAACATATCTTTCTCCACATTAACAGGAGGGAATTGCAGTATTAAATGGTGCCCAAAGCACAGTTAATGCTTTGTAAATGAGTTAGGAAGGTATGGTGCGGGACTGCTGGGTAGGTGGGCTGGGGAGATTCATTTTTTGCTTCTGATATCTTGCAGTGCAATGGCAAAAGTTTGCAATCAGAGTTACAGTGTCAAAGGGATGGTCAGTACAATGTCAGAAGTTGTACAATGTCAGGATTGTACACTGGACATATTTTCAGCTAGCCAGACCAGCAAAAATTTATTCTTACAGTTTCAGACCAAATGGGTCTAGAATGAGGGATAGCCTTTTTTCAGAGTTTGAAAATGTTACTCTTTTGGACTATAGCTCTCAGAGCAGCTCACTAGTATGGCTAGTGGCCATGCTGGCTAGGGGCTTCTGGGAGCTATAGTCCTCCAAAAGTGAGGTTCCCAGGTTCTCGCCTTTCCATTGCATTCAAAGGAGTGAACCTGATAGGCATAAACATTGTTCAGATAGTTACAAACTGTAAGGATCATTTGGAGATATTTAGGGCATGATACTACCAAAAGTATTAGCAAGAGCCTGCTTTATACAGAACATGCACCAAAGAGAAAGGATGAAACACAGTTTCCATGTGTGATTTCCATGCACTCTGTATCACATTTTAATATACTTTTTATGTCAGAGCCAACATTTGATCTTGCATATCTCAGACTATACAAGCTCACAATTCATTCCAGAGGCCTTATTTCAGAATTCCAAATTCTTCCCTTAAGAGTTTCATTGGCAAGTATAAAAATAAAGAGTGTTTGAATCAGTGTAGTGTTTTGAGGACTGGAGTATATGAGATTCCATATAAAGTGAGTTTGCCACAATTCTTATCAGGAAACCGGTGATCTTGGTGAAGATTTCTATGGAATTGGAAAGGCTTTCATTCGGCCATCCTTCAGCAATCCTGACTGAGATTGCTTCTTTCTCTTTATCAGTCACGGTGGCAGTGACCTTGGGGATATATCTTTTCTTGCCAAGAGGCAAAACCCTCTGCAATTATAGTACTTTCAAGATTGCTAGACAGTAGTGGTGCACCATCCTGCCATACTGAGATGTGCCCAGGACATTTTACACCCATGGCATAAACCAGCAGTTATTAACCTTTTCTTTACCATGGACCTCCTTTAAATATCTTTTGTTGCTGTGGACCACCAAGACTTAGCTCAAGATTTAAAACTCAGCAGCAAGGAATGTCCTGGGCTTTCTCTCAGCCACTCAGCATCATTCACTTGCATGTGCTCACCTCATGCAAAGGTAGCAAGTGCTGAGCACATTTTGTTTTTTCCCCATCAAACCATTATTTTCATAACTTTTCAAAAGTTTGAGATATTGTAATGAAACTTTGTACAAAGGATATCTGTCACCAGCAAAAGACACCTGCTCTTTGAGATGAATTTATGACTGACTGACTGACTTTCTTTCTTAACTGTAAAATCTCATAACATTTCTTCGAGCCTTTGAAGGCCTCTTGTGAGATCATGGTAGCCCCTCGGAGGTCCGTGGACCCCAGGTTAAGAATGACTGGCAATAGCCTCTACATTGATTAGGCTATGGTCTAACACTACTTCCAGGATCCTCTCAACAAGGATGGCACCCTCCTATTGTACATACAGAAACTAACTGGACTGACAGTTGTCTCTACTACTATCATGAGCATGATTTGCTTCTGCCACAGATGGAGGGCAGACTGAGCAGCAGTACACTCAGCTGTGTCCTTTAATATAGTTGCTGCCATTTTATACCTCTCAGCATTTACTGCTTGAGACAGTTGCCTCAAACTGTGCAACAGTAGATCTGGCCTGGCTACAACCTAGGACTGAGGTACTACATTATGCTAATAAAATGTAAATCCACACTCATGTATTTAAGGTGGAGTTGTGCTATACAACCCTTTTGGTGAACACTACCATTATGCAGACAACTAAATATCCAAAAATATTCCTGTTCATTGCCCTATTGTGCAATGGGGGACGCTCAGTGACTCTCTCTGAAAACCCAGTGAAGAAAGGGGATCTTGAAGGTACTGACAAATACCTACGCACCATCCAAGAATGTACAACTGTGTGTGCAATAGTTATGCTTCAGAATTCCTCTTTCACAGTCATGAACTGAATACAGACATCAAGCAAAGGCCAGAAAGGTCTAACCACATGTGTAAGGGAACTGATCTCTGTGTAAAACATAACAGGATGCCAGCTAGGTTTTCTTGTGATACCACCAAAAGAATAAGAAGTGTCGCAAGGAGGATATAGAGGAATCCATGTTTAGCAAGATATTCTAAGCAATATACACATTTAGGAAGCAACTGATAGTAACTGGCTCCCATGTCAGTGAGCTGGGTGAACTACTCCATATTGTAATCTGAACTTTAAAGATATTGTCCAAGGTGCCAACCTTGATTGGGTGGGTAGCTTTCAGCCTCCTGAACAGCCTCTTTCTTCTTTCTTTCTTTCTTTCTTTCTTTCTTTCTTTCTTTCTTTCTTTCTTTTATACTCTGCCTTTTTCCCAAATGCGATCCAAGATGGTTTACAACAATTTAAAAAGATACCAGCAAAACATTTAATTTGCAAAAATTAAAAAGAAACTAAACTGCCCAATTATTAAAATATGTTTTAAAACAATTAAAACAAGTAAAACGTATTTTTAAAGTTTAGATTAAAAGCTGGAAGAGATTTACTGTTCTGGTCAGTCAACAGCAACCAGGTCTGGGAAGGGAATATACAAAATTATTACTGTGTCCTATTAGAAATATGAAATTATTCACTGAGATTATGGAAGGTAGATGCAGATAGGAGCAAGATTAAGTCTGAGATCTTCTATATAGTTACCTGGGAGCAAATCCTGTTGAATTCAGCTACCTGCTGGGGATGTTTTAGTTGGAGATCCTGCGCAGGAAGTTGAATTAGATGGCCCAAGAGACCCCTTCCTACTCTATGGTTCTATAATTCTATAATTTATTTCTCAATAGATTTATATAAGATTGTGCCGCAAGTATGCATTAGTCATAAAAGGGTTTGTGAACTCTGTTCTCTCTCTTTGAATCCACTTTCCCTCATTCCATTTCAAACAGTTTTAAATCAAAACCTGCTTTGTTGGCTAAGAAAATATTTGTTTCATATTGTCCACACAGAATTCACCAGTGAGTTGCCCCATTAAATGAACACAATGCAACAATTATAAAGCAGGACACCACAAAAGGAGAATTAAACAAAAATGAAAAGGGGAACAATAAGACCAGAAACCCAAAATAAAGCAACCTAATTTTTGAAAAACCTCTAGCTTTAAAAAATGCAAGGGTTTTAAAGGTTAAATGGTTAGTTGTTAAAGCAACATTATTGAGGATAGCAAGCACTGCCATATAGTAGTAGTTGGGTGAGAATAGGGGCTCTGTATTTGAAATTCTAGTCTTTCCTGTTGCACCTTTCAAATATACCCTCTTATTCTACAGGACACGCATATGTCCTCTTAAGAATGGAGGCTCCCTAAATTTCCTCACTCATCCCCCCCCCCATTTCATTGTCTTCTTTCTCTATACATTCTCCCCAAACTCTGTACTCCAACCATCTCAGACTCCTTCCATATCCCCAACCACTTACCTGAACATCCATGTGGGTCTGTCATTCCTGGTCTGGAGCAAACAAAAGCAGCTTGTTGTAGGTCAGACTTAGATCTACTCTTCTCTGTTTTTTCATAGGTTAGGGATGTGAAGGGAAAAGGAGGAGGAGAAGGGGGAGGAACTATCTGCCCTTGACATTATTTGATGGCTTAGAGACAGTCTAAGACATCTGTCATCTGAAGCAGACAAACAAACCTGCCCCCCTCCACAGTCCAGCCACATCAAGGTGAATTGTACTCAACGTCAGCTGAGTTATTTTGGCACGTGAGGTAGAAGGTCCTACAGGCACACCCCTTCTTAACTCCGCCAGCAAAAATCATAATAATACTCAGGTAAATGCTAGCCATTGGCTTTCATGGCTCTCTGAGGCAGAACCCCCATTCTGTTTACTGTTAATGTTGGTCCTGTGAGGCTTTCAGTTTAAGGTTAGAAATCTGAATGTGCAAAGGCCATTGAGAAGTTTTATCCTTGTCCTTACTGAGAAGAAATGAACATTTTAGAACCTTTTTAGTTGTTATGAAGTGTTGATAGAGCTTCTTGAACAAGATGACTATATATTTACTTCTTTATTTGGTTGATATTGTTGCTGTTGTGTGTTTTCAAGTCATTTCTGACTTGTGGTGGCCCTAAGGTGAACCTATGACAGAGTTTTCTTGGCAAGATTTGTTCAGAGGGATTTTGTCATTGCCTTCAGCTATACCAGTATCAGCTGATGTTATACTAGCAGACCATCCAAACATTGTTCTTTAGAATAATGATAGAACAATCTCTCAATACTCTCCCTCTGTCCTGTCTTAACTAGTGGTCAAACTTTGCTAACACCTCCCCTCATCTCTGTGCATGATGAACTTTGTGGACAGTCTCTAAAAGGCTCCTCCCTCTGAATGGTACTCTCTGCACATATTTATGACCTGATTGGTTCAGAGGTACACATTCAGCCAATATGATATGTTCTTCTCTATGACTTCTCATCATAGGGGTGAGGCATTAAAGGGATCTCTACTTTTTAATAATAGTGTATGGGGTTGTGTGTGTGGGGAAAATAATTTTCCACTTTGGATACAAGCATATTTTTCTCATTTAAAGCAAGAAGCAAAATGGCTTATGTAAACCCTATGGGGCAGAGACCTGTCCCTTTCTAGTTCCATGCACACTGATGGTACTATGAACAATTAATTAAAAATAATATAAACATCTGAAGAAAAGAGATTAAGAGTGAAGGCATGGGAGAAAAAAAAATCAAACATGATGAATCAAGATATGTTCCAAATATATGAAACCCATATCCCTTTGTATGCAAGTTACTGCAATGGTGCTTGGTTACCCCACATCTCAGTACAAATAACATTTTGCTCCTGCTCTTCTGTCTTGGATTAAACATATAGGAATATGAGAAGTCAAACCGGCTACTATAATAAGGATGGAAGACAGCAACAGGTGGCCACACTTGTCAGGCAAACTGTGTAGTATCTGGAATCCACTCAGTTGTCAAAAGGCGGAATAAAGTTTTGCCTTGATCCTGAAGAACATGAACTTCTCCAGCAAGGACAGACCTCTGCGGCTTTTCCTATAGAGGAAACCTTGAGGCTAAGTAAACCTGGATTTGAAGAAAACAACATCTGTAAGTCTCCCTCCCTGTTAAGAAGTCTTGGGCATTTTTACAATCAAAAGCAGGAAAGAATCCAAAAGTAACATGTAAACCAATACAGGCCCTTTCCCCTCCCCACGCATAAACAGCCTTAACTGAATGCTGCTCTTCAGCTTCGCCCCCCTCTCAAGTACACAGCTGATGATGTCACAGCTTTTGTTGCCAATGCCCTCATTGCTTTCCTCCTCCCTTCTCGCACTACTTTAGTCCCACCAGAGGAACTGGGAACCCAGATTGCACTGGCAGATGAGGAGAAACTGAGGGAAGCCCTGGGTACCACAGGCTGAAGAGCTATACTCCATCCATTCATCCATCCACCCATCCTCTTCAGGTAGAGCAAGAGATGCATTTGATATGCCTGGGCTCTTCCTTCTTCCAAAGACGATAGAAAACTTAAACCATCCTAAGTATGGGGTTGTGTGTGTGGGGAAGTGCTAACATTTAAAACTATGCAAAATGCTGGCTTTCTAATCTTTGTGCTTTAGGCAGAAAAATTCTACTTAAATCATTCTGGTTCCAGGAACATCTAATGGTGAATTTCTCTCCTCATTCTACATATGATATTATAATTAATTATTTGTATAGAAATGTTTAGAAATACATGCTATTTGTAAGTTGTTCGTTGCCTCGATCCATATGGAGAGGCGGGATACAAATAAATAATAATAATAAAAATATTTGTATAATGCTTGAGAACTGCAGTTCAAAACAACACGCACACCATGTTCACCTTTTTCATTTAAATTAGGAGACGATGTGCACTTCACATTCATTGCCTTATTTGTTTACTCTGTACCCAGAAAAGTTCCTATTATTCCTATTTTACAGGTCAGGAACTGAGGTTGGAGGAAATTGATCAGGGAAGCTTATGGAACCCAAGACTTGTGGGAGATTTGAATTCTGAGCTTTTATTGCTGAAGGCAATATAATACTTGCAGGGCCATACTGATCCTATATTTCACAGAGCTTATTTAGCATCATGCTTAAACTACTAGCTTGAACTTTGAGTAACCAGAAGCAAATCTCATACAGTTATAAACTGACCTGGTAGCTTTGGTAAGTCATAATCTCTCAGCACAACCCTGTTGTCAGTCAAAGAAAATTATGCAGTGGTACACCTTGTGTTGAAAAAAGGTGTTTTTAGTGCTTTGAAAAAGCAATATTACTATCGTTAAAATATTTTAATAATACTATTAGAGTATATTGCTATTTAATACTGAAACTATTACTTAGTATAGTAATATTATAGTAAGATCAGCCTGCTCAAGCAGCAGATCTTTCGGTATCAAGCCTGGAGTAGTGCCACACAACTCAGTGGAACTTAGGAGACAAGCCTTTGCTCATTTATCTGCGAGTAAGCAGGGTTTTCTTCTGAGTAAATATCGACTTAAAATGTACGAGGTCAAAACTCTGTTCCTGTCTTCATTGGAGAGCTTGAAAAATTAAATGAAGATATAAAAAGTCAGACTAACTTGGACATATGTAATGGTCAGGATATTTTTTTTGGGGGAAAAGGGTAGCATTTTAAACATGCAGCAGAAGGTGAGGACAAGAACTTCGAAAATGGAAATAATAAGTGATCAAAACACTTCTAAGAACAGCAGAAAAAAATCCACAGAAGTCTCCCACACAGTTGTTGTAAAGATACTTCGAAGATCTATGACCAGAGGGGCTGTAGATGGAGAAGAAAATTCATAGCAAGATTCAAAGTGACATGCTTAAGTTTATACTGGCAAAAATCATAGCTTGGGAAAGCTGCTTTTTTGGAGTACAACTCTTATAAATCCACTAGGCAGCAAGGCTATTGGGAGTTCTACTCCAAAAAATAATTTTTCCAAAGCTCTATCACAAACTAGCTCATTTTCAGATTTTTTTTGGCTATGATTGTCTTCTTAGTGAACTCTCAAGATATAGTCACATGTAGTGTGTTTATGTTGAAAGACATAGAGAGATAGATTGTAATAATTTATTTACCCTAAGAGAAACTGTCACCCTTCTTAAATGTTGCTCTTCTATGGTATTTTCGAACATATACTTTTAGCAAGAATTTATGAAGACAGGGGGAATATGATCACTTTAATAAGTGCCATCAGATTTTCTAATGTGTATGCACAAGGGCATGAAATTTAATATAGACCAGTTTGCTTTGATTAAAATTGTTTGCCAGACACTTCTTGGAATATCAAACGTTTATGGTTTCATACTTCTAGAGACCTTGGCTCAAGCTTTAAACTGGCAGTTTAAAGATCATCTGTAAGAGCATTGGCTCAACAGCTTAATAAAAAGCAAAATGCAATTGCTTTATCCACAGTTTTTTCTTCATCAGAAATACAGGGATTTCAGCTTGGTATTTTTAAAAGGTTGCTTGTCTCTTTGGGTCCCATGTTGGGAGGAAGGCAGGATTAAAATAAAACAATAAAATAAGCTTAGTGACAAGCTGAAGTCTAAAGAAAAAGTATGCATCTGCCCAGAGATATGCCTCTGTGTACATGCACGCACTCAGGTGATAAACTAACACTTCTTTGGAATGCTGTGGGAGTTCTTGGCCTGGATCCTCAGATCTAAACTAGCACATCTGTTCACTTCTTTGCCAGAATATATTTCTGACCATCAGAGCCAAGAGATTTCTAGCTTTTGTGGGGCAAAAATGAGCACAAGCAGAGGGAAAGGTTCCAATATAGAAGACAACGCTGGCTTGTCATATATGGAGAGTTGCCTTACACAAAGCAAAACTGCTAGTATAAAAGTTAAGCATAGCTAGGAAACCTGCCAAGGGCCCACACCCCAGCACGGGTCCCATGAGAAGAATCCCTGGATTTACACTTCCTTTTCACCACTGCGACTTAGTTATTCACTCACCTCACTCTTTAGTCCAGATGATGGTCAGAAGAAAGATCAGGAGGAGATGCTATTGCTTCCCCCCCCCCCCGCTTTCTACTTACCAAGGGAAAAAGTGGTGGCAGGAAATGGAGGAAGTGGAGGGGAAGATGCACAGCGACTGGTGACGGTGGTGGTGAGAAGGAAGATTCATTAAAGCAGAGGGATACTAGATGGGTGTTTTGCTTAAAGACCCTCAAATACACTGGCCATTGGTCCATTTTGTCCAATGCTAGTTTCTGCCAGAAACTTTCTAAGTCCTCAAGATAACTTCCCAATCTGACACTCATAGGCTAAGGCGGGACCAAACATCCAAAACACAAACTGTACTCATTAGACTCTTCAAAGTCCTAATGTGTTCAGTAATTTTATGCATCAAGACCAGTCTTCCTCAGCCCAGAACCCTTTCTATGTGTGGACTGCAACTCCCATCACCCCACTCAGTAAATCAGCTGGCAAAGCTGTGGAGACAAGATAGTGACCATGTTGAATGAAGATTATGGGAGTTGTAGTCCAACACATCTTGAGGACAACTCAAGGTAATCTTTGCTCAGAAAAAAAGATTGCATTCATGTATTTTTTTAAAAAAAACCTCACACTTAATTGTTATGCTGTATTCTGTTGAGTTTGGTTGTTGCTTTTATTATATTGTATTTATATGTTCCTGTGAGCAGCTTTGTTTATACCCTTGTATATCCCCTTGGAATTTTCTGGATGGTAAAGAAATATTTAAATAAACCAGATGGCTCAATGCAAGCCTGTTACAAGTATAAAATACTGGATTGTTAACTTCCTAAACTAAGGCCATTTCTGCACTACACTATTATAGTGCTATTATTCCAATTTCAACATCCTATGGAATCCTGGGGTTTGCAGGTTAGGGAGGGACATTTAGAATTCTCAGCCAGAGAACTCTTTGACCTCAATAAACTACAAACCCCAGAACAGTGGAATAGTAGCACTATAACATTGTAGTGTGGAAAGGCCCTAAATCTCCACAGGACTCATTTGCGGTCTATCAGATCCACTGACCACTGGTGGCTGACAGCTTCCATGTCAGTTAATGCAGCTATCCAAGGTGCTGAACCTAATTGACAGATAGAGTTCAGCAGCTTGGATATCTCCTCTAAAGTTTGGACTAAAACCCAGAGCAGATTCATTGTCTCACTGCCACAGAAGCCACCAGCCACGACTCCCAACCTGTGTGAGAACCACAGATGACTCAACAAAAGCCTGGTTCCAATAATCATTTTCAGTATGGGTCATTTTAAACTTTTGTGAGGGGCTGGCTGTAACCATAATGCTATCTGTAGCTTCTTGCTTTCTGCTGAAATAAAGGCATCATGCCCACTATTTCTTAGGAGTACCAAATGACTGAATGGATGGAGGCAATAATTTCCCCTGTCATAACAATTGTGTGTGATGACTTCCTTACAGTGGGTGTACCCAGAGGCATGGCTTGGAGGAGTGGTCTGAAGAGGGGTGGGGCCAAATGGGGAACTCCATGGGTCAAGTTAAGCCTGGAAGAATGTGGCTTCAGATGCCATTCTCTGATTTAGGAGGATACCATCTTTGATCCCACACACTGCTCCTCATGGACCTGCTCATCTTGTAGAGAGATTGACACTGCCAGATGACTGGATTCTACTTTGATCTGGCAATATTTGAAACAGAGGGGCTGTATGGGACACCTGATGATGATGATGGTTGCTTGTCATACCCATACTTCTGGCATCCAAAGAGATGTTGCACTCATACTTCTGAAGGAGTTGTATATGAGCTGAAAATATATTCAAACAGAGCTCAGAGAAGATTCCTCTTTTGTACTATAACTCCCAGAATCCCTTGGCTAGCATGATCAGTGTCTGAAGATTCTGGGAGTTGTAGTACAAAAAGGGGAGGGGAACTTCCTTGTGCTTAGTACTGCTCAGACACACACAACACTATTGCTTTATTGTGTCAACATTCATTTTTTTTTCCACAAATGGAATTTTCAATGCCCTACCCTTTTCCAAAATTATTAATCAATTGTGAGTGCCTGTGTAGAAAAGCAATTGCAAATCCAAATGGAATTCTCAGGATTGCTCCTCATCATGCAGGATATATTTGGGCTGGGGGTGACATCAAAATACAGGGCCTGTTGCAGAGTTGAAACAGAAGAAGGTGATAAGCTGTTAGAGATATCCCCTGTCTTTTTAAAAAATCTCCTGCTTGCTCTAAAGGTTGGCCATAGAAATAACATTTACTTACACCACGGGTATAAATAGTGCTGAAGCAGGCTTCCCGTCTTCACACTTCTAGTTTTGTTCTTGTTCTTTAGGAGAGGACAAGGTTGATTGCAAGGACAACCCTGAAATAAGAGCTCCCCCTCCACCATCTCACCCCGCAGGCCCAGCCTCTGCTCTTATCTCATCTGTTGCTGGCCATGGAAAGATCCACGCAAGAGCTCTTCCTCAACTTCATGGTTGTACTGATCACAGTACTCCTCATGTGGCTTCTGGTGAAGTCTTACCTAGAGTGAAATGACCGTCTCACACAGTCCCTGGAGTCATTCAAGGCCACGTCCCTGGAGAAGAATGCCATGGCTACTATTCAAGAATGCTGTGTCTCTGTGTTCTCTCTTTCTTTGTGTGGACAGCCTTTTTTTTAAAAAAATCCTGCCTGTATTGCATCTAAATATTCAAATGGATGTAAGATGATGTAAATTATTTAATTTGTATACAAAGCATGGCATATCGTTCTTTCTCCTCATCCTTTGTAATCAATTCATGTGCCTGATTTGAAACCATGATGATGATTAGAAGCACCAAAATTCAAAGACCCTTCACAGCTGTCTGTTTTGTATTCACTCTTGTATGGCTTTCATGGTTTTGGCATTGTGTAGCAAGCTCTACTTAGCTGAAATGTGGAAACTCTTCTTTTAGTTGCTCTTTTTGTTTGAATAAAGGATGAAGTACGATGATGCATGCCTTGTTCTCCTCAATTCTCTTCTTGGTATTATTGTTGTAGGCAAGTTGTGCAGCATTGCTAGGCAACTTTTGGACCTCTAGATGTTTCAGACTTTAGAACCCAGAATCCGCAATAACCCCCCCTAAATCAATCTATCTATCTATCTATCTATCTATCTATCTATCTATCTATCTAGAAACTCAATGCTTCTCCATCTTTTTATTAGCAGACCACTGAAGTCATTGGATAAGTAATATCAAATAGTCAGCAGAGCTATCAACATATCAAAAAAAGTTTGTGAGTTTAGTTTAGCTGCAATTATTTTGAGGCTCAATGATTCCCATTTTACATTCTTTTGTATGTGCAGGTCCATGTAAATTTATGAGTCCACATTCATGTTGTTAAAAAGTAAAAGTATACAGCTTGTTATGCTATGATGTACTTTTGTATGTCAAAGTTGGCTGTGGACCCTGAGAGGGCATCCTAGGGGGTGATAAGATTTTTTTTGATCACCTTCTCCAAAAGCAGAGGGAGAAACCTGCGTTCAGATGGGGAATTGATTGTTCTGAGTTTAAAGGTGACCATGTCAGCAGCTATCCAGGGTCCTGAAAACTATCTCCAGAATAGTTTCAGCATCTTGGATAGCTAACATTTGGACTAAAACCTAAAATGGACTCACCAGCCTTCTGACATGGAAGCCATCAACATCCACAGGTTGGGAAAATTTTGGATCCACAGAATCCAAAGCCCTGCCAGGGCCAAAACCTGTCCCCAGCATAGGTAGAAATATAGGAGATGGCATAAACGAGTTCCCTCCCATTGGTTTCAGTGTCTCTGTGTGTAGAAGTGGATACACTGGAACCAAAGATTCAACAACTGAAAACAATAGATAGATAGAAAGATAGAGCAAGAAAGAAACTGAGTCCAGCGAAAGATGAAGAAGCTGGTTACAATGTTTAGAATAAGAACACATTGTCGTAACCAGCATGAGGGGATGATAGCAAAAGGTTAAAATGTTCAAAATCAATAACTAACAATTATGGAATTTGATTTCTAACGATGTATGCATTCTGACTTTCCTGGAATTCAGAAAGTGTACATAGATTACAGGTTTATCTGTCAAGGAGGAAATGGATTAGCATTGGCATCTGAGCAGCATTATACTGGCACATAGGAAGGTGCCCTATATATGAGGTCAAAGCATTTGTCTGTCTAGCCTAGCATTATCAGATTGACTGGTCTTACCTCTCTATGGTCTTGGGCAGTGCTGAGGGTCTTTCGGATCCTCCCACCTAATCCTTTTAACTGGAAATGCCAGGGACTGAAATTGTGAACATCTGAATTCATGCACTTTACTATTCTGCTAGGCCTCCTTCTAACAAACAGAAACAGTCATTGGCAGGCTTCTTCTGGAAGGAAGATCTGCAGTAGGGGCCACTGCTGAGGAGCCACTGTTCTTACTCTTTGCAGATGCTATGTGAAATCATGGAATTCAAACCTGAAGAAGGGACATTCCTGAAAACTGAGAAGAGCAGGAAGGGTGTAGCAAGAAGATTTCCTGAGACATGCTTCATCCAGATCAGTTAATGCCGCATAGATGCTGGCCAGATTACTGTTAGTGTCATGTACATATGTGCAATATGTAATTTATGTGTGCACATGTCCCTTTAGGATTATTATGCAGGGAGCTTTTCATTAGATCCTTGCGCAATGTGTTTTCCTGCTCCACAAGCCTATTGGAAAAGCATGGGTTTCTTCAGCCATTTAGTGGCCAGTGGAAAGCATGAGGTGCCTGAAAGCTGTTTGGCTGCAGATAGAAATAAAAGAACAGCTGTCTTGCTCTTGGAAATCCAGTGTACTCTCTGGAGATCCAGGAGACAGACAGCTCTTGTTTCCTTTTGGCTGCAGAGAGCATCAGGATGGTTCCCAAGTGTCTAGCATCTTTAACCAGCCAGCCACTAAATGGCCATGGAAGCACATGCCTACCTTTTCCAACAGATTTGCATACCTAGCTGGGCAGAACACCTTGGGCAGAGTGTTATGCTCTGTTCCCTGCAGTGCAGGATCTTGGCTGTGACCAATTAAGCCTTAACAGTGCAACTCAACACTACAAGCCTAAGTATGTCTATTCTGAAATATACTCCATTAATTCTAGCGTGGTTTACTCCCAAGCAAGTAGCTATTGGATTGCTAATAAGCTAACAATAGTCTCCTTTTCATTCAGTAATTAGAATGGCCAAGTGAGTCAGTATCATTAGACACTGAGGCATCCATTTCACATGGTAGATGTTGGGAGCAAGGTACCTATCCCTGACCATTTCCTCCTCTCTTCCCAGCTTAGCTTTCTCCCATTGGTGGAGTAGAAGAATTGGCTGGAAAGTGTGGTCTTTTTGGATTCTTCAAACATAGCAGGTGGGGGCTGCCATCTTGGGCAGAATGACACTTTGGCCCAAACTTGAGAAAGGGCCTTGGAGCCAAGATGGGAATACTTATGCTATTTCAGTGTCATGGAACCTGCAGCATCACTGTTCCTTTCTGCATTGGTAACATGAGGAGACCCAAAACATGGGGAAAGAGGCCCTCCTGCAGTTCTTTTCCTCCCACTTCCATTTCAACAGAGGAGTCAAAGCATCACTGGCTTTTTCTTGTACACTCCCAGGCTTCTAGTGTTACCCTAGCAGCATTAGAAGAAAAAATGCTGTCACATCTCCCACACTGCCAAGGTAACTTAAGAACCCAGGCCACGATGTCAACTTGGTCAGTGTTATGTGAGAGGTCACAACCTTGGCATTAGATCATCCTATCAGGAGAAGCTGCCACAGCTTCACTAATTCACACAATTTGGTGGCGTATCAAGGGCAACATCTAAATCATGCAGCCACTCCCACATGATCTATTTCTATAGGTCATGAATCTCCAGAAATGTAATATGCAGAAATCTCATCTTTCACATACCTCTCCTTCTATCCCCCTTGAGCATGTGTATCTTCCTCTGGTATTATTGGTCTTCCCTCTGGCTTAAAAATATTTTTTTCACAGACTCATTA
Organism: Ctenosaura bakeri; assembly: GCA_948474755.1. Classification (NCBI taxonomy): domain Eukaryota; kingdom Metazoa; phylum Chordata; class Lepidosauria; order Squamata; family Iguanidae; genus Ctenosaura; species Ctenosaura bakeri. The sequence continues at coordinate 45,840 of CAOLHI010000283.1, forward strand.
TGTATTAAAGCAACTGTTTTGGAGCCTGTACAACTGTGAGCTAGATGTTTTAGATGAAGAAACAGCCAGCACTTCACAAATCTTCCTTAATCATTGAAAAGCTGCATGATCAGAGTATGGCCATTTCCACACTAGCCTGTTATAGTGCTATTATTTCACTTTCAACATCCTATGGAATCCTGGGGTTTGCAGTTTAGGAAGGGACCTTTGAAACCCCAGGATTCCATAGGATGTTGAAAGTGGAATAATAGCACTATAACAGGCTAGTGCAGAAATGGTCTATAAGTGGAAAATGGAACACACCTGTTCCACACATGCCTCAGGACAACATGCTACCACACAAAACAGAGTGCCATTTCACTTTGCCTTGACAATTTTATTTTGAACAAACAGAAGCTGGGAGAGGGGGCTACAGGGTTGAACAGAAGACCACTGGGTGAGAAGGGATTGCTTAATTTTTTTCTCCTGCAAGTTGTTCTTCTCTTCAAAATGGAAATGAGAAGAATCAAGATTACAGACATCTGAAACTTCTCATTGAAAAATAGAAACTACATGCAGCTTGGAGACCATCAAAGGCCAGCTCTACCCTTAGACAGAGTGAGGCAGTTACCTCAGACAACTGATGCTGGGTGACTGGGTGGCAAGGAAAGCTCAGTGGCTGATTTCTCTACCTTGGACAGACCTATGTGTGCCAGATGTCTTCTCCTTCACCCTCTAAATGGCTCTAGTGCTTTCAGATATGGAAGACGTTACTGTCCTATTCCCAGTACTAAAATAAGTTTCAACTGGCAGTCTGCATAAAGAAATTGATTAAAATTGTGGAGGATGTCTCATCTTTGTCTTTGTCAGAGAGCAAAATGGTTGGATTGGCCCTGTGCCTCATCCATAACTGTTGGGTATTTGTGATTGCAGCATAGTTCAATGACATTTCCATCAGGATTGGGGAGGTCGAGCCAGGAAAAGTTACTTATTAAGTATAGTTATTAAGTATACTTAACTAAGTAACTGAGACAGAATTCCAGCCAGGGCACCAAGCAGATTATGGCCCAAATCCAGATGTCACTCTCTACTTTGCTAGAAAATTATAGCAAGAGAAAGATACTTATATCAACTTCAGCCACATCAGCCAGTTCTCAACATTTTGTCATGCTCTCTCAATATTCTGTCACAGGCCTGTGCTATCAAAAAACATAACTTAGGGGAAGTTTATATAAGTACTTTCCAGCTTGCTCTCAATGGCTCTATTTGAGTTTATAAAATATTGTTGGGACTTTGGCATTGAGGAACTATTGTTCACTGATGATAGGGTAGCAGGGAATAGAATTAAGAAGAAGGGGGATAAGGTTAGGTACAGGTTTAGAGAACACTTCCTTCATTTCTCTCCCATCACTGTTAACAGTCTGGGATCATGAGGACACAGAACCAATGTAGTTTCATGCCCAGTATCAGATCTGGCACAAGATATTTTGCTGCCTGTGGCAAGGTAGAAGAAGGTACTCCCTCCCACTTTGTGTATCCATGCAGCCTGGGTTGGAAACTGAGTTTTTCTTTAGCACTGGCAATGGAAAAACATTTTCTACCACACCTGAAGGCAGGAAGGGATACAGAGCACATCTCTTGGTATAATCTTCATCGCCTACTGCTTCCCTACTGTCCAGCATCTGAAATTGGAGGACACTACTCACATTGCCTAATGACAGGGCTGGTCTTTTGCTGAAGCCATCTTTTAACTTACTTTGTAAAGGTCATTAGAAACACAAGTAAGATTGTTTTGCAAGGCCATGCATGGAAATTTTGCATGCAAAGAAAGCATCCATCCTTCACCTTCCACGTTTCTCCCAGCACTGGACTTCCAGGCAATTGTCTTTCAGAACAACAGCAAAAGTAATATTACCAGGAAAACAACAGCTGTCGTGAGGCTGGGGATCTGTTGTTACCACTTTGCTTGTTACTGATCCAAGACAGCAGTATTTGGGTTGGCCTCTCCATCCCACATTGAATAAGGAAAGGTCAGAAGGACTTCATAAGGCCTCCCTAAGTTTTATCCAACAGCTGAATGAGACCTGATATTTGACAAACACAGTGATACATGCAGAATGTGACTCTCCAAGGCTCACAAAAGCATTCCTCACATCTGCTGCTGAGCTGGGTTTTCTTCTTTGTTCAGTGTTTCTCACTACAGGCATCCCCCTACTTTTCCATGATCCACTTTTTGATGATCTATTCCTTTGACACTTTTCAATTACAACCAGAATCTATACATTTGATGTATGGTCAGCTGTTTTGATTTATTTCATCACATTTCCATAACCTTCCATGCACTTCTGCAGCCATACACTACTTTTTCTCTCAATCGACTCTGTGATTTAGCTTTCACACACATTTGCAAGTGATATGTAATGCATTATTTATGTTTTTCAGTGGCCAAAATTCGTGTGCAAGTTGAAAAAAGAGTAGGTTCCATATTTTGATGATTTCTGGTTTGCAGCAAAGCTCTGGTCCTTAATCTGTTGAATAAGCAGGAGGTGCCTTTAGTTTATTTTTCAGTTTTAGTTTTAGTTTATTTTTCAGGCTAACGAGGAAAGGAGTAAGGAAGAAAATCAGGAAGTTTTCTAGATCTGTTTAGCATAGACATATGAGCCATCCAGCTGTTTCCCTGAGGCATTTATCTTCAGGACCTTCAAGATTTTTGCTTGTGGCATCTTTTTTAAGATGGCGGGGAGGGCAGGTATCTCTGGATTTTCAGATGCTGTTGGACTCCCAGTTCCCATTAGCCTTAGCCCACATTTCCAATGGTCAGGGATGATGGAACCTATAGCCCAACAATACTTGGAGGGACACAGATTTCCCACTTCTGCTTCATATTCACTGCACTAACTCATTTATAGTGAAATCCTTCACATGTCCCACTGAACTCAAGAGTACTTACCTCAAAATAAGTATGTGTAGGACCGTTCTAACAATGATCTGGAGCACACATGTTCATGTGGGGAATGAAAAAAGAAAAATGTATTTGTTATATATGAAAGAAGTATTGTGACTGAGGATATGGAAAAACAGAGGTGTATCTCGGTTAATGAAGTAGATATATTCCGTCTTAAACAGAAGATTTGGCACCAGAAGCAGAGATAACATGAAAAAAATTGGGAAAGATTCTTACACTACAAAAAAGAAGAGCAGTTCAACATTTTTCATTTTTTCTGCAAACTTTTTTTCCCCAGAACTATGTGAAATGAAATGTGAAATGAAACTTTTAAGAAGAAAGTTTTGCTAGGCTTGGTGGAACTCTCAAGGTTTACAGAAAAAAGAAGAAAAAAGAAAAGGAAAAAGAAGCGAAAAGAAAAAAAAGAAACAACAACAACAACATCCTAATCAGAGTGGGAGTGAGGAGATCAAAATGATACCTGAGGGGATATCTGTTTTTTTTTTGCACTAGCATAGTTATTCCAGCTTTGTATCATTTTAATCAATATGACTCCAATTTTGGGATTTGTAGGCTGGTGACAGAGTTCTAGCTCATTTGCTTGAACTACACTTTCTCAGGTAACCTAAGAAAAGGAGGATCGATTAAGTGGATTGGAATGGTGTGTACTAGAGCTGTTCTAAGAAACATATCAAACTAGAAATCCAAGGATAATTGAGCAATGATAGTTAAAATGGCATGGCAGCAAGACTGTACATATTACAAGAATTGCAAAGTTGGAGGGAGCCTGAATCCCTTTGCAGTCATATGATTATGACAAGATTCCATGGGATCCCTTGAGTGGATTACTATCCATCCACAGATATCCCTGAATCACCCAGATGTAATGTCTAAAAAACAGAAATCCCCAGGACTGTTTGGAAGAAGAAAGCAGTAACACTATACCATCCCAAACTATCCAAATGCTAGGGATATAGCTACAGCCGAGGGGACAAATGAAACCATTGTGCCTCAGATAAGAATTCTGCTTCCCCAACGAGATTTTCCTTATGGTTAAAAATGTTTACCATTGCAGAGAGTGAGATATCGAAAATTGTTTATATGTAGAGCTTTCATATTTGCCTTACTTGCAGTCCTTTGGCAACTTTGCCTGCCCCTTTTCTTTGGATGCCTCAATTGTATTTCTAAATACCAAAGGGGGGGGAATCAGTTCATAGGATACTGTACAACCCATGGTGTACCACATTATGACTTGCATGTCATGAGCTGGAGTGGGACTGATTCTTTGCAATGATTCTGTCTTGACTCAGTTCCAGTTCCAGCAGTCTCAGTGCAAACCTGTTTACACACAATCATAGATTTGGTAGGGACTATGAGGGCCATGGAATCCAACCTCCTGCCATGCAGCAACACACAACTAAAGCACACCCAAGAGATGTCCATCTATTTGAAGACATCCAAAGAAGGAGGACCCAGACAACAAGGCAGTCTATTCCACATTTGAAAAGCTCTTACAGTAAAGAAGTTCCTTCTAATGTGGAATCTCTTTTTCTTTAAGAGATCAGAAATCTTGCCAGCAGGACTACTAGTAAGCATTCCAGTAATCAAGGGACTGCAGCAATTCCTAGCTGATCATCGGTGTCTTCTCCAGTTCCACGCCCAAACCTGTACCACTTTGAGATGCACTCACTCAAGCCATTTCCGCCCTACACTGTTATAGTGCTATTATTCCACTTTCAACCTCCTGTGGAATTCTAGGGTTTGTAGTTTACTGAGGCCAAAGGGCTCTCTGGCTGAGAATTACAAATGCCCCTCCCTAAAGTGCAAAGCCCAGGATTCCACAGTATGTTGAAAGTGGAATAATAGCACTATAACAGTGTAGGGTGGAAATGGCCTTAGTAGATTTTTTAACCCTGGCAGGAGTGTATCTCTGCAGATTTGTCTGCAAAATGTTTTGTTAGCAAATTTCAGCAAAGCAATCTGGAAGTGTGAGAACAGCAAGAAATTGATGTTCCTGCTGTTTTACTTTGTTTGTTTGTTTGTTAGAACAACTAAAAGAAACCAATCTGCTTAAGAAGGAGCTCAATTGTAAAACAAAGGAAGAGAAACAACCTCAGTGGATGTAAAGTCGAAGGCTTTCATGGCCGGAATCCATAGGTTGTTACGGGTTTTCTGGGCTTTGAGGCCGTATTCTATCAGTATTTTCTCCTGATGTTTCGCCTGCATCTGTGGCTGGCATCTTCAGAGGATCTCTAAAGATGCCAGCCACAGATGCAGGCGAAACGTCAGGAGAAAATACTAATAGAACACGGCCTCAAAGCCTGGAAAACCCACAACAACCAACCTCAGTGGAGATCAGCAATGATCTCAATGGAACAGATTACCTTCCCCCTTGTCTAACCAAGCGAAGGTTTTCCTTACATTTTAGGATTTTATTTTTTCTTGCATTTGAATTTCTTAAATCTGATGGTTAAGTCCACATATGCAGACATTTTGTAAATGTTGCTAATTTTTTCAAAAATGAATTGAAATTGACTTCTCCATTCACCAGCTAAGACAAGGAGGTTGTTGGAACCAAAGATGTTGCAAATTTTTTTCAGCACCAGCATGGATGAATGTTGTTACAAGCCAGCACGGTATAGTTATTGGAGTGCTGGACCACGACTCTAGGAGAACAGAGCTTGAATTCCCACTCAGCCCTGGAAACACACTGGGTGACCTTGGGCAAGCCATACTTTCTCAGCCTAAGAGGAAGGCAATGGCAAATTTCCTCTGAATAAATATTGCCAAGAAAACCTATGATTGGTCACCATAGGTTGGCACATAAGAACAGCTAATGTTGTTGGTGAGGTTCAGACACAGACTTCTAATAGATAAAGCACCAAAAGACTCAGGCCTAAATGGGTGAATCTGTCTGTTGTGATTTCTCTGCATCCACATTTGAAAAAAAAAAATCTACTGCATCCTAAACATTAAGAAATTTGTGGATTTTTCATAAATTCTTCTCCAAATTCTTCTCTATCCCTATGAAGAGTACAGTAATTTGAAGATCTTACACTGCCACCTAATGGCCTCTGCTGTCAGGGGGCCCTTGCATAATCCATCCTGAGCAATTACCAAAGAACTCTGAACCAATCAACAATTGTAGCATAATCGCAAATGTAACAGTTGTTGGTTCAGACTGAGGACAGAAAGAATTTTCATTGGGCTAAAAATCTTAATGAAAGTATCAAAATTAGTATCAAAATATTAGTATTAGTATTAGTATATTAGTATCAAAGTATTAGTATCAAAATATTTAAATATTCAAATATTTATTTTAAATATTTATTTAAAGTTGCTCATTAGTTGCTCACCCTAGCTTTTATTCTTCCTGTTGAAAATGCAAAGGAAAGGAGGCTTGTTAATAGTCTGAGGCAGGGCTTTCCAAACAGTGTGCCATGACATGTTAGTGTGTAGCTTGAAGTGTGTGTGTTGCCTACAATCTTGGAAATATATGTTATTATTTATAAATCATATATTTTTTAAAAATATATGAAAGCTTTTCATGCAATATGTTGTGTCTTCATACATTTGGTTATTACAATTTATGTATGTGTCTGTATCTCTTATAAGGGGTTAGTTTAACCTCTGGTTTGCTAGTAAAACTGAATTACTGTGCCGTGAAATGATCCATGTCTAAAAAGTGTGTCACCAACACAAAAAGTTTCAAAAGCTCTGGTCTGAGAAGTAGCATGCAAGTTCCAGGAGAGCAGAATAAACTGGAATTTCCTAAAGCAAGGTTATGAATAGCAGGCAGGCCTAAAGAATAATTTCTTTCATACTTTTTCCTGAAGCACCACCTGGAAAGTAAGGGTCTTGCTGCTGCTTTGGGGAAAAGCATAAAAGAAATGCTGTTTCTTTCTGAAAGACCAATGAAAGAGTAGAGAGCGTAAGTGCTTCTTTTGAAAGTACCTACCCTCTCTACTCTCTTGATGCTCCTTCAGAGGGAAATGACATTTCTTTCATGCTTTCCCCCCCAAGGAACACTGTAATCCTTGCTGTTTCCCTTCCAAGCAGCCACAAGAGTAAATGGACTCCTTTCCATTCTTGTGGCTGCTTGGGAAACTCCACCATTCTGTCTGGCCGTGGGCTCAAGCAGCATTGCCACACTCACTGCACATCTTTGTGAGGTTTTTTTTACATCTGGGATATTCCCCATTTTCTGGGATGAATGGCAATCCTATGCAGATTCCTTGTGAAGTATCACAGACCCCAGGTTCAGAGTCACCGCTCTAGAAGAGCTAGTCAGAATATTTCTGTCTTGGCATAGTTTGCAATATAACTTACACTGATTTTATGCTCAAACAATATATCCCTCTCACCACCACACTATGCTGTGCTTCAGGGTGTTCTACCTGTCACCTTGGCTCTTTGTGTAATTTGAAATGAATTCATTGTACATACAGCACAGTGTAACCTAAAAATAATTTGGATCCCATCCCCAAATGCAAAGGGTAGAAAGAAAAGGATTATTTTTCTCTCATTTTTTGAGGCAGCAGTTGAAGAGAAGAAACAGAAAGATGTGAGAAGCAGAGAAGAAAAGAGTTCAACAAAAGGAGAATGTTCTTTAAGATGCTGCTAGTGCAATGGGCAAAAAAGAAACTGAGGGGAGAGGCTGAGGCATGGGCATTCAGGGAGTGGGGTTGGGATTCCCACCAAAGAGCGCTTAGCTGAGGAATGCTCTGGAGAGGACTTCCATGCAGGTGCCAATCATTCGTGTGATGCCACAGAGACCATGAAGAAAGACCTGTGTGGCATTCACCTTTCACTGTGCATTGAGACATTTATACTGGATGGCCTATGACTAGGAAAAACAGGTGAGGACCAAGCTTCTCGTACATGTCTGTGCAAACTAAGATGTGGGTAGGGTTGTGAAGCTGGTTCCCGTGCTGTGGAGATCGCAGGTGCTGCTCTTTCTGTCTGCTTTTTGAGAAGGTTGGACTTGGGCGGGGGGGTGGCTAACTATGGAACTTGCTTGGTCCAGACTGGGGCTACAGTCTGGACCTCCCTTCCCATGTCTTACATCATTGTCCAATTATAACATAGGGACTATAGCCCATCAACCAGCATTGTTAGCTGTACTATGACTGCCTATGTGCAATGGTTGCTAGAGCTCCTGTCCTAGGATGTAGCCACCCTGCACCATTTCTGAACTAGGATGCTACTTTCACAGCCATGGCTCATTGCTATGGGATTTGTACTTGGGTAAGGGAATCCTGAACTGTTGTTTCCTAGCAGAAAATTCAAAGTCCTTCACTAAATTGCCAATGCCAGGATTCTCCAGAATAGAGCCACAAGAACTAAAACGTTAGCAAAATGTAGAATATATACCCCATGGTCACTGTATTTTTCCAATTCTGTAAATTACTAGCAAAAGATAATACAGCAAAGGCAAAATACCCCTTGACGCTCTCATACGTTTTACTCAACTGGCTACAGAAATGGTTGCTTGCAGTTCCAAACTTGCAAAGCCATTTATTAAAGTAATAGGTAAATTTATGTTTAAACTGAAAAAAATGAGGGCACTTCCCACTTGATTCCATGACTCATCAAATGTTTCATCTATCTTAACCCAAAGTCTGAGGGATATATAGCACTCTCTCCATGTTTGGGAGAAAACTGGGGGTGAGGACTAGAAAAGGGGGGGGAAGAGGTCATACTGTTGTACTAGGTGTTATGCCCAGTCCTGAAGACACAGCATGGTGCAGCACTGAGCTAGTTATTATAACAGTGCAACACAATAGCTCTCTATTGTTCTGAGAGCCCTGTGTTTTGCAGCGCTTGTCTGAGAGATCTGAGCTGTTCACATACCTGTTGGGAGAAGGGATAATGAAAAATTCATAGAAGTTGGGATGGCTGCCAACAAAGCAACATCTGTTTTTAATAATTCATGATTTTTTCCTTAGAAATAAGGGGGTAAGAGATAGTTAACACCTCAGGAAGTATAACCAATAGCCTCTGGGTCTCATTAGTACAAATTCCCACTGATCATTCTGACCCAGATCTAGTCGTAAGTTATATTTTGAGGATGATTAGTCATCAGACCTCTAGTTAAAAACAAAAACAAACAAAAAAAAACACAACAAAAAACGGTGTGGCTTCTGCAGTAAGACATAAATGTGGTGTGCCTGCATTCTGATTTTGCACCTATGTGGACTTTTCCTGCTTGCAAACAAAAATGAGTAGCTCTGCAGAGCAGGAACAGTGTTGGCCAACAGCTCCCAGGCCAACTATTTTGGGATTACAACTTCCAGAATCGCACTCTGTGTCCCCAATAGTCCAAAAACTAACTTTCCTGTGCTATGCTCTTTTCCTTCAATGGCTGACTATAGCGCATTGACTATAGGGATTTTGAAGTCTGCCATATAGTCAACCCTCCCTCTGCAGTCTCACCGTGATGTGGAGGTAGGCCTGAACTGTCAAAGGTGATGCCAGTTTCTCTCAATCTTGTCAGCCTTCCAGACTGTCAGGGGCAGATGATTGTGTGCCTGCCATCCTGAAGACTATCTTTAGCTAATTACAGGGAGGACTACCAGCAGAAGTTTGGTGATAGACTGGCTGCAGCAAATAGGAACACAATGATGACATGAAAGAATTGTGATCTGCCTCAGTGCAGGGACTATCTTCACCAATGAAACACACAGGCATTCATGCCTTAAGGGCTAGCAACTTATTTTCTTAGAAATAAGCTCAATATTGTCTATGTTGGCTGGAAGCATCTCTCTATGGTTTCGGATAGGAGTTTCTTACTGCTCTAAGTGGGGATGGTAGGGATTGAACCTGGAACCTTTTGCATGCAAAGCATATGATCTACTGGTGTAGCTACATCCGTTTTCCCCAGTCCATGCTAATCAGGGGTAGTACAGTTGCATGATGCTATTCCATGGTTTCAGTCTTTCCAAGCCCTGCCAAGGATCAAACCTGGAACCTTTTCAACGCATAGCATGTGATGTACTGGAGAACTTTTCCAAAGCATCAGTTTGGGGTAGAATAATCCCATAAGGGCAACTTTTGCTTTCTGACAGGACTTCTGCCCCATCCAACCAGGGAGCAGACCAGAGGCTTTCTGCATGTAAGACATGTGCTCTGCCACGGAGCTATATCTTCCTGTTAGTTTCATCCTTCCCTCAATCCCCTTCTTGATTTGCAGCAATAAAACCAGAATATTATTGTATTTTAGACATGAACCCCCCCCACCTCCCCCCAGAGAAAAAGACTTTCCAGTTTGGAGTGATGTAATTTATTCATATAATCCACAAATAGTTAGGCAATACCTCAGATTCAATCCTGCTATGCAAGCAACTTCACAAACTACCTATAATAGTCAGAAGGTTAAAAAAAATAAATACCATGGGTATGAAATGCCATGGTAAATTACAGTTTGAAATAGACTACACATGATGTCAGAGCTGCCGGGTGCAATTGTTTGCAGGCCCATTTTTTAAAAAATGGATTATGTGCAGGAGCGTAGTTGCACATAAATACATCTACCCATCATCTCAATAGGGTTTACAAAGGAAAGTCCTACACAGCATGTAAATGGATCTTATGCCCAATACTTACTAACCACCACTTTGTCCAGTGCTTAATAATCAGTTATTTCACTTCCTTCATGCCTCCTTGTTAATTTATTCCTCTCAGTCCTCCATTAGTGCCCCAAATTCAATATTTCAGAAATGAAGAAAACATAGATTCCCCCCACCTCCCTTTTCTCCCCGAACAAAATACAAAAACACACACAATCAATTCATGTCACATTCAGACATGAGGGAACACAAACCACTAACCTTGCACTTTCAAAGCAATGTGATTCAGTTTTGCTGTGACAATACAAATTGGTGGTTATATTTCAGTGCAGACTTCTGAGCTGGTAAAACCCTCTCTGGATGCTTTTCAGGGTAGAAGACTTTTTTTTTTTTTTTTGGTCTTTGCTGCCAATGCAGCCAGTTCCTTCAAACTCATTCTACACTCATGATGATTCCACAGTCAGCCTCAACTGCTTAAAATTACTTCCACATATGCATCATAAATCTTATTGATTTTTTTTCCATGAAGCATGCATGGTTGCATGAGGAAAGAAATCTTTTAATGCATTTTGCCTGAAACAGGCTCAAGTCACAATACACTGTCTTCTAAATAATGTACAAACTCAGGGCACCATCCAGTCAAAGCCCCATTGGCTTTTGCTGGAGTGGGTTTTTAAGCACGTCATTCAGATCAATAGGATCTAAAAGTGCTCCACATCGGCTAGATCATGCCCATTGTAAAAAAAAAAAAGTCATTATTTTTCATAAAACAAAATCAGTTAAGTTAAAAGGCTTCCACAATACAAGTTTTCAACTCAAATATTCAACTCACATATACCAAAAAGAACAAACCCACAGCTACAGAAATACAGTCCTTTAATTAAAGGCTGAATTATGGTGAAAAGGGAAGAGAGAATGTACGCTTGTGTGCATGTGTGTGTGTGTGTGTGGGTAGATGGGATGGGGAATATGAGTCTAAAAAAATAGAAAAAACTTCTTCATGTGGGACATTGATTCAAAATGTTTTTAACACTGCAAAAGGCTGCAATATGAGCTCTCTGTTTTTATGACAAAACTCCTCAAAGAGAATGGTATAAGGAGATGCCAGAAAGAGAGAGAGGAAAATGAATACTGCACCAAGAGACATGCATACAATCGCTATGGTCATTCAATACATCAGCGATTTATCTCTAGATAGTGGCATAACACAAGAATGAGGCAGTGTTTTCAAAATCAGACCAAGTCAATGGCTACAGGTTGATCAGGCTTTCTGAGGCAGCAAAGTGAGGACACAGGGCCATGTTTGGATTCTGGAGTTGTTTGATGATTCGCTTGTGGAACTTCTCTCGCACCCGGTTGAACTCCATGATATCCAGGGGGTCCTCTTCGATCCAGAATTTATGGAATTCATGCATCAAATAGCCTAAGAGAGAAAGGTAAAGGGTTATAAGTACAGGCGGAAACAACCTTCAGTGAGGTGTAGGAATCAAAGAGTGCTAGACAAGGACATAGTGGAGGTCAAGGTTCTAGTCTCCACTGAGCCATGAAACTACTCCCTCTCAACCTGACCTACCTGGTGGGGTTGTTGAGAGGATAAAATGAGGGAAGGGAGGAAGGCCAATAACACTACTATGATCTCACTGGAGGAAAGGGAGGATAGGAATGTAATAAATAAATCCATATATACAGTCTCAGTTGCCACCTTTATTACAGTTGTGTGCTTTCACATCATTTTTGACTCATGGTGATCCTATCACAGGGATTTCTTGGCAAGATGTGTTCAGAGAGGGTTTGTCATTGGCTTCCTCTGAGGCTGAGAGGGTATGACTTGCCCAAGGTTAGCTGGTGGGTTCCTGTGGCTGAGTAAGGATTTGAACCCTGGTCTCTAGACTCCTAGTCCAACAATCAAATCACGATGTCCTGCTGGCTTTCAACCTTTATAGTTCTGACCAAATCAATGTCTTTCAGATCTGAAACGTTTAAGTGTGCCACATGAGTGTGTCTGTGTGCGTGCACACACACGCACGTGTTCATATTATTAAATAGACCCTTTGTTGACACTAATTTTTCAAAACAGGTATCCTCACTGTCAAGAAACAGAAGATCTGAGAATGCATTTTTTGTTGTGGTAACTTCAAAAGTGGTTGCTTGTTAAAAAAAAAAAACTGGGTGCATGAGGTTGTGTTACAGCACTTGGGTCATGTTTGGAAGTATACAGATCACAATCCAAAGCTGTTCCCAAATAGCCCAAGGGAAGCTAAAGAGGTACTGGCAATGGTATCTTTACAGATTCTAAAGTACACATTTGAGATTTTTTTTTAAAAAAGTAGGTAAGGGCATATTTGGAAGCAGTTTAAATACAGAAATGTACACATACAGGTCAGCTACCATCCTCTAAGAAATTAAGATCTGCAAGGGATGAACTGGAATGAATCACTGCCTAGCCAATATCTTCCCAATAGCTTCAGATCAGGTTGATCATAATTTGAAGGGGGAAAAAAAGATGTGTCTGTCTATCTCTGTCTGAAACAGGAGGAAAGTTTATGATCAACAGTTATAACATTCTGCTTTCCTGAACCTTACATGAACTTCATTTTGAAACAACCACACCATCTCTCTCCTATATCCACTATCATTTTAGATGAACGGAGGGTAGCAGTCCAATTTACTACAGTGCCTGGAGCATCAGAAATGTAGCTTCTGTATTGAGGTTGGAGGCTGACTTCCATACAGACAAGCACACTACAAGCCAAAGGGAACAGATGAATGCCAACGCAGCCAGAATTTGACCTAATAATTGCAAGGCCAAATTAATCCAGCTATCATTCTTTCCCCCACAAGAATGAGAGCTTGCTGCAATTCAGACACCCTGGGGGCATTAAAATAAATAAACCATCCAAAATGTTCTTTTCTCCCTTTCCCTTTCTCTTTCACTGACCCCAGCTGCACTGGTTAGTGGAAACCAAGCAACAGTCATATAGCAGTACAGGAATCAGATGAGAATGCTGTGGCGGAAGGATGGCACACAAAAAAATTATGGTGAAAATGAGTCTTCTAGATATTTTGAACTACAGTTTCTACAATCCCTTATCATTGACCAGTGCTGGATGAGACTGATGGGAATTGTAAATAAACTGAAGCTGAATCTTCCTTCCTCTTGCTTCAAATAAAACCTCATCAAACTGTTCCCTGGAAAGAGATATCCTTACTAAGAGTCTCACAAAATGGTCTAAGTTATAAGAAGATCTGCTTAGTGTAGAATCCCTAAAAAACAAACTGGGATTTTGAACAAAGAATGCTGTTTGGAGCTGCTGGGATAATACACTGCAGTACACATGTATGATCCTTAATAGGATGCACCAGTAAAAGCTGCCAAGACAAGTTATCCAACCCACCTGCTCTTTCTGGGCTTAATTCATTCTATGTGAAGCGAGGGCTATGTATCATTGCAGTAAAAGTCGGAAATGGAACAGATTGGGGTAATACAGAATATGTGTATGTGCTTTCAAGAACCTGCCAACTTATGGCAACCCCATGAATTTCCTAGAGTTTTTAAGGCAAGGAATACTCAGAGGCAGTTTGGCACTGCATTCTCTTAAATATAGCTTACAACATCTGGTATTCCTTGGCAGTTTCCCATCCAAAACTAACTAGGGCTGACCCTGTTTTGTTTCCAAGATCAGAAGGCAGATTGTTATTTTTGCGTGCCTTCAAGTCATTTCTGACTTATGGTGACATCAAGGCAAACCTATCACAGGGTTTTCCGGGAGCTGAGAGTGTGTGACATGCCCAAGGTCACGCAGTGGGTTTCCATGGCCAAGCAGGCAATCAAACCCTGGTCTCCTGTGTCATAGTCTCATGCTCAAACCATTATATCATGCTGGCTCTCCAGATGGGAGATAGGGACTACTAAATCAAGAAGAGTTGCTGGTGGTGCAAATAGAATAGCACCAACTGTTGGATGAATTCTGGCACTAGCAAGTCAAACCACTGGCAAATCCAATGTCAAATATTTTGGTAGGTACTCTACCAAATTTGAATTTGAATTCTCCAAGATTCAAAAAGGATTTAACCACATAAGAAAAAACATATAAAATGTACTGTTCGGAGCCCAAAACCCACTTTATATGTCCCCTTTTCTTAAATATAGCTAATATGCATGCAATATGAAAAAGTTTGTAAAAATTTGGACCAAGCCAAAATGACCCCATTTTGCAACCCAATTTTCAGATGCTGAAAAGTATGTGTATGCGTGTGCATGTGTGCATGCATAGGAAATCTGCTGTAAATGAGGGGATGCAAAGTCCAGCACTGCCACTGGAACACTTTGCCTTATGCAGAGATTGGGAAAATCTGATTCTCCAGATGTTTTGGAGATGTTAACCTCCTTAAATCGTACATCACTGGCCCTGCTGGCTAGAGCATCTGGAAGCCCAAAATAACTGACTGGCTAAAAGTCACCTCTGCTGCAGTGACAGCCACCTTGTCTCCTCTCAAAAGCCTCCAAGAATAATGCTACGTGGTGATACAGTGTCACGCTGACTGGGGAAGGAATCCAACACTGAGACAGTGGATTTCCATTTACATATGATAATTATACTCACCTGCTCTCCTTCACCCCCAGAGCCCTTGGTTTCTTCACTCCTCATTAAGAAGGTCATACAGACTTACAGTTCAGATCCTGACAGCACAAGGAAGGAAGGGACACTGCTCCCCCTCTCTTTTTCATCAACCAAACTAGTTTTGTCATTGGAAAGACTACATCAGATTTGACTTGACTAATGGATAACCATGTGCAGTGGTTACAAGAAAAATATTACCAGCAGACCTACAAAATTATTCCCCCCCCCCGTCCTGCCACTACTTACAAAATGTTTGCTGGAAATGAGATAACGTTGGAGCCTCTGGAGCAACGTTGTAGAAGTGCGTTTTTAGAGCACCACTCACAAGCAGGTTGTATGCAAGGTCTGTAATATTAATGCCAACAATAGCAAAAGAGTATCTGCAAGAGACATCAAGCAGAGGTAGAAAGGATTATAATCTGATCGAATCAAACATTGACCAAATGGTGCATCTTGTTATCTAGGCTAAATTGTTTCTGTAACTCAAAATTTACGGTAGTTTCTTGTTTTGTGGGCCAGTCGCATAGGGATGGGCATGCAGGGGGTGGGTGGTTCGCCCTGGGCAGCAATGTTTTTGGTGCGTCCTGGTCCATAGCCACACCCTCATGTGCCGTGGCCATGACTCTGCATGCCCTGACCATGCTCTTGCACACTGCAGTCATGCCTCACGCCCCGCAGCCATGCCCCGTGTGCTGTGGCCCAACCCCTCCCACCCCCCTTCCACACACTCCAAGCTCCACCACTGTTGCAGGAAGCTATATTAGAGCTGTGAATTTTTTTAAAAACTACAGAACTCCAAATCTGAGAGCTGCAGTCCAAAAATGTAATCTTTTTAAAGTTATGGTAATTATTTGGTTTTTTTTTTTTAAGTCTGAATCTGCAATGTCTTATGAAATGCCCCTTCTCCCCATTCTTCTTCAGCAGCCAAGCATCAATCTAAATCAATCACAGATTTATTACAGACAATAATGTGTCACCCAGGTAGATCCTTCCACATAACTCTGCAATCTTTGTATCCCCCATAACCACTGTGACCTCTCCTTCTTGAGTCAATGGTTCCACTTTGCTTACATAAGTTCACTATTTGCAGCACAAACAGCATTACACCAACAGGAAGGGAGGATGAAGTACAAGTACTATGATGGATACACTTCCATCTCTTATCTCAGCATGCAGAGTGTGTGTCCCTGTGGACACTATTAGACTGCAACTCCAAAGAGCCTTTGTCAACAAGCCAATGATGAGGAGTGATGGGAGTGGGAGTCCAATAATATCTATAGGGCTACATGTTCCTCAACCTTGCCTTAATTCATGCAACTCCCTGAGGACAAGTCATCCCATGGCTCCTGCTAAGAGAGGCAATCCTTCCTGCTCTTCATGTTACTGCCTGAAAAATCCACCATCAGCAATTGGAATTTTCCACACAGGACACAGAGAAAAGAGCTCAAGATATCTTACTGAGGAAAACTGGAACAATGGGACCCATCAGTTGTGCTGCTCCTGCAACTGCACAAGCATCTCCAGGTTCAGAACCACAGCTTGGAAAAGTCACCGCTCCAAGAATCTCTCAGTGAACATGGCTGCCTAGGGGATTATAGGAACTATGCCCTGCCACAAAACATTTCCAACCTCAGTTCAGAAGAAGGAAAATATGAGGCTTTTGCGAAACTGTTTAACCATCTTACTCTGGATTCCTCTTCACTTCCATGGTTAAGCCTAACAGACGCCAAGCCAGCATGAAAGCTTGTTAAAATGTGTAGTTCCTACCCATCTGGTTATGTTAAAACAAACTTTTATTACTCACCCAATAGCTTTATCGAACTTTTTCTTCTCCCACTCAGCCTTGCTGAATTTGCTGAAAAATTAAAACAGATACAGTATTGACGCACAAGGCCAAAATGGACATCTCTTTGCTTAATAATCACTACCAAAACAAGTTGCTTTTGTTAGCATTTTACTCTGGTGACAAGTATTTTTTCCCCTCTTTTAAACCTAAGCAGATAAAAAAACAAAAACCCCAAACCCTCTGAAGGCAGTGTAAGTTGCTTGGGATCTCTACAACAAACTCATCAGTGCAATCTGAAATAGGGTTGTGACTTTGGCATTCTCTCTGTCAAAGGCAATTTATTCTCTGTGCAATCTAAAAAAAATTAAACGGGTCAGGCCAATTCTGTTACATTGGACTGGTGAAGAATCCACAGGAAACTCCTTATCTCTTTCAAGCCTGAACAAGGTTGACTATAGCCTTTGGTATTCTGCAAGAGAGATGTGACATAAATCATTTTAAACAAGCCTGAGGAGCTACCACTACTAACTGGAATAGCAACATAAGGAAAAAATATCTTGCCTTTGTGTGGAGCCAGTTCACACATGGTTCAGCATTTAATGCACAGCAGGGCATGGAGACAACCTTGGGCTGGTGCCCATCCTCCCCCACAATTGCAGAGTGTACCAAGTCCAGTTCAAGGAGTTTCAATCAACAGACTGAGAAGAGTATCAGCCTGTTTCCTCCCCACCACCTTTGTTCCTCTCCTATAATACTAGAATAGGCCATCCCACTGGAACCGAATGGTGGGAAATTGTGGACAGTTAAAAGGAATAAACTGTGGAACCCACTGCCACAAGATATAACGATGGCTGCTAACTCATCTGGTTTTAAAAGAGGACTGGATAAACTCACAGAGGATAGTATCATTAATGGATACTAATCAGGATGGTGATATATCGCCTCTCCTTTTTGGGGCAGGATACCTCTCTGTGTTATCAGTTTCTTGGGAATGCAACAGAGAATGCAACTGCATTCATGGTAGGCAGAGTTACAGCAGACAACAGGTTACTCATTATGTGATTAGAACAGACAACAAGATATACCATCTGATTCAGAGGGTCTCTTCTTATACTCATAGAATCACAGAATCAAAGAGTTGGAAGAGACCAAAGGGGCCGAGTCCAACCCCCTGCTATGCAGGAACACCAATCAAAACATTCCCAATAGATGGCCATCCAGCCTCTGCTTAAAAACCTCCAAAGAAGGAGACTCCACCACACTCCGAGGCAGCATATTCCACTGCCAGACAGCTCTGACCATCAAGAAGTTCTTCCTGAGGTTCAGGTGGAATATCGTCTCCTGCAGCTTGAATCCATTGCTCCTTGTCCTAGTCTCTGGAGCAATGGAAAACAAGTCCACTCCCTCCTCGACATGACATCCCTTCAAATATTTAAATATGGCTATCATGTCCCCTCTTAACCTTCTCTTCTGCAGACTAAACATACCCAGCTTCCTAAGCTGCTCCTCACAGGGCATGGCTTCCAGACCCTTCTCCATTTTGGTCACCTTTCTCTGGACACACTCCAGCTTGCTGATATCCTTCTTGAATTGAAGTGCCCAGAACTGGACACAATATTCTAAATGAGGCCTAACTAAAGAAGAATAGAGTGGTACCATTACCTCCCTAGATCTAGGCACCATACTCCTACTGATGCAACCAAGAATCACGTTGGCTTTCTTGGCTGCTGCATCACACTGTTGACTCATGTTCAGCTTGTGATCTACCAAGACTCCTAGATTCCTTTCATGTGTACTGTTATCCAGCCATGTGTCCCCCATCCCATATTTGTGCATTGCATTTTTCTCTGCCTAAGTGCAGGACCTTACATTTCTCTCTGTTGAAACTCATTTTGTTAGCTTTGGCCCAGCTCTCCAATTTGTCAAGATCATTTTGAATTTTGATCCTGTCCTCTGGTGTATTAGCAATCCCTCCCAATTGGAGTTATCTGCAAATTTGATCAGCATGCCCTCTACTCCTTCATCCAAGTCATCCAAGTACTCCTCACATGGAAAGTGGCAAGTCTGAAAAGAAGCTCCTGTTAATATGGACAATCTCTACATGAACCCTGATTTTCTATTGTCCACATTGTATGGAAGGTGTCCATCTGAACAGGAACTTAAGATTTGTCGCTTTCCTCACAGAAAATCAATGACAGAGGGACTGGAGGTAGGTGATCCTCTTTGTGTGTTGACTGAAGCTGGGTACGTAACACATCATTTGAATCCCCTATACAGGCATTCCTCAGTTGAGGAAGTCTTTAACAAAGCAGTTCGGTTTTACTTCTGTCCAGCCCCCACTTTCCTTCTTGTTCCCCTTCTGGCTTTTTAGCAGCATTAGCTTTGGAAGAATGATGAAAGAGGGCTGGAGAAGCACAGACTATCGGGTGACAGCAGCATGTCCACAGTAGCCATACAATAAAGCTTGAGCTAGGGAAGAATGGGACTCTGTTCTAGCTAATCATACTGTAGCTGTGTGTACCTGCCTATAACAGGAAAGGTGAACAGCAGCAGCCCTCAGAAATCCTTACTGAGCATGTATGAACAGCAAAACAGAAAAAGGGGAGAGCAGATAAGCCCACTTTCATCAACTACCTGAAACATATCTTCTTCTTTTTTTAAAAGCATAAAACTGTAAGTTTGGCCACCAAAATGGAAATCATAAGAAAAGTGGAGGGCTGGTAAAAGAAAAAAGCATCCCGGGTATATTTTGGTAGAATGTTTCTGTATATTTATGCAAGATTTTTCTACCTTGGTTCTTATCATGAATGGGAAATATGTATGCGTAAGCACCATTGTTACAATGGTGTACAGTGAATCCTGCCCCCCCCAATCCCCACTCATTGAGAAGCAGATGCTGTGATTGACACTTTGGGAAGCAGTTCATCACTTTTACTCCCTTGCATGAGCAATCTCCAGTGTGACAGGCAGAAGCAGGTCCCTTGCTGTAATTTTCCCTTGCTCTAGAGCCTGTTTGTGCAAGGGGGTGGGTGGGAAGATCACTCAGTTGTTTCCTGATTGATGGGGAACAAACCTCTGTTGCTCGCAGTGACTGCTTCCTGGTAAGCAGGGATTGGGGAACTTTCACAGTCCTTACATAGCCCCTAGTTTAAGTTGATGAATTCATAACAGTCACAAGCGCATAGCTCTGGCTTATTCATTTGCAACTACCATAGACGATTTGAGCCATTATTTCTGTCTCAGTACCAAATATTCTGTTAAAGAAGTAAAATCCAAGAATATATCTACAGTGCACCCTCTGTATATTCACCTCTATTCTAGGGACTCTTCTGTCAAGAAAAAAATGTAAATGCTCCATCCCGTCATCATCAATGGATGCAACATGCACATGCCTTGTGTGTCCACTGACGATAAAAGGGCACATGGCTTCATGAGATCTCACATTCATGTGTGAGGAGGTCATATCAGCAGAGGGTGCACTGTACTTTGTTAACTGAAATATACGTGTATTCTAATGCAACCTTCCCTAAGCTGACACCCACCAATAATGTTAAGAGTACAACTCCCATGGTGATCTCTAGCTCCTACAGGAACTGTATTCTGATAATTTTTATGGGAGCAAGTCTGGGTAAGGCTGCTCATACATATGAATCAAGAGGTGGCTGGAGCCTTTCAAACTCATGGAAAGTGCAAAATGTCCTTGGACCTGCAGAAATTACTCTACCAGATCTGCCAAAAAAAGGGAGCAGATAGTATGATAACAGTGCTCACTTACATACTTAGATATAAGCTACAGTTGCACATTCAATCTCATTAACTTCTTAAAAAAATGTGAGATTTTTCATTCATTAATTTTACCATTACTGATTAAGGTGATGGCCCATGTTGTGAAGCCATTTTTCCTTCTACGTACTCAAAATCAAAAGCAATTAGGCTTCAACCAAAGTTACAAATAGACTGCATGAAAAGTCTCTTGACAATGGAATGGAAACATGGACCATGAGCGATATCTTCCCTTTTTCTGATTTATACTGTTTCCTTAACCCACTGCACTGGTTGCCAAAATCTCGCTGCTCAGCAACAATTTTAAAAAGCTATATTTTAAAGCTTTTCCACTTAAAGGAAACAAGGCGTGCATGGAGCACATACCTTGTTTTAAAATAGATCTGTACTCCCAAGTCTCCTGGAAACACAATATCTGCTTCAGAACAAAAGGCATGCTCCCCCAACACCTTTCTATATGTAGTACATTTTTGGTCAATTTGATGTCAAGAATTCTATTGTAAATTCAATGACAGGATCTGGTGTGTGTCTTTGTGTGTGGAATTGTAACTCGGACAGACGCAAGGTACCCACTCCTGCTCTAGACAAATTAGAAGGACTACAACTGGAAGAAGCACAGAACAGTGGATGATGGTCGTGCACCCAATTTAAGTGTGTTCTCTGAACATTTCCTAAAACATTTCTACACAATGGTAAAGTGTACATCAAGAAATTTTTTTAAAGTGGTGGTAGGGAAAGAAAATTGTGATAGCAGAGAATCAGAAAAATATGATCCATTTCAGATGCTCAACTGACAAACATCGTAGGCCTTCTCTGCTATGGATGACCACAATCACAAACTCTGTACCCAAAGAGCTGTGTTAAGTCAGATTCCCCTAAAGTCTAACAGGATGATTAAAACTCTTTTACTTATGTGAGGTTTTGGAGAAAATGGATTAACTGTGGAGGCTGTTGCTTCAATTTTGATGCTGTCTACAAACATAGATTTTGTTAGTCACTTACTTTCTTTACCAAAAAAATAAATAAATGATGGAAACAAAACAAACATACTTTTTAAAAAGACACACAGAGGTTTCAACAAAAGGATGGTTTTTGAGAACACTACAGCCAACAAGCACCACGCAGAAGTCAACAGGGTTACTCACACCACACAGTTAATAAACACAAAGGTGTGCAATTGATATCCAAAACAGTGGCACAAGATTTGAATCCACTATGGAAAAAGTTTACAACCCACCAAGATTGGTCTGAAAGTTATCTCTTAAGACATTCCAGCATTGCATAAGAATTTTATCAGATGCAGATGAAGCCACATAGTCAGCATACATTGGATATTACCACCATTTTGACTCATATACACCTTTGATGTTTTTCTAGCTCTGCATTTGCTGCTGCAGCTATTACTACAGCAATAGCAGAACCTCCTGTTATTTCAAAGAAAATATCCTTACCGGGAGTAATTAAATGTGCCTTCCCTGCCATGAATCACACTCCCAATATAAATAAAACACATACAAAGTACTCCAGAAGATCTTTGTCTTTGGAATTATTTCTGACTCTGGTGGATGATTTTAATGGAAAACTGCATGCACAATCACAACATAATCTACTAAAGCGTTATCTAGTGACATGCATACAAACAAATGAAAGAAAAGAAGGAAGAAAGAAAGAGGGAGGGAGGGAGGAGTGGTTACACCATAAATTTCCCAATCCAAAAATGGAATATGGTTTTGTGCAGAAATGCATACAAACACTGAATTCTTAAACCTAGTTTATCACCCAAAGTTAGAAAATCTCTTAAGACTTCCAACCCCACACTGGCCTTTTATGTGAAAGTTTTATCCTCTCTTACACTAAACAAAAAAGTACTTAATGGCATTATAAACAGTGAAGCCCTACCCTTTTTAGTGTGAACTTTGAAGATAAGTCTTTTCACCTCTGCCTATTCACACAAATGAGTAGTGGAATATAGGACAGCACACAGAACCCTCTCCTACCTTCCCCCTATTCACTAAGCAGTCCAAACAAAAATGACAAATCCTTAGGGAGGGGCACAGCAAGCAGACACATTTTCAAGCCTATGACACATTTTCAAGCCTATCATTTTTAAAAATGAAAAATTACAAACACCAAAAACTTCCACTGTCTTGATAGTGTGTGCTTCACTGACAGTGCTGTAATGAAGCAAGGGCTTGCAAGGTTCAAGCCATGCAAGTTTTGATTAGCAGGGATATCATCAACTACCAATTCCCTCCCAGCTTATCTGTTACCTCTGAGTTTGGTTGTAATCCCAATGGAGGAGGGAGTGTTCTCTGGAATAACAGATCACAGTGAGCTATATCTGATTTTAAGATGTGATATACTGCTAGGGATATTTATTATGCAAAGATCAAACACAATTTTCACTACCATCCAGTCTGAGGAATTTAGTTTTAGCTGCTTAAGGAAATCCATATGGCCCGTTTAAAGCAGGGTTTTGAATCCTAAAGCCTTCCAGATTATGTTGGGCTGCAACTCCCAGCATTCCTGGCTATGCTGGTGAGGGATCCTGGGAGGTGCAGTCCAATATCATGTGGTTGGCTGCACCATTCCCTCCCTGGCTTTAAAAGTAAAAAAAAAAAAAAAAAAGTAATGGAAGAGCATGAGTAGCTGAAGCCTTAGGCATTGATGTAATTCACCAGAAAAAGAAGTTGCTACTCCAAACAACAATTCTGCAGTTCCTGCCTTCAATTAAGACAGTATTTGCAGTGGTTAGATTTTTGGAGACACTGGTACAGGTTCCAATTTAGCCATGAAACTTATTTGGTCTCCTTGGATCAGCCACTCTAATCTATTTTGTCTGATCACAACAGGCTTTATTCCTACAATCGGCTTGTTGTGAAGATAAAGTGGGGAGGAGAAGAGCTACCTATGCTGCCTTGATCACATTGTACAAGAAGTGGAACATAAATGTAATTGATCAACACAATAATATATCAGGCTTAGGCAGAATGGCGGCTCTTATCTTTAACCAACAGGAGCCAAACTGACATTCTCATATTGAATCAACATTCAAGTGGACTTTTCTGCCTAACGGATGTCAGGAGAAGGAAGCACAGCTTTGCACAAATCATGGCATCACAAAGGCTTCCTTACCATAGCTTGCAAGGAAGCAAAAGCGATGCACAAAGTTTAAAATGCTTTGAAACTGCAGCAACGAATCACATCAAGGCACTGTGGAATACATAATATAGCCTAACAGAACTCTGTATTAACATGGATTCCCTGTGATAGTAGCATTTGATCAAGGGTGTGCATCTACCACCAAGTCACCTGTGGCAGCAAAAGGGGCCTTGCTATGAAGGCACTCACTGAGAAGAGATTGTTGGAGTTCACAATGCTGTAATATGGTTTTGCCACACAGTCCTTCAGCAGGGGTAGGAATCATGGGCCACATGCATCGCCCCCTCCAAGTGTGCTTTTCCAGCCCACTACCGCTCCAGCCAATAGTTATCAACATCAATATTGCTCTATATCAGTGGTGTCTGGCCTTTGGTCCTCCAGGTTTTTTTGGACTTCAACTCCCAGAATTCTTGACTATTAACCAAGTAGCTAGGGTTTCTGGGAGATGAAGTCTCAAACACCTGGAGGACCAAAGGTTGGACACCACTGCTCTATGTAGATACAGGCTTGTTTCCTATGAGAGAAACGTACCTCTGGGGAACAAAATTCTTCTCAAGGATAAGGTATCGTCTCATATCTTTTTTTAAAGCAGAAAATTTTGTTAGAAGTGATATCCTTGAGCTCAGGAATTCTGGGCTGCAGTGGGCTATGCTGATTGGGTGTCCGCATTAAGTTCAGCATCATGGTCACTTCTGGTTTTATCTCGACTAGGTCAGTAAAGACCTCTCGGAGCTTGTAACCTGTCCCATCTGTAGTATACCTACGGCCCCAGTGTTTACAGCCACAGTGGTAAACCAAAGCAGAAGACTTTAAATTTGAATTATAAGTGCCACAGTGAACGGACAGAAATACACCAAGACACACAGGGAAATCTTTACATAAGTAATGCTTCATCCCTTTAGCTAAGCTTTGTCTCTTCACAACCCCACGTGTGCACATGTATTCAAGAGATACGTAAGAGGTGGTTTTGCCTGTTTCTTCCTCAGAAATATAGCCCACAGCACCTGGTATTTATTCTTATCTCCCATACACATGGCAAGGGATGTGGACTTGCTGCATTGCCTGTAGTAGGAGAATGAAGCACCAAATGAGGGAATATTTTGGATATGCCCCCACCAGTTCACACTGTACTGATACTCAAGGCAGTTTTACCACAGAAAATTCATTAACTGTGATAGTCTAAATAAAGAGAAAAACTGCAAAGCTTGGAAAAATTAACTTTCAGAACCCCTTGGTCAGCAGGGTCACTGGCCATGCTGATAGGGGCATTATGGGAACTGCAACTCTGCACCCCCAAGAAGTAACTTTTTGAAGCTTGGAAAGGGTATGTGCCTCTGTAAATGTGACATCATGCTCAAGGTGGTGTGAACATTTATTCTGCTACTGGTGTCTGGAAGTAGCAGGGTGGAGATTATCTCTGTGAAGGGAAATATCACAATTGAAACTGTTCTTAACCATCTAAACTATTTAGGAGGTGTAAACCTTCTCTGTATCTCCTCCCAAATATTTTATTGGGAAATATACAATGTGGCTGGCTTGTGATTTTGATTCAAAATTGGTGGTGCTTATGTGTTTTGGTAGAATTCCGGGGACAATTATAATACATGTTTCCTCTGGCTGCATACTGGATTGGTACTACAGTACCCTGGAATTCTCTTGTCCATATGAATGACTGAAGAGACTATGCAGCATTAGCTAATGCCTGGATTGTTTATACATCTTCTCAAATATCCACCTATGTGTTTTCCTTTTAAGAAACTGCCAACACTTTGTTCAATGTAGAAAAATTGCCTCTGTTGCTTTAAGACTTCTGGCTGAATCAGATTAAAGTCCAGATTTTAGGTCCAGATGTAATAGCTTACTTCAATATTTCCAAGAATGGCCAAAACAGATGTATCTAAAAAAAGCCCAGAGGAAGGTTGTAAAGGTAATGGGCTTCTTCCCCCACAATTACTTCCCAGAAACTAGAATTCAGAAGCAACTCTCATAGCTAATAACCCTTATCCATGAATCTGTCTAATTCCCATTTAAAGTCATCTACGTAGGTGGCTGTCACCACAATTTAAAGTACACTTTGCAAATGTGTTCTCCCACAGCATGGTAAAGTCAGTCAGGTGGCTCAAATCTTTGAAGCACAGTGGGAGGGGACCTTGTAGTTCCTCTAGTGTGAACCTAGCTCAGTATAGGAAATGTGGATAAGAGAATTCCCAAAAGATGGCTATCCTAGTCTTTTCCTGAAGATGTCCACTGAAGGAGAATTCCATTTCCTGTTTCTGGCAATTCTTCCCACTGTTGAACCAATCTTATTGGTAAGAATTTTCTCCTGAGATCCCAAAAAGGAACCTGAAGATCAACTTAAATCTTCCCTCCTATTTTAAGTCCATTAGACATAGTCCTACTCTCTGACAGAAGCAGAGCTCAGAAAGTTCCTTTTTGGGGGCTACTACAACTCCCAAAACCCCTAAGTCCCAGGCCATTTTCGAACTACACTCTCATAGTGTGATTATTCCACTTTCAACAACAGCCAGCCCAGCCCCTCCCTAAGCTGCAACCCCAGGATTTCATAGGATGTTGAAAGTGGAATAATCATGCTGTAAGAGTGTAGTGTGGAAATGGCTCCAGAATTTATAGCACAAATTCCAAAATTTGGACTACAACTTACAGACCAAAACAATAAATGTTTCCAAGCTTTGGGGGATAAAAAGTTTTTTTTCCAATCTTCCACTTTAAAGTACAGTACCTGAAGAGTACTGTCAGGCTCCCACGTTAGTCTTTTATTCTCCAGGATAAACATAACCAGTATCTTTTCTTATGTGTATGTATCTTCAAAATTGCTTCTTGACCTATGGTGGCCCCATGGATTTCATAGGGTTTTCTTGATTAAGGTATACTCAGAGGTGATTTCCAATTGCCTTCCTCTGAAATACAGCCTGAAGCACCTAGTAATCTTTGGTGGTCCCCCACCTGGGTAGTAACTAGCCATCACCCTTCTTCGCTTCTACGATCAAACAGGATCTTGTGGCTCTGGATAGTTAGACCAGTGCTTGCTGCAACAGTGACTATTCTCACTATCCTCTTAGGAATCTAAAGATACAGCCATTCTCCCTACATGACTCTGCCTGTAAGGAACAGCTGAAGCCCACCCTCCCCAAACAGCTCTGCCTCCCTTCCACTGTTGCATCCCCTGGAAGTTCAAGTCAAAATTCTATTTCAAAGCTTATAAAATGCAAAAGAAACAAAAAATACCTTAGCTCCTCTTTAGTGACTTCCC
Source organism: Ctenosaura bakeri (assembly GCA_948474755.1). Classification (NCBI taxonomy): domain Eukaryota; kingdom Metazoa; phylum Chordata; class Lepidosauria; order Squamata; family Iguanidae; genus Ctenosaura; species Ctenosaura bakeri. The sequence goes on from CAOLHI010000283.1 coordinate 72,955, forward strand.
TTCATTGTGAAAGATGAAAAAAAGAAAGAAAAATAAAAATAAGCAGCGAAAAAAAACAGTATATGGATTAAAGATAATGCATTTACTACTAAAATAAATGTGCAGAATATATGAGATTATGGTATTTCATCTCTCCAGTCAGGTAAGGCAAAATAACTCATATATTAAAAGTAAGAGGAATGCAAAATAGGCACTGAAAATGTTTTATTTATTCAAGCTTGTTGCTATTTTGAGCTTCAAACGTTACCTGTATTTTGGTTGAAGGGAATCAGAGAGGATCTGCTGAGCTGCAGCAGCATCACATTCAGCAAAGTATCTGGGGAGAAAAACATATTTTAGTCTTCAGTGACATTGCTCAAAACAACTGCAGGCACATAACCTCCATCATTGGGAAGTGGATGCAGGGAGAACCAGTTTATACAATTAACAACAAAATCCTATGAACGTCTAGTCCAAAGCAGGTCATTTTACATTCAGTGGGACTTACCTTTAGGTGGTTAGCTTAAGTAGTAGATGCGATTTTCTCTGTGGTGGTGGTAGCACACATTTTCCCATCTGATTTTTAAAGCTCTTACTAAAATATTCTAAAGAAATGCATATGTACATTCTAGAAACACATAAAACTTTTGCTAACTGATGAATTGTTTGAGAATCTACTTGACTGTTAACCCATGGCCAAGTTAATCTACTATATAAAAGTTAAAGTTTGTGAGTTTGTCATTGGCTGTGTCAGGCAAGAAGACCTCATATGATTGGTTGCCTGTGAAAATTCTATGGAATCCTGGGGTTGCCAGTTTAGGGAGTGGCCTTTAAAATTCTCAGCCTCAGGCTGGTTGTGATGGAGACGAGGCCTAGCGGCAAGGAAAAGGCCACTGTATTCCCTCAGAAAACCAACCTCTATGTATGTTAACAAGTCTGAATACAGATTGGATTGGGGAATATGAGGAAAAGTTACAGGTACTGGACAAGACAGTTTGGGGAATTAGAGATAGGATCTCAAATCTATGTATTTCAACTGCATTTAACTCCTAAAGTAAGGTAAGGTAATTCCTAAAGTTTTTCTAACCAGAATTACCTATGAGAAAATAAAACCCCCAGCAAGTAAGCTATAAAAGAATATAAGAGACACATTCTGGTATTTTTGTTAAAATCTGTTAAAACCTGGAGCCTTTTCCTGAATCTTGAATGTTTATACAAAACATTGTTTGACTTCATTGTGAAGAATCTGAAATAAAGTGATCACAAAGGAACAAAATACATTACTTGCTGTCAAAAAGGATGCAAAGTTTCAATGTAAGGAAGCAGGAGTCTCCTAGCATTTGAAAAAGCAGCAATTGATACAAGGCAGAAAGTCCAAGCATACTTCATAGCTTTATGTGTGAAAAACAAACAAACAATTAAAATATACTTACAACAAGTTATACAACCCCAGGAGGCCCATTCCTCTAAAGTCTGTTTTAGGATCATCACCTTGGAAACCAATTTCACACCACTGCTTGGAAATCCGAGCTTCCAATGGGGAATCAGGCTTCAAGCATTTCCATAGCTACGGGAAGGCAAAACAACATCACCACACACACATAGGTATATTTCAACTCGGGACTTCTGTAGGTTGACATTTGTGAAATTAGTTTTCTATGGATTGTGCCTTCATTGTTATACACTGTATTTGGAAGGGACCAGGGGAAACCGCAGAATAAAGACTGGGCAGAAACAGCTCCTAAAGACATAAGCAAACATTTCAGAAATGGTCAGTGAGAAATCCTCTTTTAGCTAGTACAGAAATGGTGTGGAAAAATGTGCTGGTGACTCATGATTTATGTTTACTGCATAGGGATGTAATAAGAACTGCATCTGCATTTTCATTCCAACCTCCATTGTGTGAAGTTACAAGATCTTTTTTTTTTGTTTCCACATGAAAATTCACACACTTCCCCAATATTTTTACATATTGTCACCATTGATTACAGTGTGTTTGCACATCTTTTTCAGCCGTATGTTTTTATTTTGGCCACCTGTATTTTTAAAATGTGTGAATTTCTAAGGCAAGATGCAAGGTTGCCTTGCAACAGGGAACAGACTCTAATGAAATTCTCTCTCATGCCTAGCTCTGTACAGGCCCTTGCCGTTGTGTGCCTTCAAGTTGTTTCTGACTTAATGGCAAACCCATCATGATATTTTCTAGGCAAAATTTGTTCAGAGGAGGTTTTGCCTTTGCCTTCCTCTGAGGCTACGAGAGTGTGACTTGCCCAAGGTCACTCAGTGGATTTCCTTGGCTGAGCAGGGATTTGAACACCAGTCTCCAGAATTGTAGTCCAATGCTCAAACCACTACAACATGCTGGCTCATGCACAGAACCTTAAGTGCAGGTTATTTGGTTTCAGAGTACAGATCCAAGCACACAGTGACTAGTCTTTGTGATTCTCCAATCCCCGTAGCAATTTCACAAAGACATAATAAACAGAGCAGAAAAACAGAAGAAAATAAAAATCCTGGGGAAGATGGATTTGGCCAGAACACTTCAGACCTAAATTACCTTCAGATTCACCTACTATAATGCACTCTACATGGAGATGCCCTTGAAAAGTGTTCAGAAGCTATAGCTAGGAGTAGTCTAGACTATATGTCACTGGTCTTTTATCAACTGTTCTGCTTCTAATTTGCTTCTGAGCTCAATTCAAGGTGGTGGTTTCGACTTGTGTAAGGGTTTCACGTGCCTTCAAGCTGCCTGTTAACGAACAATGATCTCATGAATTTCACAGGGTTTTCTCAGGCAAGAAATACTCATTACCACTGCCTTCTGCTCAAACATAACCTACAGCATCTGATATTCATTAGTAGTCTCCCATCCAAGTACTAATCAGGGCTGACCCTGCTTAGCTTTCAAGAGCAGACAGGATCATGCTGTTGTTATCATAGAATCATAGAGCTGAAAGAGACCACAAGGGCCATCCAGTCCAACCCCCTGCCATGAAGGAATATACTATCAAAGCATTCCCAACAGATGGTCATCCAGCCTCTGTTTAAAAACCTTCAAAGAAGGAGACCCCACCCACACTTCAAGGCAGTGTATTCCATTGTCAAATTGCTCTTACCATCAGGATATATGTTTATTTATTTTGCCTTTCTCCCAAAACTGAAATGCAAGGCAGCTCACAATTTAAAAAGAATACAGCTAAAAACATATAAAAGTTACCATTAAAGTAGAATTAAACTACTCACAGTATTAAAACAATTCAAACCTACAAATACAATTAAAAAGACAAAGAATTATTGAAAACAGTTCAATTTATACAATATAGCATCCTTTAGACCATTACTCAAAAACTTTGTCTTAAAAGCCTCTCCAAATAAAAACGGCTTTGCCTGCCAATGGAAGGAAAACAAGGAAGAGATTGTTCTGGCCTCTCTTGGAAGGGTGTTCCAGAGTTTAGCAGCAGCCAACAAGAATGTTCTATTGTGCATCCCCATGAAAGATACATGTAATGGCAGTGGCACTGAGAGAAGGGCCTCTCCTCATGATCTTAGCACACAGGCGGGCTCGTATGGGGAACCTGACCTGAGCCATTGGGACTTTATAGGTCATAATAACAGGAAAGTAGCATGGTTCCTATAATCTGTCCTAGTTAGCGCTCTGGTTGCAAGTCTTTGCACTAGCTGAAATTTCTGAACACTTTTCAAAGGCAGCCCCATGTAGAGTGTGTTACAGTAGCCCAAACTGAGGAGATTTAGAAGAGTATTTAGGCCTGCAAAACTCTAAACAGTTTGAGGCCAAGATACGTGAAACAATGCCTCTTCCCTTGGCATGTGAGATTTTCCATGGAGGTCCCTTTGTTGTGTGTCCCACCAGCCTGAGCGACTAACTTGTACCTGAAACAGGACTTTTTCTGTAGCAGTATCTCATTTATGGAACTCTCTCCCAGGGAAAGTCAGGCTAGCTCACATCCCTACTGAGCATCTGGTGGGCAGCTGAGACTACATTGTTTCATATGGTCTTTGGTCTTTAAAACCAGGATTGGCTTTTGGGATTGTTTTAATTTTGCTTAATAAGAGTTCTTTAAGCATCTATTTTTAAAGAATTTTTTTTTTATCTTTCTGTATCACCTTAGGAGCCCTGGCTAGGTGACAACTGATCAACAAATACTTTAAATAAACATTTTTTAAAAAAGACCTACCGGTAAATCATGATTTCATCTGTTCTCAACATGCAAGTTCCCAGCAGGTTTCCCAAATTTAAAGTTTTGCATTTTGTTTCCATCCAGGTACTCCTGTTAGTGGGTATACACAACTCCTTCCTTGCTTTGAATGAATGCATGGAGGAGTTTGCAGAACTGCAAGGGTAACCTGTTCTACCACTCCCCTCTCTGACTAAGAGATACACATTGAGAATCTTTCCAATAAACATTAAATTGATGGTCTTCAGAAATAATGGCAATGCGCAGTGAAAATGGAGGACAGAGGTGGTTTATGTGACCCCAGAAGCTCTTATCCTTTGGATATGGAGGGGGTTGCCTGTCCCAATCTCTAAATCCGGGGGATTTGTGTAGCTCTCCCAGCTGCTATCACATCACATCTCCATGAATCTGCTAAACTCTTTAAAAAAAATTATAAAATATTTTCTTTTAGAATGATGAACAAAACATTTACACAACAAGATGTTTGTATATTTACTCCCTTACATTATTTTTAAAAGCTTTGTAGCAGATAAACATTTATGTAAGACTAGGTACAGTATCTCACCTCCTTACAACTCCTGAGCTCGGTTTCCTTTTTGGATTTTTTTTTTATGGAAATGAATGCTTATTATTGCTTATTTACAAGCTACATGAAAATACAGCCTTGAAAATAAGGTGTAACTTGGAAGGTCAGCTGTCCAATAAAGTCTTTACACATAATGGAGTTAACCAAGGATGTATACTAGCCCCATTGTTATTTAATTTTTATATTAACTCAATGGTTGCTGCTCTTAGTCAGTTGGATTTTCACCCTCCCAAGTTAGCGGGTAGGCATCTTTCAGTGTTGCTATGTGCAGATGATGCAGTAATACTGTCGCAAACACCCACTGGCTTACAGAGAGCGTTGCGTGCTCTAACACAGTATAGCCAAGAGGAAGGACTCCAAATAAATTCTGAGAAAACTAAAATTATGGTGTTTGCAAAAAGGCCAAAGCTGTATAAATGGATGATAAATGAACATAGGGTTGAACAAATAAGGACCTTTAAGTAGCTTGGTGTTGTATTCCAGTCAAACGGAAATCGTAAGGCACATGCAGAATATGTTGCACAAGTAGCACAGAGATCGACATCCGTAATTCAAAATTTTTTTTATACTAAAGGAGGGCAATTTTTTCCAACTGCCCTAAGGTTGTTTCAGGCCAAATCTATTAGTCAACTACTTTATGGCGCTCAATTAGGTCCTTATTCTTCTTTCACTACCTTAGAAATAGTCCAATCAAAATTTCTGAGGGCCATCTTGCAAGTACCACGCTGGGTCTGCAATGCAGCTTTGTAGTTGGAGGTGGGCTTCCTGAGAGTTGAATCTAGGGTTTTGTTAGCTATTTTTAGTTTTTGGCTGAAATTAAGTTTTCGATCAAGTGGTTTAGCTTCCTTAGTATTTCAGGATAATTTCTGATCAGTATGGAAAAAATCCATATCTGCTAAACTCAGATTTTATGGTTTTTCTGAGGAGTACTTTTTACATGTGGGATTTGATGTAGCTAGTCGACCCCTTAGACAGCAAATTATGGATATGGAGAGGCAGCATGATTTAGAGGCAACTTCAAATAATATGTTAATTGACACTGCACTGATACTCTACAAGCCAGCTAAGTATTTTTATCTACTTTTAATATCAAATCAATGTAGAGCTTTTACTCTTGCCCGATTAAATGCTTTGCCATCAGCAATACAAGAAGGTAAGTTTAAAAAGATTCCATATGATCAACGTAAATGCCCCTGCAATTCTGGTGAAATTGAAACAATAACTCATGTTCTTCTGCACTGCCCTTATTATCTTGAAATCCGGGAAACACTTATTGAAAGGCATTCCCTGGACGTTCAGAGGCCTTTTATACTCTCTTACTGATGTCCGGGCAAAATACAGGGATGTTGACCAAGATAGCAAAATTTTGTGCTGCTGCAATTAAAATTCGTGAAAATAAGGTTTTAGTAAATGCTTAGGTTTTATTATAGGAATATGTACCTATATTTTATGTTTTATATTACATATTTTATACGATTTATGTTTATATTTATATTTATACTTTGCTAATGCTACCAGATGTATGTATATCACGTATGTAGATGAACTTTTGAATATGGTCATTGATCGCAATAAAAATTATTGATCTCGAATGCTTAATGTTTGTATGGCACTATATTGGACTAGAGGAAACATTTTTTAGTATTAGGATTATATTTACTAATGTTGATGGTTTCTTCCATTTTTACTGTGTTTTATTATTTGCCTACTCTTTGTAAACTGGCAAAAGTAAAGACATTCTTTATAGTTTAGGTTTTCTTAGCTCAGGATCTTGAAGTGCCATTTGTAATAGACAGATAAAAATCATAATTATTTTCTGAAAAACTGTAGTTTTAACACATCAAACTTACTCATATGCCAAAACAAGTTATATGTAACGCATCTTATGTAACTGAAGTAACAAGGTGCTTTCTGTACAGAAGAAATGGGCCTTGAGCTTTGCTTATTCCTGCTGTAAAAAGTACCAAAATTGCATTTCCCTCCAATTTCCCCCCAAATTTCTGTTTTTTTCCTTGAAAAGAAGGGAACAAAACCTCCCCCCTCCACGCATGGCTTCAAAATTTCTGGAAATATTACATCTCTTATGTTTATCTAATCGGCCCAATATAATCCAAAATGTTGCATATGCATGCATTTGAAAATAGTTATAGACTGACCAAGCAATTCCACCTCTCAAACCCAACCTCTCTTCTGCTCCCCTTGCTGTGATATTTTTTTCAAAATGAGAAGTCAGCTAAATTCTGTAGCAGCAGCTCAGTTCAGTCATTGGAAGACACATTCCTCACACAATTTCCCAGATCTAAATCACTCTCCCTAAAGCTCTTATGAGCTTTACAGCAGAAATAAAAAGTGTCTCACTGCAAAACTGGGTGTAGTTCCAGGCTCCTCCAAGCTTCTTTCAGTGTTTAATACATGTTACTCCTACAGCACAGGTTTTACTTACAGTAAAAGATGCCACCAGCCTGTTCCTGGAAACCAGGCTTTGATTCCTTACTTGGTCATGGAAACCTACTGGGAGACCTTGGGCACATCACGTACTCTCAGACCTAGAAAACCCCATGATGGGTTTGTCTTAGGGTCGCCATAAGTTGGAAATGACTTGAAGGCACACAACAACAAATGACAGCGCAAATGGTACATAGCAAAGAAGCATTCTAGCCCTTTTCTTTATGGTATGCTGCCCCCCCACAACCATTGTTACAATTGGGCCCCCAAACAAATTCTTCCCAGACTTATTTGACTCTGAGCCTTGATGCCCAGGTCTCAGCAGTAGCTAGGAGTGCATTTGCACAGTTAAAACTTGTGCACCAACTATGCCTGCTCCTTAAGACATCAGATTTGGCTTCAGTCACACATGCCTTGATTACATCTTGATTGGACTATTTTAATGCACTGTACATGGGGTTGCCTTCGGAAACTGTTTGGAAACTTCAGCAGGTTCAAAACGTGGCAGCTAGAATGCTGACTGGGACCAGTTACAGGGAGTATTTAACTCCCCTGCTAAAACAGCTCCACTGGCTACCCATTTGTTTCTGGGCAAAATTCAAAGTGCTGGCTATGATCTATAAAGCCTTAAGCAGCTTAGGTTCAGGCTATCTGAAAGACTGTATCTTTCTGTACAAACCAGCTAGAGCTCTAAGATCTGCTGGGGAAGGCTTTCTCTCAGTCCTACTACCATCTCAGGCTTGCTTGGTGAGGACATGGGAGAAAGCCTTCTCAGTGGCTGCTCCCACTCTGTGGAATACTCTTCCACAGGAGGCTAGGCCTCCCTGCTCTCCTTTTGCTGGCAGGTGAAGACTTTTCTTTTTAAACATGCTTTTATGTAAGCCAGGGAGCTTTATTTATTTGTTTTAAAGTGAATATTGTTTTAGTTTTTTTATGATTTTATATCCTTTTAATGGTTTTTAACCATTTTAAATGTTTTTAATATGTTTGTTTATTGTTGGAAGCCGACTTGGGTCCCATCCGGGAGAAAGGTGGTCTATAAATATAATAAACAAAATAAATAGTAAATAATATCCCTTGGCTGGCAATCAAATCAAATGCCCGTTGCTGGATGTATTGGGAGCCCTTGAGCTGGGGTATAACCTCTGCAAGTGAGACCAATGGAAAATGGGTTCCTAATGGTTATATGGTTAGAAGCAATTAAAGAAAACCAAAGTGCACAGGTGTGACCCATATTCCCTCTCAGTAGTTCTCAGAACTCTATAAGCACATTAGCAACAGAGGAAAATTCACTCCCTCAGCTTTCATATCTTTTGCCAGCCCCAAACTGCAAAGCAAATGCAAAAAGTATCCACCAATATCACTAACACAAGCTAACTCTTTCAAGCTACTGGACAACTAACATTTGGCCATGAAGCAAACATGGACTTTAAAACCCATCTTTCTGGTGGTAGAGGCCTAACTCTAAGGTAGCTTTATTATCTAGAAAATGGTAGCCATTTGGGGAAGGAGTATCCTTTCTCATCTTCCAGCACCACATCCAGTTTAGACCCTTCTTCCAAAACACCATATTTCTGCCTAGATATTCCCTAGTTCACATGAGTGGGCAGCTCACACAAGTTAATTGGAGTCCATGTAGTACAAGAAGCCTCTTCACAGTATGAACTGGAAGAGGAAGAGACAGAGTCAAGAGTTTACCTTTCTAGAGAAATTTAAACAGAGGTTGGATAGGTGTCTGTCAGGTATTCAACTATGCTACATTCAACAAGGGTTGATCTCTAATATACCCTTCTCAACATCACCAGCAGTTTCATGGCCAAGTTCCACCTCAGCATCTTGAGAGTTCTTCATTTTGTTAACGGCTTTCAGCAATGAAACTACTTACCTTCAGCAGCATTTCTTCATGCTGGGGATCTTCTGAATCATAGGGCTCTCTGCGCAGCTTTTCAACCTGTGCAATCAAATTCCTATACCCTACAATTTGTAGGAGGCAGGCTTGCAGAGATACACCCAGCCTGGAATGAAAAACAGGCAAAACAATGAAAGTGGACTAACACACAGCACACTCAATGATTTAAGCCTTAGATTTGAGTGCTATTCACTCAGGATAGAGTTATAATCGCTGAATATCTATTTTACAGTGTGCAAGGCATGATTTTTAAAAAATCCTTCTCTGTTTATACTGCTCTGTTTGTATTAGTAGTGGTGAGGATAAGATAAGCCAAACTTCACAATGCATATGATAGGAATCAAGGGGGGCAGGAGAGAAGTATGTTGCTACCTCCTCAAAGCTGTGTCACTTTTTTGAAAATCCTTTTTTGAGAATTTATACTCTTTGTTGCTTTTTCCTTTGAGCAGACCTGCTCTTCTCTCTGCCTAAGTGGTAGGTGGAAAAACCTGGATGGAGTTTTTGTACGTCTTTGGAAATGAGTTCTGTAATTCTCCAACTCTACGTTATTTTGGCAAAGGAGCCTATGAGAAGGATTCATTTCTAAACTAGGCTGGTGAGAAAGTTGCACTAGATGCTTGGCGTGACTCAGTGTCTTATATGAAGATGAGAAATGCACTCTGGACATACTCAAAAACACTTATCATATACTAGAGGACTCAGCCCTCATTTTCTGTATACTTTTATGCTTATCAATTGTATGTGAGAAGTATGAATGGCTACGTTTCCTGGGAAACTAAAACTGGGTAGTGAGCACACATGCACACCAAAGGCCACTGAAAAAAGTGGAAGAATATATTGCACAATCCCATGGACCCTAAGATTCACAGCTTGTAAGAGCTGCATGTTTTCCCCCAAACGGATTATTTTCCATTGTAATACCCAAACAAGTATCTAACATTCAAATGCTGTCCTTTCTATGGTAAGCAAAATCGTATCTCATGGACAATTTCAGACATCAAGTAGACCAATTCAGGATTTGCCACTTTCACACTACACAATTATACCACTATGATTCCACTTTTAACTGTCATGGTGATGTTCTATGGACTTCTGCGGTTTCTAATTTGGTAAGACACAAAAACCTCCCTGTCTCAGAATCCTAAATACTCCCCATGATCTCAACTGCCAATTCCAGGATTCCATAAGGATGGAACCATGGCAGTTAAAGTGAGATCTTAATGCTTTAATTATGCACTGTGAAGGACCTCAAGTGATGAAAGCGGTTCTGCCTTCTTAGCTGCAGTGTCCTGGTTATTAAAGGTCTCCCTTAGTCAGACACATCACGAGAGTACCAGCTTAGAGAAGATTGTTTTAATCACAACCAAAATTAGCAAGTAATAGCACTGCTACTAATTAGATGTGCCAACACAGGTACTAGGTTTTCCCCCCCAGGTGTGAGTCTGTTAGCCCTTGTCTGTCATGTGCCAATTTTAGCATAAGGTTTTTTACACCTGGTCCTACTCTTGAGGGATTCACAGCTTGTAAAAGCAACATCTTCTGCCCCAAAGGTATTATTTTCCATTGTCATACCTGAGAGACCAATACTACATCCAAATTCCAGGGCTGTCTTTTCTGTGGTGGACAAAATAACATCTCTAGGCCATTCCATACATCCAATAGACCAATTCAGGATTTGTGACTGAGTGTACAATTCATTAGGGAAATATAACTGAACACTGAGTCTCGGTGCATATAACTGTACATCTAAAAAGGTGCTGACTCTCATCATAAATTTCATGCAATTCAGTGGAATGCATCTAAAATTTGGTCTATCAGGAGCTGATATGTGAAACAACCCCCAGACTGTGAGGCAGGGGAGGGGCACTTCCAGACACAGTCTCTCACGCAGTCTGAGGACGCCCTGAATCTAACCTCTGGAGGTGGGGGTCAAGTGAACAGTCCCACAAGCCTTGCTGTTTCCCCACTGAGAAAGTAATCACCTTATTATTGCCATTTCCTGAACAGAGACAGTACAGGAAAGCCCTGCCTCTCAACACCCAGTTATCTGACAATTCGCTCTTTTGATCCTTCCAAATTAAGGACAAGTTCCATCAATATAACAGGGTTTCCATTCCTTCCTCAGTTCTTGCCTATGGAGGCTCACTTGAAACTGCTTGTGTGTGCATGTTGCTTGCAAAGTGAGCCGGAGAGGAAAGCACCAAGTCAGCTGAGAGACTTTGCAAGCAGCATGTGTATGGTCAGTTCCAAGGGAGCCTCTGTAAATCCTTCATGTTCCCTATAGTACAGTACATGGCTTCTGCTTTTCAACCAATTCAGTTTTCTGACAGTGCTTCAATCCCTAACCCGTCAAATAAGTGGGGGAAGCCTGCTTATTTCAGCAGAGCAAGCTCATATGGAGAGTGCTAAGCTGCTGCTAGTCAACAGAAGTTCTTGGGGCAGTACAACATGCAATCATTAGATCACACAACTCAATAATCATGTGGCACAAAACTTCTCCCTGGATTTCACTGAGAAGCTATGTGAGAACACAGAGTCCAAGGGGATGAAAGCAAAACGATTAAGCATACAAAGCGACTTCTTTCTCACAATCCCTTCTCCACATAGACAAACTCATAAACTTACTGCGGGTTTACATCCGGATTAATTTTTTTCAGTTCCATTATGGCGTCTATAGTTTTCTCAATAGCATCTGGATGAACACTTACTGAATTTTGGAGAAGCTGAAAAAAACAACCACCACCACAATTTAATTTGCATGAGCTAGTCCCACAGAAAATGGAAGAATGACTGTAGGTAACTTTTATGAGAGTTGCTAGCATGATGACATCATAGACTTGAGGTCCCATTCATCTATGCCACACACAGAAGCATGGTCAACCCTATCAATATGCTAACAACGGCTCTCTCTGGGTAGACAATGGCTCAATAAGGCATGTCACAGTTGCCATCTGCTAAATGAGACTAGTGGTGATCTACTTCACAGGGGTGTGAGGGGAGAAAAAAGGAAGCTTAAAAAGGACTGCAAAAAGTGCCTGGCTTGTTAGAAACTGCTGTACAAAAGCTTAACAATGCCTGCTTTATCTCTTGGTGGTCTTGGAACTGCAGGGATTATTCTTTGTGATTCAACTGGCATATGCTGTGCCTCACAAAGACTGTATCACTATTCTTTTAAATTTTATAGCACTTTTCAGTGTACAAAGTATTCTTCAAATTGCTATCCCACTGGTACTCAGCAGCAACCAAATGTGGAAGATTAGGCTGAAAGATTGTAACTTGCCAAAGGAGACCCCCTTGGGCATCAAAGCTAAGGAGGAACTTGAACCCAGGTCTCTAACAGATATTAAATAGGTTTCCTTTGGTTGCTGAGATACGAGGACTGCATCTCTCTGCTTTTCCCTTCTTTTTTGTAGGTGCTGAATGGACCATAAATTGCTAAAAGCTACATATAGGAATCTGGGTTATTGAAGTTTTTTAGTCTTATTTTAGAAGGTTAGCATAGACTGCTAATATGCTTAGAAAGAAGAAAATGGGAAAACACTATCTATCAAGTTAGCATGTGGACTTCGGACATTTACTCACCTTATTTTTTGAACTCCTCAATGATGTTTCTGTGGGGAAAAAAAAAGAATGCATTTGAAGCTTTGTTTCTCATCAGATTTTGGCAAATTTCAACAAAACAGCATGGGCAATAAGCAGAACTCCAGACTCTACCAATGAATCATCACTGAAGAAAGAAAAATGAAAGAAAAGAAAAAAAGGAGGGGGAGGTTTATAACCTGGAGTCTTGGAGCCCAAATTCTTTTTTTCTACTAGAGACCCCCTGTAAATACAAGTTATTGCTGAGGATCCCCAAGATTCAACTCAAGATTTAAATATTTAAATTCAGATTTAAATATTCAAATATTTGTTTAACTATTCAAATATTTATTTATTTATTTATTTAAGGCTGCTGGAGACTAGGATTCAAATCCCCACTCAGACACTGGGAGGCCTTGGCCAAGTCATGCCACATCTCTTTTGCTGCTGCTGCTATTGGTTTCCAGCAGCAGGGATTCATGGACTGCTTGTGAGGGCTCCATGGACCCCTAGGGTCCCCAGACCACAGGTTAAGAACCACTGGCCTAGGCTATCTGAAGCACCATTTCTCCCTTTATGAGCCCATTTGAACTCTTAAGATCTGCAGGAGAGACCCTTGTCTGTCTCAGACATATCTGGTGGGAACAAAGGAGAGGCCCTTCTCAGTGATTGCTTCTAGACTTTGAAATCTCTCCCTAGGAAGGCTAGGATGGCCCCCTCCTTGTACTCCTTCTGCTGGCAAATCAAAACGTTCTTATGTTGTCGGGGTTTTAGAAACTGACCAGGATGAGCTTTTAAGGGTGTGCTGTGCTATTCTGCTGTTTGTATATAGTCTTACAATGAATTTTAATGGTTTTAACTTTATAAAAGTTTAAGTGTCCTTTAATTAGTATCAATTTTATATCTATGTTTTTCATTTTTTTGGTAATACTTTTAATCTGTATTATTTTTAACATTTGGTAAGCCATCTTGAGTTGCATTATTGGGGAAAAAGGAGGAAGGTAAGTGAACAAAATAAATAAATAAATATTAAATAAATATTTTTTAAAGCCCAATAATATACTATACTCTCTGTAACATCTTATGCTGCTGTGTCAGCATAAGGAAGGGAGATTGCACTCTTGAAACTATGCCAGTGGAGCATAAGTTCTGACAAATTCTATCAAGGTGATAAAGCTCTGATTATGGCCCCGGTGGTGGGCTGCAAGTCTAATATCTGAAGACCAACCAAGCTTGTCACCAGATGGCTATCATATGATGAACTGGCATGGAGGTTTGGTGGAGGTTTGGTGGAGGAATGGTGCCAACAAAGCTCGAGGGATTATGGAAGCTAAAGTTCAACAATATTGGGATGGCCACAGTTGCTTATTCTTGCTGTGGATGCAGACAGGCACAGGAACAGGGTTGCCACAGGGAAAACTGTCCCTTTAATAGTGGTGTAGATGAGGAAATTTCAGCAGGTCTTGCTTGTCACACAACCAGCTAACAAGAAGCACCTGCTGAAGTTCCCCATTTCTACAATACCATTAAAAGGACAAGAAGCCTCTTCAGTTTTCGCTCTGGCAACTGTAGCAACCAAGAAGGCAACTTGGACAAAAAATAAAATTAAAGCAAATGCCTACTAATGTTTTTCTCTTACCATAACTACTTACCAATTTTCATAGTTCTGCCAGCCCCAGGTTTTGTGCTGTAGCAGATCCTTTGCAACTCACATCGTCCAGTCAGTTTCCTTGCCACGAACTTCAGGCAGCGCCACAAGCACTTGCAATAGAAGTACAGGCACACCTGGACAAGCATTCTGTCAAGAAAATCCTTAAAGTGAGAATCTAAATTCCTCAGAGGAGCAAAAAAAGAGGTCCCCAATTAGTATTTTAAGAAACATACCCATTTTTCTAAATATGGTAGAGGAATGGTACTTTTAACATGCTGTTCTACTGGGGCTTACTGTCAGGAGAAATAAGCATACTCTTTTTTGACTATCTATCCACCCACCACTAATAATACATGTCTATTTTATATGCAGAATGAGGAGAATAAGTTCATTTTGCTACACTCAACAAACAAAAGTATTTTTAGAGGCACAGATAAATGTCTGAAGCCCAAAACTCTCCAAGGGTTTCATCACTGAAGACTCCAGGGTTCAATCTTGAATCCTAAGGTCTACAGAGATACAATGAGGGGTCTTCTTGGGACTTGATGAGCTTCTTGGAACTGTATGAGCTCCCTCCTAAAGCACAGAAAGGGGAATGGATGTGGACTATCAGCCCTTGTAAACTGAGCAGCTAATATGGAACTTCTGCACTGGCTAGGCTTGGTGCAAAATGCTTCAAGCATGGCCTTGCCTAGACAACACAGCCTATTACTGGCCTTGATACTTCAGGCTCCAGTTTTACCCCAAGGTCTAGGTGTAGTTTCAGCTCAGGTTTCCAGCTCCAGGAACTGTTGGTCTCCCCAATTTGGTAAGTAGACTCCCCAAATCTTGATTTAGGATACAGTTACCTAGAGCTGCCAGCCAGACACCAAGGATTATTTGCTGTATGCTTCTAATTCCAGATTTGTCTCTCTCTGAGAGACAAATGAAGAGAGAAAAGATGGGATGAAGGGGGATTCCTACATAGTAAGCCTATGTAAAACAGATGAGGGGAAGGACTGTCAAGTTCATATGTGCTTCATGAGCTCTTCTAAGAATCAGCAGCAGCTCTTGATTAGAATAAAGACAGCAGGCTTGGGAATCAACTTTGGACAAGGGCTCTTGAGGTTGGCAAAGGAAATTGCTGTCCCTCATGAAAGGTCATTTGAGAACCGTGTCCACACAACACATTTGATAAGCTTCTGGATAGTTGTACCAAAATGGGCCACACACCACACACAAAACCAGCTTGCAACACACAACCTGTCATAGGGTAATGGTATTCCTGATAACTAGGTCAACCTTATTCCCAGTACGGACTACAGTGTATGATGATATGACCAAAGACACTGGCACAATGCAGATTAAACAAATCAGATATGTACTGGATGTAATAATCTGGTACAAAACCAGTCCAACTAAGCAATAGTGAACACCACAGGAACGGGCAAGTTGTGGTCCTCCTGCGGGACTGTATCTCCCACCATCCTTCTGAGCTGGCTATGCTGGTTACAGATGAGAGGAGTTACTCTCCAACAACAAGCTGCAAGACACAAACTGCTCTCTCCTGAAGCAGAGTGTTTAGTTACGTACACTGATGCGAGCACTCAAAACCAAATAGATCTTGAAGTGTGAAGAACTATTACCTCTGTTTCAAATTACCTATAGAGTGGACTCTTTTACTGACAGCATGACTTATCTTGAACTTGAAGCCTTTTCTAACCAACATGAAGTCTGAAGAGCACACTAAAATAACGCCAACATACTTCCTGAACCTACTTCTTGAAGTTCTGAGTTTTTAACAGACGTATTCTGGGTAAAGCCATATCAAATCTGACTAGGTTTCAAGGCTGACCCCCTATGGCAGGATAATAAGGTAATGACAGAAAGCCATAATCATCACAGCCCAGAAAAATCAACAGAATTCAAGCAATTTAGCAAGAAGGCAACAAATTATAGTGACCTTGGGCATCTGCACACACCCTTCTCTCTTTGGTGGAACTACAAGCAGTTTGGTACCTTCTGCTTGCAAATTACATAAACCCCAATTATGTATATTTTGAAACTCTAAACTTCAGCAAAGCAATTATTTTTTTTTTAAACAGCTTCTTCATAAGCTGTGTTTTTAGGCTGGCTTATTTTAAGCATATCAACATTAAGACTAACCTCACTTTGTTGGATTCATGACAACTGGGAGCAAAGCCTTTCCAGTGTTTCCTTGCTTCTGCAGAGAGGTCAGGAATTTACACACCAGCAGTTTATTACAAATTAATCTCATCGTGCTAAACTACGGCCATTTCCTCAAAGGCCCTTCCCTAAACTGCAAACCCCAGGATTCCATAGGATGTTGAAATAGCACTGTAACAGTCTAGTGCCGCAATGGCCTAGGCTACAGCATGTCACCCATAAAAGATCAACTATGTCAACTCTGTGCTACCATCCTCAAAGTCTTCACATATGGACTTCTTGTACAAGCAGACTGTTCCATTCATTTAATTTCTCCATATGCACCCAGAAACATATCATAATCATAAAGATATGTATTATAAACATATAAACATCATAAACATGTATCAGCAATCAGAAAGCTGTGGCTTCAAATGCTCTCTTTTGTTTGTATTTTTAAAGAAGAATTAGGAGGCTGAAAAAGGCCAACCTACAGTCTATATTTATGCCAACAGAGCAGAAGTGATTTATTTGGCTATTCAAGCCTTTCCTGGGACTAAAATGAGCCAGAGAAGCCTAAGACACAACAAAATTTCCCCAAGGTCATATATATATATACCAAAGGGGGGAAAAAAAAGAAAAAAATGTGGAGGGAATGTTGATCTTAGTGCCTGGGGTACTGGAATGAGTCCTATGGGATGGCATGGAAGAAATCTTCAGTTTGGTTCATATACAGTATGATTGATTGTTTCCCACTGGAAGAAAGAAGGCAGAGATTTCTCAGCCTGCATGTTTTGGATTCTTGAATAAGTGAAAAGCGAGACAAATGGTTGCTGTGGTGCTAAGGTTCTATTGAAACTACAGGACAATGGAATAAACTGAAGAATCTACTAGGTTGGATACTTCAGGTATCTTCAGTGGCTTAATGTCCAGATTGCACTGTGGTCAGACCACAGGATCATGTTATCTGCCCCTAGACAAAGAGATGCTGTTTTTGAGCAGTAAAAAGGAAAAATAGCATGATGCCCTTCTTTCTCCAGGCTTGACATCTACCAATACAGAAATGAATTCTAATGATATGGAAAAAGAAACCAAACAGAAAGCACAGAATTTTGGTAGTGTCATAGATCACAAAACAGTGCTTTCTTTTTGATTTCTTCTTTTCTCATTCTGGTTTTACTTTTAGTGGATTTGGTTCATTCTGAGGCCTTCACTTACCCTTTTTTTGTTGCTACAATTTTGGGAGAAAGCTCCAGTTTTCACAATTGGTTAAGTTTTCCAGTATGGAATCTCCCAAACTCTTGCACAGACTAATTTTTTTGTTTTCTCCTTATGAGGTCTAAGCTCATTGTTGTATGCCTTCATTTTTCCAACTTATGGTGACCCTACACAAACCTATGGTGGGGTTTTCTGGGGGCTGAGGGTGTGTGATGTGCCCACGCTCAGCCAGTGGGTTTCCATGGCCAAGCAGGGAAATGACCTCCAGGGCTGTAGTCCAAAACTAAAACCACAGTGGCTCACTACTTCATTATCCCCTCATTCCCTCTCTGGACTTTGTTTTTCTCATTTCAACCTTCTAGATCCATATTTCTGAATCTTAACCTGCTTCTTGGAATATATAGTTATATGATTTTCTTCCTGAAGCTTTAAGACAAGTTGATAAGCAACTGGGAGCACAATCAACTTTAATTGGAGGGCTAAAGGTAGATTAGAGGCAATTGTGATTTTTAAGAACAACTCTGCGCATCATCAGTCTTGTCCATATGAGAGAAATTCATCTGGTTCTTTAATCAAGGTCACTCAATATTTTTTGTCAAATTTACTGATTTTCCTCTGATTTCTAGGGTTTTGTGCCTTCTTCTCAGAAACACGATTCCTTATTTATTTGCTGTGATTCAAACAATTATTTGAATGAATCATATTGATGATTAACTTTGGGACATCTCTGATTATCTCCTCTAGTCCACCCTAGCAAATACAGCTTCATATTTTGGAGGAAAGGTACAACACCAACTTGTACAAAGTAAGACGCTTAAATTTATGTGAATGTTGCAGCCTGTTAGCACAAAACTCTATGTATTCCAAAAGATAAGCTTTAAGGTACAAATTCAACTATAAAATATTAGGTATTTGTGCATGACAATCCTACATACACATTCCCCTGTGTCCAACAGGACACAGATAAATATACATATAATTGCAATCTACTTAAGTAACATACATAATATGTATGCAGAGGCCTAAGGCCCATTCACACTATGCAATTATAGCACTATTATTTCACTTTACCTGGCATGGTTCCATTTCATGGAATCCCGGGATTTGTAGTCTGTTGAGCCAATAGAATGCCCTGACTGAACAAGAGAATTCTAAATGCCCCTTCCTAAATTGCTAATCCAGGATTCTATAGGGTAGAATCATGACAGTTAAAGTGTTATGACAACACTGTAATTATGTAGTTTAGATGAGTCTCTGGTGAATCTAAATGTTTATGTTCTCTTCCGAGAAGTGAGAGAGCCTCATTCTTTAAATCACACCATTTGTGGGGAAAGGAAAATGTCCTTTGTATTTACAGACTCTTTTAGGACACGGTGGGAATTGTGTGGCCTTTCACATGCTGTTGCAACTCTCAGCATTCCTCATATTGGTTTTGCAAAGTAGGGGTGCAGTGGAAGATCATTTGGAGGGCCACACTTAGGAGGCAACATCAATCAACACCAAACTTCTTTGCTTACAGTTGGAAATATACCTATTTTGGCTCAGCGATACTGGCTTGTAAACAAACCATCTGGTATAAAGTATTTGTATCATTCAATTGTTACTGCTAATTAAACTATGCTCAATATTAGTTTCTGGGTGCAGCTCAAAGTAAGCTTACTCATAAGCAAATCACACTTAATTGAGAAGCTTTTAGTTCTAAGAAAGCATGTATAAGAATAGGTCTGGGCTACTGGCTTATTCAAGTGTAGAAACAATTCAAAATGGAGGGAATAAGATAAAAACAGACTATACTAAAGCTCTAAAAAGCAATTATGAACCACACACAACTTATAGAAGATAGCGCTAAGAAATAACTATATTTCTGCTAGGTATCTATGATAAGAGAATATTCATCTAGTGGATACCTTTAAATGATACACTACTCCTCCATCTTATGCTTATGACACTGAAGATCTTCTTTAGGAACAAGAATGGAAAGTACAGTTAAGTCTGTTATCTTTTCAATGACTGTTTTTACAAAAACAAATTCTTGCTTGTAGAAATCCTGCAATGAAAGCATACTATTTATGAAATGGATTAGGCTTTTAAGATGATCTAGCTTTCTGATTTTCACAAAGACTACAAAGTACTGGCTCTATTTTTTAAAAGTACCATTTTAATAAAGCATAAGTATTTTTGGAGGAACTTCTGAAGAGATATGAGAGTACCCTCTAATCATGAGATCAGAAGATGTCCTCTCTTACCCATTCCCTACTCCAGCACAAACTTCCTGAACTATTGTTAAGTGTGATATCAGTATACCCTGTTGTTGAACCATGACAACAGATCCAGTGAATTTGGCAATGTTTATAACCTCAGACAGAGGATGGAAGAACTACTTTTTGGGGAACAACAATTCCTAAATCCCACTCCTCAGCAATAGTTGTAATCCAAAGAAGTATTTCCCCACCCTCACATTCTGCCACAGAAAGCATCAAAACTAATATAAAACTTAACTGCGAAGGAGGCCATGAACAGTGAAGGTATCTACTAGAGAGCAGAGGAAATGCACAATATTTGGGCAAATTATTTGATTTCTTAATTGATACTAGCATCTCGGCACCTGTTATCTCAGCACTGATTCACAAAACAAAACAAAAAACCCAAAACCCTACCAATGCTTACTTTAAAAGGCCTCACCAGCTAAGGATGGCAATTATGTGGCGGTCCCCACAGTGGCCCCCAAGCCCTCCCACTGGCAAAGAAACATGATCCCATAAATTTCTAGAGGTGACCATTCTAAGGTTATTTCATTCCCACTACCACTGAAATACATCTCTTTGGGGGACCACAGACAGCATTTTTTAAACCCAGAAGTGACTATTCAGCCCCTTCTCATCTTGGAAAAATGGGGAAGTGTGGAGTCTGACGGAAAATGGAACAATGTGAACTTCTAGACATTCCACTGCCTTTCCACTCCTGCTTAAGGAAAAGCCCAAGTGGTAATGAGATATCACTATGGCTGAAGGAATTCGTATGAATGCTCACTCTTTTCCTTACCTCCTTTGCTACACAATGTCCACATTTTACACTGAATGAAAATCTAGTTCTCCAGTGTTCTGCAGGACTCTTTAGCTCACATGTAATTAACTCTCAGAGAGATAAATGCTTCTTACCCTATGAAAGAGCTACCACTACAATGAGCAAAAATGACTGTGCGCATAACAAACACAATTGCAGATTTCTTTGTGCCTTTACCTTTAAGCACACTCCTTGCAACTGTGGCTGTCTGCCAGGATGGTGGTGGAAATGGGCTTTCAACAAAGTTCATTCAGGGGACAAAATGATTTATTAACTTGCTCTACTATGTCAGGGAGTGCTCACACTAAAACAGTCATCCAGTTGCTGAAAACTCATTTCTATGAAGAGAGAAGATTCTCCCCACAGTTTGAATCTATCCATAGGTAGTGCATACATTAATGGAGAAATACATCCAGATCTCAAAGACTTAAAAGTCAATGTAAGTCATGTGCATCTCTCCCTTTTGTCATCAATGACAAAATATGTTGCTAAAAATCAGTGCTGGTACCCATATTCTTCCATCCTGTAGAGGAAAAAGATGCTCTGCACTGTACATTGGGGAATCTGTCTTCTGCAGCTATCTGCATGCAACTGAAGTGATTGTCCCTACTCAGGAAAGCAGAATAAGTGACAAAACACTAGATTTTACATGGCAATCTCTTGCACTAGAGAGCTGCCACAGGTGCAGGTGAATCTGAGGGTGGTGATGGGGTCCAGGGGGTCGAGTATGCGCAGCCACCCAGAAGCTGAATTAGAGTGAAAGTGACACGCTGCTGACATCTGTCCCGCCATTTCAAATCCAAAATGACCCGAGCCTGATTCTTAACCTAGCTGCTTTAGTTAAAGTAAAAGCTGATTCTCAATGTGAAAGCTTTTAAGAAGCTTTGAGGCTTCTAGTCGCATGTACCTTTTATCTTGTGCAGCTAAAGATATGTGCTCACTATGATATGTAAAATCAACTATTTTAAGAACCACCTTCTCCTTTACACAGTCTTCCACACTGAACCATCAGGTAAAATCTGACTGTTCACCAAACTAAGATGCCTAAACCAGCATAGAAAGTGCTGGCTATGACCATATAAAACCCTATATGGCTCAGATCCAAGCTATCTGGCAAACCATATCACCCTTTATGAACTGGCCCAGGCTCTGATATCATCAGGAGAGGCCTTTCTCTCAGTCCCATCACCATAACAAGCATGGCTGGTGGGGACATAAGAGAAGACCTTCTCAGTGGCTTTCTTTAGACTCTGGAACTTCCTTCCAGAATGGACCCCTCCATGTTGTCCTTCCAGCAACAGGCTAACCCTTCTGTATTCAAACATGCTTTTAAACTAGGAAGTTTTTAAAGAACAGGCTAGGGGGGTAGCATATTGTTTTAATAGCTATTCTTCAGAGCTTTTTATCTTTTTTAATTGCATTTTATTCTTTACGGAGGTGTTATTGTTTTAATACTGCAAACAGTTTAATTCTATGTTAACGTTCACTTTTTGTATGTTTTAACTGTATTGTTTAAATTGTGACCTACTCTAAGTCCCAATGTTGGGGAAAAACATTGGGATAAAAATAAAAATAACCTGAAAAATCTTACCTCAAAAAGAGGGTGTATGTATGGGAGCTTTCAAGTTGCCTGTCAATTTATGGAGATCCCAACAATTTCATACATTTTCTTAGGAAAGGAGTACTCAAAGGTTGTTTGCCATTGCTTTCCTCTGAAACGTCACCTATAGCAACCTGGTATTCCTTGGCAAGTACTAACCAAGCCTGACTCCCTTCTTTTCTTGTTTTCTGTCTAGCTGGAGCTTCTCTCTCCCTCTCTCTCCCAGCATTGGCACTGGGAGGATGGCAAAGGAAAGGTGGAGAAAGACTTTCAGCACCAGGTTGCAGCAGCATGTCTGCAGTACACAGTGCAGCAAAGCTTGATGTGGGAAAGTACAAGATTCCGGTCTAAGTGATCCTAATGTAGCTGTGTGCGTGTGCACGACAAAAAGTTTCCCCCAGAATCACTTACTGAGCAAGTATGAAGAGCAAAACAGAAAGAAAAGGGAAGAGCAATAGCAAAGCAATAGCAGTTACATCTCACTGTTCATCAGTGCAAAGCACTCCCTAAGTGGTTCACAATGTGTTATAGCTAATTGCCCCCCAACAAGCTGGGTACTCATTTTACCTACTTCCAGAAGGATGGAAGGCTGAGTCAACCTGGAGCCCTGCAGGATCACATCATTGTGGCTGCAGTACCGGCATTTAACCACTGCACCAACAGGTCAGATTTGCTTGCCGCACCAGCTACCTTGGCTTGTTGAAAAAGTATAGATTTGTAAGTTTAACCACTAAAATGGAAATCATAAGAAAAGCAGAGGCTTTGAACAGAAAAAAAATTATCCCAGGATGCATATTTGAAGAATATGCAGGTGGTCTCTAGAAGATTCAAAATGTTTTTGTTTCTTTATCTGGCTGTTTCATTTCATATCCACCTAACGTTAGTTTTGAATAAAAAATCGGTTGAACCATGTCAAACTGCTCTTCTTTTTTGAGTGTGGCATAGCAACCTATCCTTATTCTTTCCATTTTATTCCCACCTCTGGTACCAAAGTTTCTGTTAAAGAAGTAAAGCCTGGAAACACATCCACTTTGTTAAATGAAATATACCGGTACCTGAATTCTCAGTTAGTGAACAAGATCCACGTTTGAAGGGGACAAAACCCCACCTAAGGTTTTCTCTCCTTCCACATAAAATATCCAGAAAAAAAAAAGAAGGCCAGTTGCTCACCAGTCACTTGGTTTCTTGCTTCTGCCTCCTTCATCCCACTTAAGATTCAGGCTGGCATTATTATAAAGCTAAAGGAATGATGCACAGTACAATATATCAAATGCCTGGATACAACTCTGCAAACACCCACAGCTATAACACAGCTCTGTGACAGCCCAGCTTTAGCCTTAAGCAGGAAGTGACAGACACGATAATCACTCTGTCTGCTCATGACTGGTGTAATATAGTTTGCTGAACCATACACATTCATTATGACACTCCGATTAGCTTCATTTATGCTTCAGCTAGTAACCAGGAGTTTTCTGTTCTAGATAAACCTTTTATAAATTCAAACTAAACTTCAATAGCTGGTGAATATGGAGATGTGATGAGATCTAAGGGCTTTTACAGCTTTTACATGATACTGCTGATAAAGAGGTCAGAAAAACTTGCCTTGCATATCATTACACTAAACATATGGCTGCCTTCCTCTTCCTATGTCCTTCTATGGCCCTCCTTATTTTGGTATCCAATAATAGAGACAGATTCTCTGCTATAGACATGATTTTTTTTTCTATTTATCCATTGGTTTAGATAAAAAGAAGCACCATAGCAACCAGAGTTCATATCAGAGTAAAGTCATTCAGTGCTGCTACACAGTCTGAGGCTGATCGTGATTCAACAGCCTCAGAGATTTATTTCTCTACATGTGAACAGAATACATATCAGTGCCAGTATGGAGATTTGCTTGCTCTCAAAAGAACTGATGGGGAACACATAACCCAAATTCTGAGGAAGACAACCAGCAGATTCAAAATCAACAGGATGATCTGCTTTTGTTACTCTGAAACACTGGAAGAGAAAAAAATATTACAGACAGATCTGGAGCCCAGCAATACCCCAAATCAGGAAAATTTCCTACAATCCTCTCAGCTAAAATATGGGGTGGAAAGACTGTGTGTTTGAGTTTACAGGATTTGCATATGATGCTTTATACATAATAGCAGAGGTGAATACAAATCCAAGCCACACAGCTGAGAAATGAGAATTTTGACATTTGGCAAATATTCCAAATAGCCTTTGTAAAAGCACCTTCAGGTTAGATAACTTAAGTATTGAGGTAAACCTGACTGGAAACACAGGTTTAACTACAGGACTGGAACCCATGGGCTCCTAATGAACCCGAGAAACAGTCTCACTGACCTCTCAACCTGACCTACTTCATGTAGTTTTTAGCTCACTTTTTGAAATCCTGACTTCACAATACTCAGAAGGTAAAATGGGATAAAGATATACTACCTAGGACTTTATAGTCTAATCAACCTCCAGCTTCACAGAGGGACTATAACAGAGCAGAGAATCCTGCAAAAGTGGATCCCAGTGCTGCTAGGAGATCCAAGGCACGATGACTGGCATTGAGAGCAACTCTGAGAATGAGACCCTGCAACAACCAAGAGTCTCATCTCATGCCTCTGCATTCATTTACTGTGTAATTAGAGAGTGAACAACTTCCTCATGCTGGTAGGTTGCTTTGGATTCCGCAACCCACCAGGAGCTGCATCATTTTCACCACAATTTGATAAATGCTGGCAAGGCTCCTGTCACTGCTGCAGCTACCACTGAAACCTGGCAGAAACTCCAGCAGCTTCCTATAGTGCAGGAGGCAGTCAGAGAACAACTCCTGAACCAGAGAGCCAATAGAGGCTGGCAGAGCAAACTGTTGCCTTTTCTAGAAGAGAAGAAAGGAGCTTTTTAAAAAAGCACATTAACACTGAGCTTGGGTGACATACTTCAATTGATTATGATGGGCCCTCCATTTTCACAAGAGTTTGGGGTGCAGAAACCTTGCAAAAGTGGAAAAAATGTGAATAGCACCCTCTGCTCTCCCTCCCATTCTCTTCCAGGCTTCCCTCTCCCATGTAAAATGGAAGAGAATTGGGGTGGGGGGAAGCCTCATGCACGCCTTCCTTCTCCCCTTTCAGAGCTCCTCCTCTTCTCGTTCACTTGCAAAATGGAAGGGAAGGGTGAGAGAAGCCTCAAGCGAGCCTTCTTTTCTCCCTCCAGAGCTTCCTCTCTTCGAGTTCCCATGCAAAATAGAAAGCAAGGGGGTTGGGGGAAGCCTCATGTGAGTTCTCCACACCAGAACAAAATGCACAGGAGTGGGAGAGGGAGCTCCAGAGGGGGAAAAGGAAGGCTCTGGTGAGGATTCCCCTACCACACTATATCCTTCCCTTTTCTTTTGCCTCAGCATGAGTTCTCTGTGCTGGGGCAAGATGCATGGGAATGGGAGGAGAATGGGGGGAGGCATGCGTGCTCATGAATAATCAAATTCACAAAGGTCAAACTCACAAATGTAGAGGGAGGATCGCAGAACAACAAATAGGGGTAGAAGTGCAAAAAGCGCTAGAGAAAAAGGAGAAAAGGTCTCTGGTAGCCAAGGTAATTAAAACCTTCAGTCACTCTGCTCTGCCTTTGGGATGCTTGGCAAAAAAGAGCCCTGGGAAACCATGGTTTAGCAGAAAGGAAACTAAGCTTATCTTTGCTCTGTAATATCTATGAGCAATCACCAAAAGGACTTAAAAAATGAAGAGAGTACCCTGTCTGATTCACCGGCTGAACCAACAAACCAACTGTTTTGCTCCTCAGAATATTTCGATAATGTTTGGGGTAGAGTACTACAGTGTTTGATGGCTGGGGATGCCTGTGAAGACCATTCAGAAGATCCAGCTGACACAGAATTCAGCTAGAGAGTTAACTGGGACAAGGAGAAAATATTATGTTCTGTAAGCGCTTAAAAGGCATTGGCAGCTGTCAGTTTGTTTTGGGTACAGTTCAGTTAAATGGCTTACAAACAACTTAAAATAGCTTGGGAAGAGGGTAATGATGCAGGGTTCGGACACATTGTTTTATGCTGCTTCTGGATTTGCTGAGTTTTATGTGACTGCTGTGTTTGTAGGTTTTAATTATATCTTTTTAATGTTAGTGTTAATATTATTTAGACAACTGACTCATGAGGACCAAGGTCTGAAGTCCAGGCAAAATTATTTAAGATAAAACAAAACAAATCTTTTCAAGGCCTTGTTACGCATAACCATAAGAGCAACATATCTTCACTGTCTTATTACCAGACTGCAAAGCTGTCAAGAATAACTCGGGAATATGAAGGAAGTTGTCAGTCAACAGTCTAAGCACGATCACCATATCATTTTGTCCATGATAAAGTGCACTGGGTTACAACTTACCTGCTTTAAGCTTAGTGTGCCTGACTGAGGGAATCCTAGTGAGACTGAGAGATGGAATACTTACTATCTTTTCACTGGGAAAAATAGCAAATATGCAG
The DNA here is from genome assembly GCA_948474755.1 of Ctenosaura bakeri. Taxonomy (NCBI): domain Eukaryota; kingdom Metazoa; phylum Chordata; class Lepidosauria; order Squamata; family Iguanidae; genus Ctenosaura; species Ctenosaura bakeri. The sequence goes on from CAOLHI010000283.1 coordinate 99,815, forward strand.
GTTCAGCATTTGTAGATTTAATTTTTCATGGACTACTGTATTTGCCACCACCTCTGCTGCTGCCCTGTACCATTTTTAAAAGGGATTTCAATCACACCACGATGACTGGGAGGAAATCAAACTCATGTGTGCAGGCAGGGTGGGAGGGGGATGAGATGGGTATCCATTTCTCTCTCCTCCCATCCCATCCCATCCCCTTGTTCTCTCCTGCTCACATAAGTGAGTGAACAAGCACAGGAATGCACAAGTGGCCAGGCCCAGCCATCCTGTCAGTACAGGTACCTGTCTGTATTCGTTAAATGTGGTTTGGGGGCTTATGGTACTCACATTTTTCCCACTTTCATGGGGGTCCTGCATGCCTAACCTCCATAAAAACGGAAGGCCAACTATACACACAAGACTCTTGGAAAAATGATGTCTCTACTTGCATAAGGAGACCTGATTCTTTCTCATGGGTAAAAGTCAGATGGTGAAACACAAAGCAGCAGGGTAACAATATGATATCTGCAGCCCCCTGGCACAACTCCTCAAGAGTCCCATATATATCACCTGCTTCCCTGTATATTTCCCCACAAGTTTGAGCGACATAAGAGAAATAAATATTGCAGAGGTTTGTGGATTCCACTGTCTCAGTGTAATGCCATCTACAGACCACACAGAGCTCTCTGAGCTCTAACTACAGCAGAAAAGGAGGAGAATATGGCACCATTCCCTTGACCAATGGAGATTATACTTAAACATGCTTTGCCAATGGGAGATGGAAAAGTGCCCTGCAGAGTCTTTTTAGCAGACGGTACCTTAAGGACATCTGAAGACAAGAGAAAGTAGCCAAATGAGCTAAATGAGTCAACTAGAAATCTGCAGTGGAACCACAACTAGGCCTCTGCATGAAGCCAGAACTCTATGACAGCAATTACAAGGCCAAGAAGAAGAACCAGGCCAACAGGAGGTAGGATGGTCCACCCCTTTGATGAAGTTGGGTTTGCACTAGTCCTGTCTATCAATCAGAGATGAAGCTTCTCATGGAAACTATTTTTCTCCTCCTCCCCAAGGCAATTAAAAATACTATTTGAACAGAGTGGAAACCCCACAAACAGTACTTGTGGTAACTGTTCCTGCAAGCCATATGGAGTTTTACGTTATCAATCCACCAAAAAGATTTCTTTAAAAGAAGCCATTTCAGAATACAACCTAACAACTTCTACCCTATCATCTTGCTTAAACACGCAAACACCCCCCCTTAGAAATGCAAATCACCTCAATCTGTTCTCTTTCATAGAGCTTTACTAATAAGTTTCTTCGCTGTGCCATAGTTGTGAATCTCAGAAGAATGCACAGTATTTTCAGAATTTGCCTCTATGGCCCTGTTATAGACAGAGCTGTAGTTGGATTTTTAAAAAGATTATCAGTGCTACTATCTTAACTTTATTAAAAAAACAAAACAAAACACCTTTAAGTCACTGTGGAAGTTTCTGAAGTTTCTGTGTATAACAATGAAGAAATATGCATCCCTGGTTATACCCACAATAATTTTCAGTCAGTGTCTACAGCACTGAATTCATATTTATGCTCTGGCATCCAATTACTTTGCAAAGTACTATCGACTTCTTTTCATATTGTTACTTCTGTACTATCACATCCCCCCCCCATCCGCCCTATTCTCTAGATCTTTGACCTGTCCCAGTGCTTTCTAAATAAATTACGAACAAGTAGAACAGCTCTGCTTAAGGACTGAGACAGTTTAGCAGGCAACAGCACCATGGAAAGGGCCTGTGAGACCAGACTGCTGAGATCAACTTAGCTTGTTTCCCAAGCAACAGCAGGGGCAGGCTGTACAATGGCTTCAAATGCTGTCAAAGGGAGAAAAACATTTTCTTTTGGAGATAACATTGGAATGATCGACTGAAACAGCAGCTCCATACCTTTGGAAAGGAAACCGGCCATAATGGAAGCATTAGTAACATTGCATACGGTCTCTTCTAAACAATCTGACATTCTTCTATATGTCTAATCCAGAATTTACAAACCCAGCATATGTTAGCTCTTAAACAATTCATACTAAAAAGTGGTAATTCTCCTAACCCTGTGGTATTAGCTGCCACAATAATGTTAATATTATATGGGCATAGAGCTCTACTAAACAAACATATGATACACATAGCTTAAAATTGCATAACTTTTCTCAACTATACCAGGTCTATTTGTGTTGCTGATCATACATACTGACATAATACTTTAAAAATAGTGCAGTATAGAGAATGAGCATGGAACTAAGTGGACTAGGATAAGCAATCCAGAAAAAAAATGACTTCACCCTTCTTAGTCTGCAGCACCTGAAAAAGAGCAGAGGCCAGGAAACTACCAGTAAAAATACAGTTCCCTTTATGTCAGGGATAGAGCAATTCTCTTTCTGTCAGTGATAGAAGCAGAAGGTAAATTGGAATATACTGGCAGATTTCTAGATTATTTGCATCAAGGTGGTGAAGACTCCTGAGTCCTAATTGTTCAACAATAGCAACCACAAGATTACCTCTTCAACCTGTTGGGCTGCTGAAATGCAGAAAGCTTTGGATACCCCGAAGTGGACATTGTATGAAAGAACTGTGAGCTCTGTTCTTCAAATTCCTGAGAGCAGTCTGAGTCAATCAGTGATCAAGTTGCGAACAGGAAGAAACCATGATGCTATATAGGCAACTGGATCTGGAAAGGTGTGTGGCAGCTAAGTGGTACAGCACATACTGTAAGGTCTCATGTTCAACTCCCAGCATCTCCAGGTAAGGTTAAAAAACGAATCCTGCCATAAACCTCAAGCCAGTTAGTGGTGACACTACTGGAATCACTGAGCTGACAGACTATGTTCCTAAAATCTTGCTATCTGCCAATGCCACTGACAGAGAACAAAGCAACTTGAGAACAGTGCTTGCTGGGATGTTGACACAGTGGATGTCATGACATCTTTGAGAGCATACAAAATGGTATTCAAGACAACACATTCTCAATAAATGGGGACTCTCATCACATTTATCAAAAAGCCCTAGGAAAAAAAATTACTCCCACATTACCTCTCTGTTTTTAGCTCTACCTTAAAATTCAGTCTTGAGACTAGGACTATTTTAAGTTTCTTGTCTCTTAGGCTAAAAAGTTGACCTTGAAAGTCTTCACACAATGCTTACTGCTATTATGAAAGGCAATAAGGAATGCGCTACGTAGAATCTCCAGCAGCTAGGAAGGCTGTGCTTTAGAACCCTCCATAGAAACAAAAGAAGATAAGAGAGACCAAAAATAGTTGAAATTTTTTAGCCTGTATCAATTTCAACCAGTATAGTTGAAATTAACTTGGTGCAAAATCTGATTTTTTTTTAAAAAAGTATATGTATGTGCATGCACGCACACACAATTATATCTTGTTTTAATAACTGGCTCAGTATATTTTACAAGGTGAGCATTGCACAAACAGGATATAGGAATTACCTCAAGAAGTGCTTCATTATGGTGGTCTTCCTTTACAGCTTCAGCAATTATCCTCAGCTGGTCTCTGGCAAATTGCTTCTCCAGAATTTATTTGTGCTGTGAAAGCAAGTTAAACACTATGGTAAGAGAGAAATACAACTGGATGATCTTTTCTAACAAGTTCACATTAAAGAGACACAAACAAAAAACATTAAAACCCTAAGATTTATTCCTGTGCTCAAGGAAAATGTAAGAGCCTATGGGCCAAATCCAACTTTCCTCTGGTAGAGTATATGGAACCTTCTGCCTCTCCCCTACAGACTCTTCCTCTCTACCAAAAAGTCCACTATAGATTTCCTGGCATTTCTGAGCAAATTTTGGGGGTTCAGCAAAGACAGGAGACTACTTCTACCCCCAATTCTCCTTGCGACTATGGTTCTTCCAGCCAAAGATCACCAACGGAACCTGCTTAATAGTTACAGAAGAGCTGCAGGTAATCTAGATGCATCTTACTATATTCAACTTTAATCAAACTCTGCTTTGCAGCTTTTAGTTTTCCAGTTTACAGGAGGGAAACATGACTGTTCAAGGTGCCATGTCTTGCTGTTGAGGCATTTCATGCTATTCAAATCTATACAATAAGCCTACATCTTTCTCCCTCCACAAAATAATCAAAATTAAAAATAAAATAAAGAATGGCTATATAAACATGCATTCCTTCAAATAAATCAATGGCAGGATGACAAGAGGGCAAGAGATTTGGCTGTTGTTGTTCCAACTGTATTGATTTGCTGACAATTTTCTCTGATTAAATTTTACCATGCTTTAAACTGATTTCTTTCCAGGTTTTTCAGACTCTTATCCATCTTGAGGGCTGCTCCAATTGACAGGCAAAACATAAATATTAATAGTAACAGAGATGATGATCAATAAGAAGGAAGACTGCTGAACCTTTGTTTGACTCATTGTACATGTACAAATCAAATTGAAAAGACTGGCTCACAAAAGCAAAGCATCTGCTTGACTAGCTCTTGAAATACAGCATCTATCTTCACCCTAATCCGGTGTTTTCCATACATACTCAGTACTTTGCAAACCACTTGTTACCACACCAATATTTTCACATACAGGAGCCATAACAAGACCTGAGCAGGGCTATTGATAAGAGGAGCTCTTGAAGTGCTTTCCTTCACAAAGTTGCCAGAAGAGAAGGCAGACGATGACAGCACAAGGGGGAAAGGATACCAATTTTCAAAATTTATTTTGCAGTTTAGATATGATCAAATCTCTTTTCCATTCCCTATATCTTGCTGTCACATAGAGATATATAGTATCTACTGACTTAATATCTGTAAAAGCTTAAGCAAAAAGCATACATTTTGGTTCTAGCTGTGACTCTTTTGGCCACAGAGGGAGATGAAGAGCAGGAGGTATATTTCCATCATACCGGGACCAAGCTGCAGCGAAACTTAATTTCTTTTTCTTCTTCTCTCTTTCTCATCTTTTCCCTTTGAGTCTCATGTCTTACTTAGACTTTAAATAAGCAGAAACTAGGAAGCACCCAATGGAATCCACAGAAGAAACAAGAGCCATGTCTCAAGATGCTGAAAAGATGGTTGCTTTATTCATAGAAAAGGGCCATCTTTTGAGCATCTTGACACATATATCTTAGACAATCAGCCTGTAGGCTGGCGATGGAGACTTTGATTTCACTGTAACTCCTGGATAAATTAGCTACTTGTAAACTGCTCTGTAAGCCCTTTTGACCAAAGAGGAGATATAAATGTTATAAATACATATCAAACAAAACTGCATTTATTGGTTATTTATTGGTTACATTTATATTGCACCTTTCCTCCAAGGAGTTCAAGGTGGATACATGGTCCATCTTTCAGTTGTTATTCTCACAACCATACTCCTCTATAATGGAGTTGCATTTCTTTCGGGTTTTTCATTTCTTTCTTTCTTTCTCTCTATAAGGCTTGGTTAACTGATTTGTTCTGATGCTATTCTAGAGCATCAGACAAATACAGAAAGGGAATCCAAATGTGAGAGATTTACTGAGCAAACAGTAACAAAGTAAGACAATCAGAGAGCAAGCATGATATAGCAGTTTGAGTACTGGACTGTGATTCTGGGACACCAGGGTTCAGGTCCCTGCTTGGTCATGGAAACCCACCAGGTGATCTTGGGAAGTCATACTGTCTCGGCCTCAGAGCAGGGCAATGCCAACAAAATCCCGTGATAAGTTTGATAAGTTTCAAGTCAGAAACGACTTGAAGGAACACAACAATGACAGACCAATGTAACAGAATTTCAAAACCCATGTGCTATAAATCTGATAGCTGCTTTTTAAAAAAAATGGATTAAAGATCTCTTCCAGATATAGTATTTTTTTTTTTTTTTTGAACATGAAGTTTTCCTACAAAGCTAAAAGTCACTCAAGTTTCTTCTGGGCACATTTTCTAGCACAAATCTAAAGCAGGTGGACTGAATTCATTTCTATCTTGCCCAAAACTTTACACAGCAAAACCTAAACAACAATTAACAATGGTTGAACAATTTGAATGTGGCTCCAGCCAAACCCAATATTTTTAGCAGAAGCTGACATTTCACCATGTTAAGCAAAGCTTGCTAGAGTTAACAGAAATGTCTTGAAATGTCTTAAAATGTCAGCACACATGAAAGAAAAACTGGGACTTGGGGGTACGCTTAACTGTATTGTGATTGTATCTCAGGCAGAAACGGACACTCATGTTGGATTGTGCAAATTTGATATAATGTAAGGCAGGCAGTCACGTACCCCCACCTGCCTACCACTCCTGCCCCAACATTTTGTCGAGTGTTCCTGGGATAAAAATATGGTCAGCCAGACTGTGCAATCCAATGAGGCAGCTATCTCAGATAGCATCCTTTTATCTGCCTAGTGATCTTTCCCCCTTTCTTCTTCTTTCAAAATACCTGTGAATATATAAAATTATAATGTCTCTTGCTAAAAGGAAAAAGAGCAAGCACTCAAAAAATGACTTGGAAACCACGTGAATATTTGCTTCAAGAACACATAAGCCACAAACAGTGAAAGGTTCTTTCAAGACAATTTCTTTTGATGGGTTGAATCCTGCTGCTGTCCCCCCTCCAATTCTGCCCTAATTACTACTGACAGCAATGACACCTGCTTGAGGAGGAAGAGAAAACGGCTAAGAGCAAACTGACTCATTAATGAACTCCACAGGAAGGCTTCTAACACTCCCTCAAGGGGCTTTTGATGTTCCTTATGTAACACTAAGATTGGGGGAAAGGGAGGGAGGAGAAAAGGTAAGAAAACTAGAGGGAGAGTGGTCCAACCCAACAGTGGCCTTAGGGTAAGAGCTGCATGGAGTGGATCTAGTTTTGCTTTCTTGCTACTTGCAGTCTTCTTGAAAGCTCTTCGAACAGTCAAGGGTTTTTTTTTTCCAGAGAGGGGGACATGTGGGAACACAGCACACACATAACAAAGAGCTGGCACATTCTTCTTCTGAGTCATAAGCATTGATGACTTCCATGTTAATGGGACAAAGAATCTGCTTCAGTTTTTAGCAGTGACTTGACTCAGACTCGACTCGGCCATAAAAGATGCACTGGCTGAACTCAAGACTTGTATGTTTTTGGTGACTGACTTGCTGCCTTTGGTTCAGTAACATAACACATTCATCCAGAAACCTTATAGATTTGAACAATGCTTCCATCTCTTTTTGCCTACTGGTCACATGACAATCTGTCTCAAGCCCAAAGTGTGGGTGCAGTTCTCAGAGGGGAACAGCAAATATATTAGCCGATAGGTCTAAGGAGGAAGGATCCTTCTAAAGCAGTGGTTCTCAACCTTCCTAATGCCGCGACCCTTTAATACAGTTCCTCATGTTGTGGTGACCCCTAACCATAAAATTATTTATTTATTATTTACAATGCTTCCCCCCGGCAAAGGCCGCCTCGCCAGCCAGGAATGGGGGGGGGCGGGCAGGGAGGGAAGAGGAGCCGCGCGTCTCCCCCGGGAAAAAACTCCAAGAACCCCGCCCAGGCTCTGCTTCTGCTTTGCTCTCGTTTCCGCTGGGGGGGGGCAGTGTGGGAAAAGTTTCCAGAGTGTCGATCCTGGCTGGGGGGGAGGAATCCCAGTGCCTTTGTCTTTTGCGCCGGGCGCAGCTCGCTCCCCTGGAAAAGCGCCGCCTTGCAGCCCCCCGGCCCTTCCGCAGCACTCCCCTCCGTGGCGAGTGGGGCAGGGGCTGTGGTGAGGAGGGGGCCTTCCCCCTGTGCTGCCGCTGCCCCCCCAAGCTGGCCTGTCAGACGGGAGGTTCTCCCAGTAGCGGAGAAGGGGAGCGATTTCAGTCCCTTCTGAACAGGGGGCAGGAGGACGCGAGTGCGTGGCTCACGCTTGCGCACCATCACCGAGGAGGGAATGGAGCCTAAGGCCATCAGAAACACGTATTTTCTGATGGTCTTAAGTGACCCCTGTGAAAGGGTCGTTTGACCCCCCAAAGGGGTCACGACCCCCAGGTTGAGAACCGCTGTTCTAAAGCTTTTGAAGCTTCAGTAATGGGGAGCAAGAAGGATCCCATTCCCCACTTCCGAAACTGCAGATGGCAAAATCGTGAATTTGGAAGGCCAACTCTGCTTAAATTGTTAAAACGGACTTTGATTCTGTCCAGAAATTCTGGATTATAGGTTGAGGATAGAGTTGACTACCAGACTTGAGACTTGACTTCAGACTTGAAAGAAGAGACCTGAGACTTGACTTGAGATTTGGAGTAAAAGACTTAAATACATCAATGGCTTTTAGAGCAAACATTAAAGAAGCTATCCAAGACACCAAGCTAGTTCCAAATAATTTCAGCAGCTCATTTAATGTTCAGACTAAAGCTCAGAGGGGATTCAATGTCCTACTGACAAACAGAGCTAGCATCCTTCACTGAACTGGACATAAGAAGAGTTAGGATTGATCAGACCAACATCAAAAACAAATAAATGGGACCTAGAGCACAGCAAGCCTGAACACTTCCCCAAAAACCAAAATGACCAAACTGAGGCTACCATACTTCAGTCTCATGAGATGGCATGGCTCATTAGAAAAGATGATAATGATTAGCAAAGTGAGAGGCAGCAGGAAAAGAGGAAGGATGGACTGACTCAAGAGGTTAGATTGACTCAATCAAGGATGCTGTGCCTCTAAGTCTGCAAGACCTTAACAGGCCTGTTAATAATAGGGTGTCTTGAAGTCCCACATTCATAGGGTTGTCATAAGTTGTAGAATACTTGCTAGCAACTAACAACCACCAATAGCACAACCACTAAAGAGAAGTTCTTTTGTAAAAACAGTTTTGAAGGCACACCACCACCACCACCACCACAACAGACAACTGGAGCAGAATTTCAAAATCTATGCACTGTAAATCTGATACTTGCTTTCTAAAAAGGATATCAACAGTCCTCCCAGATACATGGGTCCTCACAAACTGTGTGCTTCAAAGTTTTTTGGAATCAATAAGTCTTTATCTGCCTAAAGAAGGACAAGAAGAAGGCCAGTCTAGCCTCACTCATTAGCAAGGAAATTCCAGAGCCTGGAAACAGTCACCAAGAAGCCCCTCTTTCATGTCAAGGTCCTCACAGACAGGCTTGTGAGGATAGCTAGATCAAGGAAAGACTTCCCCCAAAGATCTCAGAGCCTGGATGAGCTCACATGAAAGACTATGGTCCTCCTGACTACCTGGTCCCAAGCGATATAAGGCCCTATACAGTAGCTCCTCCACTTCTGTGAGGGTTTGGAGTGCAGAACCCTTGTAAAAGTGGAAAAACGCAATTAACTCTCCTCTTATTCTCTTTTGAGGCTTCACCTGCCCATTCCCTTGCCTTTTGCTGTAGCATGTGAGCTTTTCTTCTCTGTACTGGGACAAAAAGCAAGGGCATGGGAGGGTGGAGCTCTGGAGGGGAGAAGGAGGGTGCACATGTACTACCTCCCCATTTCCCTGCCTTTTGCCTCAGCACACCTTCTTCACATTGAGGCAAAACGCAAGGGAATGGGGGAAAGCTCCGGAAGAGAGAAGGAATGCACGTGTGTGCCTCCCCCTATTCCCTTGCCTTTTGCTCAAGCATACTTGCCTTCCTCCTCTGCACCCAGTAAAAGGCAAGGGAAAGGGGAGCGGATAATGGGTGAGGAAGACACATGTGTGCTTCAGCAATAATCAAATTAGCAAAGGTCAAACTCAGAAATGTGGAGGGAGAACTGTAGTCATAATCAGTACTTTCAATTGTGCTAGAAACATATTGTTTTAAGAATAGATTTATGTGCTCCCTGTAACAAGCATTAGTCATCTACCTAGCAGCAGCTCTTTGAGGCCAGTGGAAATTGTTGGACACTTTTCTTATCCATCTAATCCAATACTGACACCAAACATCAGTTCAAAACTAAACAATTCTTCAGATTTAGTTAGAAAGGAGAAGACTTGGGTTCCTTCAGCATCCCTAAACCCAGGAAATCTCTCCCAGTGGCCTCATGTATATCTTAAATAGTATGGGAGTCAAAACAGAACTCTGATGGACCCCAGAGGCCAACAGACAAGGGGACAAAGAGGAACTGCTGAAAGATGCAACAGAACCAAAAGGGTCACACTCCCTCTGTACAGTTTTTTGGCACAGGTCACCTACCAAGGCAACTGAAGTGATCCCCATCCTATAAACAGGCCTGAAATCAGCTCAAAATGCATCTAGTTAACCTCTTGGAATTAGGAAGCCACCACAAACTCCAGGACCTTGCTCAAAAAAAGTGATACCAGAGAGGGGGCACAAAGTATCCAATACTGTGAAATCAGGAAGAGTTTACAATTGCCTTTTTTAGGTATATTTGAACCTTGCTATAAAGAGGAACTGGTCACTCCTTTTGCCCGCTTGGATGGGCATTTTTATATGCCAGGAAGGACAAGGATCTAGTATACATATGGTGGCTCTCACCTCTCAGAAACCTTGGGCTGTATAAACTGGAGTGAATGATCAATGGAAAAGTGAGTGCCAAACTCACATTCACTGTGCCTGTACCAACTGCAATCATATCAGAATGGGTCTGAGTTATTTTATCTGCAAAATTTTGCATAAATTGTTCTCATGCTCTTCCTTCCCCACTCCCTATAGGAGGAAAATCACACCCAATCTATGAACTTAGCTCTAAGTAAACGCTTCCATTGGCACTATCTATGCTCACCTTGGAGGACAAGGTGATTTGGGGGTTACATATGGATATCCATATTTAATTATTCAACATATGGATAAAAGGATTACCTGCCCCTCTCCAAATGGAACTCCTCCAGAAAGTCTTCCTGTATGGCAATTAAGCTTTTTCCAAAAACAGATTTCCACTGGCAACAGTGGAAACTTTTTGACCTTTCTGATGAAGTGCTGTTGGGGGTGGGTGGGAAGAGGGTAATTTTCAAGGAAAATTGTACCACATGGGGAAAATCAGACTTTTCCCTCCAATAGTGCTTCTGAAAATAATGCCGACCCTGGATGTACCCCTTGATGTCAACTAAACTTCAAGGAAAAGAAATCTATTGGCACCAATACACACTCATGGGTCTAAGGCAGTCATGGGCAACCATGGAAGGGCCAAGGGCCAAATCCATCCATCCATCCATCTCTACTGTTTGCCTCTACCCTCTGGGCACATGCAGGGAGAGGGGGTAATAGGACATTTACCATCTTTAGCAGTGCGAGAGGTCCCTATCATGAAGCAGAATAATGTGGACTGTGTCAGGTTACGCATTAAGGGCACGCCATGGCTGTGGTAGATTCTAGGTCTCTCTTTGTAAGCAGTGCCTCCAATATTAATACAACCAGCTCTGGAGAGGGGGAAGCCTTTAAAAATGGAGCTTGCATCATCACATCACAAAAGGGCAATTCAGACTCTGCAAAAGCACAAGGTAAAAAAAAAAAACCAGTTTGCAGTAAGAGAACGGGTACTCTACATGAAAAATAAAACAAATAAATGGTGTTGCCTCTGAAGATTCTCTAATGAAGGGAGGGAATACATAGCCAATAGGCTGTCTGTAGCCCTTATATGCAGTTTGTGACCCTTCCCTTGAGCTGCCCACTATCTTGTTACTACTCAAACCTGAGCAACTATGCTGAGAAACAGGATGCATGAGGCATGTGCATCTTCTTTCCCAACAGACTGCATTCCCAGGAGCCCGTTATACATGGTTAGCAAATATATCTGCAGAGAAAACAGGCAGGCAAGGGGAATCCTCCCTGCATTCCCCACTTCTCTGCAGAATCAATTATGTAAAAGGTGGACCCCATCTTAGGACAAGTCTCCTGGGAAACAAAGTATGTGCTTTCCTTATATTCTGTTTCCCCATTAAATCACTGGGATTTTTAGGGAAGGGTCTACTTCTGGCTATGGTAGCTTCTGGCACAAGGAGGGGAAGCAAGCATTCCCAAAGGTTCTGAGGATGGAGCAATTGAGCTCCCCCCCACCAAGAGGGCAAAGTGCAGTCCTTTAAGGCTTTTTTGTACCCTTGATCTCTTCAAATCATCTTTTTCTGGCCAGAACGTCCTGACTCAGTTCTCCTAAAACAGTTCTGCTCAACATGGCAGTCCTTGGATGAGTGCTGGTCCCTGAGCCATTGGATTCTGGTCCCTGGAGAGCTTCCAGGAAAGAAAGAAACAACTATAGTCAATGGGCACAACTATGACATTGATCCCTGTCACTACTGCAATTGTTGTGTAGCTTCAAGTCATTTTTGACTTATGGAGACTCTACAGCAAACTATCATGGGTTTTTTTTTTTTGGCAGAATTGGTTCAGAAGAGGTTTGCTTTCCTCTGAGGCTGAGAATGTGTGACTTGTCCACGGACACCCAGTGGATTTCCAAGTCTAAGCAGGGATTCAAATCCCGGTCTCCCAGTACCTTAGTCCAACACTCAAACCACTACATTATGTTGGTTCTTGCCATACTGGGAAAAAGTTTTGGTCTCCTACATCAAATAGCCTAAGAAACACTGTCCTAGAAGACTCTAGGAAGTACAGTTAACTATTGCACTGCCCTAGATAACATCAAAAGATAGTCTCTTTTTCGCCCCCAAAACCAGAAATGAACTTCTGGCCACTTCCATCTTGCTTGTCTGTTGTGGCAGTTTGTGTACTGCCAGTGGGTTTTAGGGAAAAAAGACTTAGTGGCTGCAGTAGCCTGCCTTCGACCCAGAAGTTATCCTCCTTTAGTGAAAAAGAAACAGAATGTTTAGTACTAAAGTGTTGACCATTTAAAAGTATGCTGATGTGAGAAATCCATGAAAATGGCATGAAAGATGGGTGGATACACAGAAAAGGACAGACACAACAGAAAAATGGGGAGAAAACAGTGAGCTTTGGGAGCCTTCCAACAAGTTTAAAATGCTAAGCTACACATGGGTCATGTTTGCTCTCCATCTGTATATATGTGCCTTCAAGTCACCTCTTGATTTATGGTGATCCCATGCATTTCATAGAGTTTTCTTAGGCAAGGAAAACCCAGAGGTGGTATTGCTGATTCCTTCCTCTGAAATATACAGCCTACAACACCTGATATTCATTGGTACTCTCCCATCCAAGGACTAACCAGAGCTGACCCCGCTTAGCATCTAACATCAGATGGGATGTGGTGCCTTTTAGAAAAATAATTATAATGCAACTGAATTCGTGAGTTGCATACAGAGCTACTGGGAGAGCATCCTAGACCAATGACAGAGACATCTGGCTTCCTGGTTTCTGATCAAAGAGATGTCAGAAGAAAATTAATAGCTGCTCCTGAAATGAGCTGTAAGCATTATTGACCTGAGCACATTTCATTCTGCCCATTCCTTAGAAACAGGGAGGGTGAGGGCAGTAGAGACTAACATACTGTCTAAAGGAAACTTAATTCATTTGGGGCACTGGTAAATCCTTGTTATCTAACTACCACATCCTCTAGTTTCCAAAGAGGTAGGTGGGTGGCACTAGCAGAGGATTATAGGAGAACAGAAAGAGCAGATTCTCCTCTGGTCATTTTGGAAGCTGAGATCGTCCAATGAAACAGATTGACCATAGATCCATGATAGTAGATCCATGACTGATACGACTGACTTCTTCACATAACACATGTTAATTACAGAATGTACAGTTGGGTCTGTAAGGAAATGTTGCAGTGTGGAATGGTAATATCCAAAGTTCTAGCCTGTTAAAGGCAGTACGTAGGGCTTGAATGGGCTAGAGAGAACTTCCAAACCAAAAATCTGAATGTAGAAACCCAAACACTTTCTCATGCTACCACTTAGTTGTCTAAACACGGAGACCCAAACCCAAGACCTGCATTTTCTCTACCAATAGGCTCTTAGAGATTTCAGTTAAGGGTTTTTCCTAGTCCTATCTGAAGATGCCTGAGATTCAATGTATGACTGAGCCTCATGCTCTACTACTTACCTATGCTCCTCCCCAACAGTGTAACTCTTGTCCTTGAACTGCCATTGAAAGAAACTGTGTGGCTGATTTTACTCCTGAGGTTTTCAAGTAACTGTCACTGACTGAAATGCTACACAATTTGCTTAAAAACAAGCTTCCCAGTAATCCTGCTTATTGGCACTAACATCTAACTGCTGACAAAAATCCAAATAATTCCAAATAATGCAGCAGCGTTTTGATTATTTTAAAAAATTAAGATGTACCAAAACATATATTGGAATCTTCTTTTTTCTCCCATTAAAAAACAAAACAAAAAACCAAAAGCAAAAACCCAGAAATAGCACAATATAATTCTATACTAAAAATGTAGTTAAAAATGCATTTCATTTACTTCTTGTAAAATCTGCTTGGCTGGAATGATCCCAATCAACATTACCCATAGAAAGTACATACCTGCCTCTAAGAGTAAAACCACACTTCTTATAAGCTTCTCTCATACATAATAAAAGCAACACGCCTATTTCACATCATATATTTGACATAACAATGACAATCTTATAGAATGTGTGAATCTTCTGGATTATCTAATACCAAACAAGGTCGTAATTTATAAAACAAAAATCACACAGAATCCCCTCTTCTGCTTTCAGTTCTTTCCATCTCAGTAACTAATAACGGGAGTGATCTTCTTAAGGGATTGATAACGTAATACGTCCCACAGCAATCCCTCTATGCAAATTAATTTTTTACTGAGATTATTTTAATGGCTCCACTGCAAATTTGTGTTTAGTTATGTTAGCTGCCTTGAATGCCATTGTTCTTTGCTCCAAAGGTTGGATAAAAATGAAATAAATATTAACTTCAGAGCTAACAGTCATTTTTACTTAGTTTGGGTCAGGCTCCTAATTCTTCCCCAGATTAGAAACCATATCTAGCAAATAGAAGAGTTTTGCAACACACTAGTGCACTGACTGTGGTGAATGCAAGTAAAATTGCTTTGTATGTGTTTAAACAGTTTAGGAGAGGTCCCCACAGGACCAATCTGACAGGCTGGATGCCACCCAGGGGGACTGGACCCCACCCAAAGCCCCATCTTCCAGTGCCATCCAGCCCTGTCCTGATACCCATTTTGGCCTTCCCAATGCAGGAACATTTTGCAGATGGGACAGCAAGGAGTCTGTGGAAATTCCTATTGGGGCTTCAGAATGGAGTGGAATATGCAGCCAGGATGGGTTGCCCAATCCCCAGACTGTTTCCTTGGATTAAATGTGTCTGTGAACTGGCACACGCTCACAGGACATAGGTTTCCTTTCCTGTTTTAAGAAGTGCACCCAACACGTTTCCACACCATGGCACACACACACCAATCAAGAAAAGAGGAAAGCCAAAGGGAAAAGTGGGTTGCAGATCACACATGGTTCTAGAAACTACAGTGGTGGTTGTACAGGGGCATATTTCAAAGCAGCCTACATCAGCATGTTACCTTTTAGATCTGCTGGACTGTAGTTCCCATCTTCCCCAGCCAATACAGCCAACTTCCAAGGATGGGATTTCTATTCTAACCTGTTTAGAGAGCACTAGGTTGTGGGGAAGGACAGAAAGACACATGGAGTCAAGAATGCAAGGAATTCAGATCTCTGTGCTTATGCTTGCATGTTATAAAAACCCACAGCTGTATAGGACACTGAAACTCAGTTCAGAAGAAAACCAGCATAGTGAACCATAATGATGGCATCTCCTGCAATTGTACATGAGTGATATAGTATGTGATTTACCAAACTGTATAAAGTGCTAATTATTTATCGCAGTCTGTTTCTCTGAAGACTGCAGGTCCCCACAGGACTTGTGTGGCTTCTTATTTTAAAATGTTTACATCACCTTGCGGAAGCAAAGCCTCTGCAAAGTGGTTCACAGAGTAGAACTTTTAAAAGCAATCAAATAAAAATCATTTTAATTAAAATAACCACAATATTATAACAGTAAAAAAGCATAACAGATAAAACATTCAACTACAGACAGCCTAGAACAACCAGGTTTTTAAGGTTGCTTAGAAAGTGTTACAGAAGGAGGCAGCACATATTCTGGGTTAGGTCAGTCTATAGGGATGGGGTCACTACAGACAAGTCCCTATCATGCCTGGCAAACTAATGGCTGGTTTTATTCTGACACAATAGTCACAATTGAAAAATAAAGTAGATGCTCAAGGAATAGATCAGTGAAGCCACAAAAAAAGCAACCACTCTCTTTCTCAAATAGTTCTCAGCCAGGTTTTCACCAGATTTGGATGGGGGGGGGTCTGTGTGTGGGACAAATGGACTCTTTCATCAAAGAGAAACAACTTATGTGTATTTATTTCTCTAAGCCTTGAAGTCTAGGAAACAATTCTCCCTGCCCCCATTTTAACCTCACAACAACCCTGCAGGGCACCTTTGGCCAAGAAACAGCAACTAAATGAAAATCACGTTGGGAATTTCATGGATGAGTAGGAATTTGAAACGGGTCTTCTTAGTCTTAATCCTGCAGTGTAACCCAGGATGAACAACATATAGTTCTTGGGCTATACATGACCCCATCCTAATTGTTAGGTTTCCATGTGACCCACCACTACCAAATTTGTCACGGTGGCAAAAACAAGGTGCGTACAGAGTGCACATCTTATTTTTAAGATGCATCTTGCTCCTGGAAGCCTCCTGGAATCACAATTCATCTTAAAAGCATGATGAGCAGTTCCCATAGTCTTTGCTATAAAGCAAAACTGGGGAAGCAAATTTGGCAACAGAGAAGGGTGTGGTCCCTTGAGGGTTCAGGAGAACAACGAGGTACTGCGCTCACAAAAGTTACCCAACCTGCTGTAAACCCTATAACATACTAGCTCTCAAAATACTCCTTCCATCCTCAATGATTGTCTAAGGCAGGTGGACTCTTGTTTCTGAAAGCACATTTCTCGTTTTCTGTGTGTGGGGCAGTGAGAAGCAGCTGCAGAAGGTTTAAGTACTTCCCTTCTTCCTACTGAAAACCACCCTTTATCCTGCTTTCTGGTCATTCTTTCCCAGAGGGCCAGCCACCGTCAGCCAAACGTTAAACCAAACATGCTGCAAGGTGTATATAAAGCTATTTGCAATTATGGAACTGGAAAAAAAACAAACAAAGAATGATGCAGAGAAACAGATTTTAGATGACCTGTTTAAGATGGCAACCACCATCTGGAGTTATGTGTATATTAGCACTCCTACTGTTGTTTCTATCACCAGCAGTAAGGTTAAAAAAAAAGAGTGGAAAAGAAAAAAAAATTACCAAGCAATGTAGCACTACCTTGGCATTCTGTAGCTGGAATGCAGTTTGGCTGTCAAGTTCTGTTAGATCTCTCAGCCCTGATAGGTTAGGCTCCCCAGGCAAAGGCAACTGAGAAAAGGTATCTTGTCATTCAACAGACTTTACAGCTCAGGGAAAGATACTCATATTGCATGTACTGATACATGTTTCATAGCCATTTGCCAGTAGACCCCATTGCCTTTCTGTCTACCATTCATTAAACAATTTCAAAATTTTAAATAAAGTGTACAGGTAGCAAGCTGGATCTAATGAATATGCTCACAAAATATTTCTCTGTCAGCAGGCAATGACTGTAGGGGCTGTCATCAGGTGATCAAGAGAAAAAATGCAAATTTACTGGAACATTTAAACAAGTCCCAAATATTAAAGATCTGGCTACTCCACAGTTAAAAAAATTAAATAAAATAGAAATCCTAAAATTCCAAGCATTCATGACAATCATTCTCATTTTAAACACCATAATAACTATAATTTCTGTTATATGGATATCAAAGTGTCAGGAAATTGCTCTCAAAATACAAAATGGTTATCCAGGTAGGAGACTGAATTCCTCTGTGCCATTTGCTTGCAAAAGAGTTATTTATCACTGTGTAGTAGGATGAGAGGCAAGCTGTAGAAGCTGCTCATGTACTTATGACAAGTAGCAGATTTCTTTGCTGTGATGGAATTGGGCCAGAATTAAGTGATACAGTAGCCACCCAGAATGTTTTCTATTTAGCCGTATCACAAGCTAACAAAAGACAAGAGCAGTGTCCCATGCATGCTGATTCTGTGGGAGAAGAGAAAGGAGTCAATAAGAATGCCACAGTGAGTGTTGGAAGCAGTGTGTCTTTTTTAAAAATATTTAGAAAATACTGGTTTGCCAAGAAAAGACAGTGGCAAAATGAGTTATATATCAGCATGTTGGCAACTGGTCTCAAGCCTCTCCCTACCTTAAAGGCTCTTTCCATTGTATGAACTGAAGATGGGTAACCTACTATGATAAAATACTTCATCACTATTATAATTAACCATTACAGCCTCTTGCTCCTCCATCTACTCCCAACTGTTTTTAAAGGGAACACTAGAAGGTAGAAAAATTACATTACCAGGGCTAAACTGGGTTCACTGCAGCAAAACATAATTCACAGTAAGTTGGGGGCGTGACTGTGAAACATTCAAGCATTTCTGTATCCTGCCCACATAGTTCTCCTTCTCCTTCAGGGGCTAAAAACTGCATCCCGCTAGATCTGTGACCCAGATTAAGGCACCAGGGACTATTTGGGTTTTTATAGCCGCTTTTATTACCTGCTTTCCACCATATTGTGCTTAGAGCTGTCAACCAGCAGCATGACACAAACACAAACTGCAGAGCTGCAGCAGCACAAGGCACCTGGATACTGGCCCAAAACCATCTTAATAAATCCTCCTCTGAGCATTCTGGGATTTAATTCTATTCTTATTCGGGCAACATGTTGAGCACAACATTTCTCTACTACCATCATTCATAAGTCAAACAGAATCAGGAGTCAACTACCCATCCACAGCAACCGGAATTCATGTTAAGCTACAGTCCTACAGCCAGTTGCTTGAAAGTTAGAACCACTGAACATGAAGCTTACTTCTGAGTAGGCATGCCTAACAGTGCAATTTAAGTCATGAGATTCATGCTGAAATCCTAAGCAGACTAGTCACACTGAGGATGAAATCATATCCATGTTTTCCCAAGAATAAAGCCCACTGAACTTACTGGGATATATATTTGAGTAAGTATACTCTGTGAATCTAACACAAGCATGGGAATCACGTAGCTGTCCAGCTGCTGAACTGTAACTACCAGCAGCACCCAGTTTATCCAATGGCAAGTAATGCTGGGAACTGCAGTTCAAAAACATTCAGAGGTCCATAAAATTTCCACCTTTGGTCTAGTACAGTGCAAAGACTGGGCAACTTGTGGCCTCCAGATGTCAGATCTCTCCTCCCGTCAATCCTAGCCAGGATAGCCACTGTAGAAGGATGATGGGTTCAACAATAGCTGAAGGGTCACATATTCCCTGCTCTAGCAAGCACTCAAGTTCTGAGCAAACATGCACAGGACTGGGCAGCAATTTTGTGAAACATAGCTGGGAGTATTTCACTGCAAATTATAATAAGACTTGAAAACCTAAGGAAACTTACTTCCAGCAGGCTGCACTGAGCATTGTGATGATATATCACATTGGGTACAGTAACAACCTACTTCACAGTACAGTTGGCTTTTCATACCCACGGATTCTGTATCCACTGATGCAACCAACCATGGCTTGAAAATATTCCATCCCCCTGGAAAAAAATTCCAAAAACCAAACTTTGATTTTGCCATTTTTTATAAGGAACACCACTGCGCATAATACGACTTGAGCATTCATAACTTTTGGTACCTACTGGAGGTCCTAGCACCAAATCCTAGCCGATACCAAGGTTCCCATGTACTCCAGTCCAGCCATTTGAGGCTGAGCTGTAGTTTGGTCACCACCAAGAAAAGGAAAACATATCAACAGCTCTTCATAATCATGATAGAAGGAAACACTTGTACGCCTAAACCAGCCCTTTCCAAGTGAACTTTCCCTCCAAACCAAGCTCAGTTTTTACACACCAAAGAAGAGAGAGCAATTTTTTGTTCACAACAGTGCAATGCACAAAAGATTCCTATCACCTTCTTTTACATCTGAGAGGAAAAGAAGAAATCTTCTTTTTCAGTTCAGACAGCCTGAGGGTTGATCTACAGGCTCCCGAAGCAAACACAACCAAGATTACTTATGGCACCTTGAAGTGATCTCTTTCACAGTTTAAAATCCTCTGCAGTGAGATCTCACTTTTATTAGGCCAGGATCTTTGCACTTTGGCTATGCTTAATGATATTTGTTTTTCATCCTTTTTATGCTGATCTTAAACTACTCTCTTGGCTGCTGCAGAAGCCCATCTCTGAAGCCTGTTAAAATTAAGTACACCTTAATAACAATAAGAAGAAGAATCCTGTAGATCTTTCCCCCCAACAATAGTGCAATGCTATACATGCTTACTCCAGAAGTAAGGCCCACTGAATTCTCTGGGACCTATCCCTAGGTAACTTACAGCCTAAATTACTTAACATTTCAGATACCTTCCAGGGAACTATCAAGCACAGACGTTCTAATAAAAAAATAAGCTTGACAAGGAAGGAGGAAAACCAATTTTCTATTAAAACTCACCTTCCCCGGGGTTCCTGTCTTTCCTGCCTTCAGCTAAAAGGCCAGGAGGATTCCCCAACCTTTATTGGCATTACGAAGGAACCCTCCTCTCCTGGCAACTACAACCCTCCCCCGAGTCAGCACAGGAACCGCCGGGAAGCCTCCGTGGAACGAGTGAATGACTGAACCAAGAGGTCATATCCGCACTAGCCTGTTATAGCGCGATGATTCCACTTTCAACATCCTCTGGAATCCTGGGGTTTGCAGTTTCGGGGGGCCCGAAACTGCAAACCCCAGGATTCCAGAGGATGTTGAAAGTGGAATCATCGCGCTATAACAGGCTAGTGCGGACATGGCCCTAGGGTTTGCAGTTTAAGGAGGGGCCTTTGAGGAGGCTGAAAGTGGAACAATAGCGCTGTAACAGCCTAGTGCGGAAATGGCCACAGACTCTCCCCGCCGCCGCCAGGGACAAGGGCGTGAAGACCGGTGGCGGCCACAAGCCACAATCGATAGCCGCAAATCCCCGCCTCTCTTCCTCCTCTCTCCCCCGCACAGGCTTCCCCCTCTCCTCCCCTCCCAGCTGGGCTCGGGCAGATGGTGGCTCCGGGCGCAGGGGGCACCCGCTGCGCCCCCCCCGGGAGCTCTGGTGCGCTTCGCTCGCCATGATTTATTGATTGCCAGTCGCTAGGCGACCCGCGCATCCAGCTGCCTGCCTTCCCCCCCCCATGAACACCAGCAGCCATTGAAACTAGAAAGAGAGAGAGAGAGAGAGCACCCTAGGTATTAAAAAAACCTGCCGACCTAGGGAGCTTAACGATCGGCTCTCCCTGCCAATATTTTTTAAAGGATGGGTGCATGCACCATTTCTCTCTTCTGCAGCACTGGGGAGCGATGCAAAAATGCCAGATTTTGCAGACCTCCCTGGCTGCAAAGAGGAAAAGGTTAGCAAAAAAAAAGAAAAAAAAGGGCAGCCTCCTCTCTTCTCCATCCCGCTCCCCAAAGCGGAGGACTCACCCCGTTCTCGCCTCTCACGGTCCCATAATCGCCGCGCAGCAGCCTCGCCTTCTTCCCCGGTGGCGCAGGCGGCGCGGAGAAGCGCGTGGCGCACGGTCCAATTTGGGTCCCTGGGAGGGGAAGTCCGGGGAGGCGCGCGCAAGAGGAGCTGCAGCCGCTCGCGGCGCCGGGGGAAGAAGGAGAAGAAGAGGCGCAGCTTCGGCCAGGCTGCGTGGAGAAGGGGGAGCGCTGCGCTCTTTTGGCCCCCTGCTGGCGAGGACTCAGGACTGCAAGGCAGGAGAGGCGGGGGGAGCCTAGGCTGCTTACAGTTCCAGGGGTCAAGTCTGACCCGCTTTCACTTGGCCCTCCTTTGCATAACTGTGCTTCAGGCATCCTCTGGATTGGTCCAGGTCCAGCTTCCTGTTTAATTAGTTTGGGCTGTTATATTTTCATGTGGCCCATTAATTAATTTGGGCTGTCACATTTTCATGTGGCCCATTAACAAAACAAAACTGCCCCATAGGAAACTAAAGAAGTCAAGGGGAAAGCTAGGCTTAGGAAAATTTCTCCTTGAGCTGCTAGTTATCTGTACTGCAATCAGTTTATTTTTATCCCACTTTCTGTTCAAGAGTGGGATTTAAGGCAGGTTATGGAACAAAAGAGAGCCAGCGTTGTGATTTGAGGATTGGGCTACCACCCTGGAGACTGGGGTTAGATTCCCAGGTTGACTATGGAAACTCACTGGGTGACCTTGGGCGTGTCACACATTCTCAGCCCCAGAAAACCCTGTGGTTGGATGGCCTTAGGGTTGCCCTAAGTCAGAAATGACTTCAAGGCACACAACAGAGAAAAAAGAGAAACAAGTAAAACCATTCATAACTAAAAACATACAGAAAGTTATAATTAAAATATTAACCTATATAAAACATATAAAGCATATCATTGAAAAGCATAGATTAGCACAGGACTAAAACAGCAAGCCCCCCAAGTTCCCAAACTAATAGAAAGGGCAAGAAGATAGCAAGGAGGGAGCCAGTCTGGCCTTCCTAGGAAGGCAGTTCCAGAGTGTAGGAACAGCCACAGGGAAAGCCCTTTCTTTCCTATTAAATGTACCTGTGAAAATGGTGGGACAGAGAAGCACCTCCTCTGAAGGTTATAGAGTTCAGGCAGACTCGTTGCTGGGGAACCTGTATCTTCTATGGGAAGGGATACATCAAACATCTCCACTTGCATGACCTCTCAGCACACCCAGATCTTCTTCACTAGGGAGAAGTGTCTTTATTTAAGGTTAAAAGAATCCTCAGATAAGGAAAATGCAGGCATGAAAACAGCCCAAGCTTCAGTGGTCCAAGTAAGTGGTTCCAGGATATAGGCCTTGGTAGGATCCTGGACGTGGTTGCAGGATGAGGAGTCCAGAAAGGGACAGGTTAGATGAGCTAGAAAATCAAGGAGCAGGAAAACCACAAACTTATACAAGAAAGTAACTGTTAAGACACAAGGGATGTTTCACTATCAGCTATCCCAAGTCCACTTTTTAGCTGGCCACCTTGTCTGGCTTTTGCATTTGTAGAAGGGCTCATCTCCTGGCTCCCATCATCTCTCTGAACTCACAACTCTCTTGGATGTCTTCCCAAGTGAAGCAACTAAGCTGTTGCCCAAGGCCTTTTCTGCTGCTCTGCATTTCCCTGCAACTCAGATCTAAGGGAAACATTCGCAACCCTTCTCCTGTCATGCAGCTTCCAACTCCTTCTACTCAGAGCTCTTCAGTGTTCTTTTATTGGCCTTCTTGCTACAGCCCACTGCAGAAGTTTTAACTAAGGCCAGCAGCTGGTTCTCCTTCCATCCTGAGGCCAGGAGTTGAGAAGAGGCAAGGCGGTGCCTCTAGTGAGTCCTACTCTTCCACACTCGTATACAAAAATAGGGTCCTTCAGAAAGCCTGGACCCAAGCCGTATAGTGCAGAGAAATGCTGTCTATTTGTTGGTATGGAGGAGCACCAGGTGGTGTACTCCTCTTGCAGTCTGAGCAGGTAGACTCCAGACATACTTGTTTTTAACATCCTCTGACAGAACTAGGTCACAGCTTGGGAAGGTTAATTTTTTGGAATTCAGATCCCAGATGCTGTGCTGGCTACTTGGTTCAGGAAGTTGTAGCTCTGAACTAGACCTTGATGATTAGGAGCTGAACATGATACCTGGTGCTATGGAAAGCCTTTGTGCTTCAGGTTGTGAGAGGAGATATTAAATTTCTCAGTATAGTGCTGCTATACCTGCACTAGTGCACTCGATATGTCTGCCTCACTCAGAGATACAGATTATTACTCCTTGAAACACTGAATCAGCCTTTGTATTTTCCAAACAACAGGGTCTAACATGAACCTCACCAGGCTTAAGCCTCAAAATTTGACCCATAGCCATGTGATGGAGAAGAGTGAGGCAGTTGCTTAAGGAGGCAAATACTGAGGGCTAGGGAAAAAAATAATGATAAAACTGTTCTTCTCACATAGCTTTCCCTGCACCTCCTACATTTACCTAAGGAGGAATAGAGGATATGTTGTTGCTGCTACTGTGTGCTTTCAAGTTGTTTTCAACATATGGTGACCTCAAGGCAAACCTATCATGGGGTTTTCTGGAGCTGACAGCATGGCTATTTCTGCACTAGAGGGGCCAGATGGCCCCTTTCTAAACTGCAAACCCCAGAATTCCATAGGATGTTGAAAGTGGAATAATAGCACTATAACAGTATAGTGCAGAAATGGCCTATGTGAAGCACCCAAGGTCACCCAGAGGGTTTCAATGGCAGAGCAGTGAATTGAACCCTGCTCTCCAGGGTTCATAGTCATAGTCCAGTGTTCAAACCACTAAACCATGCTGACTCTTAGAGGATAATACCGTCCAACATTTCACTGATGAAAATCAGGGCAAATATGGTCAAACAACATCAGAATATGATCAAGATAGCAAAAGCTATTAATGAGGAAGAACACACAAGCTAGGAGAGGCTGCAGCAGTTTGCTTTTGCTTGGCCTACTGGGAAGGGCAAGATTCTGCCCCTTCCTCTCTTCTCCTCTCCTCACTGCTGAATTAACTAAGTGTGAACTATTTTTGCACTTTGAACTCAGTTCCCAGCAGTTGAAGTAAACTGACAACAAAGGGAGAAAGTGTGAAGAGCGGAGAGAAACTGGGACAATTTAAAAATAGCTGAAAAGGATGATAGAGGATTAATTGAGACTATCTTTGCCAAACTGAGACAGTTGGAGGGTGTGAGGATGCTATCTCATCACCAGCACCATAGGAGAATTCAACAGTCCAATAAGCTTTGATACATGAATTGGTGGAGGGGCATCATCGAGAGCTTGGCTAACAGGAACAAGGCCAATAGGCAGTTCATGTAGGCATTTTGAGATGGATGCCTGGATTTCTATTTCAGTGCCTACTTAGAATATGGATGATGAGAGAGCTGTGGCAGACACCAGCAACAGCTATGGCATATCTGTGTTCTTGTCAGAAGATGTGAGTAGCTACCCCTGCAACAAGTGCAGGTTGGCTGCTCTGTTAGAGGAGAGGCCTGTGTATCTACTTCTCAGCATATTAGGGAGTATGAGGTTTTCTTGGACAGAAAGGAGCAGATTGTCCTGGATGAGGGATGCTCAGAGGACGTCTCTGGGGAGAAGGTCATTTCCCAAATATAAGAAGTAGACATTTGGAGGAATGTGACACATAGAAAGACCAAAGATCTTTCTTGCCTTGTTTGGAGCTACAGAATCAATTTGAAGATTTCTTCCTTATCATTGATTATGAGAAACAGGAACAAGAACAACAGTTTCAGTCCTCAGAGAAAGTGCAGGCAGCCTGGGAAGACGTATGGTGGTAGTAGGAGATTCCCTACTGAGGGGAACAGAAGCAGTGGTTTCTGAGCCTGACAGGATGTCTTGAGAACTGTAATGTCTCTCTGTGGCAAAGATCCATGATGTAACAGAGTTGCTGACAAGACTTATTAAGCCCACTGACCATTACCCAATCCTTCTGGTCCACAGGGGGACTAATAACACTGCAAATTACTGCCTTCAGGAGATCACAAGTGATTATGAGGCTCTGGATAGGAAGCTGAAGGACTTTGGTGTACAGGTTGTCATTTTGTTTCTCTGTCCAGTTGAAAGTTGCAGCCCAGGAAGGGAAAGAAGAATAGTGGAGATGAACAACTGGATCTGCAGATGGTGCTGCTGGGACTGGTTTGGCTTCTTGGACCATGGTCTGTAGTTTAATGAAGATAGACTTTTGGCAAGTGAAGGGTTGTACTTCACAGCAGTTGGCAAGAACTTTTTTTGCTAAGAGTCTCACAAACCTGATCAAGGAAGGTTTAAACTGATTTATAGGGGGAAGAAACTGTATTCTTGAAGGCAGGAGTTCATCAAGTGCTGGAGATAATAGCCCAAATGCTATAGGGAGAACTGGGTGAAAAGTACAAGAACCCAACAGTGAGAGGGGAAAAAACCTTAAATAAGCAGCTAGGGGAAATGAATTGTGCTCCTAGATGTGTCTACACTAATGCACAGAGCATAGAAAATTAACAAGATGAACTTGAACACTTAACACAGCAAACAATTATGACATAACAGGTATCGCTGAAACCTGGTGGGATGAGTCTCATGATTGAAATGTTGCAATAGTGGGGTATGACCTATTTCAGAGAAACAGACCAAACAGGAAAGGAGGAGAAGTAGCACTGTATGTTAAAGATGTTTATACCTATGAAGAGATCCATGACTTAAATCCTGGAAGCCGGGTTAGGAGCATCTGGGTAAAAATTAAGGGGAGAGGAATAACAATGATGTAATTGAGGACTTGGATGATGCCTTCCTGGAACAGATGACCAAACATTCAGAAAGGGGAACTGCAGTAGTAATTGGAGATTTCAACTATCCTATTATTTATTGGAAGTCAAACTCTGCCAAGAATATAAGTTCAACAAATTCCTCACTTGCCTAACCATTACTGCCCAGATTAAAGAAGTGCACCGAAACTAACAAAATGAATTTTAACAGGGAGAAAAGTAAGGTACTACACTTAGGCAGAAAAAAAGAGAAATGCACAGATATAGGATGGATGAGAGCTGGCTTGACCACAGTATATGTGGAAGGGATCTACGAGTCTTAGTAGACCAGAAGCTGAACATGAGTCAACAGTGTGATTTGGCAGCTAAAAAAGCAATTCTAGGCTGCATCAATAGGAGTATCGTATCTATTCTGCTTTGGTCAGACCTCACCTGGAATACTGTGTCCAGTTCTGGGCACCACAATTTAAGAAGGATTTTGACAAGCTAGAACCTGTCCAGAGGAGGGCAACCAAAATGATAAAAGTCTTGGAAATCATGCCCTATGAGGAGCAGCTTAGGAATCTGGTTATGTTTAGCCATGTGAAGGGAAGGTTAAGAGATGACATGATAGCCATGTTTAAATTTTTGAAAGGCTGTAACATTAAAGATAGAGTATGCTTGTTTTCTGCTGCTCCAGAGATTAGGACATGGAAAAATAGCTTCCAACTACAGGAGAGGAGATTCCACCTAAATATTAAGAAGAATTTCCTGATGGTAAGAGCAGTTCAACAGTGGAATACGCTGCCCTGGAGTGTGTTGGAGTCTCCTCCTTTGGAGATTTTTAAACAGAGGCTGGGTGGCCATCTGTCACAGGTGCTTTGATAGTGTCTTCCTGCATGATGGGGGGTTGAACTGGATGACCCTTGTGGTCTCTTCAGCTTTTTGATTCTGTCTTTCATTGCTGGTACCAAAACAGCCAACTGTGGCAAAACTCATCCTCTGGATTATAGTTAGAAAACAATTATTTATTTAATATTCTGCCTTTCTCCCATCTCAGGCCCCAGAGTGGCTTATAACAAATTATAACAAACATTTAAGCCTCTGCAGAGTGTTTGCCACTTACAAATCACCACTAAATAAACTGCAAGATGATGGTGATGCTGAGCACCAAAGAGTGCTCACCAATGCCTGCTTTTCATCCTGGAGAGAAATGACTAGTGGGGTGTCACAGGGTTCTGTCCTGGGCCCAGTGCTATTCAACATCTTTATCAATGACTTGGATGAAGGAATAGAGAGCATGCTGATCAAATTTGCAGATGATACCAAATTGGAAGAGGTTGCTAATACCTCAGAGGACAAGATCAAAATTCAAAATGACCTTGACAAATTGGAGAGCTGGGCCAAGGCTAACAAATGAATTTCAACAGAGAGAAATGTAAGGTCCTCTATCTAGGCAGAAAAAATGAAATGCACAAATATAGGATGGGAAACACCTGGCTGGACAACAATATGTGGGAAAGGGATCTAGGAGTCTTAGTAGACCACAACCTGAACATAAGTCAGCAGTGTGATGCACCAGTCAAGAAAGCCAATGCGATTCTTGGTTGCATCAATAAAAGTATGGTGTCCAGACTGAAGAAAGTAATAGTACCACTCTATTCTGCTTTGGTCAGACCTCATCTGGAATACTGTGTCCAGTTCTGGGCACCTCATTTCAAGAAAGATATTGACAAACTGGAACGTGTCCAGAGGAGGGCAACCAAAACAGTAAACAGTCTAGAAGCCATGCCCTATGAAGAGCGTCTTAGGGAGCTGGGGATGTTTAGTCTGATTAAGAGAGGACATGATAGCCATGTTTAAATATTTAAAAGATGTCATATCAAAGAGGGAGTGGGCTTCTTTCTCACTGCTCCAGAAACTAAGACAAGGAGCAATAAATTCAAACTACAGGAAAAGAGATTCCACCTGAACCTCAAGAAGAACTTCCTGACGGTCAGAGCTGTCTGGCAGTGGAATACGCTGCCTCAGAGTATGGTGGAGTCCCCTTCTTTAGAGGTTTTTAAGCAGAGGCTGGATGGCCATCTGTTGGGAATGCTTTGATGTGTGTTCTTGCCTAGCAGGGGATTGGACTGGATGGCCCCTGTCATCTCTTCCAACTCTATTATTCTATGGTGGAGTCAATGTCCCCTTGATCTCAGTGGATTGCTTTACATATGTAACACAACTGCTCATATGTACCCACTAAACCAGCATCTAAAGCAGAAGGCTCTTTGTCCCTTTGGATGTTTGGGACTACAACACTCACACTCCCTTGTCTTTAATTATACCGTGGAACTGATAATGCTTGGTAAATTAAATGGCGGCAGGAAAAGAAGAAGACTGCACTATAGGTAGATTGATTCAATCTAGGAAGCTATGGTCCTGACTTTGCCAGACCTAAGCAGGACAACTGATGACTGGGGCTCATGAAGGTCCCTAATTTATATGGTTGCCATAAGTTGAAGTTGACTTGATGGCAAAGAAATTTAGAACATCTGGAAGGCAATTCCCCCCCCCACTCCTATTCTAAAATTTCCTGATTGAACTGCTGTCTCAATATTACATATGGATGGGGTAGCAAGCCAAGCTGTATGAGAAAAAGTGATCTCCTTGTTCCTTATAATAGGACCTGTGGTGATGCTGGTTTTCATCTGATCCATTTGAACTCTTGTTCTCTTATCCCATTTCAGCACAGAGATGCCTGTGCCTGCTAGTGCTTAATCTGTGTTAGTTTATGTCCAACACACATCTTACTAAACTTATTTTTTGCACTGCAACATCCAGAACTTTTTACACTACAACTTCCAGAATCCTCCAGTCAGCATGTCCTCATAGGTAACTTTTCTAAGCTCTGACCCACCAGTGTTTTACTTTTTGCAGTGTTTTGCTTTTTGTTTCATTTCCATAGTAAGCACTATAAACAATTAAGCACATGGTAAGCGTGCAACATGGCAATAGAGTTGAAAGCATATTGTAGGGATTAAGCACATGCGCTCTGTATTGGACATTCCCAGGTCATGACCTCATTAAGCAAGTCAGAATCCACACCTGATTACTCCAAGCTCCTTTCATTTCAGTAGCGTAATTTAGGTATGTGTTGGGTGCTGAATAATTTTGTTGCCCCAGCAGTAGAAATCCTAGTCACTTCTCTCAGATTTATGCCAACAAAGCAGTTCAAGGACTAATGAACCAATCAACCACCCTAAATGAATAGCTCCAACTAAAGCCTATAATATAAATTGGGGCTTAAAATGCTTTCCTGGGCTGAAGCCAAAAGATGTAAGCTTGATCCTGCTTTGCTCAATTGGATCTATGCCACAGACATGCAAATCAGGTAACGTTTTACCATATTCAGCACATTACAGTGTCTGAACAAAACTTGAACATGCTCTTTCCGAAGGACAACAAGGAAAATTTGCAGTCCCTGATAAGAAGTGAAATATTATGCAAGACCATTGTAGCACCATCTCAAGAATCATGTGTGACTTTTATCCCAATAAGTTACACTCATTTTAGTAAATTAATTGATTAAAACAATCAGTACAATCTGCAGCAATTTATGTCATAGTCAAACAATAGTTGTAAATTCAGAAAAGTGTGCTTGGGCAGGTGGAATGTAAGTGATGCACACATTTGTCGCAGCAGGAATTAGTAAATTGAATTGATTGCTTTAATCAATTTAGTTACTAAAATTTACTAATTCCTGCTGTGACAAATGTATCACCTACAATCCACCTGCCCAAGCATGCTTTCCTGAATTTACAACTATTATTTAACTAGCACATAAGGTGCTGCAGATTGAACTGATTGCTTTAATCAATTAATCTGCAGCATCTTATGTCCTAGTCAAACAATAGCTGTAAAATCAGTAAAGTACGCTTGGGCAGGTAGACTGTAGGTGATATATACATTTGCTACAGCAATAATTACCGTGGAAGAGGTATTCCAAATTACATCTTATGTACCACAGAATGCCTCTTCTAAGAGGGTGCTTGCAAAATGCAGTTAAAAAAAACACCAATATTCAAAACAATTTTTTTGGGTAAAAATTAGATAACTAATTAAGCAGGGCATGATTTTAATCAATGGCAAAACAAATGTTGGCCAACTGAAAAAAAAAAGTTGATTTTTATCTTTCCTTTCTTCCAATGAACTCAGGGCAGCATACATAGGTCTCACTTTTGAGATAAGTCAAACTAACAAGGCCCTTTCCACACAGCGTGGTTGCCCTGCAGTTGGGACATGATGGCAGCACTCCACAGGTTGTGCTTCTGCACGACGTCATAGCGGTCCTGCTGCCATCTTGTCCCCATGTGTTACACGAGCACGGTAATTCTAAAACAGAAAAAAATCTGTTTTTTCTGCTGCCTTTCCTGGCCATGCAGAAGGGTGAAAGTGCACTGTTGATGCTTCCCTTCCCAGTGCAGCAATGGCAAGTGCCGGGCTGTGCTGTGGAAGGGAAGAAGTGGGGGCAGAGTGCTCCCCTCCACAGCAACTGGGCAAGGTGCTGAGGGGAGTGTTCCTGGTGTGCTGTTACTGTAGTTTTTAGTCTGAGCCTGTGGTATATTAGATATCATTTGATACCATGAATTCGACCATCCCAAACTATTTCTCTCCACGTGCTTGCGAGGCCCCCGGACAAGCACTCACACAGGCACGGCTGAAAATAGCTGAACAATACAAAACAAATCCAGGCAGGCCACTAATTGCCGGACTGCAGCTTCAGGAAACCTCCAGGCAAGTACACTTTAAGATCACATTATGTATGCATGCTGTTTACAAAAGATCCCCTGCCCCGCACAGGGAGCTTGACGAGCTGAATATCCAACTGTCAAGCACTCCTTATTTGCATACTGTGTATGCTATTGACAACGCTATCATAATTCAATCATGCAAAATACTGACCTTTTGGAGGCTTTGTCTCCAGCCCAAAACCCATTGTTTTCCCTGGGAACGGACTAGCCTACGGGCACATTTTCCCCTACAAGACCCACTGATTTTGAGCGTTTCTTCAGATCGCTCCGGGCTTTCATCCCACCTTGCTGCCACTCCGTTCGCCGAGCCTTCCCCTCAGCTTCCACATGCTGAGCATCTCCGCTCCAACTTACTTCTCTTCTGACTACCCGGGCTTCAGGATCAGGTGTAGTATTTCCCCTGAAAAATCCCTCTTAAAATCCTCTATCAAACTCCTCCCTTTCTTTCGCTAGGTCTGTGTGAATGATTGCATACATACGCGTTGACTATATTTCAAAATAAAGAAAAACAATTATTATTTACTTCTGTTTGATTATTGACTCAGCCTGACCCCGTAGACATTGGGTCCAAGATCTCGCTAGGTTGCCCTGCCTCTTGCATTGCTCAGCTTGTGCTCTTGCTAATTCCCATTCCCCAATAATTGGAGCACATTGTGGTGTCCCTCATGGGACTCCAGAAATCAGGGTAACAGTGCTTTCCCTCCCTGCTGGGGCTGCAACAAGAGGACTTTGCAGAGCCCCATCATGCAAAAAGAGACTGGCCCAAGGTCAGCCTGTGAGTTTCAGGGCTCTATATGGTCTCCTAAATCCCAGTCCAACACTGCTCACTACACCACACTGGGTCTCACTATACCATACTGTTCTCTTTGATTAATCTGACCAATTAATCAACTGTTTACTTCTGTGAAGTATTTATAAGCTGTTCTTCAGTTGTTCTTACATGGCAATGGATGCCAGAACTACTCAGTGCAGTCATCCCTGGATTGGGGTTGGTCCATGAGCCATTGGTTGGCAGTCAGCAGGAAGACTACAATGAGACTACAATAATACTAATATGGTGCAAATATGGT
Organism: Ctenosaura bakeri; assembly: GCA_948474755.1. Lineage (NCBI taxonomy): Eukaryota > Metazoa > Chordata > Lepidosauria > Squamata > Iguanidae > Ctenosaura > Ctenosaura bakeri. The sequence continues at coordinate 131,886 of CAOLHI010000283.1, forward strand.
ACCAGTCCCCGGCACATGAAGGGAATAAATTGTTATCTGTCACCTCCGATATTTTGAGAAACACTGCTGCAGACAGCAAGACATTTAGATGCACTGGAGACAATGCAAAATTTTGAATCCTAGATTCCAAAGAATAACAGTAGAAAAAAAGCAGTGTTACAGAAATGCAGCCTCGAACAGCTTTTAAAACCTATTTGAAGGACTTCATTCTAGAGGTCTGAGGGAAAGGAGTTCCATAAACCAGGGATCACCACAGAGAAGATCCTCTCTATTGTGCCCACCATCCTAAATGATCTTACTGAGTAGCAAGTGAATTGGGCCTCTGCAAATGATCTTAATGTATGGGCAGTATTCTATAAGTCAAGGTAGTCATTTAGATAATACCCCCCAAAATGTATAATTTAAAAAATAATACGAGTAGTTTGAAAGCCTTGATAATCAGTGTAGTTGGGATAAAATTCATATTAGATGTTCTGCATTTTTGTCACGTCTAACATCTGTGTGGCTGCATTTTGCATGAATTAAAATTCCTGAAACATCTGCAAAGTAAGCCCCATGTAGAGCCCATTGTACTAGTCAAGCTTTGGTATAACCAGTGTGTAAGTAGCTAAAATTAGGTTGATCATGCCTGATAAAAGGAACTTGTAGATACTGATGCTATCTATACTTCCATAGATAATAAAGCCTGGTAAATCCCAAGTTATGAATTTCTTCTGCATGGGAAGTGCAACCCTAATGAAGATAGAGAGTTTTGTATTTCTGTCTAGATCAGATCCCACCCCATACCACAACACCTTTGTCTATCTGGATTAAATTTCATTTTTTTCATCCTAATCAAGGGCTAGGCATCTGCTCACACATTCTACAGGCGCCTGGCATTTGTCATGGTGAAAAAAGGGGCAAAGTTGCATGTAGTTAACATGTTGGTAGCATCACAGTAACGCAGCTTGGAATAGGGAGGCAAGAGGGCTCAAGCCCCCCAAGTTTAGACTGGAGGTTAAGTCCCGTTCCAAATGATCTGGCAAAATCAGGCCACTGAGATCTCTATGTAGGTGAGCCCCTTGAGGAATTATAATTCAGAAGTACCAAATAATCAAACATTAAGAAATATTAAGACACCTATCGCTATTGAGTCTTGTCAGGAATAATAAAAGCTACTTGCAATCTATCCTATGCATATTTGTTTGAGAATAAGTTACATTGATCAGATGGAGGGCACTTGTAAGTACACATTATCTGCATAAGAGTCTTCACATTTAAGGATATTTCAATGATAATAGATGGAAAATGTAATGTGCTCTTCTCCTACACGTATTTGCAAATAAGCAAAATTAATAACAACTGGCCTGCCAATGCTGAGGCCCTCCTTATCATCCTGAAAGCAATTCTGCCCCCCCGCCCCGATCGTAGTCAGAGTGTCTGAATGGTCTCTCTCAGTATTTTCATGTACCCATTTAAAGAGCATGGGGGAAAACAGAACTTTGAAACACCCTTTAAGACAAAGAGCATGGGGTGAAATTAAAGTTCCCCAGTACTACATTCTAGAAGTGATCAGGAAAAAATAAATACCACTGTGCCAAGCCAATCAGTCCAGATAGATATTATGGTCAAAGCTATTGAAGGGTGGTAAGAGGTATAATAAAACTAGTGGGGAATCATTCTCTCATTCACTCTCATGTATAAGTCATCCATTTGGGCAAGCATTATGTCAAATGACCCACAAATCCATAATGGCCTTTCCAGTGTTTTGTTGCTTTTACAATAACTAAAATTAAATGTAATAAACAATAAACCAGTTTGAATTCAAGGTGCTAAGCAGCTTGACACTTTGATACTTGAATGAGCATCTGTCTCTATAAGTGTCTGTCCAAGGTTTTGAGGTCTATTGGAGACACTCTCCTTGAATGCTTTTAGAGGGGAAGAGAGGGATCAGGTAGGAAGAAAGGAAAGAAGGAGAGCAAGGGATAATGTCAGGGAGTGAGTGAAGTATTCTATTCCACTGTTGAAGATCTCTTACCATCAAGAAATTTCTCCTAAATTTAGTTGGAATATCCTTTCTTGTAATTTTAATCTACCAGTTCAAGTTCTACCTTCTGGAGCAGCAAAAAAACCCAAGCTTGTTCTAACTTCCAAATGACAGCCTTTCAGATATAATTTGAAGCTGGCTGTTGTGCCACCTCTCAGTCTTTTCTTCCCCAGGCTTAATATGTCCAACTCCCTCAAAAAAATGGAACCTTTGGGGTTTTTATTACCAAGTGCCATGAGTCTAACCATTCATCCCCCCACCCAGCTACCCTCTGGTACTACCTACACTCACTCGGTGGAACCAACATATCACAACCCCATTAGATGCCCCTGAATCTCAAGTTACAAATCCAATCTGGAAGCATGATATCATGAGCTTATGAGAGGCATAGAAGAATCATCATGGTATCATTTCTCTTCTCTCAGTCCTTGCGTAGGTCATCCATCAGAGTGATGAACAGTGTCTCCATTTCAAAATTGGGCCTCAGACCTGGTCTGTCTTGAATCAAACTCAGTCAGTTTTGTTAGAAGATCCCGAGATACATTGTGTCACCATTCTCCCATTAATTTAGTAAATGTCTACTGGGCAAGGAACCATTTGAAGCATGCAGTCTAAATTCCAATTGGGAAGGATTTTGTAGACTTTATTCTACCAGTGCATAAGGCTTAAGGGCACAGGGCCAAAACAAGGTGGGTTGGGCCAGATGTAATCCTTACCAGTCTGGGCATTTTCATACCAAGTACACAAAGCACAGCTCAATTCTAGACATGTCTACTCAGGAGCAAGTCCCAGTGCAATAGCTCAATTGCACAATTGAGAGTTCCTTCCCATGCAATAGCTTCTAGAGCTTTAAATAGCCTCTTATCATTGATCACTGATTGGAAATAAGATAGGAGAATAATATCTCTTTTAATATCTGAGGTGGGTCTCAAAGAACTTGGAAAAGCTACCTTTTTGGACTGCAAGTCCTGGACTCTTTTACCAGCATGACTACTGGAGATTTGGTGGTTATAATTCCACCAAATATGTTTTCTGAGGAATCTTTTCAGGTGACACTTTTCTTGTTCTCATTCTACTATGTGACATATAGAAAATGAAAAGTACCCACTAATGTTTTCTTTAAGATGAAGATGATCTGACCATTTAATATTTTAGTTTCTCTTGAGATAAATGATTGAATAGTGCTGCGTTATGGATCTTGTTGCACCATAGCTTTACACAGTTATGACTGGTGATTTGTTTTCCATCTCTTTCCAAACAGGTCCTTTTCACTGCATCATCTCGTTCAACTGACACATTCAAAGAAATTTCATCTTCTGAGTCCAAGATCTCTTTCTGGGATAGTTAACAGTCAATTTAAATTCTATGGGTGTATATGTGAAAGTAGGATTTCCAGTTTCTGTCTTTTTCTTTTACTTTAACATCACTTTACACTTATGATGAACGTCATCTGCAATTCAGTTGCCAGGCAGTTTCCTAGCCTAAATTGATCCTTCTGGAGTAACCTGCAACTTGCTTGGGGTTTAGTATCATCAATCATTTGGCAGCATGTACACAACATTGACAGTCTCCTGATCATTTCTGACTTCAGACCATTTATGAATAAATTAAATGACATTGACTAGTCCCTTGGAGGCAACCACTGCCTACCTTACTCCATTATAGAATCTGTTTATTAAAATAGCAAAGAGTTTGCTGGCATCATAAAGATGTCCATTTTGGATTAACTGTATCTTTAAGGGATCTGTAGTGAAATTGTCCACTTTCCCTGTGATATTTGCCTGATGCAGCTTAGTCCCATTGGGTATAGCAATCCTTTCATTCCATCGTGGTGCCCTTTAAAAAGAGGAATGGCTGCATGTGCTGTTCTGCCTTGCTGCAAGATAATTTTTTCCCCTAACATGCTGCTCCTAGTTAAATGTAAGGTGTTTATCAGCTTATTTGTCTGCTGAGTTTTATTTGAAAACAGATTCTGTTGGGTATAGAAACTTCTCTATCTACCACTTTCATAGAAGCCACAGGCAGTCACATAGTCACGGGTGACGGTGGAGGAGGTTTGCCCCCAGCGGCAATGTTTTTGGGGCATCCCAGCTTGTAGCCACATCCCATGCACCGCAGCCATGCTCCCACACCCCATGGCCATGCCCTATCCACCATGGCCAAGCCCCCCCGCACTGTGGCCATGCCCCCTCCCGCCCCCTCCACATACTCCAAGCTCTGCCACTGGCCATAGGCAAAGAAGAAATGTTATAGTAGAGCAAACTTCTCCATGCTAGAGATAGTTTTCTTTAGAGACATGAAGAGTTACTCTCTGTTCACACACACACGCACACGCATACTGTTTCAGTTGTAAATTGTGAGGTGCAGATCCTCATCCCTAGAAGCCAAAACGACTAAACTAAGGCTATTATACTTTGTACATATCATGAGATTACATGGCTGATTGAAAAAAAAATAATGTTGGGAAAAGTGGAAGACAGTAAGAAAAGAGGAAGACTATGTTACAGATGAATTGGATTAATCAAGGATATCATGGCCCTAAGCTACAAGACCTGAATGAGGTTGTTGATGACTGGGGCTCATGGAGACCTCTCATTCATAGAAGAAGACTTGATAGCAAACAACAAAAACAATACAGGCCTCCTCATAGTCCCCAAGAAAAGTAAGAAATGCATATAGTTGTGTTGATGTACATATTTGTTAAGAAAACACACAACTGGTAGCCACTTTCATCTTGACCAAGAGCAGCTCTTTTGTAAAGCTACTAGGCTCTATCCATTCAAGACTTATCCATCCCAAAATGTTTTGAATTACAATTGGGATAGCTCATAACAAAACAATGTTACTCTGAAAATCTATACCCACATCTACTTAAAGGGAGATTGCAGCTAAACTCAGAAGAAACAAGGATTCCAAGGGAGATGGCAGATGAAGTCATAGGGACTTTCTACACTATACTTTTATAGTGCTATTATTCCCTTTTCAACATCCTGTGGAATTCTGGGGTTTGTAGTTTACGGAGGCCAAAGAGCTTTCTGGCTGAGAATTCTAAATGCCTCTCCCTAAACTGCAAACTCCAGAATTTCACAGGATGTTGAAAGTGGAATAATAGCACAACAGTGTAGTGCAGAAAGGCCCATAATCCCTGCTAATAAAAAAAAATTCTAGAGCTTTGACTCTGCAAGCCCTGGCTTCATTTCACACCTCTCTCTCTCTCTCTCTTTCTCTCTCTTGGTGGTCTTGTTGTACAGCAGGTTGCAGCAGAGGGAAGTACAGGGCCATTTCACCTGCCCTCCTGTAAGACTACAGTACTTGATTTCCCCCCTTTTCCTACCTTCTTTGGTTTTCCCATTTTTAAAAAAATTTTTTTAGATTATAAGCCTGCAGGCAGGGTCTGTCTTTGAATGCTCTGGGCACTGCTTTTGGCTAAGCATTCTAGAACGAAGTACTTGCACACACGCACGCGCATACACACATATACACACGCACGCACACACACACAATCAAGCAAACACAGCTAAAACAATAGAGGACAAGGAAAGAAATCATTATACAATAAGAACTTCAGCAATGCGATGTGTTACTTAGTAGTAGTTTGTGGAGAATGAATGAAAGTCAAATCTAGCCTGTGAATAAATGATCCAACGGGAAGGGGTGTGATCTCACGTTGACTTGGCAATAGTCTAGAAAAGCAAGCTGAATAGTAACGCATGGTATACATGGGCCTCAACTAGAGTAGATGCACTGAATCAATTACAGAATGGTAAGTCAACACATATGAAAATCCCATTAATTCAATAGGTTTACTCTAGTTGGCTTAGTTGGGTTTAGGCCAAAGACACATAAAGAGGGATAATTACTGCATGTATTAAGCTTGTCAGGGCCACTCTCTTTTGAGATCAAACCAAACAGAGTCGAATGTGCACAGATTCCGCCTTACTTCAAATTTTGGCTTCTTTCTTTGAGCAGAGATTCTGGCTCATCATTGCAAGCTTGGGATTCCTTTGCTGATTCTGACTCTACTTTCTGTGGAATGGGGATGTGTCTATTCTGACTGTTTTACACTCTTGCTAAATGTACTTTGTATTTTGCTTTGCCCTCTTGAGAAGCTGGCCTTGCCTGTCACCCAGCAGCTGTTCTGCTAAGCTTGTTTTCTGCTGCTCTGAATGAAAGGGTTAACACATATATACTTTGCTTCTGGGTTAACACATATATGCTTGGCTTTGATTTTAAGTAGGCAAATAGAGAAAATTAACTAGCAGCAGATGTGCTTATCTCAGTCAGGTATGCGATTCTGTCATGCTTAATGGAAGAGATGCTTGATGGATGAGAAAGGTTGGGAGTCAAAGTGACCCAAAGAAGTATTCCTCCCTAATTTTACCTGGTACCAAATGCAACACCAAATACATCATCCTGAAGTGTTGTTTTTCTTGTGCTTGGCTTTTTGATGTACCTGATTGATGTAACTAACCTGTAACTGACCCATGATGTAATCGACCTGTAGCTAGCCCTCTCGGGAAGGTATAAATGTATGCTCAGATTTGAGAAGAGGGTCTTCAGTACCACTCTTGGCTGAGGACCCTGTGCAGTTAATAAACTTTTCTGCTTCAAGTACTCTAATGGTTTTTCATTCCCTGTTGGGCTACTTCATAATGACTGGAGAACAAACCAATGGCTTTAAATTACAAGAAAAGCAGTGGCAATAGGGACAGGGGGCGAGGAGGGTGGCACTTTTTTGGGGGTGCTGCTGGTCCTTGCCTGCCCCCCTGTGTGCTGTCACTCCACCCATGCACAGCTCCTTCCCCTGTCCCACTCGTGCCAAGCTATGCCACTGAAGAAAAGACATTCCACCTAAACATTAGGAAGAACATCTTTACAATAAGAACTGTTTAACAGTGGAATAGACTGCCTCAAAGGCCATTTCCACCACTGTTATAGTGCTACTGTTCCGCTTTCAACATCCTGTGGAACTCTGGGGTTTGCAGTTTACTGAGGCCAAAGAGCTCTCTGGCTGAGAATTCTAAATGCCCTTCCCTAAACTGCAAACCCCAGGATTCCATAGGATGTCAGACGTGGAATAATAGCACTATAACACTGGCCATTTCCGCACTAGCCTGTTCTAGTGCGATGATTCCACTTTCAACATCCTCTGGAATCCTGGGATTTGCAGTTTCGGGAGGGGCCGGCCAGCCACTCCTGAAACTGCAAACCCCAGGATTCCAGAGGATGTTGAAAGTGGAATCATCGCGCTAGAACAGGCTAGTGCGGAAATGGCCACTGTCGTGTGGAAAGGGCCCGAGAATGGTGGACTCTCCTTCATTGGCGGTCATTAAACAGAGGCTGGACAGTCATCTTTCAGGAATGCTGTAATTTATTTCTGCTGGCAGGGAGTTGGACTAAGTTGCCTTTGGAGTCCCTTCCATCTCTTAAGATTCTAGTATTCTGTAATTCTAAGTGAAGTAACATAAGCATTAAGAATTTGTGTCTGAAGCTTCTTATTTTCCTTTTCTCTCCTCATCCCACTTTCCTTTTATGTCATGGCTTTTCAGAATGTATGCTTGAGGGCAGAAATGGTCTCATCTTTTAAAAGAGAAATAATATATAGGATGTTCTGAGAGCCTTTCCAGAATACATACAATCTCTTGGGGGGAAATATCTTATGATCTTCTAGGGAAGGCTTTCTCTTGCTCTCACCATCCTCACAAGCTCATCTGAGGAGGACAGGAGAGAGAACTGGCTGTTTCTAGGCTATGAAATTCCCTCCCAAGGGAGGCTCAGTTAACCTCTTTCCTAATTCTTTTTTTTCTTTTTTCTTTTTTTGCCAGCAAGCAAAGACCTTTTCATTTAAACAGGCCTTTGGCTGTTATTAATAGCTATTGCAGCTGATTAAAATATCCATTTTTGTGTGCCTTCACGTTGTTTCTGACTTCAGGCAAACCTATCATGGGATTTCCTGGGGGCTGAGAGTGTGTGAGGTGGCCAAGGTCACCCACTGGGTTTCCATGGCCAATTGAGGAACTGAACCTTGGTCTCCAGGATCGTATTCCAACATTCAAACCATTGTACTATGCTGACTTTCTCCCCTATCCACTACCAACACTAAAAATGACAATTTAATTTTTGGAGCTCAGTACTAGGAATGAAACAAGTCAGCAGTGGCAGAGCTTGGAGTGTGTGGAGGGGGGGCAACACTGTGAGGGGCATGGCCACTGTGCACAAGGGGCATGGCTGTGGTGCATGGCCAAGGCGCACGGGGGCGTGGCTACAGGCCGGGACGCCTCAGAAACATTGCTGGCCTGGGTGAATTTCCCCCCTGCCCCCCTGACTACGTGACTGCAAGTCAATTTCTTGACTGAATGTTTCAAGGTCTGTAGGAACAACCTTGTTAAATATTAGTTATTTATATAAGTGAAGTTAATGACCAATTGCCATAATTTTTTCTTAATATATCATCATCATCTAATCAGAACTAGGTTGGCTGCGGTTACCCAGAGGACCTTTTCTTCTGTCGCTCCCAAGTTATGGAATGGCCTGCCGGAAGAGACCCAGCACATTACCAGTCTTGACTGCTTTAAAAAAGCAGTCAAGACTGTTCTCTTCCGACAGGCCTTCCCAGACTAGCGTTCCACCACCTCTCATCAATTGTCCTTTTGTTTTTAATTTGTTTTAATAATTAATGTGTTTTAGGGGGATAGAAGGGTTGGTGGGTGGGGAGGATGGGGTACATTGTAATGTTTTAATGTATTTATATATTCCTGTAATGCCGCCTCGATCCACTGGGAGAGGCGGGAAAAAAAATTAAGTATTATTATTATTATTATTATTATTATTATTATTATTATTATTATTTTAAAATATGGGATTTTTTTTATACCAGAAGCCTGCTCCCATCAACAATAGAGAATACCTTAAAAAGACAAAACCAAACAGTCCTCGTAATATGACATCTATGACTTGCACAGACACAAGATCAACTTGTCATGCAGCACCAGGCTTCTTAAAGATGACAAGCTGCTGGCTGAGGAGAGTTTTACTACAGAGGATTGGTATTTTCTGCTTGGAATCAGAAGCCTAATTTGAATTTAGGTCAATGCATGTTTGTCAAACCTTCTTCCCTGCCATGCACATGAAAGGGACCATTAAACATTCTGTTACAGTCCCAACATTTACATCTGCAGAGTGCAATTCAGCCCAAGATAAGATTTCAATGATTTCAGTGAGGCACACCAGGTGGAGATAAGCGACACCTCAACTGTGGGACTCCCTACCCAAGGAACTTAGGCTAGTCATATTTCTTTTGAGCTTCCAGGGGGTATCCAAAACAGTGCTATTCCACAAGGCATTCATGGCATGCTGTTTTTAAAACTGGATTCTAGAATTGTTTTTGGACTGCTTTTAGGAGTTTTTAAAGATTAATGTATTTGAATTTTTTAAAAAAAATCTTTTTATTGTTTTAATTTATTTTTATTTGCTTATCACCTTAGGAGCCTTTGTGGACTGGGAGGTGACACAGAAATATTTTAAATACATACATGCATGCATACATACAGAAGCACATTCCTGACCTTCCCATTTAAAACAGCAGGCTTAATTTGGTCTGGAACCTGCTGATTGTTACATGTGTTTGCTAGCAAGCAGTTTGCTTACTGCGCAGCAGTTTGCAAGAGACAAGGTAACACAACAGCTGTTTCAGGAGGATTTGGGATATATGGGGAAAGCTACATATTCCACATCAGCATGGGTAGCAAAACATACTTCTGTTAGGGCAGGGGTGGACAACCTATAGTCCTAAGGATATATGTGGCCAACAGCATGGTCTCATGTTGTTCTTGCCCCAGTTACAAACATCCTCTGTAGATGATTAGTTTGGGCTTCTGCAGGAACAATATGTCACTTTCCCACTTGCTTGTTAGATATGAAGGAAGCTGGAGATGGAAGGAAAGCTGCCACAGAGGAGGAGAAATTGAGAGACACACTTACTGGAGCCAACTCTAGCTTAGTCCCATCCATTGCAGTATGTGCCTGTTCTGTACAAAGTACATACCCTCTAATATTTCACAAATGACACTGGGGGACACATCTAGCCAAGTAACATCAGAGTGTGGTGAAGATGGCAATTGCTATTACTGAGAAAGTACACACAGGCTAGGAGAGGCTGCAGCAGCTTGTGTTTGCCTGAGCCTACCAGGGAGGGCAAGATTCTGCCCCCTCCTCTCTTGTACCTTTACATGAGTTAACTGAGTGCAAACTACTTTTTCATTTTGAGCTCAGCTTGCAGTAACTAAAGTAAGCTGAAGACAAAGAGGATAAATGGGAGGAGGAAAGAGAAACTGGGACATTGTAAAAATAGCTAAAAAAATGGGAAGACAAGGGGTTAATCAGGACTGCCTGTGCTAAATTCGGAAACTGGGGCATATGAGATTACCCTTGAGAGAAAGCAGCCCTCAGAGTAGACTGTCAGTCCTTGTGCTAGGGTAAGGCAGTCACTGTACTCACCAATTTAAGGTGGAGAGGAGTTGAGGCTTTTGCCATGCAATTCACAGAATTTTAAGGGGATCTAAATATTATTGTCCATTTGTAGTTCACTCATTGTTTTCTGCTGCTGCTTGCATCATTTTTCTTAACACAAAGATCTGTTAAGAAGGGAAAGATAAAATAGGTATGCAGTGCTTTTTGAAGGTCAGCATTAGGAGCTGGGAGCTCTCTGCCCAGAACCAGCTGGGATGAGGTTGTTGCTGTGTGCCTTCAAGTCATTTTTGATATGGTGACCCTGATGCCATCTATCATGGCATTTTCTCTGCAAATTTTATTTACAGGAGGTTTGCCATTGCTTTCCTCTAAGGCTGAAAGCATGAGTTGCCCAAGGTCACTCAGAGGGTTTTCATGGGATTTAAATCTTGGTTTCCTGGATTTCTATACCACTGTCAAACCACTACACCAGGCTGGGGCTTTGCCAATGTGGAGGAGAACAGATACTTACTATTTCCAAGACTTATTATTTTCTACTGTAGCTGCTTCCCTCGTGTCTGCTGATTTGTAGCTTTCAGGAAGGCACTGAAGCACAGCAATGTCAAGAAGGCCAGATTCCACTGCTTGCAGCCCTCTACAAGCTGTGGCCATGATCCTAATGCAGAGTGGGCTATCTCCTGGAGGTGAATTTTGTATCTCAAGACCTACCATAGGCTATCTCAAAACCCCCCAAAGATGTGTATGTGGGACAGGAAAAATCAAAAGCAGAGTTGGCCAAAAGTTTTCTTCTGGTTTTAGTTTTTGGGGAGTCAGACAGTGGTGTGTTACCCTGGTCTCTGGGGGTCCCGGGAGGGACACCTAAATCGCCAAACAACAACAACACAACTTTGGGGAAAATTAGGTGGAGCACTCACTAAGGCTAGCGAGAGGCAGGGTAACTTAGCAGGATCTTGCAACCCAGCGTCTACAGGGTCAGGTCAGTCAAGCAGTCAGATGGTTTAAAATAGCAAAAATGATGTTTTATTAAATACAGACAAATATTAAAGACACCACAGTCACACAGCTAACTGAAGAATCAGAGACTGACTTGAAATAGGGATTTTTAGAAGGAAATGGGTGATACGACACCTATCTCGTAGTCCTGGAGCTTGAGAGCGAAGTTGGGGTGTGAAGAAGAAGCTCAGTGCCTTTAGCTGAGGGGAGCTCGCCAAGCAGAGTGGTGGCAAGGCTGGATGGAACTCGGGAGCGATCCGAGGACAGTCTTGGAATCAGGGGTTTTTATAGGGCGAATTGTGACTGCAGGCCATACCTTACTCGGTGAGAACAATGCGATTTGGGAGTGGGACAAAGCCTTGGAAAGGTCAGAGTTTAGCTTGATTGACTTAGAGCCAAATTAACAATAGTGTAGCCAGTATGCAAATGCGGAGCGCTTAGTACAGCTTTGTCAGGTTACCTGCTTGGGGCCGGGAGCCTTTGTTAGTATTGCACACATGTAATGAGGTGTTTGCCGGAGAGGTCCCTGAAGCGACGAACTGGCTCTGTCTGGCCTGCCTGAGTGGAGAATGGAATGTCCAGCAATTATCAGCCGTGCCTGTGTATGTGCTTGTCCGATGGCCTCACAAACACATGGAGCGGGGGTGGCAGAGGAAAGCCGAATCATTTGATATCAAAAGAGATATTGTGTGCTATCTCCGGGTAGGCCTGAACCGCAGTAACAGGTGTCTTGTGTGTTTTAGTGTACAATTGATGTTTATGGGTGTAGAAATTAAATATTTTTGATGGGAAAAAAAGCTTTTCCAACACCGTTGGTTGCATGACTGTCAGGGTGGCAGACAAGAAAAGAGATCTCACTCACACCTCACATTCCACTGGATAATTTAGCCACAGAGCTCCCACAGACATCAACAGTGACTCACAAGAATCTGCTGTTTTATTTCAGAAGTCTAGGAGAAGATAACATCTCAGTGGATCCTTATCTGTATTAATTAAAGGGAAGGAAATTTGCCATTCATATTTTCCATCCCAGTGTTACTACAGTTATGATATGTCTGGTGAGAGCACTAGATATCCTTTTGATATCAAATAATTTGGCCTTTACTTGACCTTTCTCTGCCACCCTACTCCACGTGTTTGCAGAGGTCCACTGGACAAGCACGTATTAGGCGCGGCCGTTAATGGTTGTACATTCCAAATCTCATTTAGGCAGGCAACTTAAGCCTCTCTGATGCTTCAGGGAACACTTTCTTGCAAACCGGCCTTGCTCAGGGTGAATCTATACAAAGACACATGGCCAAGTGCAGAGCGATTCCTCTATGTTGGGCCATTAGCATACTGGCCGTACTATTGTCATCCAGTGCTAAGCTCATCATGCAAAACCTGACCTTTTCCAACGCCTTTGTCCAGCTACAAATTTCCTTTGTTCTCACTGAGCATGGCATGGCCTGTAGGTAAAATCCACCCTATAAAAGGTCCCCATTTTCTAGTCCTCCTTGGATCGCTCCTGAGTTTCATCCAGCCTTGCTGCCGGTTTGTCCAGTGAGCTCCCCTCAGTGAACCGCGCTGCGTTTCTTCCCTGCAACCTCCACTTCTCTCCAGGACTACGAGACCAGGTGTCGTATTGCCCATTCCCCCGAAAACTCTCCATTTCTATTTCTTAGCTAGCTGTGTGCATGTGTTGTCTTATTCGTTGTTTGTCCTTTAATAAAGCTATCATTTTTGTTACTTTAAAACTTGCCTGGCTACGCTCTCTGATCTGAAAGATCAGAGAGACCCTAGCTAAAGACCCTAGCTAAAGTTACCCTGCCTCTCGTTAGCTTAGAGAGTGCTCGAGACTAATTTCCCCATCTTGTGTTGTTGTTTGGTTATTTGGGCGCCTCTCCCGGGACCCCCAACATACAGGGTAGCACCAGGAACCAAATATCTGCAGCCAGCCTTGTTCCTCTGGCATGCATGCTGTGTATATCCTTCATCTTGAGACAATTGTGATAGCTATGATGGAATCAATCAAAGAGACATTGAGTAAGTATGTAGCAGAGAACCATGGTTTTCATCTCCTAAGGCAGGAAGCAGCAACTAAATACATCAAGAAAAAACAAAACAAAACAAAACAAAACAACAAGAACAACAAATCTGCCTACAAAGATTCCCCCAATTAACCCTTCCGCATGGAAGGAGTATTGGCCAATTGCAATAGCTTTGTTGATTATTTGGGGCCATGCTTTATTCCTTTCTCTAAGCAGTAGCTGTTTAATTTCTGGTTGGGGCTATAGGGAGTCATTCCAGCGATATTTGATCGCTTATATGTTAGTGGGGTGGTCAATCTACTCTGAGTTTCAACCAGAATTTTAAAGGAGCTATCTGTGTTGCTGAACTTATTTGGAGGGTAGGATTCAGCACCATGAGCAGCACATTCAAAGTTCAGATTAAAGCAAAGAATGACTTTACCACCTTATTGGCACAGAAGCCCCCAACCCCCAGCTACTAAAGGGTAGACAACCGAAGGCTACAGGCAATCCATGGCCTAATTACTGTATTTGCTGGCATACAAGACTCTCTTTCCCCCCAAAAAAATAATGTTTGAAAACAGGATGCATCTTATATGCCGATGTATCTAACACGCCATCAAATAGTATTTGCCAGTGTATATGTTACTATGGTTCAGACATACCCGGTGATAGCACTAGATATCTCTTGATATCAAATTTATTTGGCCTTCACTTGACCTTTCTCTGTCACCCTGCTCCATGTGTTTGCGAGACCACCAGAGAAGCACGTAAACAGGCGCGGCCGGTTAATGGTTGGACATTCCAATCCCCACTTAGGCAGGCAGATTAACGCCACTCCGTTGCTTCAGGGACCTCTCTTGCAGACACACCTTGCTTAAGCGCGACTTTACACAAAGACACCCGGCCTTCAGCCGGCACTCTCTCAATGCTAAGCCATTTGCATACTGGCTACACTATTGTTAAACCTGCGCTAAGCCCATCATGTAAAACTTGACCTTTCCCAAAGCTTTGTCCCGCTTCAAACTCGCATTGTTCTCACCGAGTATGGCATGGCCTGTAGGCACAATCCACCCTATAAAAAGCCCCTGATTCTGAGAGCACCTCAGATCGCTCTGGACTTCCATGCCGCCTTGCTGCCATTCGGTCTGACGAGCTCCCCTCGGCGAACCATGCTGAGTTTCCTCCCTATCATCCTCCACTCTTCTCCAGGACTACAAGATAAGGTGTCGTTTCACCCATTTCCCCCGAAAACTCTGATTTCTGATTTCTTAGTTAGCTGTGTGCTTGTGGTGTCTTTTCCGTTGTTTATCCTTTAGTAAAGATATCAGTTTTACTATTTTAAACTTGTCTGACCGCTCTTCTGACCTGACCCCGTAGACATTGGGTTACAAGATCCCTGCTAAGTTACCCTGCCTCTCATTAGCTTAAGAGAGTGCTCGAGTTAATTTCCCCATCTTGTGTTTTTGCTCGGTTATTTGGGCGCCCCTCCCGAGACCTCCAGAATACAGGGTAACATATAAATGGGGTACATCTTATACATGAATACATTTCATATACCAGCAAATACAGCATATACTTCCTTAGCATAATTTCAAAGCCACTTGAAAGTGATCAGTTAGAACATGGGCAAGAGTGTTATGGTCCTTTCTCAGATATTGGCTCAGTCAAGAGGAAGAAGGAATAAAAGATAGAAAGAAAGATGTGTTCAAAGGAGACAGTGGGACCAAAAGAGAGAAAGAGAAAAGGAAGTACTTATCCTACCCACCACTTGTTTTGTTCACATCAGGTGGGTCAGATAGCCTCAAACAGATTACAGTGAACCCTCCATATATGCATGGGTTTAGTTCCAGACCCCGCCATAGTGAAAAATGTAAATGATCATGTTTCGTATTGTTAAATGGCAGCAATGTGTGTGTGGACGCGTTCACATGGATGTACAGGATGCGATGCTCCGCAGTCATTTGAAATCACAGATCTGGAAGTAGCACATACGGAGGGTCCACTGTACGTCCAATGGAATTAGACCCTTGACAAAAATAGAGCCATCTCCTTTGTCTTAGAATATATAGGCGTGCTTACTCACTGGTGGCATAATCAAGTGGTTAAGGATTGTTGGTAATGTGATTTTTTTCATGTTCATATAGGGAATGTTAAAAAAATTGCGAGACCATTTATAAGAAAGTGAACAGAACAGAATGAACAAGGATTGTGAGAAAACTTCTCATAAACACATTAAACACAAAAGACTACACTGAACACTCCTGTTACCAAATAAAGTGACTTTAAGAAAGCACCATTAGGTGTAAACTGATGAAGGTTAGAAACCAACCAAAGCATGGTACTTTCAGGTCACATTGGATTTAATGGGAGAAATTTAAGCAGCTGAAATTAGTGGTGTTTATAACTAAATCCTGCACTTCTCCTATCAGAAATAAGAATCGTTGAGTTCAGCATGGTTTCCTTCTAGATAAGTTGTTATAGGACTACAGGCCAACCCCCTCCAGGGACCCACTGGTTCATGTCTATGCAGACACATATAAGATTACACTGTTAAAAAGCCATTAATTTTGTTCCAAGGGGTGCTTCTACAGTACATAATGATAGCACTTTGATTACCACTGTAACTGCCAAGGTCTCACTTTATGGAATCCCAGGACTTGCAGTTTAGGGAGGGGGTTTCAGAATTGTCAGCCAGAGTGTTACCCTGTACGTTGGGGGTCCCGGGACGGGCAGCCAAATAACCAGATAAAAACACAAGATGGGGGAAATTAGACTCGAACACTCTCTCAAGCTAATGAGAGGCAGGGTAACTTTAGCTGGGATCTTTTAACCCTATGTAAACAACGTCGGGTCAGAGAGCGGTTAGACAAGTTCTAAAGCAACAAATAATATTTTTATTGAGAACAAACAACACAAAAGACACGACATACACTAACTAACTGAGAAATAGAAATGGAGAGTTTCGGGTGAATGGGTAATACGACACCTGATCACGCAGTCCTGGAGAGAAACGGAGGTTGAGGGGAGGAAACTCAGTGCGGTCCACTGAGGGGAACTCTTCAGACGAACCGACAGCAAGGCGGGATGGAAGTCCAGAGCAATCCGAGGAAGGCTCGGAGTTGGGGACCTTTTATAGGGTGAATTGTGCCTACAGGCCATGCCATGCTAGGTGGGAACAAAGGAAATTTAGAGCCGGACAAAGGCGTTGGAAAAGGTCAGGTTTTGCATGATGGGCTTAGTGCTTGATGACAATAGTATGGCCAGTATGCAAATGGCCCAACATAAAGGACTGGCTTGGCACTCTGCCGGGCGTCTTTGTATAAAGTTGCGCTGAGCAAGGCGGGTTTGCAAGAAGGAGTGGTCCTTGAAGCATCGGAGAGGCATTAAGCTGCCTGCCTAAATGAGGTTTGGAATGTACGACCATTAATGGCCACGCCGCCTATTACGTGCTTGTCCGGTGGCCCTTGCAAACACGTGGAGCAGGGGGGCAGAGAAAGGTCAAATAAAGGTCAACTTATTTGATATCAAGAGATATCTAGTGCTCTCACCAGGCATGACAGAACCGTGGTAACAAGAGAACTTGGATGTAGCACCAAACTACAAACCCCTGGATTTCATAGGAAGCAGCAGCACCAGTTAAAGTGGAATAATAGCACTATGACTCTATACTCTGAATGGGCCAGTGGTGTGCATAGCATAAACAGTGCAACCCTCTTTCTGGGCCAGTTCCTTTCTTCCTCCTCTCCACTCAATCTTCTGGCCTGGCTTTTTTGCACCTTGCTGGCATTGGCACCCAGGGCACCTACCCTACTTGCTCAACACTAATTATTATTATTATTATTATTATTATTATTATTATTATTATTATTATTATTATTATTATTTGTATCCCGCCTCTCCATATGGATTGAGGCGGTGAACAACTTACAAGTAGCATGTATTTCGAAACATTTCTATACATTTCTATACACTAGCTATGCTTCTGGAAGGGGCCCACTGTAGTTTACTGCAGCAACTGCAAAGATAGGTGTAACAGCCAGTGTTTAATCTCTGAGTTTTTAAAAACCTTAATTTAATTCATTCCTCTCACTCCTGCTTTAAGCATTGCAAAAGGTAACCTTCTCACTTGAGGCTGCCATTATTCTTTCCCTATGATCCCTCCTGGAGAAAGCCCCCATTAAACTCCAGAGATTCACTTCAGAGTAAATATTCATGGACCAGGGCTGCACGTTTCACATGATAAAACCTTGTATGTTTTCACACAAACTGGAAAAACTGAGAGTGGAACATGTTTTCTTTTGCAAAACGAGATTCTCATATCCCTGCATTTCGCTCTGGGCAACCAAAAAGCATTACTTTACAACAATTCTGAACAAAGGGAAGCATAGAAACACCCCATTTTGAGAAATAATAAGAATTCCGCTGGTCTAACACATCCCCTGTCAAAGAAAGACACAAGCAGCCTCCATCGTCAGGCATTAAAGGGTTAAAGTAGAGCCTTTGCAAGGCATGATGGGAGCTTTAGCAAAGAGCTTCATGGGAATTGTAGTTTAAGCCCTCCTCTTCCTCCTTCAATATGGCCGCTTCCTGTGAGGTAAATTTGGTTGTTTTCTTCGTACAGAATTGCTTTACTGTGTGAAATAGTTGGGGAATGGCAGTAGTTTTAACCGGGGAGTGAGCAAACGGCAAGATTAGCATTGGTGGAGGTTTTTATTTTCTTAATTCGAGGAAGACTGAGGGAAGTGGCTTCGTTAGACTCTTCTCTTGAAAACCGAAATAAGGGTTTGGAGGATTTTAGCCTCAAAATTTGACGTTTGCCGCTCCCGGTTCTCACGTCCACCCGCCGGAGTTTACGAGGGGATGAATTTTTGGCGAAAGTCGATCACGGTTCTGGAGGGTTGCTGAAGGCTGAGGCCATTTCCGCACTACACTCTTATAGCGCGATGATTCCACTTTCAACCTCCTATGGAATCCTGGGGTTTGCAGTTTCGGGAGGGGCCGGCCGGCCGGCCCCTCCCGAAACTGCAAACCCCAGGATTCCATAGGAGGTTGAAAGTGGAATCATCGCGCTATAAGAGTGTAGTGCGGAAATGGCCTGAGAGGGAACTATCTCATGCATACCTATATTATTATTTGTTACATTTGCATCTTGTCTTTCCTCCAATGAGCAACCATTAAGGTGGCATACCTAGCTCTCTTTCCTCCTGTTTCCTCCTCACAACGACCCTGTAAAGTAGGTTAGACTGAGAAAGGATGACTGGTCCAGGGCTCAGTCAGTTTCATGGTTGGTGGAGACTTGGCTCTGGATGTCTCGAACTGTGGCCCATCACTGACTTTTGTCGCCAGTGTCCTATACATGTCTATTCAAAGGTAAATCCTGTTGCATTCAGCAAGGCTCATGCATCTGTGTGCCTTCAAGTTGCCTGTCAGCTTTTAGCAACTCCATGAATTTTACACCATTTTCTTGCGCAAGGAATACTCAGAGCATTCTGAGTAAAGTGTTTGCTGTTGCCTTCCTTAGAAATATAGCCTACAGCCCATGGTATTCTTTGGCAGTCTCGCATCCAAATCCTAACAAGTGTGGATCCTGCTTAGCTTCTAAGATCAGATGGGATCTGGTGCCTTCAAGATATTTAGGCTCTTCAGTGGGCCCTAGTTCCGTGGAAGTGAGTGTAAGCTAGCAGCTCTAGTCATTTTACAAAGAATTTCTGTTCAGATATATTGGTTTAATAGGACACTTGTAGCCTGCTAGTAAGCATGTTTACTTAGACCCATGAAGTTCAATAGAACTAGACAATGATTACAATGTTACAGGTACTTTGCACAGCAGGTACCATATGCATAAAATTGTACATTGTGTTATCTCTCTTTTAATAACGCAATTTCCAAATGCAAGAGCACACACATAGAGAAAGAGAATTCTGCCAAGTTAATATACATAGGATTTGATCTATAACATGATCAGAGCATGGCTCTTGTGTTTTTAATTATTTGTTTATTTGTATATGTATGATTAGCAAAAAAGGCCTTCAGAGTGGTTTACAGAGAAACATAGCAAGAGAAATCCTGTTTTTAGGCTTATAATCTATATTTTAAGACATAATATACAAGCAATAAGGGAATGGGAGGGGGAAATAAAAGAGAAAATCAATTTTTAATTGGTGACAGGCTATATGGAAATAGTTTAGGTAACCTGATGGAAATCTAAGAGTTGGCTGGGTAATCTTGGGTAAGTCACACTAAGTCAGAGGAAGGCAAAGGCAAACCTCCCCTGAACAAATCTTGCCGAGAAAACACATGATATGTTCCCCTTGACATGTTCTCCTTGGAAACAACTTGAAGGCACACAACAAAAACAAGGCAACGTTTGAAGGACAGTCAAAAGCAGCTGGCCTCAGAAGAGAGGATTTTAGCAGATGTGACTTGTCTTATCCCTCCTGAAGAAATTGTATCTGCCAGAATTACCTCTTCCATACAATCTCTTTTTGCATCTGCTTCCCAGAAATCAGTTGTGGGAAGCATGTGGCCCTGCAGCTGAAACTACAACTCCTAGCATCTCTAGTCACCATAGGCAATGTTGAGGAATGCTGGGAGTTACAATCCAACAACATCTGGAGGGCCACATGATTTCCCCTAGCTGTTTGGCTGTTTAGCCAGACTGGGGAAGTGGCTTTCCAGGGTCTCATACTGATCTCCCCCAGCTTTTTTTACCAGGCTTGTTGTGGATTGATGAGTGTGCCATGAATTAATGTATCTTTCATATTGGTCTAAATAACTGAGTTCTTCTTGGGTTTTGCTGGTTGTTGTCATCTCAGTCTCCACTGGTTCCATTCTTTTTGGGGGCTGTTTGTAGTGTTTTCTTGGGTTTACACTAGGCCTCTTCCAAAGACTTTTGTTTAAAACACAAGTTCTATATTGCCGAGATGTGTTGCTAAAGTAGTGTGGAGAGCTAATTTTATCTTGTCTGATTTTTAAAAAAAACATTTTTTAGACTCACAGAATTAGAGTGCAAAATTGCTATTTCACTGATTACAACACTACAACTTTAAAAAAGAAAAAGAGAAGAGAAGGAAATACACTATTCTGATTGGTCTTGGAATGAGAAAGAAACTCACTTGAGTGTGAGAATAAAATGTTGCAGCTGGTGCCAGGATTTCTGGAAAATAAATGGAATAACAGAAGTGTTTGAATATTTTAAAAACACTCAGAGAACTATAGCAACCAATACTGCAACCTCTAGCTACATTTGCTGCATCTTGGTGGAGCCCTACCTGCATCTGTGTTCATTTTTGATGTATAAACGCATTTCCACCATACTTTTGCTTCTCCAAGATGAGGGTGCTCCAGTCAGCTAAGTAGTAGCACATGATGTGGTGTGTGTGCTATGCTGCTGAATTAGAAGTCATCATGCACTTCTTCTTACACCTCCACATCATTTTCACTGCACAGTTTGGCAGAGATATTTAGTAGAGGAAAAAAGCACAAACTACTGTCAAAAACTAAACAGCAGAGCTTTGTTTATTTAAATGGTAAATCTTGGTTGGTCTATCCTTCCCCAGCTTGACATCTACTAGTGGTGCTTGGCAACATTTCCCACTGCCTCCAGTCAATCTAGCCAACAGTGAGATGGAACATGTAGTCCAAAAATGTTGAGAAGGCTGCAGGTTGGGAAGAGCTATCTTCATTACTTAGCTAGCACTGAAAATTGAGAAAGTTTTGACTTATTCTCCCCAATGCATGTAAAAATTTCATCAAAGCCAAGATTTAATATAAACATAATTATGGAATTTATAAATGAACAGAAATGAAACAGAATTCAGAGGCATAGCCATGTTAGTCTGGATCGATATGCAAAGTGATCTTGTAGCTCCTTTGACTCTGGGACCAATTTCCCTTTGCAGAAAAGAAAGTAGGAAACATTATAATTGGGTATAGTGTGCCATCTACTGGTGGACAGGATGTATTTAATGTTTTCTCAATAAAGCAAGATAAAATTTGGGACGTAAAACAAAACCCAAAATCCACCAAAGAACAATAC
This sequence comes from Ctenosaura bakeri, assembly GCA_948474755.1. Classification (NCBI taxonomy): domain Eukaryota; kingdom Metazoa; phylum Chordata; class Lepidosauria; order Squamata; family Iguanidae; genus Ctenosaura; species Ctenosaura bakeri. Next base: position 153,424 of record CAOLHI010000283.1, read on the forward strand.
GTCTATTGGCCAAACAAATTGCACAAAACATATCATGCAAGCTTTTAAAGCTCTACTGGCTTCTTCACCGGGCCAAAGGTGTTAAAAAAAATCATACAGGAGAAGAAAAAAAGTCCCAGCGTTGGAGTTATAGAGCTACATTTTTTATCAGATGTTATTTCCATTATTGTTCAGTTCATTTGGAGGGATCTCAGTGAAGGCAGAGGCCATTCCCCTCTTGGCTATGTGGGGACCAATTCCGAATCCAGTATGTTCAAATCTGGAAAACATATTTGAGATAGTAGTGTTGTTCCCTAGAGAAGGTAATGTACTGCTACTAATGGAGTTTAAATTTTGATGTCTTTTGTATTGGTAACTACATGCCCAAGAGGGGAGTTTAAACAAACCATAATTTTTAGCTAGTTTTTGCTTTGTTTTCATAAAGAGTTTTGCAGCTTACACACTCTTCCAGTGACAGCTTCTCAGCAGACCTCTTCAGCATGGAAATAAGTGGAATCAATCAACAGAGTCAGAAACTCAGTAAAACAGAGAAGAAGTTGCGGCAAAAACAGATGAAGGCCAGACATACTCTACTAAGGCATGAGGGCATTGAATGTGCATCATACCCAACCAAAGTAAGTTATAGTTGTTGCTAGCTGAATAGGAGTGCGTAAACTAAGCATGATCTTAAGCAACTGTACTAAGAGGCAGGTCTCAGTGAATTCAGTGCATGTTTCACTGAGTTCAGTGGGGCTTTGTTGCTATTGTTGTGTTCCCTCAAGTGGTTTCCAACTTATTGGACCCTAAGGCTATCACTGGATTTTCTGAGGCTGAGAGTGTGTGATGCACCCAGTGTTACCTAGTGGGTTTCCATGGTTAAGTGGGAATCAAATCCTGCTTTCCAGGACTGTTGTCCAGTGCTCAAACCACTACACCACCCTGGCTATCTTACTGCCAGGTAAATGGATATTTGATATATGCAGCCTTGTTTCCTAATAAGTGTTTATGTAAATAAATAACAATTACAACAAAGTGTTGCATTGTATGGTGCAGTTGTTCAGGGGGTAGCCTGCCAGTCTGACCTTTTTCAGGATATTCCATTCCATTCCATGCAACCCTTCCTTTGCTCCTTTGTACCCCTTCAAAAATGAGTGTTCCATAGCCGCTAAGCATACTGGTACTTATTGGACAGTTCTAGAGTTATATTCCCACTAGAGATGGGCCAACTGAGTCCTCGAATCCTGGGCAAGGATTCGAGATTTGTGAATCCGAATCCCTGCGCCAAAATAAGCAAACCAAATCTTTCAAATCCACCAACCAAATAGTTTGTTGGAGACCAGGATGCTTGAAAACCTGGGAGATTAGACACACGAGGGAAGATTGCAAGTAGGTGAGTTTTTCCCTTGGAGTAATAGTGGCCTTTGCTAACAATTTCAGAAATTACATCTGGGATTGTATTCTAATATATTTAAATTGAACATTTAATATTTGAGGTCAGCACTTGACTGGAAGGTACAGTCTTGAGATTTCAAGGACAACTGAAAGATTCTTTTGCATAACTCCCTTGCAAAGTTCTTTCATACACAATTCTGGGGCTTGTAGTTTTACAAGGTGTCACAGCCTACAAACTCCAGGATGCCATAAGGAGCTATGCAAAGAAAATCCAGTTTTGACCTGGATTATCTCTGTACTATAGTATGTGACCCTGTTTGCACAGGCTGGAAAATGTGGGATTAATCCACATTTTCCTGCCTGTGTAGAAAGGGCCTTTGTGTCATTTTCAATCTGTGGAGATCCTGAGACAAAACTAGGACAGTTGTCCTGGCCAGATTTCTTCAGAGAGAGGTTTGCCTTTGCCTAGGCTTTTGCTGAGGTTGAGAGAGTGTGTCTTGCCCAAGATTATCCTTCTTTCCCTTGCTTTTTAAACCCTTTTTAAAAAAAGGATTCAAAAGGTTCGAGATTTGTGAGATTCCTGGATTCCCAGAACCTTCCAGGGATTTGGATCTGGATTCACAATTCGGAAAATTCTGGATTTGTCCCATCTCTAATTCCTACATTTTTAAAAAAAATTCTGAAAAACCTAGGATTGAACCCAGCCTGTTGATACCTCCCTTCTAGGTAGGATACATCCATTTTATCTACATAAAGGACTCTATCCCACTACACTGTTATAGTGCTATCTTGCACTTTAACTGCCGTGATAACATTCTGTTAAATTCTGGGGTTTGTAGTTTAAGGAGGTCCAAGAGCTCTGTGGTTGAGAATTCTTAAATGCCCCACCCTAAACTTCAAATCCCAGGAGTGTTGCCATGTGAAAGTTAAAGATAGATGTAATGTTATAACAGTGTAGTTGAATGAATTTAATGTTAGTATATAGAATGCAGCCTTATTTATGTTCCATTCTCACTTCTACAAGGACTGAAGGCCAGATCTACTTTGAACTGTGACTTTGTGGAAATTTTCATATTTCCCTTAATGTGCTGCCTGCCCTTGATCTATCATCTGTTTGTTTAACTGAGCAGCGTTTTTACTCTGCTCTTCAACTAAAAAGGCTGTCAGTATGACTTACATATGATTACTTAAGACAGTAACAAACAAGGTGGACCTGTGGGTGTATAGTGTAAACCTATGGGCTTGGTGCAAAAAAGAAAAGGGAGAGGGAGGGAGGAAGAACAAACGTGCTCATCAAGAAGTTCTTAAAATGATCAAGTTCTCATAATGGAGCTGTCTGGGTGGAAAACAGTTTAGGAAGAGAAGTCAAGTGGCTGCTAATATTGCAGATCCAGATGGAAAGGCGACAAGTAGATAACAACTGAAGATGGATTCTGGTCACGGAGCTAAGTGCATCTTCAGCATTTTGGTTTATCTGTTTATAAACTGGCAACTGTCATCTCAGGGAAACAGTTAGATCCCACATAGCTCAGTCCCAATGATTCTGCTCCTGACACTATATAACTCTCTATGTTACTATGCTGTTTACTTTGATGCCATAGAAGACTCAGACAAAGTCTTTTTTAAAGACTCTTTCCCCTTCCTGCTCCGATGGACAGCACTAGAAGCTCGAGCAGAGGATTCTGATTTTACCCCTGAGGTGATCACTTCTATTTGTCTGTTCCTTTGACTCATACAAGGAAGTAAGGAGTTGGAGTGCTTAACAGTGAGAGCAAATGGGACCTGTTACATAGCATTGTAGAGTATGTGTTCTCGCTAGCCAGACCTTTCTTGGGATACTCAAGTCCGTTCCCCTCTTCCCCTGATTTTCTGTTCCCTGTTCTGAAAGCTATTTCGTATGTTGCTGCCAATGGGTATATGGAATTTTAGGGCTTTTATTTCCCCTAAAGTTTTATTTCTGTACTTCTGGATACTTTTGGGTTCCTCGAAGTCTACTGATGTCTCCCTCTTTGGGTGGATCACATCATTTTGGCTCCCATATTGGTTCACACTCAATGAACAAATTTGCTCTTAATACATGCAGTATGGGAATCAGCGAGGTGTAGTGGTTTGAGCATTAAGCTATAACCCTGGAGACTTGGGGTTAATTCCCTACTTGGCCATGGAAACCCATTGGGTGACCTTGGGTGCATCACATACTCTCAGCCCCAAAAAACTCCGTGATACATTCTCCTTAGGGTCTCCGTAAGTTGGAAACAGTTTGAAGGTACACAACATCATCATCATCAACAACTTATAGAATGCTCTGCTAAAATGGCCATGCTGACTGGAAGATTCTGGAATTCAGACTCCAAAAACAAAGGAACTGTTCCAAGCTCTGCTTCTGGCAAACATTTAAATAGGTTGCATGGTCCAGTCCTTTGTCCAAAGGAAGCATAACTACCAAATCTCCACACACTCATAGATTTGCCAACAAGTCAAACTGTTAAAAGGCTAAAAGATACCTACAGAAAAGTCAGTTCTTAGATATCTCATGCAAGGGAGCAAGGCAACCATTATACTGTCTGAGACAAAGGACAAGACTGCAGGAAATAGCAACCTTCCTTTGAGATTGTTGGCAAAGTTGAGCTGGGGGGACACATTACTGATCACCCAGCTGTGGTGATCAGTCAGAAACTGAGCTTGGAGCACTGATGCAATTGTCCCTGGGAGAACATCATTGTAGGCACTGTTGTGTTCTCCTCTTCCATGTTTAACTATTAAATACAAATTTATAAAATTAAATAATAAATCTTGGACTGTCTTCTCTGATGCCCCCATGAAATAAGACGGAAGGGGCAAAATACTTTGCATCCTTTCTTTTTTAAAATCCATATTTTTCTAAACCCATAATATAGCATATTGGCAATATGAGAATAGAAGAAGCACATTTTTCTCATCCATGTGTTGCTGTACGTACATCATGGTATTTTGAGCTCATTACATTTTGTGGCCTCTGTGCAGAGTATTTAACCAGGTGATAACATGGTTATCTTTCTATCACTTCCATTGTGATATTTTTATTTTTTCATATCAGAAATAGACATGATGGCAAATACCTTCTGTCTGCGTACCGTGTGGTTATGCAAACACACAAACATTATGATGTTGTGTTGTTCCTTGTTCCTTTTCCACATTGCGGATTTTTGCTGGAGGAAAGAGGGGGAATACATAGTGGGTGGGTTTAGATGTCATAATAGGTGTTTGTTTGAGGCTTATTTCTCTGTTTGGTGGGGGAGAGACACTCCCCCCTCAACAGTTCTGTGGCACAGTGGGTGACTTCTCCCTCTGTAAGTGAAAGTGGCTAAACAAACTGTAGACAAGACTGCGGTGATTGCAGTGAGTTTAGGGGCCAGTTTCCTATCAAAAGGACCCAAAATTAAAAGCAAGACAAATTTGGAAGTGGCCTGACGTGCACATTGAAAAACAGGTGCTTTTCAATGTTAAAACAATGCGGGGGGAATGCAAAGTGTTTAAAAGATGGATCACCACTCCTAGAGGCTTCCAAGGAGGCACTCATCGCTTTCATGGCCAGTGGAAGGATGGCCAGAAGAATCTGAAAGGGTCAAGGGCCACAGAAACATCATTAGGGGCCTTATGTGGCCTTAAAGCTGCTGTTTATGCCCCTGAGTTTTTCTTTTTTTTGTCCAACCTTTGTTCAAGTCCAGTATCATAATACACATTAATTATTATAGTTTATATTAAACATAAAACAACCCCCTTTCCTCACTTCCGTCTTTGTCCCAATTGACTCTGCATGTTTATCTTCACAGTTACATATTTTCACCACTACAGAATTCTTACATTGTTACACTGTTACATCTCACATTAATACTTTGCTACTTATAATATATCTTATGCATTATTACTTTTCTTTATTTCACTGTTTCTTCCGTTCTATATTATTTCTTTAACCAGTTCAGTACTTCCCTCCATTCCCTTTCAAAGTTCTGGATACGTTTATTTTTCATTAAAAATGCTAATTTTTCTGTTTCTCCCATATCCAGTACCTTGAGTTTCCATTCTTTTATATCTACATATTCCCTTTTTTCCAATATTGTGCATATGTCAGTCTTGCAGTGATTATCATATATAACAATATCTTCTGATGACATCTTATTTCTCTTTGCTGCCCCAACATTTTTAACAGATAAAACTCTGACTTCATCTCAGACTTGAAACCCTACATCCTTTGAATTTAATCATGAATGTCTTTCCAATATTTCTTTCCAATATTTCTTACAGGTCTACCGCATATGAAAAAAGGATCCCTCCTTTTCATCACATTTCCAACATCTTGCATTTCCACTTTTTGTTATTTTTTGCAAACTTTCAGGTGTCATATACCATCTATGTAACATTCTATACAAGTTTTCTCTTAAGTTTATGCTTGGTGTAAATTTTATATCTGTTTTCCAAGCGTTCACCCATGTATCATACTCTATAGGATGACCAATATTTTGCACCCATCTTATCATATTATCTTATGCCCCTGAGTTTTTTGTCATGATCTTCAAGCCTGCTGGAACCTGGCAGGTGGATTGTCTCTCCCTTACCAGAGAGATAAATTTAGAACAAACTACAGGTCATTTCTCTGGCTTTTCAGGGGGAAGTGTCAGGTTTGTAGACCAAGTGTCGGGTTTGGCCTTTGTGAACAGAGGAAGGCTTCAGCGTAGTTCCACAAGGGAAGAATAAAAACAGAGTAGAAACTGCAGAAAAGCAGGTTTGGATTCAGAGGTTATGGAACTGACTGCCTGAAGAGGCAAGGGATTCCCCTTTGCAGCAGGTGCTTAAGCACAGGCTGGATGGCCAACTGCTAGGGATACTGAGGTTGGATCCTTCCTTTTAGGAGTTCATACAAAGCCCACATCCCTTCCAACCCTATGATTCTATCGTTGTGCCTGAGTAGAAGTTCCATAAATGTCAAAATGATGTGCAGATGAATGTTAACTTTTTTGTCTCTCTCATTATAAAACTTCAGACTGTTTGATATCTAAATATTTTCGTTCAGAATTTCAAATAGAGTTGACTGCACTGATGTTCAGGGATAATAGCCTCATTGTCTCTTTATTTCTCTGCTATGTTTATGGTAGTTTTCAGATTAACAAATTAATACTGATTGTTCATGTTTGTGTATCTTCTCCCTTCCCTCCTTTTCTCTCTCTCTCTAATTAGAGTCTGGTCATTGCCAACGGCGGTCTGGGTAATGGCATGAGTAGGTGCCAAGTGCTCAGGCTGGTGGAGGAATGTGGGCTGGTGGAAGCTCTTTTAATGCCGCCAAATAAACCCTATTCATTTGTGAAATATAGAACTCTTGAAGATTCCAAGCGAGCCTACAGTTGTCTTAATGGAAAGGAAATTGTGTCACAGGACCTCAGTCAAAACGTTGTTCTATATTTTAACTTTGTGGAAAAAGGTATTCCTGTTATGCTGGTTTTTTTTTTAATGGTTATAGTTAAGCAAATATGACTAGCCTGCCTTCCAGTACCACTTTTTTCTCCTGAGCCTGCCCAGGAGGTTTTGATGCCTGAGGCAAATGACAAAATGGCACTCCTTTTGCCAGTTTGTCTGTAGAAGCTGACAAAACTGATAATTTGCTCTTAATTGAATACTGATGATGAGATATCTTTCTACCACCACCATACCTGAGTCAACAGAATAGTTTTGGGGGATTCAGGACAGTTTGTATGGCCCACACTGCTGTAGCCTTCAGCAGAAATTAATAGTTGAGAAGAAACAGGAAGGCTGCAGTTCCAGGCTTCTCACAAACTTCATTTGGTAGTGAAAACTGATACACAGCACTTCTTTGAGATAAGCTTTATTGGTGATAAATAATACAGCAGGTGATCTACAGCAAAGAAACACCACAGTCCTTTAGCTTACCCAGTCTGGCGCCTCCTTGCAGTAAGTAGTAGAACTGGGTCCCTGAACAGCCCGGACTATCCCAGAATTGACACTCCAGATCACCTTAACCAATTCTCTGGTCTGGGGCACGGCCCCACCCTAGACAAGGCCAAAAGATGAACTCACAAGGCTTATACAATACAGGAGGAAACAAAGGAAACTTGAGGTCAACAAGTGTGATTCCTCTCCAATTCTAATAGATGTGAGAAATGTACAAGCAGGTTGGCAACAAGAAAGTTTGCTCTCCTCCCCTTTCCCAGCCTTGACATTTTGCTGCCTGAGACAGAATAGCAATTGGCTGTTCTACATACACTTTTCAAGTCAAGGTACACAGTACCTAAGGGCAATCCAGTTAGATTTATTTGGTATCTGAGAAAATCTCACAAGTACACCCCTTTGTCCTGACCATAAAAATACAATAATAAAAAATAACAATTTGATGCCCTTTAATGACAGCCAAAATTTGTTGCTTGAGACTGCTGTCTTACCCTACCTAATAGTAGGACTGATCCTGACCAAAACAAGTTTGAAAACAATGTTGCATTTATATAACTTGTTTCTCATGGTTCTTTGGAAACTGGCATTGTACTCAGACAAGGATTTCTGTGCTGTATTCATTGCCTGCCAGACAAAACAAGTGCCGTATCTCAGGAGTCTTGGAAAGAGGCAATTGAATGTGGTTGACATCTCACCTGAAACAACTGGGGAAAGCAGTGACCTTTGCTTTGACAGAGCAGTCAAGCATGTGAATCTGAGATGCCGTGAGAGTCTCCAATCCTGAACTGAAAAGAGTTTGTGTAGCACAGTATGTGGGGAACCAGTCCTGTGATGTGTGATCAAAGATATTACTGTCTCAGTCAAGAACTGCTGTTTGACTTTATCACTTAATTCACTAATGTGTTTATCAGAAGGTGTTTTGCAAGATCTTTCTATTCAGGAGAGCTCTTGGTGCTCAAAGGAGAACAAGTAGTTCCTTTTAATGGTCCTTTTATTCTAATTGTGTTCTGTGGCTCAGTTTGGACATAAAGCTAAACTATGGGGTACATGACTGTGACCCTCTAGATACTGTCAGGCTGCAGTTTCCATCAATCCTTTCTAGCACAGAAGGTTGGAGCTTCTACCTCAGTTTCGAACAAATTGCGATTTGCTCTGTCACTCAGACTCTATTAGCCATGGTTAATTATAGCTATTGTTGGTGATAAGAAGCTGACTTTATGAACTATGCTTTAGAGTAGACTTGTTTCCACGAATCATAGTTAAAATTAACTGTTTGGATGCTGAACTATGTTTTGGCATTGCATTTGAACCAGCCTACATTTAAATGTATTACTGTTTTATTGAATGATTGGGCAAGTTTACTGGGAGCAGAGGCCACCATGGGGCATTTTTGGCATCCTGGAGGTGTTGTGGTGTCACATCTACTTTCACTTTGAGCCTATTTTTTAGCCATTTTGGGGATGCTTTGAGGGAGGCTAAACTAGCAAAGCTGCCACTGTGGGGGCAATTTTCTGCCATTTTTGGCAATTGGGGGCAATTTTTCACCTATTTTTTTTAAAAAATTGAGTCTGTGGATGTTCTGAAGGGCCTGGGGAGGCTGCAAAAATGCATGGGGCAGATTACACTTTTTACACCCAATGTTAATGGTTCTACATTCCAAGAGAGGACTTAAAGCTTTGGCAATTAAAGTATTATGAATTGAATTAGCTCTTTATTGTTAGAAGGAATGCCAGTGTTAATTTTTATCAGGAATTGTTCACCTTTTCGAACTCATAGTTCCTTGGGAGGAGATGACACCTATTGCCTTGCCTCCTGGCCTGAACGTAATTGAAGATCTAGTTTCACCTGAGGAGGAAAGACAACTTTTGGAAAGCATTGACTGGGAAGAGGATGAAGTGATTTCAAACAGTAAGTAAAGCATATGACATTAGTGGATAATGTTTGCTATCCAGGTGTTATTGCGTACAGGTATCATTTCTTTACCATTCACTGTTCCAGCTAATAGAGAGCTGGCAGGTTATGGTTTGAGTGTTGGACTATGGCCCTAGCAATCAGGGTTTGATTTCCTGCTTAGCCATGGAAACTCACTGGGTGACTTTGGGGAAGTCACAGTCTCTCAGCCCCAGAAAATCCTGTGATAGGTTTACCTTAGGGTTGTAGGGATTTGCAGTTTACAGAGGATTATTTAGAATTCTCAGCTGCAGAGTTCTAGGGCCTCACTAACCAACAAACTCCAAAGATTCCACAGGATGCATCTGTGGTAGTTAAAGTGGAATCATAGAGCTATAATTCTGTAGTGTGAAAGGTCCCATGGGGGAGAAGAGAGAATTTGACTCTGAGGATGCTGCACTAAGCTACATTGTGTTAAAGCTGTAGTGTGTTATTTAATTTTCACACACATTTGCAAGTGATGTATAGTGCATTATTTACATTTTTTAGTGGTCGGAATGCATTTGCAAGCTAAAAAAATGGGATCCACAATTTCTCTTTTTTGGCAGTGCTATACCTGTACTGTACTGTACTATACAGTACAGTATGTATAATATAGAATATATACAATAAGCTAATATATTATTATAATATGTGAGCCAGTATTACAATGTTTTGAACTAGGACTCTGGGAGACCAGAGTTCAAATGCCCACTTAACCATGGAGCCCCATCTTGGGCAAATCTCCTTTCAATTGATCTTGCCAAGAAAATGGTATGATGGGTTGCTGTAAGCCAGAGTTGAGTTGAAGACGCATAACTAGTAATATATGTAATAGTATTAGTAACAGGCTGTTAGTACTACATTACTAATATAATTATCTGTGATGTACTGTTTTCACATCTCTTCTGTGTATTCAAAACACTTCATATTTTTGATGCTGTTGTCATCCTTAGAACATCCTTGTGAAGTACAGAACACCCCTGCCTTTTGGCACCCTCTTATTTGACAACTTGCTCTTTTGATGGTGGGGGTTTACTACAGACCTCCAACCCAGGCTGAGGACTTGGATGGTGCCTTCCTCGACCAAATGACTGCACATTCAAAGAGGAGAGATACAGTAATTATAGGAGATTATAGGAGATTTCAATTACGCAGATATATGCTGGCAGTCAAACTCTGCCAAGACAGCAAGGACCAGCAAGTTTCTTGCTTGTCTTGCAGACAACTTCATGGTCCAGAAGGTGGAAGAGGCCACAAGGGGATCCAGTATTCTAGATCTGATCCTGATCAACAGGGATGACCTTGTTAATGAGGTAGAAGTGGTTGGATCTTTAGGGGGGAGTGACCATGTCCTGTTGGAATTTGGCATTCAGTGGGAAGGAGAAGATAAGTGTAGCCAGACACTCATCTTAGATTTTAAAAAAGCGGACTTCTGTAAACTTAGGGAGCTGCTGGCTGGAATTCCGTGGTCAGGAATAGTGAAAGGGAAAGGAGTTCAGGAGGCATGGGAGTTCCTTAAAAAGGAGATATTGAAGGCACAGTCTAAAACTGTGCCAATAAGGAGGAAAAATGGAAGGCATCTGAAGAAACCAGAATGGTTGACTAAAGAACTCTCAGCTGAGCTAAGTGTTAAGAGAAACATGTATAGGAAATGGAAGAAGGGAGAAACCACCAAAGAGGAATTTAAGCAAATAGCTAGGAGATGTAGGGAGGAAGTCAGAAAGGCTAAAGCACAGAACAAACTTAGGCTGGCCAGAGACATTAAAAACAATAAAAAGGTTTTTTTTAAATATGTCCGCAGCAAAAGGAAAAAGAAGGAGACAGTAGGGTCGCTGCACAGAGAAGATGGTGAATTACTCACAGGGGGAAGAGAAAAGGCAGAACTACTTAACACCTTCTTTGCCTCAGTTTTTTCCCAGAAGGATACAAGCATTCAGCCTGGCGGTTGGGGAGCAGGTGAGGAAGCAGGGAAAATGAGGCACATAACAGGTAGAGAGGTGGTACGGGAATACCTGGCCACATTGGATGAATTCAAGTCACCAGGGCCAGATGAATTGCATCCTAGGATATTAAAAGAGCTAGCAGAGGTCATTTCGGAACCGCTTGCTATAATCTTTGAGAAATCTTGGAGGACAGGAGAAGTTCCAGCAGACTGGAAGAGAGCAAATGTTATCCCCATCTTCAAGAAGGGAAAAAAAGAGGACCCAAATAATTATCGCCCAGTCAGCCTGACATCAGTACCCGGAAAGATCCTGGAGCACATCATTAAGCAGTCAGTTTCTAATCATTTAGAAAGCAATGCAGTAATCACGAGAAGTCAACATGGATTTCTCAAAAATAAGTGATGCCAGACTAATCTTATCTCTTTTTATGATAGAGTTACTAGCCTGATAGATGAAGGGAATGCTGTGGATGTAGCATATCTCGATTTCAGTAAGGCCTTTGACAAAGTTCCCCATGACATTCTTGCAACGAAGCTAGTAAAATGTGGGCTGGACAAGGCTACTGCTATTTGGATTTGTAATTGGTTGACCGACCGAACCCAAAGGGTGATCACGAATGGCTGCTTTTCATCCTGGAGAGAAGTGACTAGCGGGGTGCCAGAGGGTTCTGTCCTTGACCCAGTGCTGTTCAACATTTTTATCAATGACTTGGATGAAGGAATAGAGGGCATACTCATCAAATTTGCAGATGATACCAAATTGAGAGGGGTTACTAATATGCCAGAGGATAGGATCAAAATTCAAAATGACCTGGATAGATTGGAGAGCTGGGCCAAGGCGAACAAAATGAAATTGAACAGAGAGAAGTGTAAGGTCCTACACTGAGGTAGAAAAAATGGAATACAGAAATATAGGATGGGGGACACGTGGCTGGATAGCAGTACGTGTGAAAGGGATCTAGGAGTCTTCATAGACCACAAGCTGAACATGAGTCAGCAGTGTGATGCAGCAACCAAGAAAGCCAATGCAATTCTCAGCTGCATCAATAGGAGTATGGTGTCTAGATCGAGGGAGGTACTGGTACCACTCTACTCTGCTTTGGTTAGACCTCATCTTGAATACTGTGTCCAGTTCTGGGCACCCCAATTCAAGAAGGATATTGACAAGCTGGAGCAAGTCCAGAGGAGGGTGACCAAAATGGTGAAGAGTCTGGAAGCCATGCCCTATGAGGAATGGCTTAGAGAGCTGGGTATGTTTAGTCTGCAGAAGAGAAGGTTAAGAGGGGACATGATAGCCATGTTTAAATATTTGAAGGGATGCCATGTAGAGGAAGGAGAGGGCTTGTTTTCTGCTGTTCCAGAGACCAGGACAAGGAGCAATGGATTCAAGCTGCAGGAAAGGAGATTCCACCTGAACCTCAGGAAGAACTTCCTGACAGTCAGGGCTGTCCGGCAGTGGAATGTGCTGCCTCGGAGTGTAGTAGAGTCTCCTTCCTTGGAGGTTTTTAAGCAGAGGCTTGATGGCCATCTGTCGGGATTGCTTTGAGGATGTTCCTGCATGGCAGGGGGTTGGACTGGATGGCCTGTGTGGTCTCTTCCAACTCTAGATTTCTATGATTCTATGATTCTATGGTGTTTCCAAATTAAGGACATGTTTCATTAATTTGAAGTGGGGTCTGGTTTTTCATCAGTTCTTCTGGCCTGTGGAGGCTTGCTTGGGACCTCTTGCATGTGTGCACAGTCCCAAGCCTTCCTTATAAAAAGAGCAGATCCCCTGGTTGAATTAATGGAACTTGTCTGCATTGCAAGCGTCAAAACAGCAAGTTTCTATCAGTTTTTCTAGCCTACAGAAGCTTGCTTGGGACTGCGCATGTGCTGCTTCCAAAGGAAGCTCAGAGGGGAAAAAGATGCCAAGTCAGCTGAGAGACTTTACGAACAGCACGTGCATGTGGTCCGCTCCAAGTGAGTTTCTGTAAGTCCTGCATATTCCCTATAGTAGATGAGTTCTGGTTTTTGACCATTTCTGCTTTCTGACAGTACGCCGGTCTGTAACCTATTAATTAAGCAGGGGAAGCCTGTAGATTAGTATGATTATCTCTCCTATATTGCAGTGCAGAGAGAGCTAGTGTTGTGTAGTAGTTTGGACTAGGGGGTTACACTAGGACTGGGTATCTAACCTACATTACAGTATGAATAAAATGCAGTTTTATTTAAATGTAACTGATTGTATATACAACACATCGAAAACTATAAGAACAACGTGTTGTTTGCCAGCATGGTGTAGTAGTTTGAGCATTGGACTATGACACTATGAGACCAGGGTTCAAATCCCCACTCAGCCATGGCAACCCACTGGGTGACCTTGAGCTAATCACACTCCATCAACCTCAGAGGAATGCAATAGCAAACCCCCTCTGAACAAATCTTGGCCAAGAAAACCCTGTGGTAAGTTCAGCTTATGGTCACCATGTCAGAAATGACTTGAACATACACAGCAATAACAACAACAATTGCAGTGTAGGGAGTTAAGACAGAGAGAGGGTGGTTTGCCTATGCCACATCCAATGAGTTCAAGGCAGAGGTAGAATTCAAGTCAAGGACATCTTGTTTTGGAGCTTTGTATCTTAGTCATTGCATTACACCAGTCTACAATTTGCATTGGGTTTATTTGTTCATGAACCTTTTTAAAAACATTGTTTTGTGCTTGCTTTCCATTTTACAGCTCAGAAGTCTTTAAAACACAGGCGAGTAAAACATTTTGGATATGAATTCCGGTATGATACCAACAATGTTGATCGAGACAGACCGTTATCTGGAGGTGAGTAGTCAGAATGTCCTTTATGTAATTCATAGTATCCTCAGTAGTTTGGTAACTGTGGCTGTAGTCCTTTGCATGCTTGTGTAGGAGTCCTGTTGAAATCAGTAGAACTTACTTTTGTCTAAACATGAAAATGCAGTTACACGATATGGTCTCAGTGACTATAAGAGTGCAAACCTGTAACTGTTTTGAGAATTTTTTTTAATGAAAAATACTTTACAAGTGCTCCGAAATAAGTAAATAAAATTTAGTAAGTAAGTAAATAAAAATGTTCACAGATTAGTGAATCCCTTTGATTTTAAAAGAATTTAATTCCAGATAAACAGGAATGTAGACAAGATATGGTTGAGGGACTCAGACAACTCCTCATGAGAAGAAATTACAAGATTTGACCCTTTTTAGCTTACAAAAAAAGTGAAATATAAGTGAGGGACATGATACAAGCATATAAAATTTTGCATCGTTTGGAGAAAGTAGATAGGGAAAAGTTTTACTTTATCTTCTGTTCCTAGAAATTGGGGTCATCCAGAAAAGCAACTTGGTAGGAGTTCCAGGACTGTTAAAAGGAAGTACTGTGTCACACAAGCCATAATTAAATTACGGAATCAACCACCGTACGTTATAGTGATAGTCCCCAATGTAGATGGCTTTAAAAGGGGCTTAGTGGAGGATAGTACTATCAGTGGTTTCTAGTCATAGAAAATGGTATTGGAAACACTATTATCACTGTGTGCCAGTCCTTGGGAAGCATGAGCTTAAAGGTCCTATTGCACTCATGTCCCACTTGCTGGCTTCCAGAAACTAGCAAAGGTCACAATGGGTTGACTGTTCTGGGAAACAGGATGTTGGACTAGTTAGGGCTGTATCTCTCTGTGTTTTTAAGCATGCTTTATATATGAGTGGACAGTGGCAGTCCTATTATGAAGATATGTGCAAAAGACATGTGAAGAAAATATGTGAAAATTTTGATATGTTTGCTTTATGGTATATAACTGTATGGAGTGTAATGTGTTTAACTATATAAGAGAAACATGCAAAATGATGAAATGAGGTTAGTGTACTTGAGATATGAAAACATATTTATTTATTATTTATATTTAGGCAACACCTATAAAGCTAGTTAGGCATGTCTAATCATGCAGTTTTGATTTATTTAAAATGTATTCATTTATTGGGAGTATAATCACACTTTCATCCAAGGGGCTCAAGGTGGCATACTCCTCCCCCTCCCCATTTTAATTCTCAAAACAATCCTGTGCCTGAGAGAAAGAGAGAGAGAATGATAAATCCAAGATGATTATAACCACCATACCATGCTGATGAAAAAGCATGTATAAAGGTGAATGATAATTGGCCTAAATACAATTGCTGTTTCCATCTGGAGTAGACCCAGTGAATCAGTTGCTGAATGGTAACCAAATATGTATGTAAATCCCATTGATTCAACAGGTCTACTCTGCCTTGTACTAGCAATTGTATTTAGGCTGTGTTCTCTAATGGCTACCTTTTATAATATATTAATCAGTATTAAGTTGTTGGTGTTCAACTTCGGTTCTCTGTTATGGAGAATCTTGGGTGGGATAGAGTTGTAGAAAAATGGCTCACTTATATCTTTTGCTTTAAATGTCAGGTCTGCCAGATATCTGCAACACTCTTCTTGCAAAATGCCTGAAGATGGGATATATTAAAGAGTTTCCTGATCAACTGACTGTAAATCAGTATGAACCTGGGCAGGGTATGTACCTGTGTCCATGCCTTAACGTGACCAATCCAGAAGGTGAAGCCAGCTTAAGAAAGGAGACTTGATCAGTTTTTGAGATGTAATAAGATTTAGGGGATGAGGCAGTTACTTACCTGTATTGAGCAAACAAGACCACATGTCTCTAGCTGATACGCAGCTCACTCTTAAAACTGCATTCTTATACTTCGCTAGGAAAATAGGAAACTGCATTATAACTAGTTAGACCATGGAGTCTATCTAGATGAGTGTTGTTTATTTACACTGATTGGGAATGGTTTTGCAGGGTATGACATCTTTCCCAGCCCTTAGTGGAGATGCAGGGGATTCTGTATATAAAGTGTTTGCTTTGTTGCTGAGCTATAGATTTCCCTCCTTGCCCTCTGTTTAGTTCAGAGATACAAAACGTGTACCTCCAGATATTGTTGGGCTGCATCTTCTATCATCCCCAGGCATCATACCCAATGGTGAAGAATTCTGGGAGCTGCATTCTAGCAACATTGGGAGGATTGCATGGTTCCCATCTCTTGTTTATTCAGTTGTGAAGAGGAAGAAGAAACATATCATACATTTTGTGTCACTGCGCAATATGGAAGAGCAGGAAGAGGAATCAGAGGGTGGCATTTTGGGTGAAAAATAAATGCCCACTCTAAGATCTAAATTACAGTTGAAACAAAGGATGAGCAAAATGGAAACATCCAGATGCTGCTGGGTGGCAGCTCCCATTGGTCATGGTCAACATGAGGGACAATGGGAGTTGCAGTCCCACTGGACAGCTGTGCATTTCCCATCCTAAACCTTGCAAGTATTGTTCACTTGGTTCCTCAAGTAAAGTTTTGGTTAGAAGGACTCTAGGGAATGGAATAAGTTTCAGTGTCTGTGAATATACAAAAATAGAACTGATGGTGAATTGAACTTGGAAAATGCATTTCAGTATCCATTTGCTTTATTTTATAGGAATCCCTCCTCACATTGATACGCATTCTGCTTTTGAAGATGAAATAATCTCTCTAAGTTTAGGAGCTGGGGTAATGTATATATTTCTTGGTATTTTTCCTTCTCCATTGTTTAGAGTTCAGACAAGCTGTGGGCTCCCAAGGAAAACTGGATAACAATAAATTTGCATCTGGTGACTGCAAGGCCTAATGAAGGAAGGACGTCTTAACTTAAAATTTAGGCTAGCTAAAAGCTTTTAACTTTGTGACTTACTTTTATGTGCTGTTTTTGGAAGTAGAAGCAGTTCCCCTGAGTTCTCAAGAAGAACTGTTGAATCAAGGCAAGAATAGTTAAGAAGGTGAGGAAGATGACACTGAGGAGATATTTATGGCAGCAGGAGTGCATAGGTTAAAGGAAGAATGGTTTACAGATATTTCTGAGTGGCAGGTGGCTTATGCTGTTGGAGGATGGGAAAATGGTATTGGTGCTTTTGCTGGCTCATTAGAACACTCGATTAATTTCTTCTGCCAGAGCATTTCAACAGATAAGGAGATGTGAAAGTGGTCCTGTGGCCCAAATTTGGCTTGCAGAGGTTCTCTTATGGATTCTGCCCCCTCTGCCAGGCTAGCAGAGATGTAACACTGTATTAATCTGGCTTATTTTAGTACTAAACTAGAGCCCTCCATGGGTCTTTAGAGAAACATACTTGCTACATCTTGCAATGCCCCACCTCGACTTAAAAAAAAAAGGATTAAAAAAAATTGGCACCAAATTCCCCACATACCCCTCTAAGCATGGGATGCAGTTTTGTCACATTTGCCCACATGGGCTATTTCACCTTTCCTGGGCATAAAAGGGCTGGGATCAAACTTCTTTAAGAGTTCTGGGATGACCTACAGACCTAAAGAATGCCTTGAGGGGATTGAATGTGGCATGCAGAATGCACTTTTCCACCCCTGCATTAAACTATAGTGTTACTGAGCTTGGTTGAATCTGGGGCATAATTGGCTGCTAAGGGATAATTGGAAATACTTGTTTCCCATTTTAAGCTAACAACAATTTGTCTTTGTGTTCAAGCCATGCCCAATTGTGATCAGTTTAAAATATGTTTTATTAAAAGAAGCCAAGATGAAGTTGTGAGTTTTGAGGTTGGTTTGTTTTAGTAAACCATAGTTTCTAATTCAAATGAAACATCAAACTGAAATTTGTTTAAGGCAGTAAGCATAATCTTTGAGTCACTTAGCAGTTGTGCTGCTAAGAGAAAGTCGGTAGGTGTGCTTGTGCACAGTGGTAGGTAATGTTGTGCCTTCCAGATGTTTTAGACTTGACTGTGTTGGCTAGGTACTGATGGGAATGGTAGTCCAAGCTTTCTGGAGGGTTCTGTGTGGGTGGCATCTTGTTTAGGTTTACAGCTAAACTGAGCCAATATGTGTAGCTCTTATGCAAAGGATGGACAACTGCAAGGGGGCCAGGTGCCACTCCTCTCCTGACCTTCTTGCAGACTGCACCCTCCAAAAGTGTTTACAAATACTTCTCTCTTCTTCTGAGTCCTTCTCAGAAAGGCAGCTGGAAGTGATGTTATATCATTTTGACAACCCCAACAAAAGTAGATTCTGGGGCGGCCTTCTGTCTGCGACTGGAATACTTCACATGTTTGAGGGTGATTTCTGCATGGTTTTCAGGCAAAAGATGCCCCCCAATTAAACTGAAAATAAAAAATGGGGGGTTTGGGGGTACTGACAGTGCCAAAAATGTGAGGTGGTGTGTCGCCCATGAGCCCTACTTTGCCAATTCCTACCCTGTAGGGTATTGCTGAACTGGGCTAAACCTGTTTGTAGGACACTGGTTTATTCCTTGGGTTCTTTGAGATGGTAGATCAGAACTTCTCTTGGTGCTTCAGGACAGCAGAATCTGTATGTGGTATTGTTCCAAGCTGTGATCATTTATAATTTCAGACCCTTGCTGACAGTTCAGACAATTTAAAAAAAACCACAAAAACAGGTCTTAAAAATAAGTTGCCAAAAGGAGGAAGAAAAGCTTTTCCTTCTCTTTGCTCTATAGCCATCCCAGCCTCACCTGTTGAATTTTTAATCCAAGCTGAGAATTTCTGAGCAACTCTATTGCCTGCTGAATTTCTGCAGGGAGCTGTGCTTAAGAAGCCTTTGTAAATAATAAAAGCGTTGTTTTATACAGCTGGTTTATTTTTAAAATGTACTGTCGCTGAAGTTTTCTTTTCACTCCTTGCATCTTAGCTGGTCCTGAGCCAGAAACCTTTTTATCTAAAAATGCTTTTTTATCTTCTGTCATTGACTGTTATGAAGGTCGACATTGGTGTGACTGAGAGTGAAAGGTAGAGGTGGAGAGGAAGCCTATGTGTTTCCAAGATTATGTAGTTGACACAGTGCAGTCCAATTGTTTAAAACTGATTGCTTAAACTAGGAACAGAGACCCTTTGGCCCTGTGGGCTTAATCTGGTTTGTGTATATTCCCTCCCTGACCCTTCCCCCTCTGCTGAATAATCTCAGCTTTTTATCTTTGAATGGTAATTGGAGTTAACACTGAGGATGACTTGGTTCCTGCTTGGAGAAGTGCTAAGTATCCTGAGAGTCCTAAGCTTGTGGTGGGTGAAGCCAGCTCTGAATCTTGTCGCTTCAACACAAGTGGGCAACTTTGGCAGAATTGAGGGCTAATTTTTTGCTCCTAGGACCCTCAAGAGTTTGTGTGTGCATAGACTGGCAAAAATGTCTCCATAATCAAAAACAAAATATCTACTTCTAGTTTTGAGAAACGGGCATTTTGATGTTAACCCCTGTAGGAGGACCCTGCAGGCTGTTTAAAAGGCAAATGGACTGTTTGTCATCTATTTATTTATTTATTTATTTATTTATTTGGCCGGGAAATGGGCACTCTGGTGGAGTTAGAGATGTGTTTGAAGGCTTGCAAAAATATCAGTAGGGTCTGCATGTTGCCCATCCCTACCTCAAGAAGGGGAAGCCATGGACTGGGCAAAGCTCTTCTTGAACCTTGTGGCCTTGTGGCCTTGAAGCCCCAGCTGGTGTTTTGGGGTTGGGTGATATCAGGGGTTGTGGTTGACCTCTAGAATCAGTGGATTTGGCCTACCCTGTGCTCAATGAAGACTCCACCTCTTGGAGTGTGATTGGTTCTTTCAGGCCATCCCCAGGCCCAAGACATTCTGGTTTGGATTCCTGTCTTGTCTCTTCTCAACATGAGGAAAGCCAAGAAGCAAATCCTCCCTATCTCCATTTATTAATTGGAGATAGCAGGCATTCCTTTCAGGACAGAACAGGAATGCAGCTTAGAAGAAAGGCATGGGGCCCAATTGGGAAAGCTCTGGGGCCCACATCAGGCCCACATGCTGAAGTGTTCTAAGATGGCAACTTCAACTGATTATGAGTTAAGCTGATCCAAACTTGGAGTCTTGTTTCAGAGCATTTTAAAAAAAAAATTGAAGAGAGATAACTTCTGTAAACAGAACTGTTATAAGTTCTCTTCTCTTGCTACTTTTTCTAATTCACAAAGCAACGGTTAGCGTGTGGAAAAGAGCATAAGATGTCATATTGTCATCTGTTAACAGGAAGGGGTGTATTCCTGTTTCACTGCTTATAAGTTCCACTTAGATTTTGTCACGTGTTTGGTAGTTAAATCAAAATAAATGTAATAGTTCTTCAGATGAGGCCAACACTTTTATTCTTCTCTTAGAAGACACCTGTGAGATACAACTCACATCAACAAAATGCTCTGAAACGCTTATTGAATCCATGTAATGGTGCCATTTTTCAACAGAACACTAATTCCCTATTTACTTATGAGCCATCTTCTGAATAGCCAGTTATTGCACTGATAGCATTTGTATCTGGCCATGCACTTATTCCTGATGATTCTGTAATGTGTTTTGCATATTGGTGTCCTAATTGTAAACAAACAGCATAGACTATTAGGGTGATTGTAAAGGATTTGGCAAATTAAAAAAACTATGTAAATGATTCAGGCGGGTAGAAAGAATACATTATATTATAAGCTGGAGCTGGAAGCTTCCTGATCAGATAACTAGACGTTGTTATCTGTTTTTACTGCTCTAGTTTTTGCTTTGATAACAGGAAATTAAATATAAACTCTTCATGATTTACAGTGTTCTTTGTGTAGAAATCCTACCAGTCTATGTAGTGGTATGTTGTAGTGATTATATTTTAAAAATTGCTTTTGCTTTCATCCTGCTCAATTCAGCATGAGATCGGCATGCAGAGTTAGCTTTCTCCAAACACAGCCAATGGAGATGAGCATTCACTGCTTTATCTGCTCTCCCCTTTCTCTCTCTTTTGTTGTTCATGCATGCTTGGGAAAGGATTCTGGAGGCAGCTGCTGTTTATCCTGTCTATTATAAGCAGACACACATAACTGCAATAGGACTACCTAGAGTAGAATTCTGCTTTTTTCCAGCTCAAGTTCTGTTCCTTGCATTTTTATGGCAGAAACATGCTGCAACCTGATGCTGAAAGTCTGTGTTTCTCTAACCCTCCTTCACCACCACCCTAGTGCCAATGCTGCTTTAAAACTTTCAGCTAGACAGGGAACAAGGAGGAAAGGTGGAACAGCTGGATGGATGTAAAAAGCCTTGTAAATATGGACTTCATTTTCAGAGGCTTTGTTAATGAAGATGTGCTTGTATTTACCTGAGCCCCAGGTAACTGCCTGGATGCATCATTTAATACATATGGGAGATTCACAGCCTTCTCTAATGCCTCCAGTTGTCAACTGTAGTCAGGTCTGTAGAAATCTTCCTAGCTTATCCTCTAAAAGTATTCGCTCTATTTGAAAAGGTCTTTAGCCATGTAAGCTTTCTCCATTTTGCATGTTATTTCTTGTCTGTTAAAATAACTTCCTGACTTATGCTGAATCATGTTATGTATCTGCATTTATAATGAAAAAACCACACCGTGGAAGTTGGTAAACCAAAGCTGAACATTCTTCCGAAAAGGTCAGCATGCCAGGTCACTGGCACTGTTAAATAGCCTGGCTCTGGAAGCTTGCTGTGGTCATAGTTGCGAAGTCTGCTGCAAGTCCAAGACTTGGCAGTGGTTAGATTAGCTCTCACCCTGCCCCAGTTCAGAGGGAATCAAGACAGGATAATCAGCATCTCAGATTGTTCCCAGTAGGCCCAGCAACCATACAATAATGTCTATTAAGTTGTTCCAGCAGAGCCCAGAGCTGGGCTGATCCTTAAGTGGACAGTTGGCCTTCTTGAGCCTTGTTGGGTCCACCACCATGCTGCCTGAGGCCTTGTCTCTTACTTTTGTCAGTGCACTCTGAGGCCTGTTTCATCAGCTTCAGAGTGTTGTCGAGCAGGGGCAGATTACAGTGCTTCTTGTCTGAGTCTTGTAATGCAGCTTCTGCTGAGTACAGATTTTCGTATTCCTGCAGGCATTTATGAACTGATCGTTTTGTGTAATGGGTTTTCCATTTTAGTGCTGTACTGTGTTTAATCTATGCCTGCATGTTATGTTTTATATGGTTTCAGTTCTATGAAGAGTTTAATATTATTTTAATCTTAGCTTTTTATATGTTTTTAGCTGTATGTCATTTTACTTGACTCCCTATAAGCCACTTTGAGTCTCATTATTGTAGAAAAGGCAGAGTGTAAATAGATATATGATTAGATGCACAGATTGATTTCTAAGAGGGGGGCCTGGTTCTCAGGAGTTTTTAGAGAGCTGGGTCTTGGGTTATGGGAGGCTTATGAAGTTATCCTGGCATGTAGCCTTCTTCCTAAATTGTGTAATTTAGGTAATCAGGTCAAGGATTTGAGATCCTGGTTCCTAACATGTGTACACGATGCCTCCAAGTTCTCTTTCAACAGCCCTGCCTGGTTTGTCTGTGGTTCAGGTTTTCAGTGTGACCTTCAGCCATGAAACAAATAAGCACTTTACGAGCTTATTGCAGTCATCACATTACTGAGGCCAACAAGTGTTATTATTTTCTTGTCACAGATAGAAAAGTCCAGAGTGCCTAAATATCTCTCAAGAAGCTTCTGAGAAGGCATGTTATTATAACAAGGATTGTCTAGATCTTGAGTGGGCCTTGTGTGGCCTGCAGGTACCCTGTTTGTGGGTCCTGGGCACCCCTGAAACCTCCATCACTGAAAAGGTTGGACAGGTCATAATGCCTCCAGAGGCTTCCTAGGGATGCTGTTTTCATTTCACTGCTTTTACCTCTTGTGGGTACCTTCTTGAAGCCCAGATTAGGTTTTTCTCAGATAAAAATGGGTGGCTGGTGCTCGCAGGGGTCCAAGGTGTGATGGAAAATGTGGAATGTATCACTATAACTATGTAGTGTGATTGGGCCCGGGATTAAATTAAGGGTACACAGAAAGTAGATGTGGATCTAGTGGTAGAACTCTTGCTGCTTTGTGGCAGAACAGCCAGAATACCCTTTTCCCAATAGCATAGCAACAGCAGTAACAAAATGAAACCTTTCCTCATTATAGTGCTGAAATGAAGAAGTCCTGGAGTAACTTGGATTTTTGTGTGGGAGGGCTCTGTTTGGAACCAGAATACCTGGGCTCATAATTCTTTAATTTTAAATGCGTGTCTTTTGCATTGGAGTAGATTTTGAGCAACTAGAGACAATAAGAAAGTAGATAGTACATACCTGCCCCCCCCGCTAAATAAACTGTGTGTTCTTTGTGATTCAGATGTCCATGTGTTACATAGGCATGTGTGCTGTTTCTTTCTGGTTGATAACCTCTGTTCTTGGAAAATGCCAAGCGTAAAGCATGCCTGGAAAACAGTGGTTTCTTAAGCTGCTTGGCTAGGTATTGCTGTTATATTCACAGCCTCCGTATGGTGTCTCTAGAGATGTGTAAACTGCCTGCCAGCCTTGTTGCAAGAGCAATGGCTTTAACTCAACTTTAGCTTGTGCAGTGAGCTGAACAAGAATAAGACCTGCCTTGCAATGAAAGGGGAGAATCTGTAATTTGCTAAAAGCCTCACAATCATGAGTGAGATACAGCCAAGCTAGCAAAAATAGATGTGTCACTGTGTACATTTGTGTATTTGTGTGTGTGTTTCTTTCACAGATGGCTAAGGTCCTTACCTTATTTACAGTCAGGGCTTCTGTGATTTTGATAGAAATGCGGGAAACAGGACATTAGTCAAGATTACCTTTTCCCACTCTCCAAAGGCAATGAATAGAAGAACTTCACTTGCTATATTTCTGTTTGTTGTGAAGCTCTTAACAGCACAAGAGCCTTGAAAGAATTAAAAAAAATACAGCAACACTTATAAAAATGGACTTTGAGAAATCCTGGGAAATTTAAATATACTCAAAACCCCTTTTAAATTTGTGTACTTTCGGTGGGCCTTAAGTTGTACATCTTTCTCTGGATTGTACCTCTATGTTTTTTCCAATGAGGCATCGTAGGCAGTTCCATGTACTTGGCGCCTGCAAACTTTCAGATTTGTGATGAACAGAACAATTTTATCCTTGGAATTGTGAAGGGGAAGACGAATTGGTGATGGAAGCTTTTGCACTGTATGATCTTGGGTGTCTTTATGTTTCAACACAATGATATGAAGTCAGCAGTTTATTTTAATGACATACTGGTCAATATTTCTAGCATTCTGACCAAGCAATCTAGCACTGAAGGAAACATACACTTTATCATTTATAGCAATTTTGGAAAGTCTACCTAGCAGCAGCATATATCAACATATAGCAGATCACAAGAGTACATTGGATATATTTTAGCTAATAATTAAATAGCAGTCATTAACCCATGACAGAAAACTATTGAGCAAGCATCAAGCCAAAATTTTTCATATTGAACCTTTTACGTTGCAGATTTTTATTATTAGTAGACTCAGTCAGTGGTAGGCTCAAAATGTTCTGGTGATGCTTAATCTGCTTTTCCTTGAGATTCCTAAGAGATTGATAATAGCTTCTAAGACATCTTAATAAAAAATAGAATGTTCTCCTGCTCACACATTAAAAGCCTGATTGAACAAAAATGTTTTTGCTTGTTGGCCAGCCTAGCCTCCTGTAGAAGAGAGTTTCAGAGGATGGGAGCAGCCACTGAGAAGGCTCTTTCCTGTGTCCTCACCCAGCAAGCCTGGGGTGGTAGTGAGACTGAGAGAAAGCCTTCCCCTGCAGGATCTTTAAACTTTGGCAGGTTTCAAGTAGTCTGGATCTAAGCTGTATAGGGCTTTATAGGTCATGACCAGTGCTTTGAATTGTGCCTGGAAATGAACCAGTAACCAATTAAGCAGTTTTAACAAGGAAGTTATATGCTCCTTATAACTGGAGCTGGTCAGCTTTCTGGCTGCAGCATTTTGAACCTGCTGAAGATTAACAGGAGTTTTTTTTATTCAGATAGACTTTTAAAACTGAAGGCTTTTAACAAAGGGCTGTAAGTGCTATATTGTTTTAAATGGTATTGTTTAAATGTTAAAATATTTTTTAGAATGTATGCTTTTAATATGGTTATAGTTTAGTTTGGTTTTGTATGTTTTTAATTGTAATCTCTTTACTGTGTAAGCTAGTCTTGAGTCCCAGTTTTGGGGAAAAGATGCATTATGAATAAAGATGATGATGATGATGCCTGCTGAAAGTCTGTCTTCTACACAGCCTTTAAAGGTACAGAGAGCATCTCCAGTTTTCATTCTGGCAGCTGTAACTTCTGACCTTTCCTCATCAATAGCCACTGATAGGGCACACTGGAAGTTGCAGTCTTACAACATCTGGAGTGCCACATGGTTATCAACCCTGGCTTAGGAGCCTAGGATGTTGCCTTCTGACACATGTGGCTATTTATCCATCTAATCTAATATTGTTTGCTCTGGCTGGCAGGGCCCTCCCTGAGGTCTCAGGAACAAGTCTTTCCAATCATATCCAACTGATGCATTTAACTCAGGGGTGGACCACTTGTTTGCAGGTGTTGATGGACTGCCACTTCTATGAGCCCTAGTTAGTATAACCAGTGGTGAAGGGTGATGGGAACTGTGGTGAACACCATCAGGAGACCCACAGATTCCCTATCTCAGAATTAACTGAAGGTGAAATCTGCCCATCTTTGTGGTTGTGTAATTGTCTACTAGCCTATTTGTGAACTGCAAGGCTCCTGACTTTTTCTGAGGAATGCTTTACAGCAGCAGGTATCTATGAAAATAAATGCTTCAGTGTGTAGTGAATGTGGCCTTTCCCAGAAGGAGAGCACATCTTAACTCAGTCAGAGGACACCTGTGTTCTCTCTTCATTAAAAAAAAGAAAAAGAAAATCAGAAAGCTATTGTGCCAAGAGCAGACACTTGCCCTAGTTTATTTCTTTTGTCTCTGGTTACTAACATTCCCATAATTCTGTAAAAGACTCATCTTGCAAAACTCATATCCTACTGGTGCTTCCTCCTGATCAAGTTTTTGTTATTTTGTTTATCAAAATCTTCCTGGTGCTGCTGAAAAGACAAGGTTCCTTCTTTTGTACAGAATTTTCAGTTGAGACTCCATGCTGTCAACCAGATGAAAGCAGACTTCAAGCTTGTGGAGCTTATTCTATTCTATTTATTTATTTTTTATGAGAATCCTAAATTCTACCAGTTGGAGTCCAGTAGCTAGGGGCTGGTAGAACCAGATTTAAAATCAAGAGGCAAAACCAATTTCTTTCTGCAGCCCTATATTTTACAGGTGAGGAATTTAAGGTTTATAGATGAATAAATTAACACAAGGTGAGCCATGGCAGAGAGATACTTTGACGTTATTTATCATTTTACTTGCTGTTACTGAAGTGTTAGAAATCAGGAGTCCTTGCCAATCTCCTGCAAATTACTCAAAGATCAGTAGATCCTAGACAGATCCTGCTGTAAAATTCTTCAAATCATCTTATTCTCACAGAAACTCATACCTGTCTCCTCTGCCTGTGCTGAGGGCTTCTTCTAAGCAAGGTTCTGTCTTCAGTGAAAGTTAACTTTGGACACCCACTGAGAAGGATGACATAGAGAAGGATTTGCGTAACAGAAGAGTCAGCAGTCTGCTGCTGGATCATACTGTGCAAGCAGATACCACCAACCAGGCAAAGCACTTCATATGGAACTTCTTTAACAAGGATCATCTTCATATTGTCTTTCTGATAATGGTCTCATTGCACCACTTGCTTTACCCCAGAACATAAAGCTGATTTGTTTTGAAACAGAGTTTAGAAAATGTGAACTTTTCATTATCCTGTTGTCCTATTGATTGGTTTTTCTGCAGTTTGGCACATCTTGTTACACAGCGAGCCTTATAGTGTTTCCACTGTTTCTGGTACCCCCATCTGCAGATATCTTGAAGGTACCAGATCCTGTCTGATCTTGGAAGCTAAGTAGAGTCAGGCCTGGTTAGTACTTGGATGAGGAACTGCCAAGAAATATCAGGTGCTGGTGGCTATATTTTAGAGGAAGACATTAGCAAATCACTTCTGAACATCCCTTGCCTAAGAAAACCCTTTGAAATTCATAAGACGATTAGTGACTTGAAGTCACGTACTCACACCCTATCTCTAAAGGGGCTGACAACCTGCAGGACTCACCTTTCTTATGATGTTATCAAAAGCATTATATGAATTTGCAGAAAAGCAGACTATGAACCATGGATTCCAGTTTCCTAAGAATTTCAGCTTTCACATTTTTAAAAGGCCACATCTAGCTCCTGTGATCGCAAATACAGAAAATATATGAGCAGTTCATAGTGAAATTATCTCAAAAATAAGAGAACTGAGCAGGAGGCAAAGAGTTGTACTTTTAAAGATATTTTTATTTCTCTGTGTGTGTCAAAGCCATCTTAATCACAACTTGGCAGCAGAAATTCAGGGAGCATATTAAAATCTGAACTTGGAAGTAGAGGGGTAAATTCTATTTAGACCATGGGCAGAGCTCCAGCCCTCAATATCCTGTCCATTTCTCTTTGTAATACAGTCTTGTCATTCTGGGATAGATGGTTATCTATAGTTTGTCTATTTTTAGAAATAGAACTGGAAACAGTAGTATGGGACAAAATGGCTGAGACTGAACTTAATGCCAGAGGCCCTTTCACACTGCACAGTTGTAGCAGTATGATTCCACTGTAACTGTTTAGATTCATCCTATGGAATCCTGGAGTTTGCAGCTATTTGTTGTTGTGTGTCTTCAGGTTGTTTCCAACTTATGGCAACTGTGTGGTGAACTTATCTTGGGGTTTTCTGGGCCTGAGACTATTTGATATGCCCAGTGTTACCCAATGGGATCACATGGCTGAGCAGGAAATCCAATTCTGGTCTACTACACCATTCTGGCTCTCAGTTTGCAGTTTGGGGCAGAGTACAGTATTTAGAATGCTCAGCCAGAGATCTCTAGTAACTCACCAAATTCTTAATTCCAGGACTCAAGTGGTATCGGAATGTTATAACTGTGTAGTGCGAAGAGGTCCCAAGACAGTTCTAAGAATAAAATTCAAACAGCAAAATAAGAAGATGGATTTTATTGACAAGGAGTGAGAGGAAGTAGATAGTTATTTTCAAACAAAAACCTTCTTTTAGAAATATAATGCAATAGCCAGAAAATAATGAAGCATAGATAGCCTAGCTATGCACACCAAAACTAGGGGAGATCTTCAGGCAAGAGGAATATATATACCTACACAGAATATAAGATTTTATATATGTAGCCTAGTGCACATTGTTAGCTACAGTTACATAGCATGGATGTAAGAAGATTGAGTAGCAATGTAGCAGCAAAGAACATGTACAGAGTTGTTTCTTTTTAAATCCTCTTTGCCCAGAAGGGCCACAATGGATCATTTGACCAATTAAGAGACCAAAGGAACCAAACTTTCTAGCCAAAGGCTGACATTTTTGCTCCTAGCTTCTAGAATACTTTCACATGGGAAGGCTTGAAATGACCTTGTAGGTCTCTTGTAGACACCTTGGTGTTGAAAAGACAAATTGTAATGCCTAAAAGCTGTCACAGATAACAAGCTGAATGGACACTAAGCTGCTGAGGAGCTATTTAGATGCTCAGCTGTACTCAGTTGTACTCTATTATGACACTGTGATTAGGAGAATATCATTCTTGGGGCAATTTGATTTGAAGCACTTGCTCAGTGGTGCCTGACTGGGTAATGAGATCCACTGGGAGACTTCAGAGCCTTTTGTGATACCTGTCCATGTCATCCTTCATCTTCCTTACTGGTTATTTTGTACAATGTATGGAAAAATGCAACCTAACTTCTGCACAATAGGAAAGGACATGCACAGTTAGCATTTATTTGCAGTTAGCATTTCACAGTTAGCATTTATTTGCAGAAATCAAATTTTCTTGTCCCAAAATTAAGCCACAACATTTTTAATGAGTTCTTCTTCTGCTTGAAGGCCCGTTAAAGTGACTGAGGTTTTATGAACTGTATGCACTTTTTATGGGAGAACCATTGCCTATCCAGTGAAGTAGTAAAGAATCTTTAGTTTTCTGTAAGACAACGGTTATTGGCTAAGCTGTCTGCTGTACCTCCTCAAATTAATGCAAGCAGTACGTTCAATGAATGTGCATTTTAGAGCTGCATATCTAGAGTTACTCCTTTTTCTATTGCTGAGACATCTTTTCAGGCGATACTATGACAAGTATATCAAATACAGTATCCTAGCCTTCCTAGCCTAAAAAATTCAATCAGTTAAAATAGCAGTTTAAAATTTTTCACAGTGACTGAACCACTGTTGCCGATAAAATGGAGAAACAGTTGTTTTGTCTTGCACATTGTGTGCTCAATGATGCCCATAGGGTATGTTCCCACTGTTGTGACTTCACTGACTCCCTCCATCTGGGATTGCCAGGTGGCAGACTTTCAGGCATAGTCCATAATTTGTGTGGGCTTTTCCCCCAAAATTTTGTATACGTCTGCCTTAATTTTCTACTTGTTTGTTCCCCTCCTTCTTCTATGCTAGGTAGTCACCAGATGCCTATGACCGGCTTCAAGTTAGTTCAACACAATGCTTTTTAATTCTCATTCACTTCTGTCGACATTTCATCTATATCTCACCATTAACTATAGCTGCTCATAGTTCTGAATTGCTGAAAAATAGGGAAGATGCTCATGTCATCTTCTCCCACCCTAGTGCCTTCCAGATGTTTTGGACTACACCTCCAGGAATTCCTGACCATTATTTATTATGCCTGGGGCCGAGGGAAGTTCAAAACATTTGAAGGGCAGCTGATTGGAGAGGGCTGGTATACCTTCATGGTAAATGGCATCTACTATATATAATGTTTGAAATGCTAAAAGGGCCTTAAGAACAAGGTCCATGCACCAGGTGTTGGGGATAGAAACACAAGAGATACTCACTCTTCTTAAAGATACTTTGGTTAGGATAATTCTCTGCACATCATCTTTTTGCAAGTATGTCTTTTGCTGCTGATTTGAACAAGGGCTGTGGGTTCTGTTTAATGGAGGCCTATTGTGAGGGAGAAATATGTAGCTTTTAGTTGCTATGCAACCACAGTTGTTTCTACAGTAGAAGTGAATATCAGAATTTGCCTAGCAACCCCATATGAATTCTCCTCCTCTTCATCCAAGGTGTCTGTCTGACAGAGAGATATTTTAGGACACTATTTTATCCCTCAAGAGAGAAAATGATTGGCAGTTTATAAAGTTCTCCGTCAGTGGCTTTGCTTCTATAACTGATAGCTGAGCAGTTGGGCCTTTGCTATTCATCTCCTCTTGTTCTTTATTTTAGTTGACATTTTAAACCCATTCCTTACACTTTTCTCTGCCATTCCTGTTTGCTATATTCTTAACCTAAATCATAAAGGATTTGATATCTGGTAGACTTAATTATGCATGTTAGCCTTATTGTTTCTTCTTTCTTTCATTCGTTCTCACAGTTCATTCACTAAATCGGTGTCCAACCTATACATTTTATGATCTGCTGCTGAAAGTGCATTGAGATTTTTTTTTAAATATTAAGAATAATCTTAATATTGGTAAGAGCTTTGTCAGATTTTTTTAAAAAAAATCTTTGTCAGCTATTTTGGGTAAGGTTGATACACAGAGCATGAAATGAACCTGCTGACGCTTACCAGAAATTACCAACAGCGAAGCTTGAACTGTGAAGTCTTAGAGAGTAGCTGTTGCATTTTGGTAATACCTCTGCTCAGGGATTCAGTAAAGAGAGCTAATTTCATCTGGCTGGTGACGTCATTCCCCTTTTATTAAAAGCGTCTACTTTAAGGCTGTGGCAAATTTCATTGTAAAATTTGATACATGCAGATGAAGCTGTGATAGGTAAAACCAGAAGGAGGCACAGTTGATCTTTCGTGTGGTAAAACAAGCTTAAATTGGCAATTTCTACAATTTAGTGATATTGTCTCTTCAGGATTTAAAATTGACTTTGATAATACCTCAACACAGAAACTATAGCTGTATAGTTGTATATATCTGTTGCTGTGCCAGAATACAGAGCTCTGTATATAAGAGGTTCCTTTGAGTCCTGAAAGAAGATTTAGGATGATATGCCTATTACTGCACAGCTTGCAAATCACCAGTTGTATGTATGTGTATTCCTGTGTCTTTGTTTATTTAATATGTACATGGATCCAAGGTGCTATGTTTTTCCTTGTTATTTTGCTTTTAACATAGTGAGAGCCAGTGTGGTGTTGTGGTTTGAGCCTTAGACTACAGCCTTGGAGACCAGAGTTTGATTCTCGGTTCAGCCATGGGAACCTACTGGGTGATCTTGGCCACGTCACATACTCTCAGTCTCCAGAAAACTCCATGACAGGTCACCATAAGTTGGCAACAACTTGAAGGCACACAACAACAACCAGAAAAGCAGTTTATTTATATTTGTCTGATGAAAGAAGAGAACAGAACATTTTAAAAAGTCAAAACAATATTAAGATCTATCAGTCTTGTCTAAATGGTACAATTTTTGCTATTTATATAAAAAATCAGCAGAGACAGAACCAGTTTGACATCCTGTAGAAGGGCAGTCTGCAGTCAGAGACAACTACAGACAAGTTCCTGTTTTATGAGACCACCAGTCTTGCTTCTCTTGGTGAAACCTGCAGATTGCAAGGAGGCTAATACACAAAGAGAGATAGGGGAACAAGCTGTGTGATTTAAAGTGCACATTCTAATCTGCAAGGTCTTTAATAATTTGGGCTATACATACTTTCAGATATTCCTTTTTATGTCATCATAATTGTTAACATATACTGATTGTACCATGTCAAGAGGTAGAAGCAGCATTGATACATGTTTGCAGTCATTTCCCCACAATTGGCAACTTTATTCCCAGAGTTGAGCAAATGTGGGAGAATTTTAGCTATGTACTATGTATATGTTTTATTTAAACTTTTGTTACCTGTCTTCAAATTTTTGTGTAGGGTAATTCTATGTGGCTATCCTTTCCTGGCTTTGACACATTGCCCATGTGGCATGGCAAAGATGGGATGAACAGGATGAAAAGGGAAAGAGATCTGTGGGCTTTCCTTGCCTCATGTGCCAAAATAATTTGGCTGCACTTTGAATGAGTGAGTGAGTGATGAGTTGCTGTTGTTGTGTGCCTTCAAGTCGTTTCCAACTTAGGATGACCCTAAGGATAACCTATCAGTGGTTTTTCTGGGGCTGAGGGTGTGTGGGTCACCCAGTGGATTTCCATGGCCTAGCAGGGAATCGAACCTTGGTCTCCAGGGCTGTAGTCCAATGCTCAGACCACTGCGCCACACTGGGGTGAGGTGAGGGGTACGATTTCCAATTCTGCCTCAGGAAGCAAGATGCTTTGGGCAGAAATTGTTGGATACAGAAATTTCCAATCTGTGTTGAAGGTGAGCAGCAGCATACAAAGCATGCACTGGAGAGACAGGAAGACTCTCCTTGCGAGATTTAAGGAGTAGTTGGTCCATCCCCTAGTCCTTTTGTGTAAGAGGAATTCTTCCAGTAATGCATTTTCAGTAAAGCTCCTCTGTGCTAATGATCAAAAGTGTCCAGGAGACAATGCTTCTTGATTGATTGAAACCCACCATCAGTGTAAAGGGAGATTTAAAACAAGCAAAGCTCTTTGTCTAAGTTGTGTGTATAATAATTGGTCATGGAATATAGGTAATGATTATTAATTATTTCTCTCCCTGTAGTTCATAAGCCCAGCATCTGAGCACACAGAATACAGAAGGATGCAATTGTGAATCCTGTGAATCTTCAAAGTAGTATGTTCCTTATTATAACGGATGTCCGTTATATGAGGGTTGAAAAACTTTGCCTTTAACATATGCTGAATGAGAAGCAAATCCCCTCTCTCTGTATTTTAGGATGTGGGCCCTTCATAAGGAGAGAAATACATGTATTGTTTAATTTATGATTGTGGGCAGTATGTTAATTTAACAGAGAAATACATGCCTAAGTAAACCGAATACTTTCATTTGGTCTTCAGGTATAACAGACTTGTTAATACCTACTTCTTTGTCCCTTATTGTGTTTTTTGGAAACCTGGCAACATTGCTTCAAAGAGTTGTGTAAACTGATGCAGGCTTGTCAAGTAGCTAGTCTGTTGGTCTTGAGGTGTGAAAGGAGTATTATCTGCTTACCTGAAAGTTCTTAAAGCAGGAAATTTTCTGACAGTTTTTTAAAATTATATGTGGAATTATGCTTAAAAGTGTCTGAATGTGCCTTCAAATTGCCTGTCAACTTATGGCAACCTCATAAATTCCAGTGTTTTCTTAGGCAAGGAATACTTAGAAGTGGTTTTGCCGGTTCCTTCCTCTGAAATACAGCCCACAACACCTAATATTCATTGGCAGTCTCCCATCTGAGTACTAACCAGGGCTGAACCTACTTAGCTTTCAAGATCTGATAGGAACTGGTGCCTTTAGAACATTTAGGCTGTGCTTAAATAGCTGTGACTTTATATCACTTTGCAGTGTATGTTAAGAAATAGACTGAAATCCACAAAAGCTCATGGTGAAATAAATCAGTCTTAAATCACTCTTGAAACAAATAGTCTCCTAGATTCCTTCCCCACTTTTGCTTTTATGATATAACAGACTAACAGAGCTGACATGTTAATATAATTTGAAATGCAAAATGGTTTAACTTGTTGTGTGAATTGGTGATAATCTTCTTTTCTTTTTGGTTTGGAATACTGTTAAGTACAAGCATTGTTCTGCCTGCATAATTTTAAGTGTGTAAGCCTTTGACACTTTGGGGTCTAAGTTAAGTCCTTGAGAAATGAAAGATCTTAAAAAGAGTCCTCCTCTGGCTTGGAGCCTAGTATTTCTTTGGATTCCATCCAAGCTTATTGCCACTGGTGTTGCTGTATGAATCTCAGGGTCATTCAGGCTCCAGAAAAATCTTAACTGAGGCTTCTGACGTGATTGCCCCTGCTTTAGTTCTGAGTCAGGCAGCTAATTTGATGGGCTTGGAAGGCAGCAAGGCTCCTCTTTGTCTGAGGCCATATTGCTGGTTTGGATGGAGTCCTAAAAATACCACCAAAACATTTTCCTGTCTGAGGCAAATGACAAGATGGTTCCCCACTTCTCATTCTGCGTGCAGAATGGCAGTTGATTCACATCAATGCAAGTGATGCAGTGTCCTCCTCCACTGCAGTAGTTATTGGTTGCAGGGCAGGATTTCTGGAATACACAATTTTCTATCAGAGAGGAATAACCAGGATCCTGGTACTGCCATCCCCTTTGCACTAGCATCTGCTGCCTGAGGTAGCCACTACACTCTGCCTTAATGGTAAAACCGGTCATATTTCAAATAATATGTATTTCTATTATCAGGCCTTTCAAATTAGTGCATAAATAGAATAAATGAAGCCAAGAAAATTACATTTCACACTAACATACCACTTGGAATAAAAGTGTAGAATTATGCACGTAGAGATAGAACAGTTTCCCCAAATGAGTTTTTAAATAATAAATTTCAAAAGAAATCAATGCTGTTTGTTTGCTTTAATTTCCCATGACTCCTATATGATAATGGTGACCAAAGTGATGAATTTGATTCTCATTTTTGGTTCTTTATAAAGAGTCCTCTTGTTAAGGAATGTTTTCCCTTAAACTTCTAAGTACATTTTAGGAGCTGATTCTATAAAGTGTATAAATCTGTGTAATATTCCCAAGCATGAATTTCAAGGACCCCCAATAGCTCATACTTGCTTCTCACCACAGATAGAGCCCTGGAAATTCATATTTGGAAATATCTCTTCCCCTCTTCTGGCTGACACCAACATTCTAGCTCTTCCCAGGAAGAAAGAAGGAAAGTAAAGGAGGATCATAGCAATCATGTATTTGTCCTAGCTGTATTTGTTCCTGTATGGTTCCCAGTCAAATCCAAGGAAGTTTTAGGTGTTGATATTTCAACTTCCTAAATCCTTGACTGTTGGAAATTACACAGCAACAGGATACTTCCTAGATAATAGCAGGAGATTTCTTGGATGGTGTATTTTAGTCTATCTTAAATTAAACAATATGTGGACATTCCCCACCCCAGTTGAGAGCCATTGCTGCCAGATTGTATACACTTACTTGGTATGAAGTCCTACAGAACTCATTTGGACTTATTCTGGAGCCCTTATTCATGTATCTCTCAAAGAGGAAGCTAACTTATTACAGCGTGGTCTAGCTCTGTATAATCTATATCAGGGTGGGGAACCTCTGGCCCTCCAGATGTTGTTGAAATGCAACTGTCATTGGCCTTCACCTGTGTTCATGCTGTCTAAGACTGATGGCTCTTCATCTGGAGGCAGTAGTTTCCATGGGTTTGGAGAGGAGCAGTAGTTTAGTGGTATTTTTTTTCCTTAAATGCAGGCACTCTTTATAACAGCCGTGGTCTCAAAGAGAGTCCAAAAATGTGGCAGCTGTGTTGGTTCTTGTCAGCAAATACATTCTAACAGTTTTCTTTTCTCGCAGGACCATGTCTTTTTCTATTGCTAATGGGTCTTATTTGCCTTCAAGTCATTTCCAGTTTATGGCAATCCTAAGGTGAACCTATCATGTAGTTTTGTAGGGCTGAGACTGTGCTCATGGTCACGCAGTGGTTTCTATGGCTAAGTGGAGAATTGAACCCTGGTCTCCAGGGTTGTAGTCTAATACTCAGACCAGTACACCATTCTGACTTTCTAGCTGTTGTTTTAGTGTAGTGTTTGGTTCTCATTTGTTCCTTTCATTTTGCGATTTCTTGCTGGTGGAATTTCATGCTGCATTTTTTTAAAAAAAATCCTCCATTTTGTACCCCCCTTTGAGATTCCTGATGGAAAAGCAGATTGAATAAGTTGAATGTGATTCCTTGTTTTCCTTCTGCCAGTTGTGCAGAACTGCATTATTTTTCAGCATTTGGTGAAGCGGGAGTCTCCAGTATATCAGCAGGAGGTTGGGGTTTTGTTCATTAGTTTTTGTCAGCTTCAGGAGTCTGGTGATATATTCCCCTGATCTGTATTCTTGTCAGAAAGAGAGGAGACTCCGAGAAAACCAGTGTACACAATGATGACATGGGACAAGATAGAAAAGGAATAAAATTCCTTGATCAGTTTCCTTTCCTAGGTCTGAGATCCATGAGGAGAGATCTTACACTGCGATCTTATATATTTCTGTCCAGAAGTAGGTAAGGATACCAGTGTGGTATAATGGTTTGAGCAGTGACCTAGGACTCTAGTCCAGGGTTTGGATCCCCACTTAGCTGTGGAAAACCACTGAGTGACCTTGGGCAAGTTGCATTCTCAATCTGAGAGAAAGGCAGTGGCCAGCCTTCTCTGTATAAATCTTACCAAGAAAATCCTATGGAGGGGTTGCCATGAGTTGGAGTGAAGTCACACAATAGCACCAATACATCTAGATATAAGCCCCATTAACTGGATTTTTCTCTCATGTAAGTGAATATAGCAGCCTAATGTTACTGGAAGCCCTTCAGATGTAGCCATGATGGCAGAGAATAATAGGAGATGAAGAAAATGACATTGCAGAATAGAAGATGAAGTTGCAGAAGGATAGCTTGAAATTCCCCAGTGGCAGGACACATCCATTGACTTAAAGGCTGAATTTGGTTTACAGAAGCTATTGGGAGCCATGTTTGGGATGGTGGTGGAGCCAAAGGTGAAAGCGCGGGACAAAAATGTCAAGATATTTTGGCATGGAGCTCTCATTGCCAGTAATTGTAACTTAGTTTTGGGAGAAATGTTTCAACTATTCAGAATGAGAAGAAATCCATAGAAAATCAGGGAACCCACTAAATGGTACCATCATGGAATGGGGGTATGGCCATCAGGGGAATATCAGAGGACTAGTTTTGGCCCCCAGGCCTGAAGTTCTCCACTTCTGGTTCTGGTGAATCCATGGAGGATGAAGTCTACAAGTGCCTGTGAATAGTTGTTGCCAAAACTGCCCAACAGAGGGAGAACCAACGGGCGGAGGGGACGTAAGTGTCATGCCTTTAGCCCAGAAGAGATATCTGGCTAGCTGGAATTCAAAAGAGAGTACCAGATTAGATTTTCCACTTTCTGATCAAACAAGGCGGTTCCTATGTTTTGACATGTTTGAAGAATCAGGTCAGGTCAGAGGGTAGCTGAATTTATTGAGTTCAAAGTATGCTCTAATACTGCTAAAGCTTCCAAAAGATATAATCAAAACAAACACTAAGCAGCAGTAAATGTGTCCTGTTCACAGAGAGGAAACAACTGGAGAAAATGTAGGAGTCTTTTTAAAGACGCTGAGCGTGGGTAGTTGGCGCACTTTAATAAAATAGGCAATGCGGGAAGCCTGACTAAATCA
The DNA here is from genome assembly GCA_948474755.1 of Ctenosaura bakeri. NCBI lineage: Eukaryota > Metazoa > Chordata > Lepidosauria > Squamata > Iguanidae > Ctenosaura > Ctenosaura bakeri. The sequence goes on from CAOLHI010000283.1 coordinate 190,874, forward strand.
CTGGCTTTGTAATCACAAAAGGTGCCTGAGCCCTACATTACTTTTCCTGATGGGATTAAGTTTTTGCTTACATCAGTCAGTGTGAAAGATCGAGAGGCAATGAAAACCATTAAACGCCCTGTCTCAGAAGATGAAAGTTCTCAATAGCAACCGTGCAATAACAAATACTTCAGAGCTTATAGCAGGCATGGATTCTAATTCCAAATAAGCAAGTGGCCAGAGAAGAGAAGCAGGGGCAGCTCCTCACCTGAAGAATTATGGGTATTTCATACACATGATAAAATGGCAGGCCATATATTGAAAATAAATGATGTTTCTCAGTTCTACATAATCTGGGGAAACCCTTCCCAATTGAATGCTCTCTTAATCAGAAGCAGTGGAATTACGGCCATTTCCGTACTACACTGTTATAGTCCTGTTATTTCACTTTCAGTATCCTGTGGAACTCTGGGGCTTGTAGTTTACTGAGGCTAAAGAGCTCTTTGGCTGAGAATTCTAAATGCCCCTTCCTAAATCACAAATCCCAGGATTCCATAGGATGTTAAAAGTGGAATAATAGCTCTATAACAGCATAGTGCAAAAATGGCCTATGTCTGGAAAAGGCAAAGGATTTCTCATCACAGAACATTACATGGAATGATAGATCATTCTGGAAGTTGTTGTTGTTGTTGTTTTTATTTTGAGTATACTCCCAGAACCCTTAGTCACGATGGCCATTCAACATGCTAGCTGAGGGATTATGGAAGATGTATGTCAAAAAATGTAATTTTTCCAAACTTTGAATTGGACACACTTATACGGATATAATAAATGTTCGCAGACTTCTTCCAATAAGACATGTAAAAAGTTATCTCCAAAATAAATACTAACATTAAAATATTGCTGCCAATCATTTTGTCCTTCAGCGAAAGTAAAAAGACCAGTGCTTTTTTTTCTTTTTCATTCTCAGTAATTTTTTTTTATAAAACAACATTTTTTGCTAGCTGAAACTTTTGCAAAAAGTCCCAAAATGGAAAATAACACCCATATACAAAAATGTATAAAAAAGCTTGCATAATATCACACACTGGAGAAACCACTTTTGAAATTTGTATTCTTGAATGCTAAAATGATACGTGCGGCGATTTACTTCCCTACACCCTTCACAGTTCAGTTCTTTCTGAACAGATTTGGCTAACTTCCATGTTATCAGTTATCTGTCTGACTTTTGTCCTTGGTGGATTGGCTTGAACAGCTTGAGCACTACTTAGTGGTGAAAGTCTCACAGTTGTCGAATATATATATATATTTGTTTGAGTGTGGCTGAGGAAATATATTACCAAAAGAAGGCGTAATATTAAATTAAGGGATATGGATTCTTGTGTCCTTTGGAAACAGTATTCATTATGTATGCATGATAACTACAGAAAATATTATGAACTCTTTGATTAAAAATTGTTTGAGGCATTAGGAACATAACTTTTTTGATAGGCTACATTTGACCCACTTCTTCATTTTTCCTGGACTGGAAAACCATTTTTTTTAAAACAAGGAATATGTACATGAGTGAGCAAAACAGAGTTACATAATTAGGAATGTGCAATCATAGTCCTCCAGTTTTAGACTATAAACTCCAGCATCCCTTACCACTGGCTAGGGATGGTGGCAGTAGTACGCCAAAGCCATCTAGAAGAACATAATAACCTAGCCTTGATGTAAAGGTACAGGTTTTTTCAGTGCTTGAAGAACTGATATTAAAATGATACCTTGTTTTTGTGCAATCTCTTGCTGTTAGATGTTTACTAGCTTTTGAAATATATCTGATGAAGCCTCTGATATTTCTGATGAGTTTTGTGGGTCACTTGGATGTCCTGGCACCTTTGGAATTTGGTCCTGTTAAAGGCTTTGCTTTGGAAGAATTATATATTTCTTTTAAAAAGAAATTGGCACTATATCCCTTTAAGATTGTTAAATAGTGAATCACTTAATATTGCTACTTTAATATTGATTTCCTCTCCACTGTCTTTGTTGTACACCAAATGCAACTTCATCTCCAAGCAAGCAGTGGTGAGAAACTTTTATATCTTTAAGAAATGTCTCTTTCTTGCACCTTCTTCTTTTTATAATTTCTTCCTCTCCACCCTTCTTCTACATTATCTGGCTTGTGTCCTATACAACGAGAGCAGTATTTGGAATGCAAGTGCCTGCTTTGATTTCTAGGCATCTTTGAAACGTCCATCACGTAATCTCTCATCATGAACGTTGGTTCTAGCGTCATGTTTACGCTGCAGAGGGGTATTATTAGCTTCACACGTCTCTCTATCTCATGCTTCAAGGGAAGGAGATGGGTGTGAAGATGTGTGATTCTTCCTTCTCCTTTAATACTTAAAGAAAGATTGTGAAGGATTGCATAAGATCAAAACATCCAGTTTTCCCTTCCTATTACCCTACATTTTTATTTATTTATTATTGACTGCAATCCCTGCTGATGCAGTATGGCCAAGCTGGAAATTTGATCTTTATTGACTTTGCCACCTATGAGAATAAAGAAAATGAGTAAGAATGAAAATAGTAATTGGAAATAGTTCCAGCAGAAGAAAGCTGTCATGAGACGGATTGATTTGGCAGTGGCAGAAGTAGCGTTATTGATTGGAGCTCTTTAGTGAATTAAAAAAGAGGACCAAAAGACTTAATGTGCCTCTTTTTTCCCTTTTGTGTCTGTGGATGTGTGAGGAAGTGAGACAAAGAAGCAGCAACTTGACACAACCTGCTAGGATAAAGATCTTAAAAGAGGCATGATAGAGTTATCAGCGTCCATCCAGAGGTCTTGGTAGTGGATGAGAACAGAATTCTTGGAAATCACAGTATGTTTTGATGATAGTGGTGACTGGCGAAACAGAAAGTGTGATAGAAATTACTTCCCTTTATGATACTGTTTGAGAAGGGGAAAACAAACTTTACAATGTCTGGAACAGTAGTGTGCGGTGAATGTTGGCTCTTGGACAGACTTCCTGAATCTCCACTTAACTGATATCACTCTAGGAGTGGGGATGGCCAGGACCAGCCCTGTTATTGGCCAGGGGAAGCAGCTATGAGTGGCAATTCCCGGATGGTGGGAAGCTGAGAGATGTTGGAAGTGAGAACTATTACGTGTCAGAGAACCTGTCTTGAAACTCTAAACAAGCTTGAAGGGGAGTTACTATACGATCCAGAGTGTGGGAAAGTTACTTTTTGGATTGCAATGCCTAGCATTCCCCAGCCATTATAGCCATTGTTTGGGTGTTGCTGAAAGCTATTGTCCAAAAATAACTTTTCCAAGTTCATCATTAGTGTAGATTCATCTCCTAGGCTGATCAGCTTCTGAGTACAGCATAGAAGAGGCATCTTGTTTGCTTGTCTTCAGTAGGGGGATATCTTGGGCCAACTCTGGAGCATCAGAGTAAAAAATGTGGCTCTCTGTGAAGTTTGCACAGATTGTTAACTACTAACATTGGCATAGCCCACCAGCTAAGCCTCCTCTTTGCTGTCTTTTTTGTAGTGCAAAACTAGGTGCACTGTCAAGATCCTGACAATCCACAGTGCACATCTCTCAGGACATCTCAGGTTGGATGAATCATGTGTCATTCAAGCTTTGTGAAGATTGTACTTCACTTTTCCCCTGGCACTTGAGTAGTAAAGGTTTTCATATTAAGACTGGGCATGTTTTGCAAATGAGTTCCCTGGTGTAGAAACTGCAGTGAGTATGTGGCTGTTTGTTAGACCTGTAGCCCCATTCTTACATTCCATTGGCAGCATGGAAACCATTTATTATATGCCGTTCTGCTGCAGTATGCATGTATCAGGATTATCAGTACCTCTGAGATATCCTTAATATCTAATAGGCCGGTTAGAATAAATAGCTACTGTTCCTAGATTGTATTACTTCAAACTGCAGTTGGGCAATCTCATATATAATATTTATAATATTGACATCACTGCTGTCACTTTCAATGTAAGTTTCCTCTTGATATTTCAGACTGTTGTAAAAATACTTCTTTGTATTCCACAATGGAAATAGATGGTATTAGCAAGAGCTGCCATCCAATAAGCCAAAAGTGGTTAAAGTTGTGTTGCCACTTCAGAGAAGAAACAGAAGGGGGCACTGCTGTGCTGTCATGTCATCTGGCCTCCTTCAAGAATAGGGATGGGTAGGAATTTATTTTAGTTTGGTTTTTATCATAATTTATGAGTATTGTCACATTTCTTCATATGTAGGATAGAAAGAACTTGATATATAAAAATTTTGAATTTGGGAGAAAGCCTTTTTAATGTATCTTAAGGTTAATCTGTTTTAAGATTTTCAATTAATTTAATCTATTCCAAGATTTTCAAAATCTAGATTTTAGCTTCTGTGCATGTCAGCCAGGTTAGTGCTGAATTAGGGTTGCCATCTCCTTTTCTATGTGGCTCTTCATCTTTAAAACTGACATGGCATGTTCATTTCAGTGGAAGAAGATTTTTTCACCTTTTAGTGTTGGCTGAGATTTGCACATTTGGAAATGAACACAGAGACAAATATAGTTTGCAAGCCTCTGCTGCAGTTCATCCAGCACCAACAAAAGTTTGCCAAATGTCTACAGGTCAAAAATCTGCTGCAAAATGTACACTTTTGAGAATATATACACAAATATGGTTTAGTTCATTGGAGAAAATGTGTACATTTTCAAATGTGCTGCAAAATATGTAATTTTTGAAAAATATGTGAGAAAATATCTGTGTGGGGGGAAGACACCTCTTAATGTGGTACAAACCTAAGAGGTGGAAATTAAAGATCCCTGATAAGCTATGTTACTAATTTGTGCATCCCTACCCAATGATACTCAGGGAGAACATAAGAACCATCCTGGATGAGATGAAAAGCTTATTGTGTTTCCTGCAGTGTTCAGTCAGATGCTGTGTAGGATGCCAGGGGTGAGACTTGAGTGCAATAGCCTTTTGACTACATTTTCAGCAATTGGTATTCAAAGACATATTGCCTCTGAAGTGGAGGTACCGTATAGGCATCATGGTTGGAATCACTGATAGCTTTATACTCCATAAATTTGTTTGAACCCCTTGTCAAACCATCTCAGCACTTAAGAGTGCCATACAATGAGGAAGCTTTTTGTGTATATATTCACATGGAAGAGCAGACACAATCCAAATGCTAAATTGCTCAACCTGAAAATGCGTAATATTAATTGCAAGAAATAATGGATAATCCCACTCCCCTCTTTTTTTGCAGATTGTTATGGACTTTAAGCATCCCGATGGACGTGCAGCAGCAGTTATGCTACCTCAGCGTAGTTTGCTTGTAATGTCTGGAGAATCTCGATACCTCTGGACCCATGGGTAGGTGTTGAGATTCTTAATTATATTGCAGCAACACATACAGATAGTGGGATGTGTTGATGACAGTCTTTGCTTGTTGTTTTTTAATCAGCTGCCAGAAATTACAACCAATTTACCATTTTGACATGTTTACCATTTTGACATTTGTGTACATGGCCCTTGATTCAGAGGAGCTTACATTATGAACTTTGACAGTGAAGGAAGAAAGACAGAAGCATGAGGATGAATTTGGCAAGCACCATAACATACTGGGCTCAAGTTTTCTAAGTGTGAGAAGTAAAGCACTGAGCCAAAGTCTTCATGGAAAAGATGGATTTGAAGGAAGACAGAAAAAGACAGAAATGAGACATAAGTGACCTGAGAAGTTCCAGCCATTCTTTATTTGGTTACGATTCCCCAGTTGGCCCTGGAAACTCACTGGGTGACCTTGGGTGTATCACGCATTTTCAGCCCCAGAAAATCCCTTGATAAAGTCACTTTAGAGTCACCATAAGTCAGAAACAACTTAAAAGTACACAACAAGAACAATACTAATCTCAGATTTCTTCCAAGGATCTAAGGGTGGTACACATGGTTCTCCTCACTGTTCTGTCTTCCCTACAATCCTTTGAGGGTCACAATATTGAAAGTAATGAGTTGATCAACTGAAATCAATGGCTGAATGGGATTTAAATCTTAGTCTCCTTGATCCTGCTGTAATGCTCTGACCACCAAACTCTGGTGACCCTCAGCAGACAGGAAAAACGGAATGGCTAGAATTAGAGGTTTTGAAAGGAGCTAGAAATTTTGGGTCTTGAATGGAGAACTTTTGGGCTGAAGGTTAGATGCAGCTTGTTGGTATTCTTCATATAGCCTGTAAGTTTCTTCTAGCATTATCTTGAAAAGGCTATGTAAAAAGCCTAAGAAGCCGTTGCATGTCACTGAGCCGTGGTTTGCATTCTGCAAAGCATCCTGTTTTATGGCCCTGAGCTTTGGGTTCCAGCCCATGAATCTGTTGTATGGAACCAAGCTGTGCTTTTCAGCATAAAAAGCTGTTGCAGTGGTTGGACGTTCATGGAATTAAACTGTGCTATCTAAGCTTCATAAAAAAAAAAGAGCAAATTGATAAGAATAACACCCAGCCTTGCCCACTCTGTTTTGGTCCTATGTCTTTAGCCCCACCTATGGCTGGAATGCTGCTCCAAGACCCTTTACAGGTTGAAATAATAATAATAATAAAAAGGTTTTCCATCTTCGCGTTAGGGTGGTAATAAGCTTGAGAAAGCACACGGGATGCTTGAAATAATGTATAGATTGTGAAGCTGTAAGTGTGTTTTAGCTATGCTTTGCTCTAAGTTAGGAAGAAATGTTATTTGCCTTGCAGTAGTTCATTCTGACAGAGCTGAACTCAGCTTATAAGTGCTAGAAGTCAATAACAGACTGAATGTTTGTCTTGCTGGGAGTCGCATGCTGATTTTGAAGTCAGTAATTCTGTGGGGCTTTCAGTACAGGCCAGTCCATTGGAGAGCAATCTGTTCCCCAGAGACAAATTCTGCATTAATGAATTTCAAGATGAGGCTAAAGCTTGGCATCAAAAAATGTGGAGTTCTCTGAGGAAAGGAGACTCAACCAGTCTTTACTCCCTTTGCCCCATCCAATAGTAAATAGTAGTTTGTAGAAATAGCACCATTTTGCTGCTTTCTTACCAGAGTTGGTGAAGTAACTTTTGAACTATGTTCCCCTAAATCCCTCAGCCAGCATAGCTATAGCCATGTTGCCTGGAGGATTCTGAGAGTTGTATCCCCAAATAAGTAATTTCTCCAATCTCTAATCCTTCCTGTTGGCTTTGTCCTTACTGCCTATTTGTGATTTTATGGATCTGCACATTAGCCAGAAGTAGGCAGATGCTGAAGGCGCAGAATGAGTAGAGGCTGAAGTTCCACATTAAGTGCTAAGGGCACTTGAGAGGTTTAGCTGCAGAGCACTCTGGAACATATAGTGTTAGTGCTTCTCGGAAGCTTCCTGGGGGTGCTGTCAGACTTCCAGAGAAGTCATGTTTATCCTTTGTGACTTGGACTCTCATTTGAGAAAGATGACAAAAACCTCAGTGGAGGGTAGTATCAGAGGGTCACAATTGGGCTCTCTCTTTGTAGAGGACACTTGGGTTAAGTTTTTTCAGAGCAGAAGAGCATAGTGGAAGTAATGCCCTATTGTTAGCCTAACTAGAGTAGATCCATAGAATCAGCTAGATCTATCTACCTTTTGATTCAGAGCCTTCATGGTATAGTGGTCTGAATATTGGACTAGGACCCCAGGAGACCAGGTTTCAAACCCCCTTTCAGCTATCGAAACCCACTGGGTTTCAGCAAGTAACATTCTCCCAGCCTCAGAGGAGAGCAATGGCAAATCCTGTCTGAAGTAATCTTGCCAAGAAAACCCCAGGATAGGGTTCCCTTAGATTCACCATAAATCAGAAGCAACATGAAGACACTTAGCAACAACAGCGTGTTGATTCACCATTCAGCAGTTGATTGAAAGGGTTTTTATCAGTTGGGACTCACCAACAGAATTCCAGCCAAAATATGTTAATAGTGCTACCTAACAGAATGTCTTATTCCTGTGTAAACAGAAATGATAGTGTTCACATCCTGCTCAGTGCACAGAACAGTAAGGAAGGCATCATGTTCCTCTTCCTTGGGACCATTTCACACTAAATAGTTTCACCACTATATTCTGCTTGAATTGTCCCGGCTGTATTCAATGGAACCCTGGAGTTTGTAGTTTGATGAGGCAGTAGAGTTCTCTGGATGAGAATAAATACTCTTCCCCAAACTGTAAGTCACAGGATTCTGTAGTGTGTTGCTTTGACAGTTGAAGTGGAATCCTAGTGCTATAACCGTGTAGTGTGAAAGAGCCACAGATGGCTTTGGAGTTCTGCTGCTTGTTCTGTCTACCTAGACAAGCCAGTCAGAGAGACTGACAGACAAGGGGCAATCACTGAGAAGGTCCTATTTCTTCTGCTCTCCACAGATGAAGGCACCTGGAGTCACCTTATAGTTTGTGGTCCAACATGAAGAGGCCACCTTCAGAAGAAGCCTTTCCTACTTGTTTTAAAGGCATTTTTATGACTTACTGACAAATTTTGGGTGGAGCAGTCCATGTGTGTGGTCCACAGTGGGCTCTGGAGGAGGGTGGAATTTAGGTCCACAGACCCTCCAGATTTAGTCACCCTGAGGTAGAGAATATTTCAATAGCATAATTCCCACATATCTTTTTGTTACCCTGTAAGGATTTCTTTATACATCTTTATCTTGCTCTAATCCTCCAATGCGTTCGTGGGCTCCTCCTTTCTTTCATGTTTACAACAATCCTGCCAGGTAGGTTAGGTGAAGAGGTAGTGTCTTGTTCAGGGTTCCCCAGTGAACTGTATTGCTCAGTGGACATTTGATCCCTTGCTGCCTCAAAACTCAATCTGCTACATTACACCAATTCTGGAATAATAATCTTCATTTAAAGGTCTATGCTGTGCTTGTTTTTCCTGCTCAAAGTACAAATAAAGGTCCCAAAATAGAATAATAAAATGGAAGGGACCACAAGGGCCATCTAGTTCAATCTCCTCCCAAGCAGGAATACACACCTAAAGCATGATCATCCAACCTCTGTTTAAAAACCTCGAAAGAAAGAGAGTCTACCATCATCCAAAGCAATCAAGTTCCACTGTCAAAGAGCTCTTACAGGAGGGAAGTTCTTCCTAATGTTTAGGCTGAATTTTTTACTTATAATTTGAATCCATTGGTTCATGTTCTGGTCTTTGGAGCAACAGGAAACAAGATAGCTCCATCTTCTACATGACATCTTTTCAGATAATTAAAGACAGCTATCATGTCATACTTTAATTTTTCTTCCATATAATATATATCCATATAAAATATATCCAGTTTCCAAAGTCATTCTTCATTGTGGAATACACTGCCTCGGAGTATGGTGAAGGCTTCTTTGGAGGTTTTTAAACAGAAGCTGGATGGCCATTTCTCAGGAGTGCTTTGACTGTGTATTCCTGCATGGCAGGGGATTGAACTGGATAGGTCTCTTCCAACTCCATGATTGCATGATTCTATTATTCATAAGGCTTGGTTTCCAGACCTTTGATCATCATGGCCGCCCTGGTTAGAGTGTTAGAGGGGGCTTGTTATAAAATATTGCAGATCAGAGGCCATCTTTTAGCATTCCAGGCAAACAGCACTGGTTTCCACTGATCACACTGATGATGATGATGATATTTTTATTTGTTACTCACCTCTCCCCAAGGCTCAAAGTTAGGTATAGCATAGATACAATGAAAAACAAAATACACTAAAACTCAGACCATTTAAAATACAAATATACTATAATTAAAATATCATAATTAAAAGTACAATTAAAATTACAGTTAAAAATACAGTTAAAAATACAACTAAAATTAGACTGGATAGGCCTGCTGGAAGAGATGGGTCTTTGGTACTGTTTTGAATTCAGACAGCATATTTTGCTGTCAAATATCTTCTGGCAGGTCATTCCACAGTCTAGGAATGGCCAGCAAGAAGGTCCTCTGGGTGACTGTTGCCAGTCTAGTCCTGGCTGGTTTAGGTAAATGGCTCCCAAAGGACCTGAGTATATGGGGCGGATTGTATGGGAGGAGGTGATCCTGTAGGTAATGGACCCAAACTGTGTAGGGCTTTAAAGCTAATCATAGAATCATAGAAATGTAGAGTTGGAAGAGACCACACGGGCCATCCAGTCCAACCCCCTGCCATGCAGGAACACCCTCAAGGCACTCCTGACAGATGGCCATCTAGCCTCTGCTTAAAAACCTCCAAGGAAGGAGACTCCACTACACTCCGAGGCAGCATATTCCACTGCCAGACAGCCCTGACTGTCAGGAAGTTCTTTCTGAGGTTCAGGTGGAATCTCCTTTCCTGCAGCTTGAATCCATTGCCCCTTGTCCTGGTCTCTGGAGCAGCAGAAAACAAACCCACTCCCTCCTCTACATGGCATCTGTTCAAATATTTAAACATGGCTATCATGTCCCCTCTTAACCTTCTCTTCTGCAGACTAAACATACCCAGCTGTCGGCGGCTGGGCGGGGCTGGGCAGGCTCGGGTCTGACTCGGGCCGAGGCTGGCGTCCCGGAAGCCTCTGCCAGCGGAGTAACAGCAAACTAAAGTAGTCCAGCAGCAAACTTAAGCAAGCCTTACTTCAGGCGAGAGACACCAACAAAAAGAAAGGGTTTTCCTCACCCGGGCAACGAAGAGTTAAGCTGGCTGGCAGGGCTTCCGAGCAGAGTCTCGGCAGGAACGAGGCGGGAACAAGGCAGGAACAAGGCAGGAACAAGGCAGGAACCAGGTTGGGACGCAGCAGCACGGACGGGCAACTCACGGAGAGCCGTTGGTTGTTGCTCCGTGCTGGACTCAGCTCCTCCTGGGACCTAAATAGGGGCCTGGTGCTGGCACCGGCCAATCCAGGAGTGGCTGCGCAGCTGGAAGCCGTTAGCCGGGCTCACAGCTGTGCGTCCTCAGCCAGCTGCGAGCCCTCAGCCTGCAGCCGACGCTTCAGCAGCCGGCGGGAGCGGCGGGCAGCCTCCTTGGCTTGCCGCCGCTGCAGGAACGTGGGAGGGAGGCCGACGGGCTCCTCCAGATCGGGCCCGCGGGTGGGCGGTGGCCCAGAGTGGCGCCTGGGCCCTGCCCACCCCGGACGCACACCTGGTCGGCCTCCTCCGGTGCCGGCGGCTCCGGGCGACTCCCCTCCGCGGCGATGGCTCCGTCGGCATCCTCAGCGGCGGCGGCGGCCTCCCAGGTAGACTCCGTGGCGGCGGCGGGGCAGGCGAGGTTCGGGCGGCCTCCCGCGGTGGCGGAGGCCTCCCCGGCCTTGTCCTCGGCGGCGGCAGGGCAGGCGGGCTCGGAACGGCCGCCCGTAGCTGCGGGTGGATCCGCGGCCTCCTCTGCGGCGGCGGTGGCCTCGACGGCGTCCGGGCGGCTGTTCCCAGCGCTGGAGGCCTCCGCCGCTACTCGCATGGAGACTGGGTCGTCCTCCTCCTCGGGCGCTGCGTCTGGGGCCGCGGAGGCCCTGACACCAGCTCTCTAAGTCTATCCTCATAGGGCATGGCTTCCAGACTCTTCACCATTTTGGTCACCCTCCTCTGGACTTGCTCCAGCTTGTCAATATCCTTCTTGAATTGGGGTGTCCAGAACTGGACACAGTATTCAAGATGAGGTCTAACCAAAGCAGAGTAGAGTGGTACCAGTACCTCCCTCGATCTAGACACCATACTCCTATTGATGCAGCTGAGAATTGCATTGGCTTTCTTGGTTGCTGCATCACACTGCTGACTCATGTTCAGCTTGTGGTCTATGAAGACTCCTAGATCCCTTTCACATGTACTGCTATCCAGCCACGTGTCCCCCATCCTATATTTCTGTATTCCATTTTTTCTACCTCAGTGTAGGACCTTACACTTCTCTCTGTTCAATTTCATTTTGTTCGCCTTGGCCCAGCTCTCCAATCTATCCAGGTCATTTTGAATTTTGATCCTATCCTCTGGCGTATTAGCAGCCCCTCTCAATTTGGTATCATCTGCAAATTTGATGAGCATACCCTCTATTCCTTCATCCAAGTCATTGATAAAAATGTTGAACAGCACTGGGCCAAGGACAGAACCCTGTGGCACCCCACTAGTCACTTCTCTCCAGGATGAAAAGCAGCCATTCGTGATCACCCTTTGGGTTCGGTCGGTCGGTCAACCAATTACAAATCCAACTAACAGTAGCCCTGTCCAGCCCTCATTTTACTAGCTTCTTTGCAAAGAATGTCATGGGGGACTTTGTTGAAGGCCTTACTGAAATCGAGATATGCTACATCCACAGCATTCCCTTCATCTATCAAGCTAGTAACTCTATCATAAAAAGAGATAAGATTAGTCTGGCATCACTTATTTTTGAGAAATCCATGTTGATTTCTCGTGATTACGGCATTGCTTTCTAAATGATTAGAAACTGGCTGCTTAATGATCTGCTCCAGGATCTTTCCGGGCACTGATGTCAGGCTGACTGGGCGATAATTATTTGGGTCCTCTTTTTTCCCTTCTTGAAGATGGGGACAACATTTGCTCTCTTTCAGTCTGCTGGAACTTCTCCTGTCCTCCAAGATTTCTCAAAGTTTATAGCAAGCGGTTCCGAAATGACCTCTGCCAGCTCTTTTAATATCCTAGGATGCAATTCATCTGGCCCTGGAGACTTGAATTCATCCAGTGTGGCCAGGTATTCCTGTACCACCTCTCTACCTATTATGTGCCTCATTTCCCCGGCTTCCTCCCCTGCTCCCCAGCTGCCAGGCTGAGTGCTTGTATCCTTCTGGGAAAATACGGAGGCAAAGAAGGTGTTAAGTAGCTCTGCCTTTTCTCTTCCCCCTGTGAGTAATTTGCTATCTTCTCTGCGCAGTGACCCTATCGTCTCCTTCTTTTTCCTTTTGCTGCAGACATATTTAAAAAAGCCCTTTTTATTGTTTTTAATGTCTCTGGCCAGCCTAAGTTCGTTCTGTGCTTTAGCCTTTCTGACCTCCTCCCTACATCTCCTGGCTACTTGCTTAAATTCTTCCTTGGTGGTTTCCCCCTTCTTCCATTTCCTATACATGTTTCTCTTAACACTTAGCTCAGCTGAGAGTTCTTTAGTCAACCATTCTGGTTTCTTCAGATGCCTTCGATTTTTCCTCCTTATTGGCACTGTTTTAGACTGTGCCTTCAGTATCTCCTTTTTAAGGAACTCCCATGCCTCCTGAACTCCTTTCCCTTTCACTATTCTTGACCACGGAATTCCAGCTAGCAGCTCTCTAAGTTTACAGAAGTCCGCTTTTTTAAAATCTAAGATGAGTGTCTGGCTACACTTATCTTCTCCTTCCCACTGAATGCCAAATTCCAACAGGGCATGGTCACTTCCCCCTAAAGATCCAACCACTTCTACCTCATTAACAAGGTCATCCCTGTTGGTCAGGATCAGATCTAGAATATTTGATCCCCTTGTGGCCTCTTCCACCTTCTGGACCATGAAGTTGTCTTCAAGACAAGCAAGAAACTTGCTGGACCTTGCTGTCTTGGCGGATTTTGACTGCCAGCATATATCCGGGTAATTGAAATCTCCTATTATTACTGTATCTCTCCTTTTTGAATGTACAGTCATTTGGTTGAGGAAGGCGTCATCAAAGTCCTCAGCCTGGGTTGGATGTCTGTAGTAAACCCCCACCAGAATATCCCTATTGTTTCTTGCTGCCTTAATTCTTACCCAAATGCTCTCGACCTGGCTTTCTGGGTTTAAGTCCCGGATCTCTTCACAGGTGAAAACATCCTTGACATACAAGGCCACTCCTCCTCCTTTTTTGTTTGGTCTATTTTTACAAAATAGGCTATACCCCTCTATTCCTATATTCCAATCATGAGACTCATCCCACCAGGTCTCAGTGATACCTATCAAATTGTATTTATTTTGTTGTACTAGGAGTTCAAGTTCATCCTGCTTGTTTCCCATACTCTGTGTAGAGACACTTAAGTCCTCGGGCCCTTCCTGCAAGTCCTGTACTATTGTTTCTACTCCTCCTGTCATTGGCCGCTTGTACTACTTGTCCAGTATCATTTGGGCCTTTTCTCCCTGCGCTTGCCGAGTCCTTGCCCTGAATAATATTGTCTCCCTCCCCAGCGGAACTTAGTTTAAAGACCTCTTAATCCTCCTTGCGAGACTGTTTGCAAAAACATTCCTGCCAAGTTTTGTGAGGTGCAGCCCATCCCTTGCCAGAAGTCCACATTCATGGAAATTCAGGCCATGTTCCAAAAAGCCAAACCGTTGCCGGCGGCACCACGTGCGGAGCCAGTTGTTGACCTCTGCTATTGCCCTTTCCCTACATGCGCCATATCTTTGAACAGGGAGGAGAGATGAAATGACCACCTGCACACCAAGGTCCTCAAGCTTTGTCCCCATAAGCTTGTAGTCCTTTGCGATGTGGTAAAAGCTGCTCCTCGCAGTGTCATTGGTTCCAACATGAACCAAAATGAGGGGCTTCTGGTCAATGGTTTTGACCGGCCTGGTTAGCCTCTCCGTTATGTGGTTGATCCTGGCCCCAGGAAGACAGCAGACCTCTCGTTTGAGCTTGTCCGGTTTGCAAATTGCTGTTTCTGTTCCTCTGAGCGAAGAGTCACCAACAACCAGAACTCGCCTCCTCTGAGTCTTGTCCTGGGCTCCTAGACGAGCATGGTCTACTAGGAATGCCTGGGCATTCTGTTGAGGCTGGGAGCATTGATCTAGTTCCTGTTGCCAAAGTTGGATTCCTTCTTGTTGACATTCTGTTCCCTCCGCATGGTGCTCCTCATTGTTTGTAAGGCCAAGAACTTTGAAGCGATTGTGTAGGTTAAGAGTCTCTGTTACCTTCCTGGTCCTTCTACTCCTCCGTGTGACATTCGCCGAAGCCTCCGTTTCCTGGCCCAGTGTGCTGACCTCCTGATCTGGCAGCTCCTCCACGCATTCGGTCTTCCTGTAGGTCTTCTCTGCCCTATCCAAAAACTCCTCACCTTCCCTAATAAGATGAAGATCAGAATCTCGTGCCTCCAGCTGGCAAACCTTCTCCTCCAAGAAGGTGACCAGCTTGCACTTGGTGCAGGTGTATCCGAGAACATCTTGTGGCAAGAAAAGGAACATCCCACAAGTGTTACAGTTGACTGCGGCAGCTCCCTCACCTTCCATCCTTGAAACTACAGAGAGTAGTACAGGACGTAGCTCTAGAAAGAATAACTGGGCTTTCTTTCTGAAATTCAGCTATATAAGCTACGTCTTCTCTACCGCTTTCCAAAGGTTAAATTTGGAGGATTGAAGTAGAGGACTTCAAGTGCGTGTGCCGAAGGTGCTTGCCGTTGGGAGCTCCTAATAAGGCTCCTCCCCCCTAGCTGGCTCCTCCCCCTCGTTAGTCAGACCGTGTGCTCAGGGAGAGCACACAGCCAGCACAAGGAGACTAAACAAAAACAAGCAAACAAACAGACCAATAACCAACACTTTGCACTTTGCCTCCAAACTAATTGGCAAAGTTGTTCTATATTGGCAGCAATCCTGATGATACTTACAGACTAGGCTTGCTATTAGCAGGAATAGTTCTATGGAAGATGTGAAAGATAGCATGTGGAGAATAAAGCACCCTTATCTCTTGAGTGTATGTGTTTGCATTCATCATAGATATTCAGGTACTGGTCATGGCATTTCACAGGGCCTTCAAGATACATTTAATCAACTGTATGTGCCATATCTGAAAAAAGTAACCTCAAAATATTTAAAGCATAAATAAATGAAATTGCATCAATCCTATTCTTAACCTGTGTTTTATTTTGAAGCATCACACCTAGGAAGTTTGATGTTGTTCAAGCATCTGAAGAACAGAAAGTTGGAACCATCACTGCTAACACTGGAGATCTAACTTTATACAAAAGAGGGAAGAGGACATCTTTCACTTTCAGAAAAGTGAGGAGAGATCCTTGCAAGTGCTGTAAGTTTTGGGTTTCAATGTGAGCTACACATATGTTGGTGGGATGCGCATGGAGGGGCATTGTGCTTATCATTAATGGACTCATTTTATTCTGTGAGGAAGATAATTATAGGTGCCCACTATGCAGATGAGAAAACTGAATCAGAGAGAATAACTTCCCAACTTCTACAGGATTCAGAACAAAATCTGGACTTGATAAGCACCCCTGGGCCACATTCAAGATTGGGTATATCACACTGGAGACAGATCTGAACAACAGATTGATTTTATATTTTTGAAAAATAGGGAGCAACCATTCTTTGTCTCAGAAACCTTGGTGTAACCTGAAGAATTGAGCAGTGATTAATTTAATTAGTCTGCAATCTTAATCTTGATCTGTAGACTGTATGGATTTAACATTACAACCACCTCAGCACTTCTTTTTGTCCCCCCGACAACACTAGATTTCATTTCCAGTTTCTTCACTATTTTGTGACATTTTTGTTGGTTCCAATAAAGAGATAATGCTAAATAGTGGATTTTTGAGTTTTTACACCAGCACTGAGCAACCTGTGGCCCCCCAGATGTTGTAGAGCCACATCTCTCTGCATGCCTGATCACTGGCAATACTACTTGAGGCCAGGTCGAACTGGAGTCCAGCAACATCTGAAGGGTCACTATTTCCTCGCCCCTGTTTTTGTATAATACTGGTTTTAACTGGAAATAGAACTTTTGGATAAAGTCCTTATTGTATCATCTCATTACTTTGCTGTGTTTTTTTTTAAAATAAAGTTTCTAGCATTCTTGATTAGGTTTTTTTTAAAGAAATGGAGCTTCAGTATGCTTTGTTAGCAACATTTCCCACCTTGTGACTTTTAAAGAGCATTCCTGCAGCCAAAAAGACCTATCGTGGCAAAATAATGAGCACTTGAACTGAAGTCAGACTTTGGAAGGAAAGCTATGGATTAATGCAGGGAGTTTTACACAAACAGTCTGGCCTGTGTGTTGCTATAGAGATGAATTGTTGCAACATGGAGTTGTTGCATCCTACATCTGATTAGCTTTATGTGGTATAAACCTTTAAAATTGATATTAACATTTTGTGATTGCAATGTTGCATCCATAGAGTCCTGAACAGTGCATAAAACTGTGTTTATTATTGCCACACTTCAGAAGTGTTCTTTCATCACCTGCATTCAGTTGTAGTTGTAGTAGTGTTCTGGTTTGCAGCACAGTGGACTGCTATAGATGTATCTCTCCCTCTGTGTTAATCATAATTTGAAAATAGCTAGCATGAGGGCACACAGCCCCTCTCCATCAGTGCTTCTCTCTCCTGAGTGGTATGTAAATGGATGCAAGCCATCTGTTGACAAATTCTAATTATGGTTCTCTCATAAATCAAAATTTGAAACCAAGGTTTGAAGAAAGTTGGTAACTGAAATTATGAGGGAACTTGGTTTGCATTAACTGTGATTAACATTGGTGCCTGAGCAGTTCTAAACCACGATTAATGTAGATATTTATATACACTAGGATTTAGAGAATCTAAGCAGGCAGGCAGGATGAATCTATGTGGTTACAAGGAAGGGTGGCTTCAAGGCTTCTGGCATTCCAGAAGATCTCCATATCTTTGGAGAGATTATAGCAACCTACAAGTAAAAGGATGGAGCTGGAAAGCTACCTTGCACGAGTAGAACAATGTTGGAAGAACAGTGTAAGGATTTTCCAATTGTAGTTCCAGCAGTGCAACAGAAATCCAAAGGCAGCAACAGTATTCCATCCACAATAGCACCCTGATTCTCTTATAACAGGAATCGTCAACATGTACCTCATGGGTTTCATGCAAACGTTACAGCCCGCTTTTGTAACTCCCATGGCACCTTTGTTGATATAGATGTTGCTGCCATCACCATCTACAGTGCCAAAATCTTATTATATTTTGCCCTCCTTTCCCTTCCTGTCACTTCCAGGTGAGGAAGAGACACTCTACCCTGTGCACTGCCAGGTATTTGTGTTACAGGAATGAATTTTGGACCATTAAGGCAGCTTCAACACACTTGGTAATCCACCAACCACTGGGAGATCCACTGTGGCCACCCAACCCTGGGAAGTTGCCCATATGACTCTGACATCATCCCATTTTAAACTGCTGGATATTTGCTATTCATTTCAGCATAAGAGGTCGATTGCTTCCAAGACAATAGACAAAATAGTTGGTGTTTTCATAATTGTACGAATTAGGTTCATAATTTAATATTAAAATTCAGAATTCAATTTTGAGCTTTCAGGGTCTTCTCAGTTAAATATGTGCAATCAAAAGGATTGCTATAGTTCAAAGTACAGTATTCCTTTAAAAAAATAATTTATTTTCTTTTTTCCCCTCTCCTTAGCTTATCCTTCTGTATGTGATAGTCAGTGCAAAGTCGCAGTACCCTCCTTCCCTCACAATGCGAGAGAAGCCTCAAAGCTAGAGAGAAAATATGTCCATGAGGTGTATGAAGAGATTGCCCTGCATTTCAGCAGCACCAGGCACAGTCCGTGGCCACGAGTAGTGGAATTCCTTAGGACTTTATCACCTGGAGCTGTTGTGGCTGATGTTGGATGTGGAAATGGAAAGTATTTAGGAGTCAGCCAGGACTTGTATATGGTAAGTCATATGGTTATAGATGGTTTTTTTTTGCATTTCTCCCTAGTTTGAACGGGAACAATTTGTGGGCTGTGGTGCCAGCTCTGTGTTTTTGTGGCCTGTGCAGAAGGCACCCCCAATGAGGCCAATTCCTTAATAAATTTACTGTTTCATTGCCTCTGTCACCAGTTGCTGTTGCTATTCCTGTTTTTCCTCATCATTGTGTTCACCCGATTAACTGCCCTGCAGCAAACCAGTAAGCAAACAGACAGTAGCATCTCCTGATTTTCCTTCTCACCATCACTGTCAGGGTGTAAGGCCAATGAACAACCAGTATGCAAGGTTGAAGAGCAGAAAGGCTGTGGTGTCTTTATCAGTGAACTGGAGTGTGGGCTCTTAGTAGGTGCTCAGTAGTGCATGCTCATGATGTCACTGTGTACAGTAGGTCCTCCACATTTACGGGGGATAGGGAAACAGAACCCCCACGAAAGTCCAAAAAATAGGAATAACTGCAGGCAGCTTGTTTTACTCTCTTGCCCCCCCCCCGATCATGCCAGCAGTGGCAGCAGGAGATCATGGGGGGGATGATCTTCCCTGCTTCGCTTTCTGACTGCCCCCACCTGTGCAATCATGGCGCAGGACAGAGCGGGCAGGGAAAGTTCTTCCTTGCTTTGCTTTCTCACCAACCCCACCCACATGATCAGGTGGGCAGCGGCTTTGCTCTCCTGCCCATTGCCAGCACAGTCATGCTGGGAGTGTGGACAGAAGTGGAGAGGCAAGTGGGTACCGCAAATAATCAAACCCACAAACGTCAAACCCATAAATGTAGGGGGAGAACTGTAATCCAAGGGCAATATCCTATTAAGGTTGTTCTGGTATTTTTCCTATATGGAAAGCTTCTGTTCTTTCTTTTCCTCCCTCCTTCCCTCCCTCCCCCCTCCCTCCCTCCCTTCTTTCTCACCATGCCTATTTAACAAAAATGCCTTTAAGATGGCTTATAGCACAGTGACTCAGTTTAAAAGATTTGGCTTGGGTTACGCATGGGCTCCTCCCTTTCATTTACAGCTTCATTTTCACTTTGGCATCAGCCATAGTTTGTCATGATGTCTAAATCAGGTAACAATGGTTAATGCTTGCTCTTTGAACCTAATCTCAGACTGTCTGCTTCTTGTTTCCTGGTAGGGATTTCCTGTCTATCATGGTAACCGTTCCAGCTTGCTTATTTCAAATGTCTTTCAAACTGTTACCCAAGGGCGTGTCTTAAATTTGCTACCCTGCATTCTTATAAATCTAATCATTACAAACTTAGCCAGTTTGGTTGACTGTGCTGAGATTCATGTTAGATTTACTGCCCCATAACACTACTTGCCTGGAGAAAGCTGTAGGTAATCATCTCCAGAAAAGTCAAGAAAAAGATGATAGCACAAAGAGCAAAGTAACTTTTTTTTTCAGGCAGTGCTTGAAGATTAAAGGCCCAGGAGAACTACTTCAGCTTTAGAGCACTTTTTATAGTTGTGGTTCAAAGTGTTAGCTTGGGGTGGAGGAAATAGAGTAATATTTACAGCAGAAGTACTCAACTTTGGTATTTTCAGGGTTCTGTCCTCCAGACCATGACCTAAGGTCCAAGACTGTTTATTGCTGCACAGTTCAAAGAACTCATTAATGGTGGGCTTGTATAATAATAAATCGATGCCACTGAAGAATAAGAGCTTTCTTGCTTTAGAGGGTGCATGCTAGTCATGGTCAAGGAATTAGGTATATAGTGCAGAGAGAAGGCTCTGATTGTCACTGTTTCTCAACTTGTGGAAACAATATTCATGATGGTACAGGTGGGCAAGATGTTTATCCCTTATTGGGGGTGGCATTGAGTAGATTTCAAGGAGTTGGAGAGTCTTGCTTTTATATCTGGACTTCAAGTGTGTGGTGACTTATGAAGTGCCTGTCATTTGAGAACACTTCACTCCAAAATAGTAAAATGAGTTTCATCCCCCTGCTTGGACCATGAGTTGTGAGGTGGAGACGTGCTGAAATTAAAGCAGCATCCTTCTTTGTAAAGAACCTTCCAGACTGACCTTGCCCACTCAAATACAACAGTAATTTCTATTTCAATTCCTTCTGGACAGGAAAATGTAGAAAGAGCTTTCGCTTTCATCTGTGCTTGCTTGAGAAACAAGGTCTGCTTGAAATCTAGAGTGCCTTACATTTTTGATCTTGATGTCAGTTCTGACTCCTGGCTTGTTGTCTTAATGGACCAGAGAATAAGAACGATTGGTTGGGTGACACCAATTTGCATAGTGGCTAACCAGATACCTATGGGAATCTCATGAGCGACACAGGAGTGCAATAGCCTCCTCTTGTTCAAGATCCCCAGCAAATGATATACAGACCAAACTGCTTTTGGTAGTGGAAGAAATATATATTCTTGCATAGTTAGGAGCAATTGGTCACCTTATCCACCATGAATACATCTAATCCTCCTTTGAAGCCACCTAGATTGGTGATAATCACTACATCTTATGGCGACAGATTCTATGGTTTAAATATTGTGTGCCTTCTGGGCATGTCTTTGTTCTCCAGCCCAGCCTTTGGATTTGCACTCTATTTATGGTTGCCACTTGGTGTCAACCTCTATTTTGTTTTTCTTTTATTGTGAAGATGGAAAGAATATTCCGTATTACTCACTCTTTGGTAGAAAATGGATTTCCTGATTGCCAGGAAACCTGATTCAGATGAATAATAGAGCAGCAAGAATTTTGTGCAGTTTTCTTCCATTAGTCAAACATCCTGGAGTGTTCTAGAGGATTTTTCTGTGCAGAGAAACAAAGAGTTTTTGAAACCCACATTTTCTACACAGAAAATGGTTGAATTTTAGTGAATCCAGCACTCTCGAGGAAGAGAAGAATTCTAAAGATTATTGTCTTTCTCTTTGCAGGCAGAGGTTTTCTCTAGGTATTTCTTGAATAATCTAGATTGGAACAGGAGCTGATAGGTGGTGGTTTGTAGGGACTTTCTGGTGTCAATGAAGCAGGTTCCATTGTCAGTATATATATTTGCTCTCTTCTTATCCGTTTCTCTTCAGCTTTCTCAGAGTTGTTTTACTGAGGCTAAGTGACTTGCAAGATAGCTTCTGGTATTTTTTTTTCTTGTTTGACTAACAACAAATATAGGATGCTTTTTAGAGCTTGGAAACTTTACTTTTTTGGATTATAACTCCCTGAAAACCCCAGTCAGTGGCTAGGAGATTCTGGGAATTGTACAGTGGCCCCTCCACATTGGCAAATGTTTGGGGCACAGAACCCTTGCAAAAGTGGAAAAACTGTGAATTACTCTCACCTTGCAATCCCCCTCCATTCCACTCTAGAGCTCCCTCCTCTCATTCCCTTGCCTCTGGCCCTTGTACTCCGGGGGCAGGGAGAAAAAAGACAAGGTAAAGGTTTTACCGGTACTTTCCCCTCGACAGAGAAGAGAGAATTTCTGAGTTCTGGCGTTCTAGCTATTTCCAGTAATTTTTGAGAAAGGAGATTACTCCCAGAGGAGAGGGGTAGGAGCGAAAAGAACATCTGATCAATTAGTGGCCATTGCACAGCAGAATGTGTAGCCATGTGGTAGAGAGGACATGCCTGCAGCAGAGGGTGGGCTTTGCTCACACAAAAGGAAAAAGTGTCCATTTTAAACACAAGCCTGGGGTGAGGAATGCAAGGGAATGCAGGGAGGAGAATGGGTTAAGGGAAAGGCGAACATGTGCCTTGTGAATAATCAAGTTCACAAAGGTCAAACCTGTGAACTTGGAGGGAGGACTATAATTCTTTTAAAAATAAATTTTCTAGTGCTCGCTTCGGCAGCACATATACTAAAATTGGAACGATACAGAGAAGATTAGCATGGCCCCTGCGCAAGGATGACACGCAAATTCGTGAAGCGTTCCATATTTAAAAAAAAAAAAAATTCTAAGCTCTGAAGTTTTTCTTCTTCGTTGGTGAACCCATGAGGCAATTTAGGCTGCAGCCCTATTCATAATTGCCTAGGCATGTGTGTGTGCATGTGTGTGTTTGTATAAGTTGCCTGTCAACATATGGCATATTCTTCATTAAACACACTGGAATACGCTTCCCTGGTAAACATGCATAGAAGTAATGTGTCAAACAGTCCACTCACACTGAAAGCAAAGATTGAAATTTTGATCAAATGATGAGATTTAGAGGGAACACCCTTGTTCTGCCTCTGCCACATCTGTAACCCTACCCCAAATTAGCTGTGTATCTTTGCCAGTAGAACGGCTCCATAGGTGGGGTATTCTGCTAGGTATTTTTTTGCAGTGCTAGTATTTTCATTGTTAATTTCTGTCAAGTCAGTTCTCACTTATTGCAACCCAAACAGCAGTGCTCCTGTTGTCAGTATAGCTTCTTGCATCGCAGGAGCACACAATCCCATCAATACAGAAGCTAAAGCCAAGATGGGATTGATAGTATAACACAGCAGGATTTCTATGAAAGTCTTGGCTGGTTGATTTTAAATATAGGAGGGCACCCTAAGAATAGTAAAATGTTGTTTGAAAAACAGTGTGGAATCCCCTTTTTAACCATCTCAAAGAACAAGCCATGCAGCGAGTTGTAATCTCACATGGATTACAGTGATTTATGGCGGGAGTAAGGAAAATTTGGGGACTTTTTTTTTAAAATATTGGCCTTTACAACGTTAAGTTTTTCAGAATCCTCTCTCTAGCATATTATAATTCAGACACTGGAGTCTCCAATGTAGTTAACATCCCCAATGAACTAATAATTATTTTCAAGCTACAACATTCAAACATAAACACGTCTGCTCCTAAATCAGTAGAACCCTTCTAGTTTAAAATAAATTGCTAGAAGCAGATGTATTATAATTCCAGACAGGGTTTTTAATAGCAACTTAAATTTTATAAGTGAACACAAAGAACAGAGATAAATGTGTCTGCCAATTATAATGATAATAATAATAAACCTTTCACTTTGAAAGACTTGAACATTTTTACAATGTGCAGGCTGTTTATATAGAGGAGAAGAGGGTGGGGTGGGGCAATTAGTGTTGAAAAGTCACTTTTTTTTCTTTTTTTTTCTTTTTGCTGTAGAGAACAGCAGTAGAGCAGCAGCAGTGAATATGAAACAATGTTTTACCAATTGGTATAGACAAGCAGCCAGAACAGTTGGCCAAATTATTGCTTTTTTCTAGACATCTTTGAATGGAGTTGTTGTGAAAGTTATGCAAGCTGAAGTACCTTTTCAGGTTGCAAGCGGGAAGTTGCACAGTTCATGTCCCATAGTATTATTGGGGTAAATCCCAACACTCCACTTTTGGAACTTTTTCCTTTCCCTTTTCCTTTCCTAAGCAGAGGCTGGATGGCCATCTGTTGGGAATGCTTTGATGGGTGTTCCTGCATAGCAGGGGGTTGGACTTGATGGCCCCTGGGGTCTCTTCCAACTCTATGATTCTTTCTTCTGCAACCTTCCTCCTGCTGCTGCCCCACAGTCATTTCTAGAGGAGTTCCTAGAACTCAGAGGCACAAAGGTGGCTGCAGTGGGAAGGGGCAATCACCCCTCCCTCTTCTGCTGGATTCCATCATTTTGCAAGTTGAGATCCACCAATGGTCCTACTTATTAACAGCCACACCATTTTATTTCTTCTAAAGCATCTATGATCTCCTAAAGCACTGTGTGTGTATATGCAGCTTCAAGTCCCCTGTCAACTTGTGGCAACCCCATGAATTTCACAGAGTTTCTTTAGGCAAGGAATGCTCAGAGATGGTTTTGCCAGTTCCTTCCTCCAAAATGTAACCTACAACACCTGGTATTCATTGGCACTGTACATACATTGAAAAGAAAACACAGTCCCTGCCAGTAGGTTTACATTCTAATACCATGGTTCTTAACTTTTCACATCTGGTGTTTTGTCTGTTATTCACATAGCTGAAAGCGTATCAGTTGGTCCCACTTTCTTTGAGAAGGACATTTATAAGTTTACAAGTGTTCTTTATCATATTTCATCACTTATGGGACATTTTAAGAAGATAAAAGTTACAGTAGTATTGTTGGAACTAACCATTGAAAAAACAGAAATAAGAATTTCTTATAGCGCAGGACTAAAAATGTTCAATAACAAATTAAAAGTAGCCCAGAGAAGTAATGATTACTCAGACATCGGTGGTTAATGATTCAAATAATATAGTTTAAAATAATTGTTGAAAATTTTAATGAATCAGGAGTAACAAATTCATATTCAGCACATTATCTCTAAGCTGTGATTGAGTCAGTGGTAGTCCTGCAGTGATGCTTTTGCCTTTGTGCAAGCAGGCAAGCCACAGTGCTGAAAAAGCAAAGAGAGGCATTGCTCAAACTTAAAAAGACCTGACAGTTCAGAAATGTCTAATAATAATCAGCCGGTGGTGATTAGCGACTTCCATTTCAGTGCAAGTGAATCCATTGTGGGTATTACTTTGAACATTCCTTATAAATCATCTAAGTTGCTGAACCCTATCCAATGGATAGCTCTTTTAATATTTTGAAATGCAGAATGTATTCTTTGCCCTACGGCCACTGGTACCAGCATCTACCATCAGAAGATGAACATACCTACATTTCTTTGGTCACAAGGCCATCTTTTCCTGATGTTTTGTTTTCATTTCACTTATTTATTTAATACCTTGCCTTTCTCCAAGCATAGGAACCAAGGTGGCATATAACCTTTTAAAAGGCAGACTATAACAAAAACTCTCAAAAATTAAAACACAATTAAATGAAAATTCTGTTTACAAAAACTCAAGTTAGAAATATAAGTTAAGACCAATTTTAAAAACCATATAAAACATTAAAAAATAGAAACAACTTTCCCCATTAAAAGCTCCAACTGCGTTAAGAGAAAATCCACCACATTTATTAGCATATTTGCATAAAGAAATTTTACAACAAGAATGTGAGGAAGAGACAGTTAAAGCTGCAATGATACAATGGGCACAAAATGTTGGACACTCAATACAGTTAGAATGGTGGGAACAGAGCGGGCAACATACACAGAAATGTACTGCTGCCCACAATTTAAAAGAAAATTACTATAAACTATTTCATAGATGGTACATGACACCAGAAAAATTAAGGACAATTTATAAGACAGGTACAGGTCAATGTTGGAAATGTCAAGAGAACTCTGGTACACTATTTCATATGTGGTGGTCATGTCCTAGAGCACAAAAATACTGGAAAGAAATACTTAAGAAAATAAGTTAAATTTTGAAGATTCAATTTGGGATGACACCCGGATTTTACTTGTTAAATATCAGAGATACACTAGATGGAATGCCAGCCAAGAGACATTGGAGAATTATACTGTACATGGTGACAACGGCCCGTATTGAATATGCACGACTTTGGAAAAATGAAACTACACCCACAATGAAACAGTGGTGGACAGCTTTTATGGAAAACAGAAATGTGGACATACTTACACAAAGTTTGAAAGGGAAATCAGATGAGGATATTAACAAAGAATAGAAGATTGTTACAGATTTGGGTTGAGGGTTGACAGAGGGTATACATTTTTCATGATAACAATTATTATACAGTTAACAGTTAAGGAAATATCATGTAACAGGTAAAGTAGAGATATATAGCAGGAACTAACAAATCATAGATTATTAACATTTTATTGCGATATGTGGTATAACAAATAGAGGGAATATCAATAATTGTAATCCAGAAAGGAAAGGAAGAAGGAATAACATTACATGTAAACACTGCAGAAATTATTGTTTGTTTTATCTGTTGAAATGTGAATAAAATTATTATTAAAAAAAAAGCTCCAACTGCTACAACATATTAAAAACCAAGTATCTCCATAAAGAGAAAGATCTTTACCTGCCAGTGGAAACACAGCAAAGAGAAGGCCAACTGGACTTTCCGAAGAAGAGAGTTCCACAACTTGAGAGAAGCCACTGAGAATGTATTATAATTTTAAAGAGTAAGAAATATGTTCTGTGGCACCCAGAGACTGATTTTGTAGAAGCATTTTATTATAAAATGTCACATGCTTTTTTATTAGCATTTAATATTAAAACAAATGTTTGTTGTAGAAACTACTGTGGGAAGTCTAAGAGTAGTGTAAAAATATCAGGAAATCACTTTGCATTGTTTTATCCATTGGTCTGGTGTCTTGCTCAGTAACTAGGAATTGAATTAGACACTTTTACTACTACATTTTTGTGTCTTAAAACAACCACCAGAAGCAACTTCCAGCACTTATTAGAGGACTGGAAATCTTGGGACAGCTGCTTATTTTCTTTTTCTTCCAGGGTTTTTTTCTTTTGTAAACGTTCTACCTTTGTTTTGAAATGATACAGGTATTATATAGTATTTTTGAATGGGATGTTGACTATATTATTAGTAGTGGCTTTTGCTCATTATATTGTGCTTATGGCGGTATTGAATTTTTTTTTTGGAAGTCGTCTGGGAGGAGTCTTTATATGTGGCTTGTTAAACAATGTACATACATATTTATCACCTTCTTCCTCAGGTAAAAGGGAACATTTGAGAGGGAAGTGAAGGGTTAGAGCAGCTCCACTCTCTCTTAACCTTCTTTTCAAATTGACGCTTGCTGTCTTGGAACCCTTGGAAGCAAAAAGGAGAGGGGGGAAAGAGGAAAACAGTTAGACATAACCACAGGCTTAATGTGCGGTTCGCCACTTAAAGAGTAGGCAGTTTAACCATTAAAAATTGGGCTGGAGTGCCTAGCAGTGCACCTCTAATTAACTGCAGGTTCAGCAAAGGTCTCTTCAACCATTGCTCAGAATAAATGTGCCTAAAGTAATAATATAATCTCCTGTGTAGCACACTCTCTTCCTCCATTGCTGTTAAAAAAAAAAATGAGCTAAGGAGCCCTGGTGGCACAGTGGTTAAATGCTGGTACTGCAGCCACATGATTGTGATTTCGATCCTGCCGGGCTCTAGGTTGACTCTGCCTTACATCCTTCTGCAGATCAGTAAAATAAGTGCCCAGCTTGTTGGGGGCAATTAGCTAACACATTGTAAACCACTTAGAGAGCACTTAGCTGATAAGCAGTATAGAAATACACATGCTATTGCTATTGCTACACAGGAAAAGGAGGGATTAGGAAAAACACCAAATGTCCAGTGTTATTACTAGCATGCCAGAAAGGTGGATAATCTGTGGCAGATTTGGTGACAAAGGTTCACAGTTTCATAAAGACTTGAAAGTGGAGGGGAATTAATTTTTTGTATAATTGTCATGAAATCCTGTATCTCACCTAAACTACTTCAGCTTGAGAAGCATTGTCCTGTGGGATTGATATCTGTGACTTGGTTAAACTTAGAAGCAGACTCCTTTCTCTCACAACATTATTAGGCAAATAGTGAATGAACATTCTGTTTCATATGTCTGATTCCATAAAGGATGCTGCTATTATTAAAATAACATCAACAACAACATGAAAACAGGGACTAAACCCAAAGCTAACAGTTTAAATGGGCATTCCATTGCAAAACTATCGTCTGAATAAAATGCGTAGTAATGTCTGACACTGCCACCCTGTTTGCAGGAGACATTAGAGAGTGCTTGCCCTTAGCATCTCTGTTTATCACCTTCTGTATGACTACGACAAGAATGTGAGTTATTGCATAGACAAACTGTCACTAAATACTAAGGATAAGCTATGGATGCTGCCAGCATTAAAAAAAAAATGGAAGCAGCAATGAGGTGTCCCAATGCAGTGAGCTGGACCTTTGCCACCAGCACATGGGATCTGGAATCCTTGTCACCATTGTGGCTAAATGTTAACAGCTGTTCTGTGTAGAGACACATTTCTATTTGTGATGTTTTGTGTTATCTTAGCAGTTTGAGACTGAGAAAAATATGAAGTCTGAGAATGGACTGGGGAGTGAATTTTCTTCTATTGCTAACCTGCTTGTACAGTTCTCATAGCTAATGGGGTGGGAGTGAGGAAAGGAAATGGATCACACTTGTGCACTTTAATCTTCTCGGTCTGTTCCTGTATGATGTAGCTCTTGAGAATCTCTCTTCCATTGGCCTTAGCCTAGAGAAGGGGTGCACACTTACTAAAGTACCCCATATAGCCAGCAATGGAGAGTTTCATTGTCAGTTAGGAATAGTCTGGGTAGAATTCGTTCTGGAGCTCAATTCTACCATTGACTCTGAGGGCAGGCTGGATAAGTGAAAGGACTGGAATGCTTCTCTGCTGTGTCCCCATCAGCTGCATCATTTAGCATCGATAAAGCTTATGCTATAGCAATAATGTATATCAGTGTTTGTTAACAAAAGAACTCTTGGAGAGGTCTGGAGCTACACCCAGTGCCTGAACAGAAGATTCACTATATACATGATCGATAAGAGTCTCCTTGTGAGGTTAGGCCCTGTCACAGGAGATGAGAAAAAGAAGATGAAACTTTGCCAGACTCATCTCTTCTCAGCAAAGTAGTCTGCCTTGAGTATTCAATCAAGGTGTGTCAAAAATCTATAGATAGATCCAGGAACCAAAAATACTAGCTCCATGAAGATAGTCTAAGTATATAAAGCAGAAGGAAGGAGGCCATCCTAGGATGCGGGATGGGGGTGAGGAGCTACAAGAAGTCTCCTGAGAAGGTAAAAGCAAAGAAAGAATAATTAAAAGCAAATGGGCAGGATCTGTGAACTTGCATATCATCACATGTCCTTGGTTGTTGCAGGGACAAAGAATATATCTGTGGATCTCAGCCATCGGGTACTACTTTAACTGTCATTGCTTCCTCATGTGAAATCTTGGGGTTGTACTTTGGTGAGGCACTTCAGATTCTCTTTTAGAGAGCTCTAGTATTATAATTCATAGAGGTATATTGGAGCTTTCTAGCAGAGATTTCTAAGCACCTCACTGAACTGCATATCCCTGAATTCTGTAGGTTGGAACTAAGACAATTCAAAGTTATATCCAACTTGCTATAACTCTGTAGAATATAACTCCTGATAGGGCATGGCTTCCAGACCCTTCACCATTTTGGTTGCCCTCCTCTGGACATACTCCAGCTTGTTGATATATCATCTAGTTTTCTGTATTGAATGCCACAGATTATTTACCTAACTTTAAAGTGGACAGTGAAGTACTGAAATAGTTAAAGATTCCCTATACCTTGCTCAATCATTGACCAAAATAAAGACTGCAGTGAAGAAATCAGAAGACGTCTAAGACTTGGGAAGGCAGGCATGAAGGAACCGGATAAGATCCTTCACTGTGAAAACATGTCATTAAAGATCCTTCACTGTAAAAACATGTCATTAAAGTCAGAAACATCCATGCCATAGTAGTTACAGTTTTTATGTATGGTTGTGAAAGTTGGACAGTGAGGAAAGCTGACAGGAAGAAAATCAACTCATTTGAAAATCAACTCATTCGAGAAGAGTTCTATGAATGCCATGGATTGCGAAAAAGACAAATGAATGTGTCTTTGGGAAAATGAAGCCTTAACTCTCACTAGAAATAAAAATGACTGAATGAGATTGTCGTACTTTGGGCATATCATGAGACGATGTGACTCACCATAAAAAAATGATTATGCTTGATAAAGCAGTAGGAAAAGAGGAAGACCACACTACAGCTGGATTGATTGAATCAAGGAAGCCACATCCCTGACCTTCTGGACATGAGCAGGGCAGCTGATGACCAAGACTCTAAGAAATTTCTCATTCATAAGGTTGCCATAAGTCAAAGTTGACTTGATGGCAAATAACAATATACCACAAAATCCAATTTCAAATGACAATTGTATTTATTTGTGTGTTTTATGAAGACATTCCTATGCTACTTTTCATTCTAAAAATCTATAAAATATTTAAAATATTGCATATTAAAACAAATTAAAGGGTAATTAGTTGTATCCAGATTTAGTTATATTTAGAGTAAATTTCCTGAAACCACTAGGGCATATGTTGGTCACTGTACTGTGTAAGTTCACAAAATGTCAGCAGGACAGTGCAAAGAGCACTCAAATTATCATGACTGGAGCACTTTTTGTACAAGGAAACAGTGAAAATGTTATGGTGCTTTCATGTGCAGAAAATTGTGGCTAAGGGAGGGATCTTAGTAGAGGTTATTAAATTATACATTAGCAAAACAGCATAGTTTTCTGTTTCCTTTCACGTAGTACTTGAATTCATTGTCATTTGGTTAGCTTGATGGGCTGCAGATTCAGAACAGACATGATTTTTCCCCCACACAACGGACAATTTTCTTAGGGACTTTCCTGTCATGTGCAGTATGGTGAGGGCCACTGGCTTAGATGATTCTGAGAAAGACAGCTTAATAGGAGTTGGATCGAACTGTGAGTCCTCATTGACCTCTGGAATGAGGAAACCCTGCCAGGGCAGTAGACACAACTGCTGTAACTGTGGTGAAGCCAGACTATCTCCTTGCATTTGTAGGGATCTGGCAGTGATGGAGGGGGGCAGTGGCTGAAGGAATGGCAAAAAACATGAAATCCTTTCTTCTTTCCATCTAAATCCATTTCTAAACCATTGCCTCATGTCAGTAATGGGCTGAATAGGGGCAAACAAATTGAAGCTTGTTCCAGACAAGACAGAAGCGTTTCTAGTCAATGAAAAGGCAGATCTGTGAATAGTTCAACCTGTTTTGAAAGGGATTATACTCCCTCTAAAGAATCATATTTGCAGGAGTCATATTTGTACTTCTGGATTCATTCCTGAATCTGATTGTCCTGGTTTTGGTAGTGTATGGGAGTGTATTTGCATGGTTAACACATATGTGCTGATTGTACCTGTTGCTAGAGGTGTCTGATCAGGCCAGAGTGAAACAGTTACATCCATTTGGGCCTTTTCCACACGTGGAGGAAGAAATGGGGTAAAACGTCCTGAAACAGAGCTTACCTGAAACCAGGTAAGTCCATCGCCACGTGGACAGCGCAAGTTCGCTGCTCCACACTCCTCGACGTCCTGCGGCGTCCAAAATGGAGGCTTATGACTGGTGGAGGCTCTCCACCAACCGGAGAAGCTTGCCAGCTGGAAAGCCCGCCCCCGGCAGATCTGCAGGCACGCACTTGCGCGCACCTGCAAATCTACACCAGGCGCTGCGACGAGGCTGCACACGGCTGCACACAGCTGCATGCCCCGTGCTTTTTAAAAACCTCCTCAAAAGTGGTTTTTAAAAAGCATGCAGCGCCACCACTTCCGGTCGCTCTAGCGTGGATTGGGGTGTAGAATTACTCTAAAGTAGTCCGCCCCAATCCATTTTATGGTGTAGACGACCTCCGTCAGAGGTCGCGCTACACCATTTTATTACCCCCGTGTGGAAAGGGCCTTGGTTTGGTGGCAGTCTTTGGGTTATCTTTGGTTATCAGAGTGGTCCAAAATACTGCTGCCAATTGACTGGTGCTGGTTACAGGGAGCATGCAGCCCACTTATTTTAATGGATCAACTGGCTGCCTATCTGTTTCTACTTCAGAATACTGGTTATGACATATAACAGGGTGAGCAACTTGCAGCTTAAGGGCTCTATGTGGTCCATTAAAAAAAAAGGCCACTTTTAAGGGAATTTTATTTACCTCCAAATTAGCCAAAATCTCCCCAAACCATCTAAAAATGCAGTGGTTTTTTCCCACTGATCTCTCCAAGCCTGCCAAACTTCCCAAAAACACATAGGAAGAAAAAAAAGAAGGGAGGAGCCCCAAATTGGTCAAAATTGCATCTGGAAGTGCTGTTGCATCATTTCAGGTATGCCAAAACATGCTGTTGTGGCCTACCAGGCAGCCACAGGGAAGAAAAAGGGCCCCTGCCCCATGTGCAGTTGTCCACCCCTTGGCATATAAAGTTCTACACAAAGCCGGGGGGGAGGGTAACAGGTGAAAATATTATTGCTCCTTAAGATTCCTTCTCACTGTTTATTCACTTGAAGAAAGGGCAGATGAACAGGAGCCAACAGCAAAGAGGAGCAGAAACAGCAGTGCCAGGTGTCTTCATGTCTTAGCAGTGGGACCCCTTCTGGACTGTGGGTCTTGGCAAGCAAGTGCCCAACAATGCCAATCCTGACACTAGCTTTCTGGTGATATTTAACGGTCTAGTCCCACATTTTAAAAAAGCAAATCATGGGAAATAAACCAAAATCATATTGGGTATCCTTATGGGGTTGCATTTGAGAGAGCCCCTTGGAATGGAAGCTAGTGATGGATGTTCCTGTCCTGGCCATAGAAGAGACAAGACTTGCTCTTGGGAGCTTCTGATAGTCTCTCAATCAAAGTGTTGTTTTATTAGCAACTGAAAAGGTAAAATACTTTGGAGATGAAGGGCTCAAAGCAGCAACCAACAAAAGATAGAAGAATATGGAGCCTGCTGGGTATTATCCTTTTGTGCCAATGAAGGATGGACTCTCATTTTAGACACAGCACCTTCCCCCTCTCCCCAAGGTACTGTGACTCTGTGAGGGAGAACAAAACACTACGTGAAAGAAATGTTAAAGTTCTGACTCAGAACAAGTGAAGCAAGGGAATTTCTCTCGCTCTTGCTCTCTGGCTGCGTGCTGTCATCTTTCTTGCTGTGTTTGTATGCATTTGCCAGAATTTAATTTGCTTCTTCAAGACTCTCATGCTATTAGTTATAGCTGAGATATTCCTCTGGGGAGCCACATAATTTCATTTGGTGGCTGGGCTTCACAATTACTCTCTCCATCAGCTTTCTGAGAAGCTGCATCAATCAGGTTTCAATGGCCTTAAGTGATCTAATTCTACCAGGTAGAGTTAGTTATTGTGAGGTAAAGCTAAATGACCACAGTTATCTCTTGGTCCTTTCTGGTCTCCAAGCTTCTTGAAATCATTAATCTCTCTCATGGATTGCAGATTCTCTAATAATTATTATCTTTCTATCTCCATTGCTAATTTGGTAATATAAATGTAATGGGGCTGCTGCTGAAATGTGACCACATGCTGGGGTAAAATCTCTGTCATCTTGCTTCTCCCCTCCCCTCCATAGTGTGAAAAATTATCAGACTATTTGGTATGTACACAAGAGAAGAAAAGATTCTGGCTCTTTCCTCCCCTCCTTTTTTCATCCCTGTCTTCTTATATGGAATTCCATCAGAAAGATTCTTAATTCCCATCTGGATGATAATGTTTGCCAATGAAAAGTTACCACAGAATGACTTTCATGTAGTGATGCTGTATTCAGAATAAAAAGGAGGAAGGGAAGAGGAGAAAAAAATAAAAAAAAAATAAAATAAAAAAAAAACAAAAAAAAACCTTTAAGACTGTTTTTTATTTTAGCATGAGCTTTCATGGATGTAAACCCATTTCTTCAGATGCAGTACTGAGTGGTATTAAGGCCTCAGGTATAAAGCACATTTGCAGAAGAGGTATAAAGCACGCATCTGCAGAAGAGAAGGTTAAGAGGGGACATGATAGCCATGTTTAAATATTTGAAGGGATGCCTTGTAGAGGAGGGAGTGGGCTTGTTTCCTTCTGCTCCAGAGACCAGGATAGGGAGCAATGGATTCAAGCTGCAGGAAAGGAGATTCCACCTGAACCTCTGACAGTCAAGGCTATCCGACAGTGGAATGTGCTGCCTCAGAGTATAGTGGAGTCTTCTTCTTTGGAGGTTTTTAAGCAGAGGCTGGATGGCCATCTATCAGGAGTGCTTGGAGGGTGTTCCTGCAGGGAATGGGGTTGGACTGGATGGCCCCTGTGGTCTCTTCCAACTCTACATTTCTATGATTCTATGATTTATACAGTGCTGAGAGTGGGAGCATTTTTATACAGTTGTGCGATCTTATTATATTCTGTCCCAGTCCCACAACTGTATAACTGGGCTTTGTACCTGAAGCCTTAATGCTACTCTGCACTGCATCAAATGAAATGGATTTATATCCATGGAAGTTCATGCTAAAATAAAAAACAGTTAGTCTTAAAGGTGCTGCCACATTTCTTTGTTTTTCTTCCCTCCCTTCCTCCTTTTTGTGGTGCAAGAGACAAACACAGCTACTTCTTCGTGGTCTCTGTGCCTCACACATTGGGATCTTCACGCATGCACGGTAGCATTCGGAAAGTTCTTGTATTCAGAATGCATCTTTTTGTAACGAGGTTCAGTAGATGGAAAATGATTGAAAATTAACTTTTGTTAGGATTCAGTAAAAACCAATTTCATCCCAAGAGGAAACATTCAGAAAACAGTTTTTCCTCACTATCTTATTTATATGTTTATCCTATGTATTTTAAAATCAACTTTTACCACCATGCGCATACAAGGCAACTTCCAATGCATAAAAAATACGAAGTACAGGAAAACCTATGATGATGACGTAGAGCTGTTCCTGGGCTTTGCTTCTTTAACAGAAAATTTGGTATTAGAGGCAGAAATAAAAAAGGAGAGCAGTTCAACCTGTTTTAGTAAACTTTTTATCCAAAATTAACAATATCCACACATGAAATGAAACAACTAGGTTAGCTAAGCCTTGAATAAGTGAACAGAAACATTTTGAGCCTTTTTAAAAAAGTATTTATTTTTAGAGTATTTCTGTATCATGTCCCAGTTCCGAAGGGCTCCCCTTCTATAGAATACTTGAAAGGATTTTCCAAAATATATTCAGGAATTATTATTTTTTCTTTCACTGACATCCACTTTTCTTCTAATTTCCATTTTAATAGCCAGACTTATAGCTATGCTTTCTTAACATGCTGAGTGGTAGCTAGTGAGGTGAGCTTATTTACTTTTTCCTTTTCTCTGTTTTATTGCTCCTACATGTTCAGTAATGGATTCTGGAGGAAACTGCTGCTTACCTTGCTTATTTTTGGCAGGTACACACAGCTACAGTAGGATTTGCTAGAACAGAACCTCATTCTTTTCCAGCTCAAGCTTTACTGCTGCAACCTGGCACCAAAAACATGAGTTTGTCCAGTCTTCTTTCATCATTTTCCCAATGCTGATTCTGTTAAAATAAACTTCTACTTGGAGAGAAGAAAAGGAGGGCTTGATGGGCTTAAAAAGACTTTGTAAAAAGGATCTTTGTCAGAGGCTTTGTTAACTGAGGTATTGCTATATATAATTGCCATTCAAATTTACCTATGAAGTGAGAATATAGTTAACAGTAAAGTAGCAGCAATATCCAGGCCAACATGTCTGCGATAAAATCAATTAAAATATTTGAAAGTACCAGAGCTTGAAAAATTACTTTTTTTGGACTACAATTGATAGAATCCCCAGAAAGCACTTTGGAATACAGTTCCTAGCACCTCCTGAACAGCTTGGCCACAAGTCTTATTGGAGGTAGTCTTTGACTGCAAACTACTTAGGACTTTAAATGCGAATATCAGCTCTTTAATTATTTTTTTCTGCAGCACACAAGGTTACAGAATCAAAATTCCAGTAACTTGCAAAGGTTACACAGATTTCACGTTCTTCCTTGTGTGCCTGCTGTCCTTTTCCATGATCTTCCCTCCTGACTCTACTTTGTCATATTAATGTTCTAGATCAGAAACAGGCAGACTTCATGTTTCATCATCATCATCATCATCATCATCATCATCACCACCACCACCACCACCACCACTATAATTTTACGCAATCCCTGACTGCTATCTGGAGCCTTGCACAAGAGAGATAAATTTTGAATTTTGGTGTCAAAACTACACTAATTATTTTGCCTAATAAGATAAAGTAATAAAAATAAGTAGATGTAAATGAAACTAATGGTGGAATTCATGTTGCTCTTTCTCCTAATTTATCCTCACAGTGATCCTGTGAGGTTAATTAAATTCAGAAAAGTGACTGGCCTAAGGTCACGTGGTCAGTTTCATCCAAGTGGTGTGACCTGAACTGGGATCTGCCAGACCCTAACTCAACACATTAACTCAGGGGTAGGAAAGTATAGCCTGCAGGCTGTAGGTAAGCCGCAAACCCCACTTTTGCAACACCCAAAGCCCCCTGGCAGTTTCCCCAAACCCACAAATTAAAAAAAAAAATCTGGGTCAATTTTCAGTGATTTTTTTTTTACTCCAAACAGCCCCAAATGCGAGAAAACTGCTTACAAATGCAACAGTTGGCTTTCCTCACAGAACCTCCATTTCCTCCTCCTCTTCTTCCTCCTTTTCCCACCCAAAAGAAATCAGCCAAAATGGTGACCAGAATTAGCTTCCAGTGCACAATAACAGACAATGCATTGCAGCATCCACCCCTCTTTTAACCACTGCAGTGCACTAGCTTATGCCATAGTGTTAGCCTCCTGACTTGCCCTTTTCTTGTTACTTTTCATGAGCTGAGATGACCTTTCACATGGCCAGGAGCCTTCCTCTTACCTGATCAGTGGGTCTGAATACAAATGACATGCCAAGGGCATAAGGGCTTGGTGGTAATGGTGGCTGGGAATATTTCGTAGTACAGAAAAGGGATGTTTGATGAGCATGGCGGTATTCATTTTTGTTTTCCCTGCTCCAACACTAGCATTCCAAACAGCATGCTGGAGTATAAAGTACATCAGATTAAACCCCAGGGTCACAAGAAGCAGGTGAGAGAGAGAGAGAGGAGAAAAAAATAATTAGAACAATTTTAAGAAGAGAGACACAATTGTAGTAAGATCACTACACCTGCTTAACAACCATTAAAATGTAACTTTAATAATTATCTGTCTCTTATCATTATGCCCATGTATGTAGTATCATTATATTTACGTGAAGCCTAATTTAATTGGAAGCCAGTTTGGCCTTTGCATTTTCTCCTCTGCATCTCAGTTGAAGTAACTAGTGCTCCCAAGTCCTCTTTTATTACTGTTATTATTGCAAGATCTAATCTTTTTGTTTTGGGCAGTGGATTCACTTTAATGAGTTGGACATTACAAGTAAACCCGACTTCACAATTATTTGATATAATTTAGATGCAAATTAGGCCTTCGTATTCTGGCTATACTTTATTCCTCTTGGTTACTCTAGCTGCAGTTCATTACATTTCATCAGTCTACAGTGTTGTCCCTTTCAAGGTCATTTTGGTAGTGCCTTTTTAATTCAATTTCAGCTTCCCAGTCAATTTGTACTTACATACTTGAGACAGAGAACGACTCCAGTTAATGGGAGTTTGTCTGTTTACAGGAGGGCTGGGCAATTTCATTGGCTCTGTAGCCTAATCTTCGTCCGGCAACCCTTTGGGTGCCACATGGATGGCTAAAAATGCCAGGAACCGAGGGTGGGTGGGTGGGGAGACAGAAGTGGACAGAAGTTTGCCAGTCATTAGGAAACGTGCCTTAGGCAAATTATCTGTCTAGCTAGCTAGTTTATACATACATGCATACTTATCATTTATGCTAGGGATGGTCAACTGTGGTGGGACCAGGAATCATTTTTTCCTCACAAGGTATACCTCCCCACAGCAAGCCCAAATACCTGAATTTTCTTCTTCCATCTCTTTCAAAACAGTAACAGGAAGTGGTGTTGTATCACTTTTTGTATTTTGAAGGGGCCTAAAGAGGAAAATTCAGGCATTTTGGAGTCATATGAGGTTCTGAGGTGCCTGTTGAGTTGAGGTAAGGTTATTTTCATATGCATTTGGAAAGGGTTTCTGAGTGATATGGTGGCAAAAATTGCCCTAAAATACATCAAAGTTTTTAAAGGGGGTTTGGGTTATGGGGCATCAGAGGCAATAAGAATGAGACCAAAGGGCCATATGCAGCCTGCAGGCCATGCTGTGCTCACTCTTAAAGTATACTCAGGAAATAACCTCAGATCAGCTTGCATATCAGTTAAAAACAGGATAAAATAGTCACTGTGCACAGACTTATGAGGGCTTATAAATATGTTAAGACCACATGGTCTCAGCCTGGTGGATAACACACACTCATCATCATCATCATCATCATCTGCTCCGTCTTTGCATTCTTAGCTGCTGCCTTGGATAGAGCTTACTTGTATTTTGAGTAGCTGAAGAAGGTAAAAGCTGAAGCATCCTGCAAAAACATCTAAATACTTCTGTTGGTTATTCACTCTGATAAATCTATATCTGCTCTAGATATGACATGCATTCACTCTCTCCCATAAGCACATATATGTAGTATGCAAAGACATAGCCATGTTAGTCTGCTTCAGCATAAAAATAAATAAGTGAATCTTGTAGCACCTTTGAGATTAACTGAGAAAGAGAAATTTCTAGCATAAGATTTTGTGGACTAGTTCACTTCATCAGAGGCAATCTGATGAAGCTAAGAAATGTCCTTTTCTCAATTAGTCTTAAAGGTGCTACATTCTTCCCTTATATCTTTTTACATATGCACACCTGTGATCACAATTCTCCACTTGTGTTAACAAAGCAGCGGTGTGTGTGTGTGTGAGTTTCACCATTCGTAAAAAGAAGCCAGGGCCAGCCCTACCTTTAGGGAGAGTGAAATGGCTATGTCAGGCACAGAAGCTAAGGGGTTGGGAGCAGTGTTGCACTGTGAGAAATCAAAGGTATGTGACACTGAATCCACCCTGTGATACTTAAGCTAGGCTGCTGCCCCTTGGTGTGGTGGAGAATGTTGTTCCATGTTGTAGGAAGGGACTGCCAGTTCAGTGCAGTCAGCTTCTATACATGGAATTTAGGGGTGGTGGGGGCATTTAGTCTGCCTCAGGCAGCAGAATGTTTTTGGATGCCCCTGCAGGAATCCAAGGGGTTCCTTGTATCCTGTCCCTAGACTCAAAATTTCATCCTTTCTATTTGCTATACTTGACTGCATTAAGCAAACTGTTCAGGGGTTATGCATCATGTTTTTATTGTCATTCAGCAGCTAATCCATGGACTAACTTGTTCCTTTTGTCTATATTGTATTCATTGCTAGCAGACACTGATAGAGGTTTGTATGGCTTTCAGTGCTTTAAAAATAGACTTGAATAAATTACATATTTAAAATTTGTTTTCTTGCCGTGCATAAAATGTTTTGGATGTAAGAACAATGGATAGTTTCTGGAATCTATGATGGTTATGAATAAATATGGGTTTGTTTATTCCATGTAACTTGGATTCTAACTTCAGTTTTGTTCATGGAATAGGACTTTATCCCCTCTCTCTTCCCTCTACAGCCTCCTAGTCACCTCTTCCTAGTCACCACTCCAGATCTGTTTCTAAGCATTGCGGAGGTATTTGGGAAAGGTGTGGGATATGCTGTGTG
Source organism: Ctenosaura bakeri (assembly GCA_948474755.1). Classification (NCBI taxonomy): domain Eukaryota; kingdom Metazoa; phylum Chordata; class Lepidosauria; order Squamata; family Iguanidae; genus Ctenosaura; species Ctenosaura bakeri. The sequence continues at coordinate 230,509 of CAOLHI010000283.1, forward strand.
AGGCTGCAAATGAAAGGATGTAGTTAGTGGAAATAACATCCACCTTATGCTAATAGAATAAAACTGCCTAAAGCTTGTGGCTGGAATCCTTTTGGTGCCTTACCCACATTTAAGTTCTCCTACAGAAGCAGTTGGACATTTTTGTCTCATGTGGAATTTCTGCAGAAGCAGAGTTGCATATGTGATGCAATTGAACAGGCAGATGTTCATGTGCATACCAGTAGGGATGCACATAGATGCAGATGCCCATTTAGTTGTGCATTCAGACACACATTTGGGTATGCCTTCAGCTGCCATTCAATACAAGCGTTGTATAACTGCATGTGTAGAGGTTTCCACTATTCAGCCTGATGCATGATGTCAGCATATCTTTGCATACTGTTCTCAGTCTCTTTCTCCTTCCCCCACCGCCTCTGTTTCTACTGGTTAGAAATCAAACAGTCCTGTTGGAGCCTCAAGGCTACCCATGAGGCAGTCTCAGGGTGTTTGATATGATTTCAAGTGAGAGCCTTTTGGAAACATTCCTTTCTTCTCTCTCATTTGGCAATTTCATGTGAGAATTCAAGTCTCCAGGACCAGATGAATTATATCCAAGGATATTAAAAGAACTGGCAGAAGTCATTTCAGAACCACTCACGGTAATCTCTGAGAACTCTTAGAGAACAGTTGAAGTTCCAGCAGACTGGAGGAGGGCAAATATTGTCCCCATCTTCAAGAAGGGGAAAAAAGAGGACCCAAATAATTATCACCTGGTCAGCCTGACATCAGTACCAGGAAAGATTCTAGAGCAGATCATTAAACAGTCAGTTTGTAATTACTTAGAAAGCAATGCCATAATCACTAAAAGTCAAGATGGATTTCTCAGAAATAAGTCATGCCAGACTAATCTTATCTCTTTTTAAGATAGGTTTACAAGCTTGATAGATATAGGGAATACTGTAGACGTAGCATATCTTGACTTCAGTAAGGCCTTTGACAAATGACATTCTTGCATAGTAGAATGCAGGCTGGACAGGTTACTGTTAGGTGGTCTTGTAATTGGTTGACTGACTGAACCCAGAGAGTGCTCACCAATGGCTGCTTTTCATCCTGGAGAGAGGTGACTAGTGGGGTGCCACAGAGTTCTGTCCTGGGCCCAGTGCTATTCAATATCTTCATCAATGACTTGGATAAAGGAGTAGAGGGCATGCTGATCAAATTTGCAAATGACACCAAATTGGGAGGGGTTGCTAATACCTCAGAGGACAGGATCAAATTTCAAAATGACCTTGACAGATTGGAGAGCTGGGCCAAAGCTAACAAAATGAATTTCAACAGAGACAAATGTAAGGTCCTACACTTAGACAGAAAAAATGGAATCCACAAATATAAGATGGGGGACGCGTGGCTGGATAGCAGAATGTGTAAAAGGGATCTAGGAGTCTTGGTAGATCACAAGCTGAACATGAATCAGCAGTGTGATGCGGCAGCCAAGAAAGCCAATGCAGTTCTTGGTTGCATCAATAGGAGTATGATTTCTAGATTAAGGGAGGTAATGGTACCACTCTATTCTGCATTGGTTAGGCCTCATTTGGAATACTGTGTCCAGTTCTGGGAACCTCAATTCAAGAAGGATATTGACAAGCTGGAGCGTGTCCAGAGGAGGGCGACCAAAATGGTGAAGGGTTTGGAAGCCATGCCCTATGAAGAGTGCGTTAGGGAGCTGGGTATGTTTAGTCTGCAGAAGAGAAGGTCAAGAGGGGACATGACAGCCATGTTTAAATATCTGAAGGGATGTCATGTTGAGGATGGAGAAGGCTTGTTTTCCGCTGCTCCAGAGACTAGGACAAGGAGCAATGGATTCAAGCTGCAGGAAAGGAGATGTCACCTGAACCTCAGGAAGAACTTCCTGATGGTCAGAGCTGTTCGGCAGTGGAATATGCTGCCTTGGAGTGTGGTGGAGTCTCCTTTTTTGGAGGTTTTTAAGCAGAGGCTGGATGGCCATCTGTTGGGAATGTTTTGATGTGTGTTCCTGCATAGCAGAGGGTTGGACTGGATGGCTCCTGGGGTCTCTTCTAACTCTATGATTCTGTCTCTCACTGTAAGTCCCCATGCTTATTAGGACAAGACCTCTGAGCATGTACAGGAAGGCACTACCTTTCTTAGTAAGTTAATAACTTCCAGCATTGATGAAAGTTACTTTGGGGGACTATGATGTGCAGAATTGCCCAGCCATCGTGGCAATTGGATACCCATTGAGACTTCCACTAAAATCCCCTACCACTCAAAAAATGGTGTGTTTGTGTGGAAAGGGTTAAACTGTTTGCAACATATTTAACAGCAATAATAGGATTTATCCTTTTCAAGTCATTGAGACTTATATACCTGCGCAGACATGTGATTTTTTTCTTTCCAATGACTTCAATGTTTCTGATAGGTCAGCCTGTCTCATGTGGCTGTTGCTTTCCAGTAGGCACCAGATCTTGTCTGATCTTGGAAATTAAGCAAGGTCATCCTGGTCAGTACTTAGATGGGAGACCACCAACAAATGTCTGGTGTTGTAGGCTATGTTTCAGAGGAAGAAACTGGCAAAACCACTTCTGAGTATTGCTTGCCTAAGAAAACTATTAAATTCATGGGGTCACCATAAATCAGCAGGCAACTTGAAGGCACATGTGTGCATGTGCGCGCACACACAACCATTGCCTCCACTTGAATAAGATAAGAGCAGATTTGGCAGCAGGGGGAACAGTTCAGCTTTTTGGAACCAATTTGTTTTGGTGACTGTTCTGGCAATAGTTCCCACCACAGCCTGTGAAGCACTATGCATGCTGCCCCCCTTTTGTTTTTTCCACAAAATACCCAAATATCACAATTACCAGTATGAGTTATGACACACGGCAACAAAAGGTAATTGTGATGCCTCCTAGAATTCTGCAGTCAGCATGGCCAGGATTTTGTGAGTTTTAGTCCAAGAAACAAATGTTTCCAAATATTGCAAACCCAGTGCAATCTTTTCCAAACTGTTGCCCCGCAGAAGTATGGGACTACACCCCCCATCACTTCAGAAAGCATGGCCATTGGGTATCATCTGGCTGGTGTGGTAGAGTTTGTAGTCCAGCATGTCCACTGGGCACTCCATTGGGAAAGGCCACTATAAAACATGTATGTCTTGCTTCCTGCAAGGAGCACACAGTGGTCTATGGGACAGCTATACCTTTTTGTTCTGCTGGATAAAAGTATTTTGGACAGAGTGCAAAGTTAGCCAATCTTTTCTAGTTTAGGTACAATCTCTGCCTTTTACCATTGCTGATTATTCAGAATTAGTTGCTTGGCATTCTCTCTGCATTTACTATGATGGTTTAATGTGTTTTCTGTCTCCAGTAAACACTGACAGGGTGCCAATGATAGGTTTTCAGATTCTGAACTTGGCTTTTGAGATCTCATTGGGAGCTGATTATTTTATAATTGAAAGTAAATGCAATGAACTTGGGGAAAATGGAGTTAGAATACTGATGGAACATAGAGCAGCTAATGTTATGTGGGGCACTGATCCCACATTTTTTATTTTTTTTAATGAGAGACCTACACTTAGCAGTGGTTTTTGGCTTGCAGAGAATAGGCACCTTCAGTCTGTGTGCAGTTTGCTGAAGGCCAGGGCATTGATGTAGGCAAAGAATGAGGGTCTTTCTGGATGACAGATTTGCACTGTGATCTACAAACCTTGTTCAGAGTGTGAACAAGTTACTTTTCTGCAGTATTTTTATTAGTGCATTCTAAAAGGTGCTAACGTCCATGTAAACTGTGAAGTCCTTAAAGTCCCTTTGTCAGGCAAAGGCGTCACAAAAAGCTGAGAAATGGAGTAGGAGAAGATGATTTGATCTTATGTCATGCAGGTCTTGTTATCTATTAGGTTTCACCTTAAATGTGGGGTTGCCATATTGCCTGGATTTTATCCCGATTTTAGACAGAGCCTCGAGTGCCCATTTATACCATTAGCTGGTCTCAATTCCAAGCTTTCTTTCTTTTTCTTTTTTCTTTCTTGTCTTTTAGCCCTCCTAGAACTTCTGTTAGAAAACATCTAATCACTGTTTTGCAAGAAGCAAACATGCTACTAGTGTCATTTTGTGTGTTAAGTCAGTAAGTGAAGCAGTGGACACTGATTAGGATTTTCAGGACCTCATAAATATATACCTGAAGAGTGATATGTTGATCTCTGCTCTGCAAATCTGACAAGTACAGGGAGTCCTCTGTCTTTCTCTGCAGGAGCATTTTTGTTCATTTCTGTCGATCAAGAAGCTCCTTTCAGATGTCCTTTGTGAGACTACGATCTGTTCTGTTTCCACTTTCCCTGTAGTAAGCTTGACTGAACCTAGTGGTATTTATTCCTAAGTAGACATGTATAGGACTGCACGGTTAATTGGCTTTTTTTAAAAAAAGAAATAGCTGTTTGTCCAAGGCAAGAAGACTTCTGCATGTATTCAGGAACAATTGGTCTTCACGCCCATTTCTCCAAACAGAAGCTGATCTCAAATGTCGCAAAGGGAGAAGAGCAGGTGGAGGCACAGTATTAAGGTGTGAAGTGTAAGGAATGTGGTACTCTATTGTGTATGAGGACACACCTCCCTCTACGGTTTTTCAAAGCTGTCCCTGTATTACTGTTTTAATTTTATTGAGTCATTTTAGCTGTCTTTCAAGACACAAATGTGTGTGTGTGTTTTAAATAAATAAGATGAATGCTATGACAGCTACCAGCATTCTGACTGAGTTCAGACTCAAACTCAGGGTATATACAGTCCACAGTTACAGCAGTTTGTTACTGCTTTAACTGTTATGGTTCCGTCCTATGAAATCTTGGGATTTATAGTGCTGTGAAGGGTACTTATGAACTGTCTCCTAGAAAGCCCTAGAATGTACTCCCCTGAACTATAGCACAAGAGCTTTCTAATGGAGAGAATTCTAGATCCTTTTTCGAGCTACAAATCCAAAGATTCCATAGGATGGATCTGTGACAGCTAAAGTGTCAAACTGCTATAACTTTGTAATGTAGAAAATAGTGTAGATACGCTCCTTGTTGTTAAAAGGAATGAAGTAGGCTGGCTAGTGTACCACAACTTGTTATTTCCCCTTTCCTCCCCCTTTCCCTTCCCCTGGCAGGCTGGAGCAGACATGGCACGAGACTATATAGTGGAAGAGATAACAAGGTATATCTTAAGTCCCTGGAAGATAAGTCTCTCGGTTCCAAAGATGTAATATATATCCTTGGTGTCTACAGTAGGAACACTGCAGTGAGCTTTAGAAAGATTGCCACGGCTTCAAACTTCCAGTGGCCCAGTTCACAGCGATAGTAAGTCAGAATTGCTATTAATTCTCATTTACCAATCAAGAGCAGCATGTTTGTGCATGCCACTTCCCCATGGCTCATCCTGCCAACAGCTCCCTCCTGTCAGTGGCAACCACTGGGAAGGCAACAAGTGAGAAATCTTCAGCAAACAAAAGCTTAGCATTATGCCCAAACCAGGATTCCTGGCTTTTTACTTCCAAACAAATCAGGAATTGTAAGCTTCAGATCTGGCTTTTTAGGAGAGTCAGCTATCTTGCTTTTTATATTGTGCTGAGGATTTTACTTGCTGGTGATGCTTCAACACTCCCAGTGGCAGGAGGAAGTGAGAATGAGGAATTGGATAGCCCAAGTTCATTCCACCCTGCTTTGTGGACTTATAACAACAAGGCATGTATCTACATTATACAGTTATAACAGTTTGACATCATTTTAACTGCCGTAGCTCTATTCTTCAGAATCCTGGAATTTGTAGTTTGATGAAGGACCTAGAATTCTCTTTGCTAGAGAGTTCTAATGCTGTAATTCAGGGGACTGTATGTTTGAGCAGTGCCACTGAAAGTAGTGGTCCTTGGATTCATGCCCGTTCTTGAGCCGCTGGCTGCTGAACCTGGGTGAGTTTCCAATAAAGAAATAAACAGTGGTCACAAATATGGTGAAGGTCTCCCTTTGCACTGAGAAAAAAAAAAAATAGCTGATGGTTCCCCACATCAGATAGCCTGAGTAGCATTGCCCTAGAGGGCCCCTAGGAGAGGGTTCTTACCAGCATGCTGTTGGCAAACAGTAAGGAAGATTTTGTAGTAATTCTGACTTATCATTATGTGCAAACTGCGCTAATATCTCTCTACCAGCTTTTAACTTTACAATTTTTGGGAGGAAAAAGGGACCAGTGCCTTTTTTTTTTTTTTAAATTGTGGCAGTAGGGAATGGTTTGTTATCAGTTCTTGGCTTTGGTGCATCTTCAATAAAATGCAAATAGTAGTGAACCACAGCACTTAGTCACTGTGGTTTAGAGGACAAGGCAACTGTCATAATGGAACACCTCAAAGATGATGAATTGCTACCATGCAGATTAGAGGAATCCCAAGGGTGTACTACTCACAGGCCCTGTTTGAGTGTTCCATCATTCTCATCCTGTCTACTTGCAGTATTCTATTCTCTAAAATTCTAAGCAAGCATTCTTTTCATATTTAAGGATCAATGTTGGGATAATCATTTTTCCCCCTATAAACACACTTTGGAATTTGAAAACCTGAAAGATGTGTTAGCAAGAAACTTAGTTCCTGTCTGTAGGTTGCTGCTGCAAAATCCACACACATGATGTGCCTGTATCTTTTTCATGTAAGTGTCTGTGTCTTCTCCTGCAGTTTGGTTGTGATCGTAGCAAGGCCCTTGTAGACATCTGTGGAGAGAAAGGATTTCAGGCGTTTGTGTGTGATGCACTCTCTGTCCCAATACGAAGTAGCTCATGTGATGCCTGTATCTCCATTGCAGTCATCCACCATTTTTCAACAGTGGTAAGTTTGACTCCTGCCTATAATTTATTGGATGGGGGATTCTGGAAGCTCTGGTCCAAAAGTTATATTCCCAGCCTCTGATTTTTAAGTAGGAAAATACCAGACTTTTTGTCCATCTATGGCAATATTGCCTACTCTGATTTGTAGCAGGTAGGAGGCATCTCAAGCAGAAGTCTTTCCTGTTACTTGCTCCCTGATCCTTTGCTCGGCAGATGCTGGGACTGACTTTGAGAGCTTTCACCTACAGAGATGTCTCTACCACTGAGCTACTGTCCATTCCCCCATATCATTGAAGCACTGTGAAAAGAATACATCAAGACGACAAACATTGTGGCACATTGGAAATGAAATTGTTTATTGTGCAATTGGTATCTTTTGAAAGCTGTGTAATACTGCGTAATACTTTTAGTTGCCAGGACTTTGCCCCAGCAGGGTAATTCCAGATGAATTCAGCTTTCTTATGCTGGATTGGTGTAGAACATAGAACTCCCATGCTTTACTGCTCAGACATTAGTTGGCTAAGACAGCTATTTCAGCATGTAGACAAGATGCCACAGGTCTGGAGCTGCATGTCCCAAGGGTCGCTTCTGCCACTGCAGACCTGCCTGCACACTTCTGTTGTTGTTAATTTATTTTGTTCATTTATATCCTGCCTTTCCTCCAATATGGCAGGCAATTTACAAAATTTATGGCAATTTACAAAATTAAAATACATGCAAAAACATCAGTAAAAGTATATTCAGCCATCATGGTGTAGCAGTTTGAATACTGGACAAGAACTCTAAGGGACCAGAGTTCAAATCCCCATTTGGCTGTGGAAATCAACTGGGTGAACTTGAGCAAGTCACAAGAAGGCAATAGCAAAACCTCCTTTAAACAAATCATGCAATGAAAACTTTGTGATAGGTTTGCCTTTGGTTTGCATTAAGGCTGCCACAGTTGGAAATAACTTGAAGACGTACAAACAGTGACTTGAAGACAACAAAATTATGAAAAAGTTATTTTAAAATACAATTAACCATCTATAGAATTAAGACCATGTAAACATTTATTAAAAGACAGAACATAAAAATCGATTCTTAAAAGCTCATCGCAGTTGATTTGTAAGAAAGAGCCTCTTGGAATGGGAAAGGGGAACAAGCGGGGAGCGATCCTAGGCTTCTGTTGTTAGAGGAGGTCTAGCTGTTGCTGGTGGATGTGCATTTGTAGGCACAAGGAGGAAGCATTGCTCAGCTACAAGAGTCCAGGCCCAGGTGATGGATTGCCTTGTTATGAAAAATGCAGAAAGTCCTCCCCTCTCTTCCTCAATTAATTCTTTCTCTTACGTGAGCACATCTTTCAATAATATGCTTATGTTTATTGTTACGGTCACTACTTACTGTTCTTTTTTCCTTTTCTTTTTATAATGCTTTGCATTTTTATGATTGCTGGCTGGATTTTTTATTGTTTTAATTAAGTCTTTTAGATGCCTTGGGACCTGTATCATGGAGTCAAATAGCAGAATAAAAATATATCAGCAAATGAGTAGGTAAAGGAGCAATACAGCAGCTCCTGATTATATGAATCTCTGGGGCATATCTGTTTTTTTAAAAAATATATATTTTACCACAGCATTGCTGTCACATGGTCTTATTGCTAATACCTTCAGACTGATTTGATCTGTTTTCCCCTTCACTAGGACAGAAGACTGGCTGCCTTCAGTGAGTTAGTCCGACTCTTGAGACCTGGTGGAAGAGCACTTGTTTATGTCTGGGCTCTGGAACAGGAATACAACAAACAGAAGTCTAAATATCTGAAAGGAAAAAGAAGTGGAAATGGTAAGGAGGAGGAAAGCATAAGTGATGCTATAGGCAAAACAGGAGACAGTGAATGCCAAGATTCTGCACACCTTGATGGTGTCCTTAGTCCACTGGAGGATAGATGCTGCAGTGCAAATCAAACTGTTCCTGCCAGGTTGCCTGTTCATACCAATAGAACTTCTTTTGATTCCCAAGACTTGTTGGTCCCTTGGCATCTGAAAGATGGCACAAAGAAGAAAATGGAGCACACCAAGTTACACCAGCCTCTGGCTAGCTCAGAAAACTTTCAGAAATGTAGTCCTGTTTTTCACCGTTATTACCATGTCTTCTGTGAAGGAGAACTGGAACTGCTCTGCAAAAGGCTGAGTTGCATAAAAGTGAAAGAAAATTACTATGACCAAGGAAACTGGTGTGTGATTCTTGAAAAGGAAAAGCCTTAACTGCCATGGAAATGAGACAGGGAGCATTTCCCACACAACTATTTGCTTGCAGAGGTGTTTCTGAAAAGGGTATTCTGATGGAATTAGGCTTTTAGTCCTTGCATTTATCAAATAAATATTATTTTTACAATGTTGTTGAGCTTAGATAGTGCTCATTTCCTTTCTTGAATTGCAAAGTCATATGGAAAAGTGTCACATTGTTTGGCTACCCTGGATAATTTATAGGTTTGACACCAAGATACTGGCTAAAATCCAGAAAATTTGACATTTTCGAAATAGGTTTTAGTTATCGTGGTACAGAAAGTATACCGCATTTCACTTTTAGTTGGTCTGCTGCCTTGTTATATTGCAGTGCTCATGGCAGTTTTACAACCCATAGAAATGACAAAATACATTAGCCAAAAACCACATCCTGTAATAAATGAATCAAATGGAAGTAAAGCCCTTTTGAAGTGTTCAGTGCTTAATGTGGGAGGGGAAAAGGAACAAAGGACATAGTTCAGTGGGAAAGTACATGCTTTGCATAGAAGAAAGTCCTAGGTTCAGTCCCCAGCATCTCCAAATAGAGAGCTGAGAAAGGCTAGACCTTGCAAACTAGATTGTAAGGCAGAATTGGGAACCACATGTGGTCCTTGAAGAAAAGTTATTTGTAGTTCTTGGGCCCCATGTGTTGCCCACAATCCCTAGCAAGCTGCAAAAGGCTAGTGAAATAGAGTGCTGTCTCTCAGCTGTTGTTCTAACCTGATGAGAATGAGCTAACATCTCAGTCAATAATGCCAGCTATTTTTCCAATTTGGTTGTGACACGCTTAGTGTTACAAAGCCCTGAGTAAGAGTGACTATTCTGCCTCCTCTCCATCCTTTTCATGATTATTGCCTAAGATTTTGACTCTCCCTGCCTGTCTTCAGCCCTGTGTCTGTTTTGCCCCTTTCAACTTTCTCTTGTTTCCTTTTGCCTGCCTCTGACTTTCCACTTGGCTTCTGGCCCTTTGTCTTTTGTCTATCTGATCCAGTGTTTCTTCTCCAGCCAAGAGCAGCCTTACCATTAAGGGAGGAGACCTAATGGAAGCACCTGATTGTCATGAAAGGCCATCAAATGATTTGCTATTTCCTTAGCTGTTATTCTTTTTTTACTTCCACATATGTGGAGAGGTGCTTTTGGAATTTTCTGCCTTATGTACTAAAATAACTTGGATGTCATATACCTTATAGTTGTTAGGTTTTCTGCAGTATAGGTCTATAAAAGGCCACCTCTGATTGTGTGGGAGGAGAGTCTCTTAGGGCTCTAATGAGATTTTGTATCTCATGGGACCTCAAAAATGGTAATGGTAGACCAGCTATTGTGAGATGAGGCCTTTACTTTGTTGCTCATATCAGCCATGGATGGAGAGGAACAAAGCCAGATGCAAACCCCAGCAAATGGATCCCAGAATTCGGTATGTAAGGCTTGATTGCTACATACATAATAAATATCCAATATCAGTCTATTGGCAGTATGGTTGATGCCTCTTCTCAAACATTGGATTTGAGGTACCCTGAAAAGATTTTAGGTCCCAAAGGATCTGACATAACTTAATTAGAACAGTGTTAATTGTTTGAATCTAAGAACTGAAACCTGACAGCATTCATCCTGTCTGTTATTAAATAGCTTTCCTGCTAGTTGTTTTGTAACTCTGACTCTGGATAGCATTATTTACCCTGAAGGAAGGATGAGGCACGCCACCACTGAGAATATAAAACTAAAACACACACATCCACAGTGAGCTCCCCCTGAAGGCCTAGGACTCCAAACCTAGGGAGGGATTTGATAAAGGGAACTGTAAGGCAGAGTGACAGTGATAGGTTTCCAGGGGCTAGGAACTGCAGGGCCAGCCTGTAGGGTAATCTGCATCACACCTAAGATATCTTGATTTGGAGAATATAGGCTGTAAAAAGATTTCCTGTGCTGCTCATGCAGCAAAATTTAAATAGACCAGCCCTGTTTCTAGTCTATCCTTGACCACATCTGTCCTGCATGTGAACTGGACCTCATCTCAAAAGTAGGATGAGGCCTGATAGCTTCTCATAGTATTTGTAAGTCTCAGTTGAAGTATATATAACACCACTGGGATACTTCATAGTTCTCATGGGCTTCAGCATATCAAAGTGGCACTGTGAACTAAGCAGGAGTGAAATGGTTTAATGCTGATACTAATTTGGGTATGTAAACTACTACCTATGTTGTAAATGTGCATGTGGCCAGTCATGTGCAGAAGTAAAATAAGTTAATGGGAGTGGTAGGTTATACATACGAAAAGTATATCTTCTTATTTCATGTACTTTTGTATCCCACATGTTTCCCTGAAAGAAAACTCAAGCTGGCAAACAAACAATATTTAAAACATTAAGCTTATTTTTAAAGGTTAATCCTAAGCATATTCAAGGGCTGTGAAAACTGTTAGGCACAGAAGAATGGCACTTTTAAAATGAAGTGTTTCATCATATCCCATATAGCATTTCGAATGCATGGAGGGATGTTTAGTGTAATGGACATCTTTCAGTTAACTAAGGAGGCCTCTCACATAAGAGAAATGGTACCAAGCAACTGCTCTGCCTCACCCTTCTGAGATAAGGATGTTTTTCTGTTACTCTCAGAAAAGATGGAACTCTTCCTCCCTTGTTGAACAGCTGAGAGATCCTGTTGTCAGAGGGAAAAGTAATTTATCCCCAGACTGTGTGTTTTTGAGCAATTTATAGAACATGAAAGACATCAGTAGAAACTTGATTCCTTTGGTCTCACTTTTGGGAGAGGACTAAACATGTACTAGCAGAGATGCTGAAAAGCCATTCAATATCTTTCAGGGTCCCAAATAAATACTTGAGTGTGAGGGAGACTGATTTCTATCATTTGAAGGGATGTGGGCTTTCTCTACATTTATTTCTCATCTCTGTATCCATATATGATCTGTGTTTATTCAGTAAAATTTCATCATCGGCTCTGCTTCACTTTGGCAGTGCTTAAATCTGGTTTGGCTGAGCCTGAAGTGGATCAGACATCTGGGATTAATACAAATCACATACCGTCCAATAGGTTTTCCCTGTGATGGTGACGGAATCATGGATTTTCTCCAAGTTTTAGTCTGAACTTTAAGTTGTTGTCCATATTGTTGAACCCCATCCATAAAACCAGTTTGACATCTTAGATAATTCCTTTAAATTTGGATTAAAACCCAGAGCAGATTCTGGATTTTACTTTCTTTGGAGAACTCATCCTTTGTTTTTTTACACACTGATGATTCTTTTTTTGATTGAGTTGCAAGGCAACCGCCAAAAAGGCTCTGTATCTTGATAGCTGTCCACCTAACTTCATGAGGCCAGGGGTTCTGAAGTAATGTCCTAAATGGTGGGTGAGCATGTGGGAAGAAACATGGAATAAAGTAGAGCCTTTTTGTGTAGGAAATGTTATAGATATTATAGATAGGCCATGACCATACCCATGCTAGGCAAGTATGAGTTAGGTTTGCAGAGAGATACCGTAGCACCTTTGGTATTAACAGAGAAAGAAGTTTGTAACATCAGTTTTTGTAGATTGAGGCCATTTCTGCACTATAGTGGAGGAGCATTTCACCGCTTGTCACAAGCGGTGTTTTTACTCTGACTTACCCCAATTCCTATCTGTACGCCCTCCGGTTTCTATTGAAGTAAAGCAGAGAAAATCGTTTGTAGCTTCCACACCGTCAATTCTCATGGAACTCCTATTCCCCTCCCTTGCTCCACCCCGCTGCCAAGGATTGGTCAATTAAAAAAAAAAACAATGTAGAAACTGTTGTTACGTTTTAGCGCAAGTGGTGTGAATCAATGTAATGCTTCTGCATGTAGGAAAAAACACAGTAGAAACAGTTTGGGTGGTTTACATTGGAGTTTTTCCGTTTTTACAATACATCGGTTTAATGTCGATGTTAAAACTGTGCTAAAGCCTCAACTTGTGCAGAATCATGGAGGACAGAATGATGTCAAACTGGTTTAATGTGCAGATGTAAAAGCGACAATACAACGCTACTGCGATGTATCAGGCTTGTGTGGAAAGGGCTTGAGTCTACTTCATCAGATGCAGACTCAGTCTACGAAAGTGTATGCTACCCACTTCTTTCTCTCAGTCTCGAAGGTGCTACAGTATCCCTTTGCATACAGACCCAGACTAACACATCTATGTCCTTGAATGCTACCTCCAATAGTTAGGTTTGTGTGATGTCTGAAAGTATCTCGTGCATCCCAGTTGTCCCTTCATTGCCCGTTTGATGTCTTGGAAAAGCAAGAAGACGAAGAAAGCTACTTCTCATTTTCCACTCTGAGGGGAATGAATTCTTTAGCTTTTAAGACTGTCTGTTGATTCCTAAGGATAAATCAATAACCAATTACTTTTCAACCAATAACCCTTTCATTATTGCAAATGCATTCACACTTGGGCTGCACTGTCAGAATGACATAATACAGAGCTTAAGAAAGGCAATACAATAAAAACACATGGACAGTGATCCTATATTCTAGTGGTCGAGGGCAGGGGGAAATATACTAACAAAATTACTATGATAGCCTATGCCCATTTGACCAAAGAGGGACATAAATTCCAAAATGTAAATCTATGGCTGGTGTACAGTTGTACAGGCTGTAGTGGTGCATTCATGCTCTCGGAAAGCATAGGACATAGGCAAGGGGAAGTTTTGGTCAGATGTTTGTGACTAGATGGGAGAAGTAGGCTGAAGCATTTGAGCCAGTTTCCAGACCTGGTATACATTCTGCCAACATATTTGTCATACTTCCCTGGTGCCTCTGTCATAACAGTAGCATATTTTGGGTTCCACCACTTTAGTGGGGCTTTTACCAAATCTCATGTGCCCAGGCAGTGTAACTCACTTGGCATATGCTTTGTCACACCTTCCAGTGCTTTGTCACACTCTCTAATTGTTTTGCTTTGGCAGGGACAGTCCTGATTAATCTTGTCTTGTCTCACCATTTCACTTGCTTTTAAAATGTTCCAGCTATCTTTCTCTGCCTTCCACTTTCCCCCTTTGTCTTCAATTTACTTCAGTTGGAAGAAACTGAATTCAAAATGCATAAGTTGTTTGGACTGATCCAGCCAGAAAAATCAGCGGTAGGAGAACATGTTATAAACCAAGCTGGACACGGAATGCTATTTGAAAGCACAGAAGTTCTGGACCATTTGGATAACTACTATGTCAGGCTACACAGGGAGGCCATTGAAATCCATGAACACCTAGACAATTTTGCAAGGAAAGAAGAAACTCGGAAAGTAAACAAAAGTTGGCTACCAGTACTGAAAAATACTAAAATCAAGACTCAAAAATATGTAAATGAACACCACCTGGGCTCAGGAGATCTCTCTACAGGAAACAATACAATGGATTGCTAATGAGTACTTAAATTCATACGCAACTGTTATGCATATCCCCTGATTAACAACACAACCCTGGGGGTTGGTCCACTCAACAAAGGGCTGTCTCACAGGCCAGCTGCATTACTAATACATCACAAATGCAAATCCCTCCCACCCAGGGATCACACAAGTATATATACTCTATTCCACCTCCATGTCTCCAGATCCTCTGAAGATGCCAGCCACAGATGCAGGCAAAAGTCAGGATCAAATACTACTAGAACATGGCCTCATAGCCTGAAAAACCCACAACAACCCACAGTTTGCACTCAGTTAATTCAGCAGTGAGGAGAGGAAAAGAGAGGATGGAATCTTGCCCTTCCCAGTAGGTTCAGGCAAAAGAAAATTGCTGCAGCTTCTCTTAGCTTGTGGGTTCCTCTTCATTAATAACTTTTTTTCAATTTTGACCACATGCCAATGTTGCTCGGCCACAGTGTCCTTGTTCTCACCTGTGAAATGTTGGAAGGCCATCTTTGCCCAGTTCCACAGAATCTTTATGTCACTGAGCACACGCACCAAAGTAATAGCTTTTCTTGTACAATATAAAGACCCAGTAGAATGGAGAACTGGCAAATGAATTGTTCAAAACCTATGTCTCCTTCTCTCATAAGGCATTATGGTAATAGAATGATTGTGCCTTCCTGAACCATTTTATTTTCAGCAGCTGACAAGATCTGACAGAAAATTTCATAATGCAGAGAAGGTCAATGGATAATTCTGTTATCCCCATTTGACAATGTATGGGAGAGAAGAAAAAAATTGCCCCCAAAGAGGATAACAGTGAAGCACAGTTTTGCTCTGTGCTGGAGTTCAGTATCAAAACATTAGCGAACAGCTAAATTGACCAGTTTGCATGGTCCTACACAAACTGGTTGCAGTCATGGAAGAATCTCCTTTCTGCATTTAGGGTAGATAGAGAAATATCTACTCTAATACCCTAAAATATAAACAATTATCAACTGTGGTGAACTTCTCACACCTTGCCTCATTCTAGAAAAGACTATTTTGTTTTGAGAGCTGGACTTCTCCTCCCTGCTTCTGCTGAAGGGATTTATCTTTCTTTGGTCTGTGTTCTCCCTGTTGGTCATTGTTTGACAATTTTGAGTGCTTGGGGAGGAAATTGTATAAAATCCATGGCAGGCTAGCTTCTTGGGTAGAAGGAAGGATGCTACTTGCCCAAAAACAACTGATGCAGCAATGCCTTATTGTAACATGGAAGCCAGTAGAACAACGTCAGAGGTACACTTGTAAGCTTTCCCATGGTTTTATTGTTTATGATCTGCCACCATTTTCCATCGCTGTAGTAAATAAAATGGTGTAATCCAGTGGTTATTAACCTTTTCTTTACTAGAGACACTTTTTAAATATCTTTTGCTGCCATGGACCCGCAACACTTAAGTTGAAACCCTAGAGTGAATCTTCAAATTGGGGACAAGGAAGAAATAAATATGTGCACACTTTTCTGAGAGGTACGGGAGGAGGAAGAAAGACTTTTCTTCTGCTTCTTCTTGCCAGTTTAAGCCAGCATTTGCCCTTCTCCTCCTCATTTCCATTCATTAGTGTGTGTGCTTTCATCTGAATTGAGTGGCGGCTTATTTTGCCAACAGTGATCTGTCACTCTAACTTCCAGCGTTTTGCCAGGAGGTGGCACTTGCTACAGCAGTGCCCCCTCTTCTCATTTGGCCCCACTCTGAGTGGAATCCTTGATACAGTATGGTAGCCAACTGTGAAAAAGGATCACCCATCTTAGTTTCCTCTCCTCCTGGTGAAGAGGCAAAAAGGGAGGGGATTTAAATAATGATGATGATGATGATGATGATGTTTCTGATAGTACATTGGAAGGCTTTCCGCTGCAAACAAGGGGAAGAAGAGAGAGAGAATAAGGACAAACACTGCTTGGCTGGCTGGTGGTCAGCTTTCACTCAGCTGCTGAGCCCACCACCGTGGAGCAGCCACATGACAGGCAATGTGCAGGGCCAGCCTGCCTGCCTAATTGTCTCCTTTTGCCTTGGTTCCTATCACATTGCCACTCCATTGTCGGGGAGGAGACAGGCAGAGCAGTCTTCAAGCTTTTTATGGACTCCCTGTGAGGGCATCATGGATTCCTGTTGTAATCCTTTTATGAACCAGCACAGTGTAGTGGTTTGAGTGTTGGGCTAGGAATCTGGGAGACCCAGGTTTGAATCCTGATCAGCCATGGAAACTCACTGAATGACCTTGGACAAGTTGCACTCTCAGCTCCAGAGGTGGTCAATGGCAAACCTCCTCTGAATAAATCTTACCAATACAATTCTACAATAGAGTTGCCGTAAGTCAACATAAGTCTATATCTACCTGACAGTACATACAATTATGGCTTCTTATACATAAATGGCCTTGTTTCTTCTTGATTTTGTCTGATTGGGCCCAACTGACCTAAATCCATAACACTATTGTTCCTCCTAGAATATCTGCTGGATAGTGTACAACTGTTTATGAACTCTGTCTGTCTGATGCCATGATCCTTCTTTCCTCACTGTTACTAACGCACTAGGGTAGGGCTGATGAGGTTACCCGGTGACTGTATTTAAAATTGAAGCAACATAATGCTAGCAATGAAGTCCTAGTTTATTCCTGTTTTCTCAGAGAGACTACACATTGAAATAGATTGAGTAGAAAATTGTAAAAAAGAATTATAGGAATTCTAGTCGAAGACATAGATTTCTCAACTGTGTGTTAATGAAACCAAAATGGTTTTTTTCCCATCCAGTTAATCCTGCTTACCTCATTGTCTCAGTGTCTGCAGCCAAAATGATCCACATTGATTAGGATTTTCAGGTTGTGAAAAGGCTCATGTGTGATATTTTGGTTTATCTGAAGCAAGACAGCACAACAAGAGTCTTTCGAGTTTCATCTCTGCCTCCAGACTATTTCAGCAGAAACCCAGGATTGAATCATATATTGTCTAGACAGCTGATATAGTTTTCTATTTAATACATTTATATACAGAGTGATCTAATGTGAGGACAGGGTGGGGAGTGATAGGAAGGGTTTACCACCGCATCCAAGGCTCTGCTAACTCATACCATCCACTGTGAAGAGGTTGTATGAAGGGACCTTTGAGCCCAGGAGACATCTTCAGATTACCTGAGCAATGAGGGGGATTTGGCTGTGTTAGTTTCAGGCAGGGATTTGGACTGGACTCCTCTAGAGTGAAGAAAATTGGATACAGCAAATCCAAAGCTGGTTGTAATCTCTTCTACTCAGTCAGCCAGTTTGACTGCCTACAGCCTGCCTTTCTATTTTTTTTTTTTTTAAGATTTTGTTTGCTTTCCCAAATGTAAAATCTAATAACCAGCAACGGCACAAAAGAAAAGTAAAATTAGTACAAGAAATAACATTGATCCAAAAGATCTTAAAAGCATTATAAGATACTATGACTGAAAGGTTTAGCCATACATACTGACATCCTGTTAGTGACATCTGTAAAATAAACCTTTTTGGTCATTGCCGAGGTTGGTATTCTGTTCCTCCCTCCACAACTTCCAAAATCATGTTGCTCTGTGATAGCCCCCACTCAGCCTTTTCATTGCTGGTGGAGACCAGAGGGGATTGGAGAAGCAGCTGGTTCTGTCCCCTAGCCAGACACAGATCAAAGATGTCCTTGGTTTGCATCTTGCTATGGGAGATAGGCACAAGTGTAGTGTAGTGGTTTGAGCATTGGAGTGTGACCCTGAAGGCCAGAGTTCAACTCCTGCTTGACCATGGAAACCCACTGGGTGACCTTGAGCATGTCATACACTCTTCACCCCAGAAAACCTTGTGATAGGTTTGCCTTAGTATTGCGATGTCAGAAGCAACTTGAAGGCACACAACAACAACAACATGGGGAGATAGCTGGATGCTTATCTGGTTACCTCCATTCTCCACCAACAACAGCATGGCTATTCAGAAAGGCCTCTAATACTATGCTTGACTATTGACTAAATCTATTTTCTGTAGGAGTCCAAAGTAGTGCTTTTCAAGAAACAGGCTATACCAGAATCTTGCAACTGATACTAAGCATACTGGTGTGTAGAAAGTATTCAAAGTGTGCACTTGTCTTTAGCATTCTTCTAGCACTAGTGTATAATGCATAGTAGTGTACATTTAGGTTACACACCCTTTTGTTTATTGTAATTGTTTAGGCCTTGTAGTCTTTGACTAATCCAGAAGGAACAAAGAGAAGAGAAAAGAGGATAAGTGGAGATCTTCAGTGGGAAAACAATGATTATCCCATCATCCTCATCGCTAGTTGCTATAGGCACCGGCTGTCCATTGTCAGGCAATGGAGCACCAGGATATTCAGCAGGCAAACAGATACAGCTTAGCAGTCCAATAAAGCTTGCCTGGTTAGAGTGAAGCAGAAGTGAAGTCAAGTGTTGGTCCAAAGGTCAGGAATCAGAGGGCAGCAAGGTCGTACAATCCAAAGATCAATGAAGACAAGCAGACAGCAAGCAGGGAATCTGTAGCACACCTGAAGGCAAGGGCTTGCAAACACACAAAGTTGTTTCTGGCACTGAACTACTGTCCTCTGCCTTCCTTAAGAAGGCTGGAGCCACCTGACTCTCATCCCAGCCTGATTGGGGGTTTGGGCCAGGAGAAGCTACTTAGAAATATACTTAACTAAGTAGCTGATGTAGAATCTTAGCCAATCATAATAAATCCTTTATATTATTTACTCACTTTAGTATTTGTATTGTGTGTTACAACATATTAAGGACACTGTGTACTTATTAAACAAAAGCAACAAAATGAAAAGAAGGAGGAGGAGGAGGAAAAGGGAAGGAAACATTGCCTATGTTGCATGAAATGAGCTCTTTCAAAATTACAAGAAAATAATTTGGAATGATTTACAATATATAATTATTTCACAGTTTCATTGTGTTTTACAATGTCAGCTGTTTAAACGGAGGCCTAAATATCTTGAAGAAACCTGGTCCTGTTTAATCTGGGAAGTCAGACAGGGTCAGGTCTGGTTAGTATTTGGAAAGGAGACCACTAAGGAATACCATGTGCTATAGGCTATATTTCAGAGGAAGACAGTAGCAAATGATCTCTGAGCCTTTCTTGCCTAACAAGAGCAGCCTGAAAAAGCATCATTTTTCCTTTATTTAGGACTGTGTTCTGACGTAACTCAAATAATGGGCTAACGTCAATGGTCAGAATTGCTCACTTCATTATCTTTAGCTTTCTGAAACACTTGAAAGAATCAGGGTCAGAAACTGCGTTCATGAATCTCATCAACTTCTTTCACTTGGTAAATACGCACCTCAGAGTGTAAGCATATTTATTTGGATATCTTGCTGGTCTGGATCCTATGTCAAACTCCCCAATCCTTTGGCTATCTGATGGAGTGAGGCCAATGGTGCTAACTAATGGGTTATCACTTTGGGTTGCAATACATGTAGAACTGACTTTTGGTAGTGAGGAACAGAATAATATCATTAGTATATGGTTGCCTCTCTGTTCTAAACTACTGGGATGGAGTGTAGCATACTAAATATATTTTATTTTTTGATAGGAGATGAGATGCCATTTCAGTAGATAGGACCAAGGGCTAATATTTTAGGGGTGTTTGTGTGTGAGTCTATGTGTATAGATTTATGAACAGAAAAGTTGGCAATGAAGTTGAAGGGTACATGCACAGTTTGGAGAAGAAGAAGGGTTAGAAATATGTCTTTGGTGAAGGTCAAAAACAGAGCTGCCTGTAATGAGATGACTCACTAACCAGCAGAAGAGCTCTAAGGCCCAGCCAGGGCGCAAGGCGAGAGAACTGGGTTAATGCAGTAACGGCAGTGGTTTAATGGTGCCAGATAAATGAGCATGACAGTGGGAAGCTGAGACAAATGGCAGCCAATTAAATGGAGTCAGCCCAGTGGAATGGAAACCGAGATGGGAGCAATTAAAATAAATGACCATGGTAGATATTAAATATAGCACAGAAGCAGAGCCATCACTCTGCATGGCAGCAGGCAAACAAGAGATTGCTCAAGTGGGTTGGAAGCAGACAGTTTCAAATGTCTATCAAACTCCCAGCCAGAGGCTATGAAGTTGCCCTGAGCACTGATTCTGAAAATATTTACACACCTTGATGCACAATCTGGTATCAGGCTGAAAACTGGGGTAGAATATGGCTGTACTTGTGAATGATGTCAAATAAGCCAGTAGTTAGCAATAGCAATTAAACTGTATCTCTGGGCCCTGAGCTTCATTAAATGACATGGATCAGTATTTTTCAGTGTTAAAAATCTGACATTTTTTTAAAAAAAATCTTTGGGTTTTAACAGCAGCTTGATATTTCAGAAATCAGCTGGTGCAAATTTTATGGCATAGAATTCAATATTGAGTTTTCTTCTGTTTCTTTTGTTTGGGCAGAAGTAAAGCCAAAACAATTTCATCTGTTCAGAAGGAGGAAAAACTGGTACGTTGGAGTGAACTTAAAAGTTTGAATAAATACAGAAAACCATAAGGCACAGTCCCAAAAATAACTGAATAAAGATTGAGAAAGCATGCTTACTTGTTATAGAGGATAGGGTGAAAAGAAAACTAGAAGAGGGATGGAAAAGGTAGAGATAACTAATTGGAACAGTAAACAGGACAGTATGCCACAAGGCTATGGGGCTTGGGGAAAAAATGGGGAAAATTCCAGAGAAAAAAAATACTTTTGCATTTTTTTTAACCAAAGCATTTTTCTCCTGAAACAAAATGGGGGGAAAAAATCAAAATTTGGGGAAAAAGGCTTTTAAATATTGATTATAGAATATTTTCTTTTAGAATGATGAATAAACTCTTTAAGACAAGATGTTCCTATATTTATGCCAAAATTATTTCTAGAAACACATATTAACAGGAAGACTCTCATGTAAGATAGTGGTACAGCATTAGATCATAGAAATTCCTGGTCTTGCTTTTCTTTTCTCAGTTCTTTTTCATGGGAAGGAGTACTTTATGTCTGCTTGGCACTACAGAGGACTGGGGGAGACAGAATATTTACTCATGTTGGAAGAGACGACAGAGGCCATCCACTCCAAGCCCCTGCTATGTAGGAACGCACATCAAAGCACGCCCAACAGATGGCCATCTAGCCTCTGTTTAAAAACCTCCAAAGAAGAAGACTCCACCACACTCCCAGGCAGCATATTCCACTGTCGGACAACTCTGTCCATCAAGAAGTTCTTCTTGAGGACAGGTGGAATCTCTTTTGAATCCATTGCTCCTTGTCCTAGTTTATGAAGCCATGGAAAACAAGCTTGTTCCCTCTTCAATATGATATCCTTTCAAATTTTAAACATGGATATAATGTGCTCTCTTAACCTTCTCTTCTGCAGACTAAACATCCCCAGCCCCCTAAGCAACTCATAGGGCATGGCTTCCAGACCCTTTACCATTTTGGTCACCCTCCTCTGGACACATTCCAGTTTGTCAATATCCTTCTTGAAATGAGATGCCCGGAACTGGACACGGTATTCCAGATTCACATTCCTAATAAACTGGAAAAACCAAAGAGCTTCCTTATAGTTCAGAATGTAATGGGTGTGATTCTCCATCCCTGCTCTTTGTCTGAGAAATTGAGGTTCTCTGTTATTTGTCAGCTCATCTGTATCTGTTTGGAATTTCCTACAGCCTGCCTTCTGGTTATCTTAGTCTTCCAGCTTGTGGACAACAGTATTATTCAGATAGGCAGGTTAACATCAATCCTTGCCTCATGTAACCTGAAGGACTGGAATATCAGAACATTTATAATGGGGGAATAAACATGTGATTTTATAGCTTGACCCAGCATGGTGTAGCTGTCTGAGTATCGGACTACAGCCCAGGAGACCAGGGTTCAATTTCTGCTCAGTCATGGAAACCCACTAAGTGACCTTGAGCATGGCACACACTCTCAGCCCGGGAAAACTCCTTGAAAGGTTCCTTAGGGCCGCCATAAGTCAGAAATGACTTGGAGGCACATAAGAATAATGCTATTTATTAGTCTACAAAACAGTAATACTGGAAGGCAGGCTTTTGGTTTATAACTTATGTGTCCCCCCCCAAAAAAAATAAAAACAAAAAACAAAAAGCAAAGCACTTTTAATAGGGTGATGTATTTATCTGTTTTTATCTTTCGTGCTATGTTTTAATTACGTATTGTATCGCTCTAACCTGTGTTTTTTAACTGAACTGTCATTAGTGGGTTTTTTTACGTATTGTCTGAATAATCTTCTTTATATGTTTGTAAGCTGTCTTGGATTCTGTATAAGGAGAAAAGTGGAATATAAACAAACAGACATTTCTACACTTTTTGGAAAGCTCATACATATCATATAGATTGTGCTTATTGCTTCTATATACTCTTAGTGGTAGTTCATCATAGTTCATCATATACATTTCTAGCCTAGATCTATATTTTTTACCATATATACTTTATATAGTCCAGGCATCTTGATTCAACAGACACTACATCATCTTGGCGAAAGTATGCACAATATCTTGTGTAAGGAACGTCTCTCAAAGCACAGCACATTGTATTGGTAAGGACGCAACATCCTGCTCAATATCAAAACTTGTACTCATCTGTTAGGGAAATATATACAACTGTAACAGGTAATGTAATGTAGACGACATTGTATAGTTCACACAGGTGTCTCAGCATATTTCATCAGTTCAGCATAGTAGCCAGTGTTACAAAGCGGTAAACTCTATTTGTTATACTAGTATTTTTATCACAACATAGTAAAGAGAGTTATCTCACCCATTCTGGAGAGTACATATGTGGCCTTGGGTCCTTGGATCCTTCTACAATACAGAATTATAGCACTATAATTACTACTATTTTAAGTAGTTTAAGTGCCATGGCTGTATCCTATGGAATCTTGGGGTTAGTAATTTGGTGAGGCCATAGAACTTTCTAGCTGAGAATTCTATATGTTACTGTATGTGTCTTCAAGTCACCTATGCACTTATAGTGACCTCACGAATTTCATGGGATTTTCTTAGGCAAGCAATACTCAGAGGTTGCCAGTTCTTTCCATTGAGAGGTCGCCTACAACACCTAGTATTTGTTTGTGGTCTCCCATCCAAATATGAACCTGGGCTGACCCTGCTTAGCTACCAAAATCAGACAGGATCTGGTGCCTTTAATGTATTTAACCTGACACTAAATTGCAAATCTTGAGATTCTAGTGAATGGAACCACAGCAATTAAGTGGAATCATAGCGCTATAATTCTGCATTGGGGAAAGGGATGCTGGTGTCTTCTGGCATGGTTCTTCAGAAGACCAGCCCCTTTTGTTATCCTCTCCCTCTTTCATAGAGCTCAGTAGGCTCTGTTTATGTTATCTCAACCAGTAATCATAGGGGTCCCTGGAAGTTGAAATAATAGGGACCGCTAACTCATAAATTTTGACTCTGCTTTCAAACCTGACTGAGCTCTTTGTTTGACTTTTTTTCCTTTTTCACTGAGCTTTTCTCCTGGGCTTCTGTCACGGTCTATTCTTTTCTCTTGATCTGCTTACATCACTTATTTACCACAGCTCTCAGATGGCCAGTTCTGATATCAGTTAATGGGCTAAATGCCCAGAACCAAAATTCAACCCCATGTGTTTAATATTCATCTGACATACAGATATAGTTTTGTTAAGTTTTCCTTTTTAATAAATTTTAGTCAAACCACAGGGACTGAAATTGGCAATATATATTATTCAGCCCACAACAAGAAGCTTATAGCTCATTTTGTAACAAAAAACCCCACCCAATTAATTTAAAGAAGAAACTTCAGTTTGTCATTATTGTCTGAATAAGCTGTTCTTTTCAGATACCAAGCAGGATACTCTTCTGCCAGTCAGAATACCTAATATATTTTATATTCCTAAAGAAACAAAATGACACTCAAAGGCATGTTACATCTTTTTTTTATATTGCAACAGACTAAGAAAATACAGTAGGCCTTCCACATTCGTGAGAGTTAGGGGACAGAACTCTCATGAATATAAAAAAATCATGAATAACTCCCCTGGAGAATCAGATTTTCCTCTCTGCATCCTCCTGCCAGTCACTGCCAAGGTGCCCATGTGGGCGGCAGGCAGGGGACGATCTTCCTCCCTGCACCCTCCTGCTGGCTGCTTCCAGCACCTGTGCAGGTGGCAAGCAGGGGAGTGCAGGGAAGAGATGATCTTCCACCCTGCACCTTCTTGCTTGCTGCTGCCAGCATGCCTGCACAGGCAACAGGCGGGAGATTGCAGGGGAGTGAAGATCTTTCTCCCTCTCTACGCCGGTGTCATCCCCTGCCTTGGAGACCGTGGCAGCGAGGAGGAGGATTCTGACTCTGAGGCAGAGGTTTCCCCAGAGGCTGAAGTGTCCCCAGAAGCTGATCCAGAGAGAGATAGTACACAACAACAACAACAACAACAACGGCCTGAGCCAGGGGAACAAATAGAAGAAGACATAGCTGACACACCTACCTTGTAGCAGAGATGCTGTGAAAGGGAGGGCTTGCATCATTTGGCCTGTTTAAGTAGTAAGCGAGCCCTGATGAGGGAACACCTGTGGCATCAGCAGCCGTAGATAAAAGAGGACTCCGGCTGGCCTTTCCTCCCAGGGTCAGCACCTGGTTTCTTTGGTCCTGAAGCTCTGTGCTCTTGGGTCTGGTTGTTTTGGAACTCTGCCTGTTTGGACTGCAGTTTGGATTTTCCCCTTTGGATTTGTTTGCTCTAGGCTTCCTTTCTGTTTGGACATTCTTTGACTCTCAGCTTGTAAGTGGGAGTTGTGCCTCTTGTGGTTTACTGTCTGCTTTGCTGTGGACATGATGGCCTAGGCAAAAGGCCAGGGAATGGGAGAGGGACAGTGGTGGAGCTTGGAGTGTTTGGAGGGGGGTGTGGCCACTGTGTGGGGGCATGGCTGTGGTGCATAGGGGCATGGTCAGGGCATGTGGAGGTTTGCCAATGGGTTGGGATGCCCCAGAAACATTGCTGCCCAGGGTGAATTGCCCCCCCTGCCCCCATGCTTTTATGTGATTGGAGGGGGAGACAAGCAGGCATCTTGCAAATAATCAAATTTGTGAAAATGAAACTCATGAATGTGGGGGGAGGACTGTACTTTGAGAATAACTGAGGGGAAAAAAATAACAACTTTCTAAGATAAGCTTTCATGGACTTCAGTCCAGGTCATCAAATGCAGTTGGAGTCCACAAGCTTGTGCTAGAAATTTCTTTTTCTCAGTTAATCTCAAAGGTGTTACAAGATTCCCTTATATCTTTATAAAGTACTTTTCACTTTGCAAAAGGTGTTAATATCATTTTTTTTCATTAAAAAAATCCAAAAAATTGTTTTTCTCCTGCAGCCATAGCTACAACATTTCTGGAAAATTTACCCCTTTGTACAAGACCCACATGTTGCCACACAATTTCTGAAGATGGACTTTCTATTTAAACTGCAACTATAAAGGTTAATTGAAAGGTTGGCAACCTTACTTTTGTCAGCTAGCAGGATAACAGAAACAGATTCTGTAGAAAATAATGGTTTGGCATGAAAAATGTCTTTGAGTAATCCAAATTTAGATAGAATAATCTTTCAAGTGTACTTTGAGCTATCGGCAATACAAGATGGCATTTGGAGTATCTGAAATTCAGAATAATGGGGCTTGTTCACAATTATAACTGCTATGGTGACCTTTCTAACTGAGCAAAATGGTAGTGATGTCAGCTTTTCCTTTCATTATTACTACCAGCAAAATGCCCTGTGACATGCATAGACCTTACTTACATGTACTGTAGAGTGAAATGGTGTGGTAGATGATCCTGCTGAGCATCTTGAACAGACCAAATCCCAATCTAGTCCAGCATTCTGTTCACCCAGTGCCCAACCAGCTCTCTATGGTAGAACTTTCCAAACTTTTCATGTTGGTGACGCACTTTTTAGACATGCATTATTTCATGACACAGTAATTCAATTTTACTAGCAAACCGGAGGTTAAATTAACCCCTTATAAGAGATACAGACACATACGTAAATTGTAATAACAAGATGTATTGGGACACAACACATCTCATGAAAACTTTTCATATATTTTTAAAAATATATGATTTATAAACAATAGCATACATTTCCAAGATTATAGGCAACACACTTACCCTCTTCAGGTGACACACTAATGTGTCATGGCACACTATTTGGAAAGCCCTGCTCTATGAGATAGAAACAAGTAGGACCTTGATGCAATTGCACCCTCCATTTCATGTCCCACAGCAAATGTTACAGGCAAGTCTCAATTTGCATTGCTCCAAATAAACAACATTTCTCCAGAAATTAATTAATTATTTTCTCATGCACTGCACACATGTGCAGTCAGGTGAGGCAGGACAGCAAAGCAAAGAGAGAGAGGTGAGAGAATGGGGAAGTTAAGGTGAGAGAGCAAGGCTGTTTGGAATTTTGATGTGGAGTTTAGAGAGGTAAGAAATGGTGACTGGACTGTTTTTCTGTCAATTGCCTGGATTGGGAGAGTGGAGAGAGAAAGAACTGCATTTTTGATGTTGGTGTGAAGGGGTTTCCCTTACCTTAAGAAGTGGGACACGAGGGGGACGAAGAAACTGGAATCTTCAGATTTTGGTGTGGCTGGAAGGGATTCCTCTGCTTGCTTAGGTGAGCAGTGAGCATCAGGAGTCTGCTTTCTTTACTTGGTAAACCCACTGGAGAGGGCACAGCAGGAGATGTGCTTCCTTTCCTCCTACTGTGCTCTTTGAACCAGCTGCAGAAGCTACAACAGAAGATGTGCCGGCTCTTTCTCTCCTGATATAGTTATGCACTTGGGAGGTCTGGTGGAGAATGCATAGTAAAGGAATGCAGTTCTTACCAGTTGCTCTTCTGAAGAGACACTGTCAACTGAGTCTGTCAAGCCCCCTGGGGAGCAACAGTTGCTATCTCTTCTGGCTCCTCTGGAGAGTGTCTACCCAATTCTCTGACCTGGAAAAGTAAGCTATATGTTTTATACTTTAAACCTCTTTAAAATTGGTAGTGGGTTGAGTAAAATCACTAACTTTGCAGCTACTTTTAGTTCTGGCAGAATGCACCCTCTTGGTCTCCAGTGATTCCCTATGGAACTGGCTCCCATAATTTATGTCAGTCTCAATTTTCATTGCAAGTCCAAAAATGTAACCCTGACATAAATCAAAAGTTGTGCATATACAGATGTCTGCTGTCTCTAATAACTGGAGGCAATATATAGTTGTCCCGACTAATAGCTTTGATTGCTCTAACCTCCATGATCCCCTTTCATATCCATTCAAGTTGGCAGCTTTCACCAAATTGTCTGACAAAAAAATTCCATAGTTTAACTATATGTTGAGTGAAGGGCTGCTTACAGTTCTGAATCTCCTAACATCCAGCTTCACAGGATAATGCCAGACCCTCATATTGTGAGAGAAAATCTATTGTTTCCACATCATGTACGATTTTATCCATCTCAAGCATGTCCTCCTTTTCTTGCAGTTTCTTAAAAAGCCAAACACACCAAAATGTAACTTTTACTTATAAGGGAGTATTCAGTTCTTTTACAACTTTGGTTGCTTGAGCTTTCCCTGTTGTCCTCATTTTATTTATACTTATAGAAGCTTTAAAAGTAGGAGTCCTGCCTGCAGTCTGAAGTGTCAGAGTTTATTTCATGTCCTTATTCCACAACATGAATAGATTGAGGTATTTTTACTTGCTGGGCCCAGTTCCCCAAGCAATAAGTTCTAAGAGAAGACTAGGAATATAGAAGGCTGCTTTTTCAGCCAGAACATTGCCCTATGTAGACCAGTATTCTCAACTCTGACTGGCAGTGGCTTTCCAGGATTTCAGGCAAGATACTTTCCTGGCTGTACCTGAATATTCCTGAAATTTCCCAGCAGTCTTTTGAGTACATACCAAGGGCCGCTTCTGCACCATTACAGAACAATATTCTACTTTTACTACCATGGTTTCATCCTATGGAATCCTGGAATTTGCATTTTAGGGAGGAGTACTTAGAAAGACACAAGATCCTGTCTGATTTTAGAAGCTAAGCAGGGTCAAGCCTGGTTAGTACTTGGATGGGAGACCACCAACAAATGGCAGGTGCTGTAGGCTATATTTCAGAATAAGGAACTGGCAAAACCACCTTTGAGTATTCTTGCCTAAGAAAACCCTATGAAGTTCATAGGGTTGCCATAAGCGACAGGCAACTTGAAGGGCACACACGGACTCTCTTAGAATTCTCAGCCAGAGGGTTCTAGTGTCTCACCAAACTACTGGCCCCAGGATTCCATCACAAGCTTTTATGGCAGTTAAAGTGGAATCATAGTGACATAACTGTGTAGTGTGAAGGAACAGCTAAAGAGGTGATCAGCACAACTGTCAGTTAAACCTGCCATTGCCAAAGTTGAAGGAAAGTGAAAAAAGCCAGCAGCCCAAACTGAAGAGGAAAGGGGACCAAAATGAAGAGAAAAGGAAGGATAACTTGCCTCCAGAAAATGGATAACCAAAGAGTGAGGAGACTCTAATTTCTGATGCTTTGGGAGATAAAGAAGCAAAATCTGAATAATGTCTTTTCACAAACTCTTTAATCAGGGGTTCCTGGATCACCATCCTGTACAATGCAAAGCACCTGTGGCTTGGCCATGTTTGTTTCTGAAATCAGATGAGATTGTTTATGTTCAAGCTGCTACACAATGAGGTTTAATTTAATCTGGGCACTTTTGGAAGGGGCATGATTTTTAGGTTCACCCATCCTGAAACTTTTCTGAACAGATTTTTAAAAGCATTTCTTAGCTACTTTGTTTACAACCTAGAGCCATGTTTCATAACATTTCATTAAAAAAAACTTTGTCTATCATTGCAATAATCTGATAAACATACAGATTCATTGGAGTGGAATTTTTCCCATTAAGAAGAATCTTATTTCATTAACAAGAGCAATAATTAGTCTCTACTGCAGAGATGATTAAATCAGCCAGGTCATTAATATGCAGCTTCTGGACCTAGATTTGTAAATACAGCTGCACATTTGCTGCATAAACAAACTTTTAAATATATTATATCATAGGGATCTGCCAACAAAGCTTTCCCTTTCTGCCTGTCACAAGGGAAAAAAGAGCTTATTGCATGTGTGGAGCTCCATATGTCATAGGTGGCAGCCAAAGACATATTTTTATGGATCAGGACCCTGTCCCCCCTTGGTGAAGCAATTGAGAACAGATAAACAGAAGCACTTGGAAGAACAGAAGCATAGAGTTGGAAGAGACCACAAGGACCATCGAGTCCCTAAACAGAAGCACTTGGAAGAATAGAAGCATAGAGTTGGAAGAGACCACAAGGACCATCGAGTCCAACCTCCTGCCATGCAGGAACACATACTCAAAGCACCCCCAGCAAATGGCCATCTGGCCTCTATTTAAAAAAAACTCCAAAGAAGGTAACTTCCACCACACTCTGGGGCAGCATATTCCACTGTTAAATGGCTCTTACCATGGGGAAGTTCTTCATGATGTTTAGGTGAAATTGCTTTTCCTGTAGTTTGAATCTATTGCTCTGTGTCCTAGGCCCTTTCCGCACGAGGCTGGTGAATTGGTTCGTGCCGTTTCTTACCGGATTTTCTGGACTTGAAACAAGGTGGACTTTCTCTCATTTCCTTCCGCACAGCTACTGCATATGTTCCATTCTGATTCGGAGTGCGAGTTCATGAATCCACACTGCCTCCGCCGTGGCCACTCCCGCTACTCCCCCCATTCCACCCCACCCTGTCAGCTGTGATTGGCCCCCTTTTTTTGCATGGTTTAGTATGTCATTACGTACGTGCGAAAGTCCATACTACCCCCTGACCCCTCCCATGAGCCCTCCCCTGACCACTAATTTGCACTGGTGCGAATGTACATGTCTGCACCACTGTGAAAGTACAAATCGGATCGATCTGGAAAACTGGAAAACCGATTTCTGTTGCTTTTCAAATAGCGTGCTTTACCACCACATGGGGGCGCATTTAGTCCAAATTACGCGCAGAATGAAGGTAAATAAACCAATCCTAGTCCGTTCCAACATGCAGAAGACCTCCGTGGCAAGATGCATTGGCCTGCCTTAATAACCACGTGCGGAAAGGGCACTAGTCTCTGGCACAGCAGAAAACAAACTTGCTCCATCTTCAACATGACATCTCCTTAAATATTTAAACATGGTTATCATGTAAGCTCTTAACCTTCTTTTCATCAGGCTAAACATACCTAGCTCTTTAAGCTGTTTCTCATAGGGCACGGTTTCCAGACCCTTTGCTATTTTGGTCATCCTCCTCTGGATACATTCCAGCTTGTCAAGATCCTTCTTGAATTGAGGTGTCCAGAACTGGACACAGTATTCCAGGTAAGGTCTGAGCAAAGCAAAATAGGGTGGGACTATTACTTCCTTTGATCTAGACACTATACTCTTATTGATTCAGCTTAGAATTGCATTGGGTTTTTTAGCTGCTGCATCACACTGTTGACTCACTTCACACAGAGCAAGATGTTGTGATGAATTCCATGTTAGATGGCTTTAAATGGGAATTGATTCAATCTACAAAGGATGGGGCTATCAGTGGCTACTGGCTGTGATAGAAATATATTCTCTGCAATATCAGAGGCAGTATACCCCTGGCCAACTATACTTAAATAATCTAAGGGCATCAGATCCTGTCTGATTTTGGAAGTTAAGCAGGGTCAACCCTGCTTAGTACTTGGATGGGATACTGCCAATGAATACCAAGTGCTGTTGGCTGTATTTCAGAGGAAGGACCTGGCAAAACCATTTGAGTATTGCTTGCCTGAGAAAGCCCTACAAAATTTGTGGGCTTGTCATAAGTCAACAGGTGACCAGAAGGCATGTGTACATGCAGACAGACAGACACGCACGCACGCTGCTGCATATCAGTTGCTGGGAAATAGGAGTTGCTGTTGCAGTCATGCCCTACTTCTGGGATCTCGTCTGTTCTTGTGAGAGCTCCAAAGACTCTGAGGACAGGAAAAAAAAGTCCCTGAAAGCAGTTGCACTAGCAGTGGCTTCCAAAGTGAAAGAGCCTCAGAAGAGAGAATTCTGTTCTGGATCTAGAGAAGATAGTTCTGTCCCACCCCTTGGATTCAACTGAGACTTGATCTTCCTCCTCCTTAATTTGTACACTACCTTTTTCCTAGTTCATGACTCAAGCTGGAACATGTCCAGAGCAGGGTGACCAAAATGGTGAAGGGTCTGGAAGCCATGCCCTATGAGGAATGGATTAGGGAGCTGGGTATGTTTAGTCTGCAGAAGAGAAGGTTAAGAGGGGACATGATAGCCATGTTTAAATATTTGAAGGGATGTCATGTTGAGGAGGGAGCAGGCTTGTTTTCTGCTGCTCCAGAGACTAGGACAAGGAGCAATGGATTCAAGCTGCAGGAAAGGAGATTCCACCTGAACCTTAGGAAGAACTTCCTGATGGTCAGAGCTGTCCAGCAGTGGAATATGCTGCCTTGGAGTGTGGTGGAATCTCCTTCTATGGAGGTTTTTAAGCAGAGGCTTGATGGCCATCTGTTGGGAGTGCTTTGATGTGTGTTCCTGCATAGCGAGGGGTTGGACTTGATGGCCCCTGGGGTCTATGATTCAAGCCGTCTTACAACACTTAAAAAAGACCACAGATTAAAACGTAGGTCCTACTCTGCTCTTCTCTAGACACAGGAAGCATTTTGATCTCATTGTTGCCCATATCTGTGTATTAGAACACCTTTATAGGACCATAGAAGACAAAGCAAACAGGTAGTCCATAAGCCAGTTCAGAAGTCTGTGAGCTTTGAAGGTAATGAGTAGTTCTTAGAGTATTAGGCAGCTCTCTAGTCAGAGGGGCTGGACAAAAACCATTAACTGTGTATCCCAGCCTTGTCACTGAGCTTGCAGTATCCATCTTGTAGTTGCAGAGAGACAAAGTGAGTTAGATTTGGGGAATTTTTGTTTCTTCTTCTATTCCCTAATTTTTGTATCATTGTGCCTGATGAATAGTTCTGTACAATTCAAAAATTAGTGCCATCTTTAGCACTTCAGGCATCCTAACAGAAGGCAGTGGGGTGTAACAGAAGGCAGAGCCAGCATGGTGGTTTGAGTGTTGAACTAGAACCCTGGGAGACCAGGGTTTGAATCCCCAGTTGGCCATGGAAACCCACTGGGTCACCTTGGGCAAGTCATACTCTCTCAGCCTCAGAAGAAGGTAAGGGGAACCTACTTCTGAACAAATTCTGCCAAGAAAACTCCATGATAGGTATGCCTTAGGGAAGCCGTAGGGATGCCATAAGTCAGAAGACTTGAAGGCACAGAAAAACAAAACAGAAGATAATGATTAAGTTTCTTTTTTGCGTTTAAAGGACTATATAAAACTTGTGTTGATGCAAGTGCTGAAACAACACTCCTAGTTCCAATAGCCAACATTATCCTGTTCCACAGAGAGCTCTCCATGGTGCTGACATTTATAGGAGACATACACATCTTACATTCCGTAAACTAATATTCCAGATGATCCCTGTGTGTACAGAAATAGCACATGATGTTGCATACTGTGCTGGTCCACTATTGTTGCTTTGATAGAAATTAGAAAGTGGCAGTCACTTAGAAAACAACTTGGTCTGATAATCCTACACAGGTAAGTTTCCTTAATATGGCTAGCAATGTCTTAGGTCCTTAGTTCATGGAAAAAACCTTCCCCGAGTAAACATCCATTGCTTTGATTTGCAGGAAGCTTTGCAAAAAATATCATAATTTTCCATATCCTCAACTGCCAAACTATAAGAAATGAAATCAGTATTACTTCATTAGTTAGATTGTTACAGTAAAATTCTATGTATGTATTTCTGTTAAGAAGTGATTTCCATTGAATTCAATTAATCTTAATCCCAGATTAGCATGCACCAAATTTCACCCATAAAGAATTATTCCTCTTTTATCACAAGAAACCAGAATCAAGCCAAAAAAATGGAAATTTTATTTCACGGCTAAGTATCCCCTTCCTGTTGCTATTAGATGGTAATTCTGGAGACTTTTTTACTGTAAAATATCTTAATGCCAAGGCATCTTATCAAAACTACAACTGCCCTTACAGAGAGCTGTTATCATTATTCCCTATTAATGCATGGCTGTTAC
The DNA here is from genome assembly GCA_948474755.1 of Ctenosaura bakeri. Classification (NCBI taxonomy): domain Eukaryota; kingdom Metazoa; phylum Chordata; class Lepidosauria; order Squamata; family Iguanidae; genus Ctenosaura; species Ctenosaura bakeri. The sequence goes on from CAOLHI010000283.1 coordinate 264,157, forward strand.
TGAGACCATCTGGAGTGTGAATTTTTTAATCCGTCTCTTTAAATGTTACAGTGAAAGCATTTACACATGAGTCTTACCCTTTGGATTCTGATGATTTTGAACTCACACTCTTGTGAATAGAGATTTTCCTGAGACATATCTCTCTCTTCCCACGAATGACTCAGAAAATGATTTGTTCAGGGTTTTAAGCATGGCATCAATTTGTATGTACAGCCGTGCCATTCACCATGCATTTTCCTAACACTGAAAATTTAGAAAACAAAGAACCCAAATGCCCTTTCCCCCCAATTCTAGACACAATATGTGAGTCTTCCTCAACCTGGTATTCTCCAATGTGTTGGACTCAACATCGTATCATTCTTGTAGCACACAATCATTGGCTGTGCTGCTTCAGGGATGATGGGAGTTGTAGCCCAACAGAACTAGAGGTTGCCATGTTTTGGAAAGCTTCTCAGCACAGAGGGACAGTGGGTCTCCAGGGTCTCAAGGCAAGTCCTAAAAGTTAACATGGATTCTTATGTAAAAGCTAATTTTAACAATGACTATAATCCCACTGATGTCTTACACTGGGATAAACCCTGATCATGCCAGTATAAGCACATCTTTAGACATTGCACAAAGGGGTAAGCAATACTTCATTGCACGACACCTTTGTTTGAGGTGCAGAAGGGCAGCCACGGCCTCCCAGGTGCAGCTGCCCCAGCCCCACAAATGGACATGGGGGGTACCCAGGAACTCTCTGGTTCCTTTTGAATACCTGTGGAAACTATAGAAGCTTCTGCCTATGTCTGGGCATGGAGGAATAGCTGCTGCTGCTTCTCCCTATCACAACTCTTTCTTTGGAATTAGAGGAATCTGACACAGAAATGCATCTGACTCTATTGATGGCTTCCTTTCTGAATCTGAAGAGTAGAGGCAAAAGTAGCTGATGAGGAACTTCAGCAAGATGGGTCCCCACCTCAGCCAGATTTGATGAATTCCAGCGAGACATCTCTATGATGTCTATGTAGTATGTCAACAGGAAAAGGAGAAGCAGGGAAAGAGCCAAAATCTTTTGCAGAAGATTAAGTGAGAAATGTGGAGCCAATAACTACCTGGCGTCTCAAGATCAGGTGACTATAAATCTCACAGCAACTGCTGGGAGTTCTTGTCATTCACAGCAGTTTGTCCTACCTGGCTTTCAGTGTTCTCTGAGCTCATGGATCTTATTTGGATAAACAAAGTGTATTATATTTGTAATAGCTGCTTGACAATGGATGTATTTTTCATTAATTTTGAATGATTTTATGTATATATTTATTTCCTCCTTTAAATTGTATTGATGCATACAACACACACACACACACACATATATAAAACATGAACTGCAAAGGAAAGCAAAGAAGACTTAATCACAAAAAGATACATATAAATTTGCCTACCCACCAGATCAGTAAAAGTCCTGCCTGGAAAAGCCACAAAAGCAATACAGCCAACCCTCTGTTATACATGCCTGAAGGGCCCCCTTGGAGTCCATGTCCTGAGAATCTTAATTATTTTATATAAAATATAAGTGAGCCATGAAGAAATACTGAAAGGACACATAGGCAGTAGATCTATGTCTTCTGTTTTACATCCTGGGGTATCTGGCAATTTGGCTGACACTTGAAAGGAGAATGCAGTCATGATCAGGAAATTACTCTCTGAGAAAGTAAACAATACCTGGAATGTGACACTTTGAAGCAGGCAATTCAGGAAAGAGAGATACTGATCTGCAGGAACTACAAGGATTCTCTCTCTTTGAACTATAAAGAAAACGATCCGTCTTCATTAAAAGATGGAACCATTTGGCTTCTTCAAGGCATGGGTCACAATATATATATCTAGACACAGTTCCTCATTCCTTTGGAGTTCTTTTTCTTTGGAGTCTTTTGGAGTTTGAAAGAGAAAGGTGCATTTGGAGTTTTAAGTGAGAAATTCTCTCAGAGCTGCAAAAACAATGGAGATGGTAACCAGCTTAAATTTACAACACAATGGACTCCCCTCCTTACAGGGGTGTCTGAAATCATCTTTTCTCCCAGCTGAAGGATTCTGGATTGGTATCGTATGTCATCAAATCCTTTCTGTTTCTCTCTCTTAATTTTCATTTTTCCCCCTAACTTTATAGTCTTGTATGCTTGGGAGTGTGAATGAAGCTGAGTAAGAGTAGGAAATTTAACTTTCTATAGGCTTGTATACTTGTTATAGTGAGTGTAGCTGAGTTATTGTAGGGACTTTTACATCTGTGTTAATAAAATACTTACTTTTGAACAATTGCTGTGATTTTGACCGGACTTGAACTGGTATATAATTGGGTTGCAAGATCCTGCTTAAGTTACCCTGCCTCTTGTAAAGCTAAACAATACTCTGAACTAATTTCCCCACAATTTTGATAGATTTTGGGAATCCCCTTAAGGGAGCCCCAAGCAATCAGGGTAACACCTCCACTTTTGCAGGTTCAGCACTCATGGATTTAATTATTTGAGGGTTACTTTATTTATTTATTTTAAAAATTCTTAAGTATTTGCCCCTGCCATGGAAAAAGATATGCTGGAAGTGGACCATAGAGTCACTCTGGAGGACCTATGGATTCCTAGAGACAACACTTCTATAGGCATTGTTAGGCTCTCCAGTATGACGCTATGGCCCACTTCTGCCAGAAGTTGTCCATAGAATCATGTTGGAGGACCTAGAGATTCCTAGAGAAGTGTCCTCAGGTTAAAAAAATAGCATTCATAATCTTTATTTGCAGTTTTATCACTCTCGTGGGAGTCTTGTGCCCTTAATCCTCATGAAAGTGGAGGGCTAACTGGAATTACAAAAGCCGTTGCAGGTGGGGGTGGAAATCATGTGACTTTCTCAAGTCCCAGTATCCCAAGTTAGCAGGGCAACAACAACATGTATTCCACCATGAGAGATGCAAAATTTCTGGACATTTTAAAGCAGTTTTTCTTTTAAAAAAATGATTTTTTTCCCCCTAGAAAAGAAATAGAAATTTTCAGGACACTGAAAAATGCAATATTAGCACCTTTTACAGAAGGGATGGGAACAGTGCAGGCTATGGGCCACATGTAACCCATAGGTCACACTTTTGTGACCCCTAACTCCCTTCCAAAATTTCCAGGCGATTTTTATCCCAGATCACAAAGAAAGGAAGGGAAGGAAAGAAGGAATATAGGTAGGTAGGTGAGTGACCAAAATAGCAAAAAGACCTGAAAGCCATGCCCTGTGAGGAGCGGTTTAGGGATCTGGTTACATTAAGCCTAGAGAAGAGAATATTAAGAGGTGACATGATAGCTATATTTAAATATTTGAAAGAATGTCATATACAGGATGGAGCAAGCTTGTTTTCTGTTATTCCAGAGACTAGGACATGGAGCAATGGCTTCAAACTACAGGAAAAGAAATTCCACCTAAACATCAGGAAGAACTTCCTGATGGTAAGAGCAGTTTGACAGTCGAATATACTGCCTGGGAGTATGGTAAAGTTTCTTGTTGGGGGAGGAGTTAAACAGAGGCTGGATGGTCATCCGTCAGGAGTGCTTTGATTGTGTGTTCCTGCCTGGCAGAGGGTTGGACTGGGTAGCTGTTGTGATCTCTTCTAACTCTATGATTCTATGACCCCCATGTATCAAAGCACATACAGATTCCTCCACCCTCACAACCCAGAACTCTGTACTGCTCTAGAATATCTGTTTTTTTCTTCAGTTCCTTTCAAAATATGGACAGGAAGTGATGTGACAGAGAGATCTGGGCTTGTTGTGAGTGGCCAGGAGGCAGAATAACTGGCCTCCGGCCCCGTTGCCATTTCCCATCTTTGCTCCTACAGACTTTATATTCACTTTGTTACTTCATTCTAAAAGAAAAAAAAATTGAAACCTTTCTTTCCCCCAGTTTTTGGGGAAAACGGTGTTTCTGTGAATTTTTCTAGCTTTTTCCTGGGCCTCTTCAGCTCTGATATAGACCAACACTGTGCACTTTTGGAGATGTATAGAATGCTCCCATCCCTTTATTCTATTTGTTTGCTTGTACCACAGCTTTCTCATGGGCCTGACTCTGCTTCTTTATATCAAAATGTAAAATATTCCCAGCACCATTTTCAGCAATCATTTCCAGGAACAAAAATATCAAGCTGATAAATGGCTTGTTCTTAATAAAACAAGACAAAACTAAATGAACAAAAACACTTAACAGAAATAAAATAAGAGCTGAATTTGAAAGCATTTGGACTTTCAGGATTGCCACTTCCCATCATGTGTCCCCCACCATACCACACCACTTTTTCTTCCTTATGAGTTTGAACATTGATGTTTTGGGGATATTCTCTAGAAGAGACACTAAGATACAGACTTAGGCTACAGACAATAGCCAAGATTTACCTGTTAGATCCCAGATGTCCCTATCATAGGGATGTAGCTACAAAAAGAGGGATGAGAAAGTTGCTCTCCCAAATAATTCTACCCATGCAATTTGTCCCACGCTGCCCAAGCATCGTGGGTGGTGGTGGGGGGATGGCCTTTGCCGCCCTCCCGTGATGCGAGATCGCGTCGCAGGGGCCGACGGGAGGAGGCGGGCTGGGCTTGGTATTTAGAGCCCGCCCCGCCTCTCCGTCGGCCTTTTGCATCAGATCCAGGCGACCCCCCCTCCCCCCGATGGTTTCAGTGTAAGATAGCTGGTTGCTTCGGGGCCGGGTAGGAATTTTTCCCTCCCTATACGGGGTTTTTTTTCGCCTACCCTACACTGCGCCTAGGGCGGGGTAATTGGCTTCACAGGGTGGTGTCTTAATTTGGTATTAATTAGGTTGCCACTGCTTACATATAATCATGCAGGCCGGCGGGGGGGACTTAGGGTTCGTCGTGTACCTATGGTACCCCCCCTTTTGGGGTGTAGGATAAATCCTATCCTTGGGGAGGGCCCTGGGATCACCCCACTTGCTGCGCAGAGGGAGGTGGGCCTTGGGGCTCACCTTTCAGACAAGGGCTGGCCAAAAGTCATCATGCAACTTTAGCGGTTGGCTTTGAAGCCCGGTATCTCGCTCAACGGGCTAGGGGAGATGGTTGGGAGCTGCCTCTTGACCCTAGTCCGAAGATGCTGTAGACCCCCCTTCCTCCTCAGGTCATAAAAAAATGCAAGTTCAAGTTCAAGTTCAAGTTTAAGTTCACCCCTTGTTAATTAGGCATATTAATAAATTGCCCTAGTTCAACCCAAGCTCTGTCTGCGATCTCGTTATTTTGTGGGTAGGGCGGCAAAAGAAATTTTCCTTCCCTCCTCAAATTTCTAGTATTGCAAAGGGTGAGTCACTGGAAATCATTGACACTTAAAACTTTTGTTGCATTTGCCTTCCCTTGGGAACTTTATCCACACTTTTTTTTAGACGTTGTTGTTGTTAGAAGTGCAACAACGCTTAGCACTGAAGAATCCAGAATGCCTCACAGTGAGTGGCAATAGAACTAGGGCCATTTCTGCACTACACTCTTATAGCGCGATTCCACTTGCAACATCCAGCTGGCCCCTCTCTAAACTGCAAACCCCAGGACTCCATAGGATGTTGAAAGTGGAATAATCATGCTATAAGAGTGTAGTACAGAAATGGCCTAACTAGTTGGAGTGACCCAAAGTCTCCTCCCTTCTTTGCTGTATCTATCCTGACTACTCTGTGATGTAAACTGTTGCTCTTAGGGATATCTCTGTCTCTTCTCATCAATCTCTCCTTTTTGTTCCCAGCAGTTCTCCCAAGAATGCAGCTAGACTAGACAGCACCCAGTAACTTTCCTATCTTAGTATGGAGTTCCTATAATAAAGGTTTTAGTTTGTTTTCCTTTAAGCCATGGCGTCTTGCTCCTTAATCAGCACTGCTGCTCTGCTGCAGATAGGCACTCTCTAACACAGAGCTTCCCAAACTTTTCATGTTGGTGACACACTTTTTTAGACATGCATCATTTTGCGACACAGTACAGTAGTTCAGTTTTACTAGCAAACCGAAGGTTAAACTAACCCCTTGTAAGAGATACAGACACATACATAAATTGTAATAACAGAATGTACGGTGATACAACATATCTCATGAAAACCTTTCATATATTTTTCAAAATATATGGTTTATAAATAATAACATTTCCAAGATTGTAGGTGACACGCCCACACACTTCAGGCGACACACTAATGTGTCGTGGCACACTATTTGGAAAGTCCTGCTCTAACAGTTATTGTGTGCCTTCAAGTCATTTTCAGCTTATGGTGTCCCTTAGATGACTCTATCATGGGGTTTTCTCAGGGCTGAGACTGTGCGATGTGCCCAAGGTCACCCAGTGGTTTCCATGGCTGAGCCAGGAATTGAATCCTGGTCTCCAGGGTTGTAGTCCAAAGTTCATACCCTTACACCACGCTGGCTCCTTTCTTTAGGTGCCCATATTGTATTTCTAAATGCTCAACTGAAATTAAGTTTCTGAAGTATTAGAAATTTGGAGCCTGAAAGAAAACTTTATGTGAAAGGGGCAACATTCTTTTCAGGGAGGGTAATGCCCCATTTTGCTACAGTTCTGCCTTATCATTTTTCTTAAAATCAGGCTTCAGGCTGGGGCTGGTGGGAGTTGTAGTACAAAACACCTGGGAGGGGCCCACCTGGGGAAGGCAAACCAATCCTACGCTCCCAAAGCAAAACCACAGCAGCCTTTATCTAGCTTTTATTGCTGTAGCACGCCTGCCCTACTACCATTCTCTCAACTATGAATAATATCTCCCTTGACTCTTTACTCCCCCCTCCCCACAATTGGTAGTCTTCTCAGTGAAAAAAAAATCATTGCTGGCATTGAAGGAGGCAGTGGGGAGCCAGGTTCAATTGTTCATAGTGGAAATAGCCAGGAGTTCCTGCTGTTGTTCCCATTAGAGAGCATGTGTAAAAAAAAAAGTCTCCCCTAAATGGGAAAAAGTGACTCACTCTGCAAAGGTTATTGCTTCCCTGTTGGAGTTCAGTTATTGGGAGCAATGTCATCTGAGACTATTGTCTTTTATTAACACAGCGATTTTCCCTTAGTGGGAAGGATTACGGAGCAAAGGTGAGCAAAACGTCAATCCTCTTGTAAACAGGAAACTAAACTTAGACAAGATTTTAAAAACAGATGATTGGAACAGTGTTCCCTGCCTTTTCCTTCATCAAACTTGCCTTTTCTGGGTCTAAGGTTATGAGAGAACCTCGGAGAGGCTTTGCTGGACATTTTTCATCCAAAAGGAAATAAACAGGACTTGCTTTCTCATCCCTCATCAATGGCCTTTATATTGTTTTCAGAATGCTATCAATGCAGTATGTTTTTGAGAAATATTTGCACTATTATTAGACTGGCTGAGCGTCTCTGAAACTTTTAAGTTTCTCTTAAACACGGTGTGTTCTGGAGTTGTTTGATATTATTTAGAACTAGCGTATATATCCAGTGTTGCCTGGGATTTTCTTTTCTCATAGGTGATACTTGTTAGAAAGATTTGATATTCTGTGTCTCTAATTCCCTAAACGGTCTTGTCCAGTACCTGTAACTTTTCCCTATATTCCCCAATCCAATCTGTATTCAGATTTATGAACATACACAGGTTGGGATCCTCCTTGCTTCTAGGCCATAGCAACTGGCCTGAGCTCTCTGGCTGAGAATTCTAAAGGCCCCTCCCTAAACTGCAAACCCCAGGATTCCATAGAACAGTGGTTCTCAACCTTCCTAATGCTGTGACCCCTTAATATGGTTCCTCATGTTGTGGTGACCCCCAACCATAAAATCATTTTCGTTATTTATTATTTTATTTATTATTTATTTATTTATTTATTTATTTATTTATTTATTATAGTTAGTTAGTTATTTCCAACATCAAATAGATTGGAAACACTGCCCTAAATCACTGCTCTGGATAGACTTCTAATGCCTAAAAACTGGTAACCCTCCCCCCTTTTTTAAGCACAGAAAGCATCCATCAATGCCAGAATTAAGGCAGTACTTCTAGTTCTGAATGATGGGTTTCCACAGTTCAAAAAGCCAGTCACTCCCAAAGGCAATGCCGAAAAGAGCCCATGTTTTACACGAGGCGCAGGGAGGAAAGGACAGGGAGAGAAGAAAGATGGCGGCGGCATAAGCAGACGTGTTTTGTTTCACTCCCTCCCTTCCTCCCTCCCTTAAAGGGAGTGCGGACGCTGAACATACAAAAAACGAGGAATGCAACACAGTCAGTGAGAAGAACACAACACGTGCGTGTGGCAAGCGCCAAGGGTCCACGCACAACAAAAGCGAGAGGAGAAAGTCATCCTGGCTATTTCTGCACTAGACTGTTATAGCACTATTATTCCACTTTCACCATCCTATGGAATCCTGGGGTTTGCAGTTTGAACCCCAGCGCAGGGGTCTCAGAAGCACTGCTCCCATTGGCTGTGAGGCCACCTTCTTTTTAAGAGGGGGGGCAGGATTGAGGAGCGGCGACCCCTGTGAAATGGTCGTTCGACCCCCCAAAGGGGTCCCGACCCCCAGGTTGAGAACCACTGCCATAGAATCTTCTTAGCCAGCCAATCGTATGAGGTCTTTGCCTGACATAGATAAATAAACTTTGACTTTTATATATTAGAAGATTGAAAACTGGCTCTGCCACTATGAAATATTGACATGAAGAGGGCTCCTGTTCAGAGCTATAACCCACAATGCTTTCTACCAGAATATGCCATTCCATCCTAGTTATCCCTCCACAAAAAAATTGGTTTTCTGCATAAGCCAACATTTTGTGGCCACGAAGCATGCTAAATCTCCATTGGGCTGTTTGTCCTCAGCTTTTCATCTTTTATGCTCTCTTCAGGGAAAGGAAGATTTTACTTCTGAAGATTTCCATATTCTGAAAAGCAAAAAAGAGGAAACATTTTTCGGCTGACTACTTCAAACCACTGATTGCTATGATAAGTCTCACTTTAAATACCCTATAAATTCTTGGCAGTTTTAAGAGGAGACATGCTCCTCAGTTGAGTCAGTCTAACAGACAAAACAAACCTCCTTTTTTTTTGTTTTCCTTTTATTATGAATCACATACTAAATATACATTAATATATACTGTATTACAATGTTATTACAAGGAATTTTTTTAAATAACAATGCCTTTTCAACCCATCCAATCCCCTCACCCCCCAAACAGCTAACAGAGGATCCAGACCCCTTTTGTATCAATTTATATCAGAAAGCTTTTTATAGAGATATGGGATATAATCTTAATCAAATGAATCACATCTTCATACCCCGATTTTTCTTTTACTTTCTCACAAAATAGACCTTCTGTTTGGCTAGGCGCCATCACAAGTGATTGTGGTGGAGTGCCTTTCTTCTCTTCACTAGCTCCCTCCCTTTACTTCAGGAGGGTGAAAGATGGCGACTCTGACCCAGCTAGAAGATAATGAATCCCTTTGTAACCCCCAAGAGACTGGATCCATTTCCACACTAGCCTGTTATAGCGCTATGATTCCACTTGCAACATCCTATGGAATCCTGGGGTTTGCAGTTTCGGGAGGGGCCAAATGGCCCCTCCCAAAACTGCAAACCCCAGGATTCCATAGGATGTTGCAAGTGGAATCATAGCGCTATAACAGGCTAGTGCAGAAATGGCCTGAGGCTGGCTCCTTTGGAGGTCTTCCCTCATACTGCTTTAACCTGGCATGTCTCTTCGTCTCCTCCTCCTCCAAGCCTTACCACCTCATTGTTTGCATCTTCCGATCTGGACCTTGTAAGAAAACCCAGATATTTTAAAATCCCAGAGAAGTCTGGGAAATTGAAAGGTGGTAATTTTAGCTCTGAAAAAGAAGACATGTCCTGGAAAAGGAAGATATATGGTACCCCTATTCTGAAACGACCTTAACGTTCTCAAAGTCTTCTTCCTTCTCCTTGAGCACAGGTGCTGTTTCAGTCACATACAGACTTACCGGTACTTTTGGATAACTGAATTTGCTGTATTGCCCTTTTCCAGGAGGAGAATTGTGGGGCATATGTCTTCTTTTACAGTTATACCACTTTGATGTCACTTGAACTGCCATAGCTGCTTTCTATGGAATCCTGGGATCTGTAGTTTGGAAAGTCAACAGAGCTCTCTGGCAGAGAATTCCAAATACCTCCTGAAGTGACAAAGCCCAAGATTCCATAGGATGTCTTGAAGAGGGATAAAGTGCTATGATTGCATTGTGTGAAAGGGACCACAATGTGGATGCATGCTATGACAGCATCTTAATAAAGCTGGGATAATTTCAGAGGCTGGAAAAGTTCTTTGTACTATGACTCCCAGATTCCCCCAGCCAGCATGGTCCAGCCAGTGCTTCTTAGCACTGTGTGTCCAGTCCTAAAACTGCCTTGAGATTCCTTTGCTTTGCCAGTGCTCAGCATCTACCTCTCCTGTGAAACCTTTGGCATTGTTATTGCCAGTGCTATACCCTAAAGAAATCTAATTACTGTAAGTAAAATAAACGAGTATGCTTTCACATCCACTCCTGATTCTTTTTCTTCTGTTGTCTCTCTTGCAGTGAATTTCAGACTAAACTCCCTGGGGCAAAGGCCTGTCATTTTGTGTTTTGTATGCTGCCACATGTATTGATGGTTCATAATTATTTTCATTATTATTGCTATTGTTATCAGATTATTCTGCCTTGGAGGATTGCTATGTGAGAACAAAAATGAGATAGTTCCCCAATGTGCTGCTCTGAACACTCTGGGAGAAGGGTGATGTACACAATGTTGTTATGCTTACCCAAGTTCTCCAGTGAAGTGAGAAGCTGCAGGTTAGAGTGTGTGTCTAATTTAGTTTCCTTTGGAAGGATATCACAGAAGAGTTATCTCATTTTGGTAGGTATAAGTCTACTTACAAATATATGGGTTTGTCATATTTTGCAAAAATGTACACATGGGTATGTATAGATGCAGAGGTATTTCAGTATCCACACTGCACAATTATAGCACTTTGATTCCATTTTAATTGTCATGGCAGCATCCTGTAGAATCCTGGGACTTGCAGGTTTATGAGGTACTCAAAATTCACTGCCAGAAAGCTCTAGTGCTATAGTTCAGGGGCTGGAACTTTACCAAACTACAAATCCCAGGATTCTGGAAGATGGAGCCCTGGCAGTTAAAGTGGTATCAAATTGCCATAATTTTGCAGTGCGGATACATGCCAGCTTTCTAAATGTCATTCGCTTCCAGAACACAAACTTAGCTCTCTCTGGCCATTTCCGCACTAAGCTGTTATAGCGCGATGATTCCACTTTCAACATCCTATGGAATCCTGGGGTTTGCAGTTTTGGGAGGGGCTAGCCCCCCCCCAAAACTGCAAACCCCAGGATTCCATGGGATGTTGAAAGTGGAATCATCGCGCTATAACAGCTTAGTGTGGAAATGGCCTCTGCCTGTCCATCCCTCCTAAGGCCTATGCACATGCCTTCAAGCAGCCCTCACAGGGGCTAAAACTTGAGCATGTGCATACAAGTTTTGCTTCCAATATCTCTGTCCTTGACACTTTTGTATTTGATGGGCAGGTGAGAAGGGAAATTCTTTCTGTATTTGCATGAATAGTTGTGTAGAAAAGGAAATTTCAGCTGGTATTGCTTGTTATGCAAGCAGGGGGAGCTTGCATAACAAGCAATGCAAACTAAAATTCTTCTTCGCGCACAAGCATTAAAGGTACAAGAGCCCTGTCCTCTTTTTCACTTGGCAGTCCTACACTTCTGGTTCCTTTAAATCTACCCTCTCCAAATTACCAATCCCACAACACTTAACACTCCAACTTGGAACCATGCCTCCTGGGGGACTCTGGACTATGAGTGGATGGGGTGGGGTGATACAAACTAGCTGTGCTGTCACCAACCTGCAGTTCAGTTGTCCAGCCCAGATTCTTTGTGTACAGGTGCCTATGGGGAAAGCAGTACTGCCAGATAGAAAACTAGAGAGGGCTTCTGTACCTTTAATGGTTGTGCAGAACAGGGAATTTCAGTAGATGCTGCTTTTCATACAACCAGGTAACAAGCAATTGTGGTTGTGTGCAGCTCAAGCCATTTCTGACTTGTGGTGAGGGTTTCTTGCAAGATTTCTTCAGGGAGGGGGTTGCCTTTGCCTTCCTCTGAGACTGAGAGAGTGTGATTTGCCCTAGTGCACCCAGTGGGTTTCCATGGCTGAGCAGGGATTCAAACCCTGGTCTCCAGAGACATAGTCCAATGCTCAAACCACTACACCTAACTGGCTCACATACCTGCTGTAATTCGCGCTTCTACACAGCCATTAAATGTACAGAAGAGCTCTCCAATTTTCACTCTGGCAACCTTAAAAAGTATCTAGCTAAAGCAGCATTTCAGATGTGTAATGTTATGTGTCTGAGGGTGTTTGAAATGAAGACAAGTACCATAGGAAAATGTCAAGAGGCAAATCCAGCTTAAATATTTTTGAAAGCCAGCCTCTAAGAGGATACAGAATATAAACTATTACCTTTTTACAAAGCAAATAATCAGTACTAAATAGAAGGCAAGTTTCCCAGATCTCATCCTCCAGCTGGGTAAATTGAGATGCCAAGGAAGATATATTTTATATATGCATGTTGTACGAGAGATAATAATGAATTTGTTTTTGCATGGGCACTCTAAGATGGATTACAGCATGGAGCAACAAAAAAGCAATCGAAAAGCTGAATATGTCAATGTGATTTTTTTTTTTTAACATAGAGAATGTTTTCACAATGTTTACTGCCACCAACCTCCCCTTGTAATATTTGCTTGTACTTCAGTGGGATTAATGTTCCCTTGGGTAGCCACAGAGTTGGAAACAGTGAGAATCTCAGCCTGTGTTTATGATGACAGATGGGCAGGGCAGAATGAAAATCTATTAAGGGGAAAAGCCATTCTCAAAGATGACAACCGACTGCTTCCAGAATGTTCCTTCTGAACTTCATCTGAGAGAATAGAACAAGATATCTTTTTTGGCCTCTGCAATCCAAAGTGGAACAGGAGGATATCCATTTGTCCTCTACTGTTTATTGGAAGCAAATAAACTCACTTGTATCGTCATTGTTCAAACAAGAGCAAGAGGGTCCTTCTATTGCACTTATGTTCTGCTTGTGAGACTTCTGCAGAGTATTTAACCTGCCACAGTGCAAATACAATGGCTCAACTAGAGGTAATGAGACATTTAAGTACACTCAGTCAGAAATTCAGGGGTAGCTGCATTGGACATGCAGCAAAATACAACAAAATATAAAATTCCACAAGAGAGGAACACTTTTCCTGGCCAACCAAAATGTACAAAATACATCATGCAAGCCTTTGAAGCTCCACTGGCTTTTTCATCAAGTACAAGATGTTTAAAAATCAGACAGGAGAAGAAAAGTGATGATGGTAGAGCCAATGGACTACATTTTGTATCAGATGTTGTTTCTGTTCTAGTTCAGTTGTTCTCAAAGGATCTCAATGCAGGCAGAATCCACTTCCCTTCTTGGCCATGTGGTGACAGGACACAAAGGCAGTAAAAGACAGGCAATACAATTTCAACTCCATTAGCAACAGAAAAGTAACTTCCCTTGCAATCCTGGTTGTTTCTCCCCTGTGTGAAGCTAGCTGCAGGAAAGGTAGTGCAATGGTGGGTATGGAAGGCTTTCTTGACCTTATTGTTTCTTTTTACATTGACATATAGGTATAGTATTAAATAAAAAAAGTTTTCTGAAAACAGATGGAACTGCTCTTTTTTGTGTTGCAGGAACCTTTTCCTATTTTTGCATGTTATTTCTGCCTCTGCTACCAAATTTTCTGTTAAAGAGGTAATGCCCAGAAACCCATCTACTTTGATAACTAAGGTATACCTGTATATCTTGCTTTCTCCCCACTGAGCTCCAAGTGGCATATCTAAGCTTTCCTCCTCTACTTTATCCTAACAATTGTGTGAAGTAGGTCATGGTTGCCCACCATGGGCACTACCTTTCTGCTGTGGTGGGATTGTGTGCTCCTGTGAAGTAAGAGGCTATGCTGACAGCAGCAGTGCTGTTTGTTAGTAGAGTCTCTCACGCAGAAAGGCTTCTGCTGAGGAGACAGACTATGTGTGCCAAATAGCTACAGGAGCAGCAACAGACAACAGATTTCTCCGGGACCATGGCAATGGCATCATAGCAAACACTTGTTAGTACAGTCCTCCCTCCACATTTGTGGGTTTGACCCTCGTGAATTTGATTATTCATGAGACACATGCTTGTCTCCTCTCCTTTTCCTCCTCCCATTCCCTTGCATTTCTCACCCCAGGCTTGTGAGGCTTATGTTTAAAATGGATGTTATTTTTTCCCTTTTGGATGAGCAAAGCCCCCACCACCACTACTGGAGGTGTGTTGTCTCTGCCCTGTGGCTGCACATTCTGCTGTGTAATGGCTGCTGATAGGTCAGGTGCTCTCTTTCTCCTACCCATCTTTTTTCAAGATGGTGACTGGAAGTAGCTAGAACACCAGAACTCTGCTCTTCTCCATCTGAAAGTACTGGTAAGCCCTTTACTTTGTCTTTTTTCTTCCCCTCCGGAACTCCAGGGCCAGAGGCAAAGGAATGAGAGGGGGATTGGGAGTTATTTGTGTTTTTTTTACTTTTGCGAGGATTCTGTGCCTCAAAGCCTCGCAGATGTGGAGGGGCCATTGTACTGTGCAGAAGGAAGCACACTAAATCCTTTTTGAATGTCTTTTACCATGAAAACCCTATGATGAGACAATCCAAAATGAAAGAAGAGAGAGAATGCCAGAAGATGACACTCCCATTTCAGAAGGCACTCAATGACCTACTGGGGTACACCAGAGGACAACTATGAGTAGCACTAGGGCTCATGATGCAGTTGGACTCAAACTGAAAGGCCATTCAGCTGTTGATATGCTCAGAGGTGAAAGGAAGCTCTGAAGCTGGCCAACACATAAGAACACGGAATGTAAGAAGTATGAATCAGGGAACGCTACACACAGTAAAACAAGAAATGGAACACATAAACATTGCAATGCTTGGGCTGAGCAAATGAAAGTAGACAGGAATGGGGCATTTTCAGTAAAACGCTAGAAAGTGTTTTACTCAGGAAACGAAAATTGAAGAAGAAATGGGGTGGCATTAATAGTGAGGAGAGATATAGCAAAAGCAGTCAAAGGATACAACGCAAAGTCTGGCCAAATCATGTCAATAAGACTTCAGGGAAAATCCATTAATATAATCATAATCCAAATTTCTGTTCCAGCTACAGAAGCAAAAGAAGAAATGGAAAGATTCTGAGCTATAGTCCAGGAAGAAACTGATCGCACATCAGAACAGGATTTTTTTTAATCATAAGTGATTGGAATGCAAAAGTAGGGAACAAAGCAGGGTCAAGGAATGAAGCACTTCAGTGGATGACTGATGAAACTCTTCAAGCAGTTAAGGACAGAAGAGAAAGAAAAGTAAAAGGCAACAGGAATACAGTCAGAACCTTGAATGCACAGGAACAAAGAGGAGCACTATAATAATCAAGGCAGAGAAACAGAAGATGACAACAAAAAAGGAGGAACAAAAAATTTCTTCCACAAGATCTGAGAAGTCAAAGGGAAATTTAAACCAGAGTCAAGATGCTCCAAGACCAGCAAGAGAACACACTATAAAACCAAGTAGAAATAAAAACACGATGGAAACAATACACTGAAGAACTACATAAAAGAGATGAAAGAATGATAGATTATTTCAAGGAAGAACTCTTTGAAGCTGAACCTTCCATTTGAAATGGAAGCTGGACTCAGAGCATTTGGGAGAGATAAATCACCAGGACCAAATGACATACCAATAGAACTGCTTCAGGCTACAGAAACAGCATCTACTCTAGTTTTGACAAAAATCTGTCAACAAATATAGAAAACAAAACAGACTGGAAATACTCAATATACATTCCAATCTCTGAAAAAGAGGACAGTAGTAACCTCAGGACTATTGTATTAATTCTCCATGCAAGCAAACTGATGCTCAAAATTTTACAGCAAAGACTTTTACCACATATGGAGCAAGAAATGCCAGATGTCCAAGCTGGATTCAGGAAGAAAAAGGCACTAGGGATCATATTGCAAATATTTGTTGCCTAATGGCATCAAAGAATTTCAGAAGAAAATCATCCTGTGCTTTATAGATTATAGCAAAGCCTTTGATTATGAAAATCATGAAAAACTGTAGATTGTCCTTAAAGAAATGGGTGTGCTATGACATTGATTGTCCTGATCTGTAACCTGTGCGCAGAACAAGAGGCTACCATCAGGAAAGAATACAGGGGAACTGAATGGTTTCCATGGGCTGAGGCTGCATTTTAGCACCCTATTTAACCTGTATGCCGAACATATGTGTAAAGCAGGATTAGGCTTGGAGGAAGTACACATGAAAATTGGAGGAAGAAACATCAACAATTTAAGATAAGCAGATGACACCATACTACTAGCAGAAAATAGCAGACTTGGAGTGATTCCTGAAGAAAGTCAAGGAAGAAAGTGCAAAAGCAGATTTACAGCTGAATATTAAGAAAACAAAAATAATCACCACAGATGATTTACAGAAAGTAAACACTGAAGACATTGAAATAGTGAAAGGTTTTCTAAACTTTGGCTCAGTCATTAATCAGAATGGAGAAGGGAGAATGCAGTGAAGAAATCAAAATAAAACTAGGCCTAGAAAAGGCAGCTATGAAGGAACTAGACAAGATCCTGAAGTGTCAAGACATATTATTGAATGTTAAAGTTAGGACTGTCCATGCCATTGTATTTCCAATTTCTATATATGGTTGTGAAAGCTGAACAATGAAGAATGCTGATAGGAAGAAAATGAACTCATTTGAAATGTGGTGCTGGAGAAGAGTTTACAGGATACTATGGACTGCTAAAAAGACAAATAAATGGGCCCTTGATCAAATCAAACCTGAAGTCTCCCTAGGAGCTGAGATGACTAAACTGAGATTGTTGTACTATGAGTGCATCATGAGAATATATGATTCACTAGAAAAGACTACAGTCATCCCTCCACATTCACTAGAGTTAGGGGCACAGGACCCCTGTGAAAGTGGGAAAACCGTGAATAACTCTAGGCCCTCCCAAACCATATTTAACACACAAAAAAGTATGATCACCATATTCAACCCACCATGGATTTCTTTGAGGCATCAGGGTTTCTTCATAAGGCAGAAGTGGGTGGCTGGTAGACTTACTGCCCGCCTCCGCTGCCGCACCACACTATTCTTGACAGGGACTTACAAGCCTCGTTTGCAGTTTCTCAGTCGCACAAAGCTTGCAATCCCTGTTAAAGGTGGCATAGGGAGGCAGCAGAGGTGACAGGAAATAATCTATGAATAATCAAATCTGCAAAAGTGAAACTCGCTGATGTCGAAGGCTGATTGTCTAATGCTTGGTAAGGTAGAAGGCAGTAAGAAAAGAGGAAGACTGCCTTACAGATGGGTAGAATCAATCAAGGAAGCCATGGCCCTGAGTCTACAAAACCGGAGCAGGGCTGTTGATGATAGTGGCCATTTCCGCACTAGCCTGTTCTAGCGCGATGATTCCACTTTCAACCTCCTCTGGAATCCTGGGGTTTGCAGTTTCGGGAGGGGCCGGCCGGCCCCTCCCAAAACTGCAAACCCCAGGATTCCAGAGGAGGTTGAAAGTGGAATCATCGCGCTAGAACAGCCTCGTGCGGAAATGGCCACTGACCTGGAGTTCTCTCATTCATTGGGTTGCCATAAGTTGAAGCTGACTTGACTGAAATCAACAAGGTTAGCAGGGGTTGAGTGATTGCCTGAAGAGCTTCAGACTCAGTGGGAACTTGAACTGGGATCCTCTTAAGTCCCAGTCCAGCATTCTAGCCACTAGACATCTTGTGTTTTTCAGTTCCACATCTTTTGATGCCCCTGTTATGAGAACTCAGAAGACACAAGGTTCTTCACGTAATGATAGACAACTGGGTTAAACAGCAGGCAAAATGTTAGATAATACATATACAGATATACAATTTTTCACAGAACAAAGTGAAGATTTGGGGAAAAGCCAAATAGGAGGGAAATAGCAAGCCCTTTACATATAGACGGTCCCAGATTCAGTCCCCTCAATCTTTAATCACTGGTTGTTAGTTGCAGTTTTTTAAACAAACAAACAAACAAAAAATCTCTTCTTTGACCAGCAAAAAATTCCGTATTTTAAGGCAGCTTGTTTCAACAGATGAAGAATAATCATGCCAGAGTTTGGGATTTATTTTTACACTCAGCTCCCAGACTCCCCCTGCTTAGGAGTGGAGAAGGTGAAGCCCAAAGAGTAATTGTTCCAAGATCTGCTCTGTGAAGAGGGCACCACATACAGGGCATTTCCACACTAGACGGTTATAGCGCTATTATTCCACTTTCAACATCCTATGGAATCCTGGGGTTTGCAGTGTAGGGCGGTGAACCTGAGGATCCCATACGATGTTGAAAGCAGAACAATCGCACTATAACAATCTAGTGCGGAAACGGCCAGTGCCTAGGAATGAATGCCCTCAATTCAAACAGGGCTTCCAACGATCCCGAACCGTTCCCAACCGACGACACTCAAAGAGCCTAAAACGCGCATGCGCTTCAAAACGTCGGGCTCTCTACCTCTTTTTACGTCCCTTGACGGTCGCCCTGCGCAAGCGTGTCAGAGGCTTCCCTCTCGTCGGGCTCGCTACCTCGTTTCACGACCCTTGACGGTCGCCCTGCGCAAGCGTGCCAGAGGCTTCCCTCTTCTGGTTGCTTTACGGCCGCACGCAACTTTTCCCCTAACAAACATGGCGTCCGGGTTTGAAAGCGAGCGGACGTTGGCGGCGCGAAAGGAGGAGCGGCGCCGTCAGCGCGAGGCGCTGCTGCAGCAGGTGACGGGCCGGCTTGGCTTTGTGGTCCCCCTTCGTCTCTCTCCCCGTTTAAAGAGCCTTAGCGTTGGGTGGGGCGGGGCCCTCCTCAGCCTCTCTTTCTCCCCTGTGTCGATAGCGTGGGGTCTTTCTTGGGCCGCTCCTTGGCCTTATGGGCAAGCGCTGTGTCAAAAGCGAGGCGAGGGTCAGCCATGAATCCCAAGAACGCGGCATAGTCAGAGCAGCAGCTGTCCGCGAACGTCGGTTTTCTTTCAGTTCCTCTATAATTGTAAGCGTTTCTCCCGAGAACTCTGGGAAATGTAGTTTCTGGGAGCATTCTTTTTCCTATGGAAGGCATTTCAGTGGCTTTTCTTAAACTACAACCCCCAGGATTCTGTGGGGTTGTCGTGAAGGGCATCATGGGAGTTCAAGTTATAGTAAAACCAAAGTTAGAATGGTATTGTAATGTACATAAACCCGCTGTCATCTTTTTTTCTCGAAAGAGGCCTGTGTTTTTTTTTTTGAACTCTTGGCCCCATACTTTATGTTTTCTTTATGTAATGTTTTCTTGTGTTGATATCTTTATTAGTAATATTTAAAATCGTTGAAAAAAAAGGAAAATTGTTGGCTTCATTATTATCCAAAATATAATACAATATAATATTACGATCAAAAATCAAAACATAAATATTTACAAGAGAGGAAATAATATAAAAAAAAAGACTAGCGTATTTACCCTGCATTGCTTGGGATTTTATTTTCTCGTAGGTAATTCTTGTTAGAAATACCTTAGGAATTGCCTTACCTTAGGAATTAGATGTGGTTGAAATACACAGATTTGAGATCCTGTGTCTCTAATTCCCCAGTCTGTCTTGTCCAGTACCTGTCTGTAAATTTCCCCCATATTCCCCAATCCAATCTATTCAGAGTTATTAACATACAGAGTTTGGGTTCCTGAGGGAATACACTGCCCTCCTTTTTGCTGCTAGGCCTTGTCTCCATAGCAACCGACCTGAGCTCTCTGACTGAGAATCCTAGAGGCTCCTTCCTGAACTGCCAACCCCAGGATTCCATAGAATCTTCATTGCCAGCCAATCGTATGAGGTCTTCTCTCCTCACAGAGCCAATCATATGAGGTCTTCGCCTGCCTGACAGGGGCAGACGAGCTCGCTCACAAACTTTGACTTTTATATAGTAGATAATATAGAAGTAATGCCAAATATATGTCTTCTAACCAATTATTACAAAGTTGGCCAAACAAAAGGAAAAAAAAAAAAAAAAACATGGGAAAATTGAAATTACTTCCACCCCTTTTTTGATTTAGCCTTCATCTAATGTAGAAAAGGGTGATATGTTATCTTTAGTTTACAAAAATATACAACTAACACATACAATTAACACATTTTTAACATCTGTAGAACTTTACTGCTTAAAAATGAAGTATAAGTTACTAGTTACAGCATAGAGTAATGGAAAGTAATATTGTTAATATCTTATTATCTTTGTATAATACATTGATTTGACCTTATGTAGTTTTTTCTTTATGACTTGGGCATATATTCCATAGCCCTGATGGATTCTGAAGCATATATGCATTTTTGTCTACTGTGATTTAGCAGCTTCTGAGCGTTGCTTTATATGCAAGCTGGACTTCCTACATAGAAGTGATATTCTGTGTAGGAAATTTCTTGTCACATGTAACAAATTGTTGTTGTTATTTACTGTCAACTTGATTTTGACTTATGGCAGAATGTGAGACCTCCAAGAGTCCAGGTCTTCAGTAGTCCCGTTCAGGTTTTGCAAACTCAGGGCTGTGGCTTTTTTGATTGAATCAGTCTACCTGTAATGCAGTCTCCCTCTTTTCCCATTGCTTTCTACTTTATTAACAATTATTTTTTCCAGTGAGTCATGTTTTCTTATATGTTCAGAGTATTGGATATGCATCAGGACAATCAGATTTTGTGATACTCCCATTTCTTTTAGAGCAAGCCATAATTTCTCATGATCTGCACAGTCAAAAGCTTTGCTGTAGTATATAAAGCACCGGTTGATAGTCTTCTGAAATCCTTTGATATATTTCATTATCCAATGTATGTTTGCAGTTTGGTCCCTGTTGTTTCCTCCTTTCTGAATCCTTTCTTGGGCATTTGACATTTCTTACTCTGTATAGTAAAACCCTTTCTTGTCAAACCTTTGCTTGCCTAGGAGATCAGTGCAGTAGTTTGATGTTTAAAAAACATTTGTGCATATTTCATTGCATGTGCTTGAAATATGAAATTCCTCTCGTTCATTGCATGTGTTTGCAATATGAAAGTCCTCTTGTTCATGTTAGATAAATCTATGTGAGTGTAGAATATGACAGACTTCTTTAATGTGATTAGCTAGTTTCTTGAGCATCTGCATGCAACAGATTTTTCCCCTCTGATAGTTATGACAACTTAGATGTAATATTCTGATGTGGACTGTGTAGAAGCACTGTACTTTATTTTCTGTCACCCAAGTTCATATTTTTGGAAAAGGGGATACTGTGCATTTTATACTTTCTTTTATTTAATGGGAGGAGAACCTTGCCTTTGCTCAAGAAGAGAAATAAATCTCACCTTTTTTTGAAGAGCAGATATAAAAATGTTTTTAATATAATCTCTGATAGCTGTTGGTGATAATTCTTGTTGCAAGCTAGCTTGTGAGTTTCATGCTTGTTGATGCAAGGAGCCAGTTCAAGTTGTTATCAAGTTAGTATATTTCCTTTTCAGCATTGTGACACTGAAAGGATTTTTTATTTTTTGTCTACAAACTTTTGTTTGAATTAAGCATTGGATATTGTGCATTGATAATCTTCATTATTGCTCTGTGGCCCTAATAAGCAGACTAGAGGTGTATATAGATGGAAATTCAGTTGAAGAAGTTGGGCAGTTCCATGAAAACAGGGACATAAGAGGTGATGTAATAAAAATGGAGAAACTGACCAAACTGGTTTTGTTGTGTTGAAATACTTTTGGGTTAGTGGAATGCTTATGTAACTCATGTGTTGATATGATCAGGCAGGAGGTCTGTAGACAAAAATACAGCATTCATGAATAAAAAAAACCCAATTTATTAAACTTTGGATGGTGCAGAGAAACAAGTTACTCCAAATGGGCACGATATGTCCTATAAAATGTTTAGGGATTTATTTTGTACAGTTACGTGAGGATTGATTATTTCACTGTAGATTATTTCTATAGTGTTTGAGATGTTAAAGAGTATATGAGTATGCCTCAGTTAATAAAGCCTCTGATAGTGAAGCTCCTTTTAATCCATCAACTCCCCTTCTAATCTGCCTAGCTGGAAGGTTGTTTTATAGCATGATCACCTTGGGAGGAAAACAAAGGAGAGCTAGAGAAGGACAGACTTTCTGTGTTGGGCTGCAACAGAACATCTGCAACAAACAATGCAATGAAGCTTTAGCTGAGAAAGAATGGGTCTCTGCTCTAGCCAATCTTCCTGTACCTTGATGATAATAGCTATTAATCCTCTTTCTTATTGATATTACTATTTCAGATAATTCTAATTTTATCCAAACTCCATAAAACATCTATTGGAACAAACAAAACACAGTTCCAGCATTGATCTAACTTTATTCTTCAATCAAATCCTCTTACAGCTTGTTTCCCTTCAGTCAGCACTAAAAATGACACAAACCTCTGCCTCAATTGAGTGATTTTATTATCCTCAGAATTGCCCTATTTGCAATTTCATATTTCTTTCTATTGAGTAAGGTAAAGAAAGGTTGTTAGTTATCCTAAGTACTGCAGTCCATTTCTCTCCGTGACAGTGCAGAGGAAAGTTCAGTAGATCTTACCCATAAGGGTTTATGGGATTGGAATGTAACATCAACTAAAAGCAGAGTTGGTTGGTTTTTGAATGGATGCCCTTCGTATCTGATAAATGCAACATGGTATTATGTCAAACATTTGAGGGACCCTGCTTAACAGTAGCTAGCATCCAGCAGGGTTATACCTACTGATGAAACTACTTCATCAATGGAATTGGGAAGAGGTGACCTTTTTTCCCCATTTCAGTCTCCCATGTGCCCCAAAAATGTGTTTCCAAAGTGCTATGCGTTTCTCTGTGGCTGGTTACTGAGTGGTCTGAGGGTGGAGGGGAGGGGAGAGAGAGTTCTTTGTGCTGGACTGCAACATTTTTGCAGTGTTGGATTTAGGCCATTTTAAAATGTTTGGTGTATGAATTCTGCAGTGCTAACCGCCTGAGGGAACGGCTGTTTAGATAGGATCACTACCCCTAGATGGAGAGTACTCTTGTACATTTAAAAAGGTGCGTGACAAGGAGTGCGACAGATATGGTTGTGTTTTGCTCACTGGTTTTTGACAGGTCATCAAGATACTGCCTAGTTTAGTAGAATTGCAGATTGCAGAATATTTTTTTGAAAACAGTTGCGGTGCCTGAGGGGATGTCAGGGGTACATCTGTTGGAGCTGTCAGCCTCTTTCAATGGCAGTACGAGCATTTCATTTTCATTTTTTTAAAAAACTTTTTAGGAAGTTAGCAAATACTTGTTCTGTCAGATTCTGATCACTTTGGCAACAGACGTTAAAACCAGGCTTCAGTCTGAACTGACTTCCATTTAAAAAAAAGCTCTGTAGGTCCCACTTTAGCCTGTAGAATAGGAAAGCATAAAATTAATTTGGTTTATCTTATGTCTGCTTACTCACAGCAATCTTTTTGGTGCTCAGCCCGATTTAATTCCAAAGTGCTGAGCATAGGATTGCAATCTTAAAGTATTAACAAATTATTAGCCTTAAGGATGCAAGCAATAAAATAATCCTAATGCATCAGTGTTGTATGTATTAACTGCATTCCTATCAACTAATAATCATTTGACAGCCTCGGATTTTGTATTTTTTTCTTTCCATCCTTTGTAAGTTGTCTAGGCTTTCAATATGTGATGGCACTTAATTTTTTCTGGTAATATTAATCAGAAAAGGTGAAACAAACAGAAAAGTTGGAAGATAAGAGTAAATGGTTGCTTGTGTCCAGAGAAGTGCTCAGTTTGCTGTTTGCCTAAGAAGGATTTGGCTTTTGTTTCTTTAGCAGCAGCCTCTGTCCTCATTTGATGCATCAGTTTTGAAGATGAGAGGACTTTGAAAAGCCACTTGTGATGTGGTGTGAGGGGACAGTATGCTTTTCAAATATATGTTAATCCTAAGAAATATTGCTGCATCCTTCTTGAACACTGTTGCATCCTAGATAGAAATTGAAGGAGGATTTATTGTTCTTTCAAATGCCTTTGAAATTCAATGTTTTATTCCTGCTTATGAAAAATGTGTTTTTTGACAGTGCTTCTAAGAAGAGGAACCCATGGAAGCCAGATCAAATTTCTCAAGCTTAGAGTTGCACTTTTCTGAAAAATTATTCTTTCCTCAGAGATGTTGGAGCCATTGTGTAGGATCTGATAGGATGTAATATTTCTCTGCTGGAGTATGGGAAAATTGCGCTTATCTCTGAAATTTCATATACAGGGATGCTTTGCAAGGCATTCTGTTTTCATCTTTTGTATACTTACACTTAGTATCTTCATGTAAGAACTTGATAAAATGGCTTCTACATTCCTAGATATGCTTGAATTGTGCTGCAAATTTCTAACAAGGGAATGTAAAGTGCTTTTTTAAAATCACTGTGCTAAGAAGATTTTGTCAACCTTAATTAGATTATTTCCTACATAGTGGTTTAAATTCTAAAGCAACAGGAGATATATTTGATGGTATAAAAAGCCTAGTACATTTTGGTCTTGTCTGTATATGTGTTCATGAAGCACTTAGAACTTGTTCTTCTTTCTTTTTCTTAAACAGAAGAACTGGGTGTGAGTGCATATGTGAACACCTGTAAAAGACAATCACCCTGTAGTGCATTTCCTCCTCAACATGATGCCTTCCTGATGCAACAGGCAACAACTCCTTCAGCCCCAGCCAGTGTCAGCAGTGAGCTGTAGTCCAGCTCATTTGAATGGCACCAGGTTGGAGAATGCTGCTTTTTTGTGTTTACTAAACAGAGCCTGAGTACAGGCTTCATTTGCTTTAAGACCCATTTGTTTTTCGTTTTAGCAGTTCCTGGCATTTGTAGAATTCAGCTCCACATTTCAAATGAGTTGGTTCTCTTACTGTCAACTTTCTGCACTGTTCTGTTTTCGCAGCTATACATAGATATTGGAAAAGCTGTGCCCTGAGTAGCAGTAGTAGTAGTAGTAGTGGTAGTAGTGGTAATAATAAATGAATGAATAAATAAATAAATAAATAAATACTTTTTTTTATTTCTTACCTCCCTCTCCCCAAGGCTTGAGGCAGTATGCAACATAAATTAAAATACAATTAAAAGCATTATTGGTTAGAATACATTAAAAACACATAAAACTATTTAAAATACAAATATATCATAATTAAAATACATCATAATTAAAAGTAAACTGGGTAGGCCTATCAGTAGAGATAGGTCGTTAGTACTTTTTTGAATTTGGATATCATATTCTGCTGTTGAACCTGTTCCAGCATGACGCTGGAATTTAAAGATAAATCCTTACACTTTAAAATTCTGTCTACCATCCTTCACAATTGCCTTTCTGTGTCTTAGTTCTCTGATTTTTTGACAGTGGTCTCCGTTTTGATTAATGACTAAGCCAAGATATAGGAAATCTTAAACTATTTCAATGCCTTTGTTACTCACTTTAAATTTATGTAAATCATAATATTCAGCTGTAACCCTGTTCCTGCAGTTTCTTAACTTTTATCTCTAATTGTTCCAAGCCTTTGCTATTTTCTGCAAGTAATATGGTGTCATCTGTGTATCTTAAATTCTTGATGATCCTTCTTCCAAATTACATGACTGCTTCCTCTGAATCTAATACAGTGGTTCTCAACCTGTGGGTCGCGACCCCTTGGGGGGGGTCGAACGACCCTTTCACAGGGGTTGCCTAAGACCATCGGGGAAAAAAAGCTGGGGGGCTGCAAGGTGGTGCTTTTCCGGGGGGGCAAGCTACACCTGGCGCAAAAGACAAAGGCTCTGGGTCGACGCTCTGGAAACTTCGCACACTGCCCCCCATCGGAAACAAGAGCGAAGCAGAGCCCGGGGGAAGGGGTTCTCGGAGTTTTTTCCCGTGGAAGATGCGCGGCTCTTCCTTCCCCCTACCCACGCTCCCTGTGTTCCTGGCCGGCGAGGCCGCCTTTGCTGGGGAGGGGGAGGCATTGTAAATAATAAATAAATAATTTTTTGGGTGGGGGTCACCACAACATGAGGAACTGTATTAAAGGGTCGCGGTATTAGGAAGGTTGAGAACCACTGGTCTAATACAACTTTATGTATGACAAGCGTATTTACCCTGCATTGCCTGGGATTTTATTTTCTCATTGGTAACACTTGTTAGAAATACCTTAGGGAATTACCTTACCTTACTTTAGGAATTAGATATGGTTGAAATACACAGATTTGAGATCCTGTGTTTCTAATTCCCCAAACTGCATTGTCTAGTATCTGTAACTTTCCCCCATATTCCCCAATCCAATTTGTATTCAGAGTTGTTAACATACAGAGGTTTGGTTTCTGAGAGAATACACTGGCCTCCTCCTTGCTGCCGTGCCTCACCTCCATAGCAACTGGCCAGGTGCAAGAGCTCTCTGGCTGAGAATTCTAAAGGCCTCTCCCTAAACCGCCAAGCCCAGGATTCCATAGAATCTTCACAGCCAGCCAGTCATATGAGGTCATCTCGCCTGACACAGCCAATCATATGAGGTCTTCACCTGCCAGACACAAACAAGCTCACAAACTTTGACTTTTATATATTAGATGTGTTCTGAATATAATTTAGGTTAATAAATCCTATAATAAATCTCACCTTCATGCCAATGGGAAAACATTCCTGGTAGTGATCCCTTCTTCAGGGTGTAAGGTATACACAGTATCAGTCTTGACACTCTCTTGGATCACTGCCGGAACTATGTGAAACCTTTCAGATTATCACCTTTCAACCTGAACGTCTGTGTCAAGTCAGTAAGAAAGGATGACCCAAACAGTGAGTGTAGTGGGTCACTTATTTCTTGTAACTGGTTTATGTCACAATGCATTGACTGTCCTGGTTTTGGTAACAATCCCTGTGGCATATTACTGTACGGTAATGTACTGTTATGAATATTGAAGATTATGTTTTGGACATAATAAGTCAAGCTTAAGTTCTTTGACAGATTCAGAAGATGCTTCTTATTGTGCTGGTATATCATTGCAGAGAGTGTTCAGGAATTTTTAAGGGTCATTTCACAAACAAGCATTAATCCTAAAAGTTTCTCTCGATGTAGCTGTGCTGTGTGTGTGTATGAGAGAGAGAGAGGGGTAGAGAGAGAGGGGGAAGGAGGGACCATCTGTTAGGTGCTTTAAAGCATTAGACTTCCTAATGTGCTTGGAACAATAGAAGTTAAATGCAGCTTCTGCTCATGACATGAGGTGAAATTACTGGAGGGGAGAAATTAATCTGAAAGGGCAAAAGTAAAATTGGCGGGTATTTCTGTGGTATTGGACAGCGTTAATGAGTTCTGGCTCAGAATAAAATGCTTGCACTGGGTGAGAGTTGAGAAATGCGTAACAATTAGGCCTTGCTTTTATCGCACAGGAAAGAAACTTGCAACTAGCTGGGGATTTAATTATAAAAATACAGAATGGGAGAAAAAGATTGGTGTCAGTGAGCTATGTGAGATTGCATTAGGCAAATGGAACGAGAGGTTACTTCAGTATGACTTTGAGTGACAACAAAATAATCAGTGGGGTGGTTGAAGTGAGAGAGACCTAAATTTGGGGATAATAGAATGTTTAGGGAGGAGGGAATTGGAATATGTGTTTACGTCTTTTTGTGGAGATGGAAATATTGCAGAAATATTGGGGACTGTGATTACTTACGAGTAAATCTTGTTGAAGACAGGAGAAGTGTTGTGGCTTAATTAAGGAGAAGTCTAATGGTTTGTTTTGTCCATACAGTTATTTGGAATCTTCCAGCCACCTTCAACAGGATGTAATTTTGTCTTTTCCCCATTTAACAGTTTAACTTACTGCTTATAGTTTCTGCTGTATGGGTGCCAAAGGATAACTTTTGGTTTCAGGAGTGAAATCTAGATTCAGAGATTCTATTTAACTGTTTCCATTTCATTTATACTGAAAGATACTTGATATGATGATGTGATTAATAACCTGAGCTACCTTTTGGCTGGTTGTTCATTATTACAGAATAGTTTTAGTTTTGTCAAAAAGCAGACTAACTAGGTAGATGAACTAGTCATCAATGAGAATGCTTGTCTGCCTTTGGAAGTAACTTCCCTCTCACTATTTTTAATAACAAAAAATGCGTGATGATACCTTTGCTTCCTAATGAACAGCAAGCCAATGTAGTCAGATGAAGAAACTGAGTGCACTGAAGTCACATCAAGCATTCTGTACTACTGGATTATTTTTGAGGTGGAAGAAGAAACAATGACACAAGGGAGTGTCTTTGAGCAGCAGCAGCAGCTGTGTATTGTCAGTAACATCTGGTCTTGCCTGAACTTATAAGAGGCGGGTTACCCAAACTGCATTGTTCAAACCCTTAGTCCTAAGGACATGTTTAGATCACAGCTTGAGGTGGAAGACAGGTGGCTTAGAAAGGATGGCATGCTTGTTGCCTGCTTTTCTTTTTGTTTCAGCTCTACCTGTTGTTCCAGCTTGCAGCCACATCTTGTGCTGTGTCATAGAAATGTGAATCACCATTGCTATATATTGGTAAAAGTACTTGCTGTTTTGACACCAGTGTTCTGTGCTGCTATATGGAGCAGAAAGACCTGGATCTGTTCACAGTGCTAGTGAAAACCTAAAGGTTAAGGTTTATTAGTCCTTGTACCTGGTTCTTGGCATCAGAAGCAAATGCTGTTTTTGCCTGCATTAAATGGAGCAGAGTTTCCAGGCTGAGGAAGGTAATAGTCCCTGTTATGTTCTGTGCTGACTAGGCACTCCTCAACTGGAGTGCTGCATTCATTTCTGGGCATCTCATTTTAAAAAGGGTACAGACAAGTTAGAGCAGGTTCAGGGAAAGGCAACAATGATGATAAGAGGTATGGAGAACAAAACGTATGAAAAAAGGTTGAAGGAGATAAACATGTTCAGCTTGGAGAAGAAGAGATAGGGAGTGGTGTGACTGCACTCTTTGAATACCTCAAGGGCTGTCACAGAGAGGAGGAGGCAGGTTTGTTTTCTGCCACTCTAGCGGATAGCACCAGTTCTAATGGTTTTAAGTTATAGGAGGATATATCTTGCTTGAACGAACTTCTTGACACTAAGAGCGGTTCGTCAGTGGAACCAATTGCCTGGAGAAGTGGTGAGGTCTTCTTCTCTACGTCTTCAGAAAGAGAATGGACAGCTACTCCATACTGAGCAGGGAGTTGAATTCAGTGACCCATAAAGCACCTTCCAACTCTATGATTTTCCAGTGCTGAAATTTATAGAGTAGAGAACTACATTTATGGAAGACTTTGAGAAATGAGTGAGGACCATGAAGAAATTGATACATGTTTCACATACTATCAGATTTTGCTACTCACATGTTTGATTACCATTTTTGTTGTATGCCTTCAAGTCATTTCTGTCATCATTATTGTACGCCTTCAAATCATTTCATATGGCAATTCTAAGGTGAACCTATCTTGGTGTTTTCTGGAGCTGAGAGTATATGATGCACCCATGGTCAACCAGTGGGTTTCCATGGCTGAATGTGGAATCAAACCCTAGTCTTCAGGGTTGTAGTTCAAGGCTCAAACCATTACACCACACTGGCTGAAAATACAATATCATTCTGTAAAATATTCTGTATTGTACTGAAAGTGTAGGCCACAAGGAATTTCTTGTAGAACGATACTGTATTTTTAGTAGAAAAATACAATGCACTGAAGATTTGTTGTTGTTTTTTTTACTTGACTTGGCAAATATGTTTTCCTTTTCGGATGTAAATTTTTTTTTTGAGGAAGAAATAAAGTTGATTATAATACTTTTTAAAAAATTGCTATTCTGCATATAAAAAGCTTCTACTTAACACTCAGCTGCAATATCTGTTTTGGATACATAATTTGGATAAGTAATTATTTCATGCTTGTTTATTAGTTATTTATTATGGCTATTAAAATTCAATCATTTCTTATTCTCTTTGCTTTTTTATTTTATTTTAGGTGAAAGCTGATTATGAAAAAACAGAACGAAGGAAAGAACTGAAGCGACTCCGAGGGGAAGATACATGGATGCTCTCTGATGTGAATGATCGTTTAGAAGAATTGGGAAAGGTAGTGTTTGTACCACTAATGAATAAAAGCTTGTGATGCACTTGTATTAATGTACCACTTTTTATTCTGGTTGCGTGTCTTCAAGCTGTTTCTGATTTATGGCAACCCTGATGTGACCTATCACAGGGTTTTCCTTTGAAAATCTGAGTGCGTTTACCGTTGCTTTCTTCTGAGGCTGACTTGGCCAGGGTCACCAAGCGGGGATTCAAATTATGGTCTCCAGGGTTATAGTCCAACACTCAAAGTACACCATTGCATCAAAAACATAGTGATGATATTGCATTTGCAGTCACCTTTAATTGTTGATTTTGTAAAACACATTTTTTTCCTGTTCCAAAGGTTACTAGAGAAGTATTTTAAGAACAAATACCATCGCTCAGTTTAACAGTATCATTCCAGATAGTTAATCAGCTGGGCTATGGTATCACATATGATAAAACCCTCAAGAACTTAAAAAATTAGGAAAACAATAGAGTTGCAAGAATAGAAGTGCCTTTGAATTAAAGCTCAAAACTTTAAAAAAGCAAAACAACAACAACAAACCCAAACCAGTATTAAAGCAATACCTTCAAGACAGGCCTTGGCTTATCTTAGAGGCCCTCCAGTCTCTGAAAGCATTTGTAGAAGACCCTTAGAAGCAAATTTTAAGAATCAAATCAGGTTCATGTGAGAGACGGCAATGATGCCTTGAAGCAGAAAAGCAGCTGACAGAGACTTTAAGTAAATAACTCTTCTGTAAGATGTCAGGCTCCAACTTGATGAGTTTGCAGTGGAAGTAAATAAAGCAATTCCTCAAAAACATGACATGGCAGCATCAGCTATTTCAGTCTAACTAGTTAGAACTGGAGTACCAGCTTTCACTTAGCTTAAGAAATATCGAATAGTTCAAATAGAGTAAAAAAAAAGATCTATTTGTTTTATCATTTATAAACAATACATTTGAAATTTGAAACAAATAAGCAAAAACTAGTAGCTGCAAGGTTTAATTGATGATGATGACGACGACGATGACGACAACGATTCCCTGTTAGCCAGGGATCACAACTGTAAGTTCGTTTAAAGGGCCTGCTTTCCTGCAGGATACAAGTATTTTGGCTTTTTTCTTGTTAGATGAGTTATGATATAAAGAAACACATTTCCTTCCACTGGTGTTCAAAGTTAGCATGAAAGGTGCTATTTTCATCTAAAATGAAGGAACAGCTGGCAGCTTGTTAATAATTTCCAAAATGTTAGACACGTGTTAGTTTAATTAGTGTAAGTTTCAGATATTTTTATCCCACTTTGACTCCCAATTTCAGGAGAAATAGATAAATCAAATATCATATATTAGCATATTTACCTGACGTTTCCCAGGATTTTATTTTCTCATCGGTAACACTTGTTAGAAATACCTTAGGACTTGCCTTACCTTAGGAGTTACATGCAGTTGAAATACACAGATTTGAGATCCCGTGTCTCTAATTCCCCAAACTGTATTGTTCGTTACCTGTAACTTTTGCCCATATTCCCCAATCCAATCTGTATTCACAGTTGTCAACATACAAAGGTTGGGTTCATGAGGGGACTTGCTGCTAGACCTTTTCTTCATAGCAACCGGCCTATTCAGAGCTCTCTAGCTGAGAATTCTAAAGGCCCCTCTCTGAACTGCCAACACTAGGATTCCATAGAACCTTCACAACCAGCCAATCATATGAGGTCTTCGCCTGCCTGATGTAGACAAACAGACGAGCTCACTGACAGACTTTGACTTTCATATAGTAGAAGTATATTTATAAACAGATTTAAATCAAATAAAATTTATAATTAAAATTGCAACATTTATTTAAAAATCGATTTAGATTCTATCCTAGAATTCATTTATGCCAGTTGAGGTCTAAAGGCTAGCAGCCACAATGGGGAAGACATATGGTTAGGGCTGAGTGAGGGAAGTTTACTGTGCCAAATCTTATATGCTTTTACTGCCTACCATACCATCCACATTGCCAGTATGGATAGTGTCTAGGCTAGAGGACAAATTAGGACCCTGTTACAGCACACCAGCAGTGTGTTCACCCCATTTAGAATGACCTTCAGTAATTTGGATAATAGAGCATGTGCAATAGGGCTTTTACCTTTTCATCCTCAGATGGTGTGGAGTACTTGAGGAGAACTCTGGTGATGGTAATACTGATAATTATAATGATCATAAACTTTACTGATCTCCAGACTTTTTCTCCAGATTGTTTCAGTGTGAAACAATAGAGAAGATCATTGCATGTTAATCAACGAAAATCTTTATATGGTTGACAGAATGAAAGTTGTCTTTTTTTTTTTTAAAGGCAGCTATTATTACTGTTGTTATTGTGTAATGTAAATATTAATCTAAATTAGGGAGACAGAAGCAATGGGAAGAGAAAGTGGTTAAGTTTATTTAAAGATGCTCTGCAATTTAAAGGTGACAGAATAAGCCATATCTTGCTGCTTCTAGCCAGGCACATTGATATAAATGTTTCTTTATGTAGGAACACTCTGCTACAAAAAAGAAGAAAAAGGAGAAGCATTCAAAAAAACATAAGAAAGAAAAGAAGAAGAAGAAGCATAAAGTAGAAAAAAACAATGAATCATCTGATAGCTCTTCAGTAAGTTTTGTTGTCTGAGTCACCCGGCAGTAGTTATTATGCTAAATCCTGTATTGCAAATGTATCTGAGATTGTAATTAGGTCTTTTAAAAGGGTGATATATTTGAAGTACAGTTACTAGTGTGACTTAGTATATATCTACTTAACACAAATGGTATAGACACAGTCAACTGATTTCTTATGTACAAAACTGCCTTGTAGAATAAGAATGTAAGAAGAACCTTATGAGATCAGGCCAAAGGTATATGCCACCCAGCATTCTGTTTGCACAGTGGCCAGTCAGTTCCTGTAGCAAGGCCACTAACAGGGCATGATTGCAACTGGACCTTCCATTTTGTATTCTCCAGTAATTGATATACAGAGGTCTACTGTCTGTGATTCTGAAAGTGATAAGCCATTTTGCCAAGTAATTATTGATGACGTATCCATGAATTCATTCAGTCCTCTTTTAAAGCCCTATCTGCATCTATTGGCAGAGAATTTACACTTTAACTGTGTGCTGTGTATAAAAGTGCTTTAATCTGTTCTGAATCTCCACATTTAGTTTCAATAGATCACCACAGATTCTAGTGCTGTGCGTATATGTTAGAGGAGATCTCTTGCTATCTGCTTTCTCCAATCAGGACATAATTTTCTTTACCACTGTCACTTTTTTTCTAAGCTATTCTAGACATGGTAACCTTTATTCAAACTGCAGATCATCCACTGCATGATCATTTTGGTTGTTGTTTTCTGCATTTTTCCAGTTTTACATCATTTCTTGTTTTATGTGGGGGACAAAGGGCTGCAGTGACCAAAACTGCACACACTATGGATTTTTAAAAGCGCAGTATGATATTGGCAATTTGATTTTCAGTTGTCTTTCTAACAGTGGCTGACATGGAATTCACCTTTTTTATAATTATTGCATATAAAGTAAACATTTTCATCAAGCTATCAACACCTCAAGATTCCCTTCTTCTTGTGCTTGCTTTGGCAGCACATATGCTAAAAAAAAAAGATTCCCTTGTTTAGCCACTGCCAGCTCAGATCCATCATGTGAAGTTGTTTTTCCCCCCTGAATATACATCAGTTTACATTCAGATTCATTTGCTATTTTATTTCTCATTCTGTCAGTTTGTACTAATCCAATTGGAGCACTCTACAATCAGTTTTTGTTCTCATTCACTTAAATAATTTGGTGTAAGCAGCCAATATGATTATCCCAGTTATTAAGCAATAACTCCAGGTCAGTTATGACCAAATTAAAAGCAATATCTGCACTCTAATTCCTGTTCTTTAACCAGTTATCAGTCTATAAGACTGTCTGCATCTTATGGATTGACTTCTTTTATTAGCTGACTGCTAAGTTTGCTTAGGAGTCCTTGATGTGGAGAGCTGCTGTCATAGATATACCACAGGTCTGCATAAGACAACCCTGTATGTCCAGTTGCTAAGATGCCTCTTCTAGAGACTACAGCTCCTACAGTCTATATGTCCAGTGGCTAAGGGTAATGGGAGTTGTATCTATCTCTGTAGAGTCTGAAGACTTGCTTCATATTTCAGTGTTTGAGTTATTTCCATAACAAAGCAGAAGTTGTCTTTGCCGATATAGTTGGCCTTCCACATTTGCTAGAGTTAGGGGTGTAGGACCTTCATAAAAGTGGAAAAATCACAAATATCAAAGTGTGTGTGTGTGTATGTATGTATGTGTAGGAAGGAGGATGAGGCATGGTGGGGAGGAGAGGCACCCAGTGTCCAAGCCAGGTCAGAAAGGAGAAGGAAAGGGGGTGGGTCAGCTTGGTGGACCTATACTTCCTCTTTCTCACCCATCTCTTTCCTTAGGTGTGGGGAGGGCATTGGGAGAGAGTTCATGGTGCTGAAAAATTGGGCTGTAAGTTGTCCTCAACTGGCCAGGCAGCTATTGGCAGAGGAGGAGGAGGAGGACCAGAAGTGGGTTTTAAAGGGCTAGGTGGCCTGATTGGAACTGCCGAGAGGGAAGGTCCCCCCAGAAAATAAGCACTTGAGATTAGGGGACGGGGGAAAAAACTTGCAAATAATCACATCGATAAAAATCAGACCAGCAAATGTGGAGGGCCGACTTTATATTTGCCTGCAGCTTGATTAGGTTTCTCTTCTGAATATCTTACTGATTTTTCTTCCATACCATTACCAAAAAAAGAGGGGGATCAATACATTATTATCATTGCTTTTTGTCTCATCTCTGTTTTAATATTTGATACACTACAGTGCAACAATAACATTCTTTAAGAATCATGTGCTATTTTAATTATGGTGGAATCTTGACTTTACTGTATCTTATTTAAGAAGCAATTTTAGTGCAAGAAAAGTGTGTGTGTTCAAATTTTACAGTGTGTTTCAAGATTGAATTGTTGTTTTTGTTGTGTTCCTTCAAGTCATTTCTGACTTACGGTGATTCTAAGGCAAACCTATCGTGAGGTTTTCTGGGGCTGAGAGTATGTGAGATGCCAAGGGTCACACAGTGAGTGTCCATGATTGAGTGTGAAATCGAGCCTTGGTCTTAATTATCCTATATAGTCTCATACTGGTAAGCATACTGTTCAAACTAACAGATTTGTTCCCATGTTTCCTGTGGGAAAATGACTTAATTTTTTTTATAAAGTTCTTAATTTATATTTTAGACTATAAATACTTGTAAAGAGCCTCAAATCCCAATATTATTTTTTTTCCTGAAATTTCTGAGGTGCCCCTTTTATTGCTTCCCTTTTCTACCTGATGAAACCAGCCCTCTGACAGTATTCCACTACTTTGTTGGCTTGGATAAGGGAGGCAAGGTATTTTTAAAATGACACTTGAATTGTTAGGTAGACTTTAAAGGCCTTTCCAGTTATCTAAGACCAGTTTTATGATTAGACATGTATGTTCTTAGGATTATTCGGAGGAGTGGGTGGAGGCTTCTGTTCCGGTGCCCGAGTCTGCTGGCACAGAAAAGACCTGGAAGGTGAAGAAGGAACAAACAGACATGGCAGAAAGTCCTGTGGCAGTTCAGGTAAGCACCTGGTATCAGAGAGCTGGAAGGAAGGCCAAGGGCAACCTAGTCTGACCCTTAGGTAAGGTGGGAAACCTACTGTCTGTAGAAGAGTGTAACAAACAATCTTAAACTAAGCACAGTGTGGGGTATCTGATGTTTCTGTGCTTAAAATCAGTTGCAAGGAAGGGAGCCATTTTGGATTAGGGAAAGAGGCTTTAATGTCTCCTCCTCATGTTATTTGTGCAGTTTAAATCTTCTATCCAGAAGCTGCTGTTAGCTAGTCAGGGAGAAAAACAAATTGATGCCCATATTGTACTTTTTTTCTTTGTGATTAAAAACAGGCTAGGAAGTTTGTGGAATTGGGGATCGTGGGATTATAAGCCCTCCTCTCAGATTATTCAGTCCTGAAAGTCTTAGAAAACACATTGTTTGTCCTTTATTTTATATTGAACACTTTAAATAGAGCTTTATAATTTTCAAAATGCCTGACACATGTTATTCTTCCATCCCCATCGTTCAGTATTATTATCCCCGTTGTATGTGGGTAATTGATGTTTCAGTGTAGGGACTGGCTCACCTCACTTCCTGAATTCATGGAAACAGCAAGATTTCAACCAAGAATTTCCTGGTTTACAGCTCACGTTTTACACTGCAATTCTGTACATGTCTGTTCAGAAGCAAATCTCTTAAAACAAAGGATTGCAGTATGACAAGTAGGCCATTCTCAGTATGTTACTTTCAAAATACCGGTATAAGTTATACCATATGTAAGTTTTCCTAGCCGAGTAATTTCCTGAATATACAACTTACTCCATGTTGTATTTTTAGACAGAGGAGTTATTCCCTCTGAAAATCCTGAAAACTCTTTTTTTTGAGGCACTTGATAGTCTTACTGGAAGAAAAGTGAAACGCATGTATAGATTTCTTTCAAATTAGTCTTATTTGTGTGTACAAGTTACTTATCTTTTGTTAGGTTGTACATAGGCCATTGGCATATTGTTATATTGTTATTTGATTCACTGTGGTTCTCTTAACTAAATTGTCCATTATTCTAGCTCTTCAAATCTCAGTGTAGCTGTGACATAATTTTGCTGAAATACCCTTGAGAAATGTCAAGTATGATATTAAATCAGGAAGAGAGCAGTTAGTTCTAGGTGCTTGTCTAATTTAACATTGAATTCAATTAATTTTCCACACATCTGGGATAAAGTGATATGTTTTTTGAAGTTCACATATTTGTAAAAAAGTGCTAGTTTTAAGAGCCGAGTTCACTGTCTTCCAAAATTTGTAGTATAGTTTATCAATTTGTTTAGAATAATATTTTAAATTCGTTTTGATGTTACTTTATCACCAGGGTAGAAACTACTGAATCCTTTCATTTATCCTTTGGCATCCAATACTTACCTTACTGGCAGCAAAATAATCAAAATACCAGAGGCAAAAAAAAAAAAAAAAAAGCAAAATAAAACCAATGAAAACCTTGTTTTGCTTAGTATGGCAGGTACTTAACCAGAGTTTGGAAAGAGATATTTTTACTCTTAAAACAGTTCAGTTTGAGTTGCTTAACTGTCTGTCAGTTTTTCTATAGCGATGATGACTGCAAATGCAGTCCTGCTAAGTGCAGCCATGGTGTCTTTGTGTCTTTTCATGTGACGTGTCATTCCAAACTTATAACTAGCTGCTGCTTTGCTGCTTATTTTTTTGCTCCAGGGACATTTTTTTAGTATCATTACATTCCAGTTTCTCCCTTGCAAGTTCCAGGGAAGGTTTTTCTGAAAAATTTATAACAAGACTGGTCCTCTGATTTTTGTTACATTTCATCATGTCAATGGTATAGGCAGTCTGAGAAGGGTATGTTGAGACCTGTGTGAAAAATTTGAGGCATAACAAGCATTGCTTGTAGTTTGGCCCAAATCTTGTTGATCTACAAACTCATAAGTTAATTTTCTGTAATTAACATTTGTTCTGCTTCCTCAGGAGTTCACATGACCTTGTGTTCCTTTCTCCCCATTGTTTGCTTAAGTATTGCAAATGAGATTTTGCTTGTATTTCCTCAGTTGTAATTTTGACCATGAAATGTTTTGTTTTTCCCTTCTAAGCCAAGTTTTCTGTTTTTGGGCTGTATGTTTACTTATCCAGTAAAGGAATCAAATAGCCTTTCTGCTGACTTTAAAACAGTAAAGAATAATCTGATATATAAAAATCAAAGTTTGTTTGTCTGTGTCAGATGAAGACCTCATATGATTGGCTGTGTCAGGTGAAGAGCTCATATGATTGGCTGCCTAAGAAGATTCTGTGGAATTCTGGGGTTTGCAGTTTAGGGAGGGGCCTTTAGAATTCTCAGCCAGAGAGCAACTGTGTCTGTCTTGAATAGGCTGGTTGCTATGGAGACAAGGCCTAACAGCAAGGAGGAGGGCAATGTATTCCTTCAGGAACCCAACCTCTATATGTTAATAACTCTGAATACAGATTGGATTGGGGAGTATGGGAAAAAGTTACAGGTACTGGACAAGACAGTTTGGGGAATGAGAGACACAGAATCTCAAATCTTTCTAACAAGTATTACCTATGAGGAAATAAAATCTCGAGCAACACTGGGTATATGCACTAATGCTTTATAATCCAACTGTTGGATAATAATCTATTATCCTTTACTTTTTTTTAAAATTATGAACATCTGCTAACATTTGGTGGATTTTTCAGGTGTGTGTTGTGTATGTATTGCATGTTTCCTTCTCTATTTCAGTTTTGCTTACTAACTTACATAGTGTTCTTCAGTAAATATTTTCAAGGCAATTTACATAAAAAGAATTAAACCATAAAATAAGAAGATACACAATAAAACAACTGTAGTCAGTATGTCAGCAGAATGAATATAGCTGCTTAAAAGTATCTTATATTAAAACAGAAAATAGGATGAACTTTATCCA
Source organism: Ctenosaura bakeri (assembly GCA_948474755.1). NCBI lineage: Eukaryota > Metazoa > Chordata > Lepidosauria > Squamata > Iguanidae > Ctenosaura > Ctenosaura bakeri. Next base: position 302,888 of record CAOLHI010000283.1, read on the forward strand.
GTTCCAGAAAGACATTAAAGTAGGTACTAGCTAACATTTTGGGTGGAGAAAATTCCATACCTGGCTTCACCATTCACTTCACCTCAGTTGAGGATTCTCTTCCTCTTCCTGGAAATGATTTGGAGTTCATAGTGATCCTTAAAACATCACCTCAGTAAAGCCAGTGTTATAAAATAATTTTTACTGTACAGCAAAATGTATTGTACAACAAATTAAAAATTCTTATGAATAGTTTTTATTTCTTGTTTAAACCCACCCTCCACAAGCCGTTCTTACTGTGTTGTTAGCAAATTTGAAGGTGGAATCTTTGATTCCCAGGAAGCTGCTGCCCCATAGTTGGGGGGAGCTGCTAAGATCATATTTGTTTCTGTGGCCTTTAAGAAGGATGCTTTACTTGTGATTTTCCATTTGGGATTACTTAATTCTGTTGTATGAATTCCAGAATATTCATTTGATGGTGCTTTCATGTTTGTTATTGATTGCTACTGTTGTTATTGCAGTATTAATCACAGCAACAAAGAGAGGTAGTAAAGATGCTGGAGTCTTATCGAAACGTGCTTTTGCTGGTTCGTCACTATACATGAAACACAAATCTGTTCCCCGCTTTTTGTTTTTGTATCAGGAATGTATTGTCTGTATTGTATTGTAGAGCAGGTGCTCTTGTATAGTTGGCAGCATTCATTTTGTTTTATTTTTTCCCCTGGTGTTGTTTTTCTTGAAAGGCCTTCAACCTGGCTCTTGACATGATGGTATAATTTAGGGCTTCCAACTGTAGGCACAAATAAATATGTAGACTAATAGGAGCCACTTAACAGTCCATCTGATGCCTGGGCACGGTCTGAGTAACTGGATGTCACAAGAGCTGCACAGAGCACCTGTGCCCCGTGATGGAGGATGCTCTTGCCAAATTGGACATAGCAGAGACTGAAACTGTGTGCAGTGAGGATCATCAATTTTTCAGCACTCTTGAGTTGAGGGATATGTAAATTCTCCAGAAGGAATGATTTACAAAATATGAGATCCTAGTGGAGAGATGAAAATTTCATGTCCTTAAGCTTGATAGGAATTTGTGTACAATTATCATTTTCCCTCATATCTACCACCATGCTTACTTATAAATGCATTATTTAAAAATGTATGTGTGAAACATACAGAGAGATGGAAAAACTGATTTACAAATTATCTTAAGAACTCTTATTTCTGTTTGTTGGGGATAAAAGAGCCTTCATGACATGTCTCATGCCATTATTTTTTTTAACACAGTTCTAAGGTTGACTCTCGTTCCTAAAGATTTGTCTTGTTGAATGTATATTCTTTCTGAAGGTATGTTTGTTTTGATGTGGCAAAACAGTTTTTTCCCTCTTCTCTCTCTCTCTCTCTTTAATAGAGGGATGAGTGGATGACCTTAGATTTTATGTCTGTGAAAACACTGACTTCGGCATCACTGAAGGCTGAAAAGCAGATGGAGAAATTATTGGAACAACAGAAAGCTCAAGCACATGAACAGGTGGGTTCGGTTAATGACATATACATCACTGTGAGAAACTGACAATCGTTGTATAAGCTAGTTGTGTTTACTGGCTAAAATTTGGATTTCTTCAATAATCTGCCATCCATTTTGGGATCAGATGTCTTGTCAGTCGGCACTGGCCCCTGAAGTGTTTGTATTGTCTGGCAGATTGATTCCTTTGGGGAGCAGCATACAGCTGTTGGGGATTGACTGAAGCTATGCAAAATATAGAAGAAGTGATGAAAAAATGAGGTACAGCTAAGGGTGTGAGTAAAGCTGGAGGAAGTAGGCTGAGGAATAGTCACAAGGGGAAAAAGGAGCATGCACAGGAAAAGATCTAGATACACAATCTCCAGAATGATAGATTATTTCAAATAATAGGCAAGTTGTCCCAGAAGGTCCTCCAGAGCAGAACTGAATTCTGTATCACAGAATAGACACTGAAAACTGCTTTAAGACTTGATGGAAAATGGTTGTCATAAGTGAGCCATGCTCTGGTCTTTTGCTGTTCTTATGTGCCTTCAAGTCATTTCCAACTTATGGCAGCCCTAAGGCGAACCAGCTGTGGGGTTTTCTGGTGCTGAGTGTGAGTGATGTGCTCAGTGTCTCATAGTGGGTTTCCATGGCCAAATGGGGAATCAAACCCTGGTCTCCAGGGTCATAGTCCAATGCTCAAACCGCTATACCACAGTGACTCGCTGTAAAGTTTACTGTCTGTGATTTCTCTGCAAGGAGGATTCTTGGCTTGTACTTTTCGTTAGGTGACTTTGAGAGGCAACAATTGATTTCCTTTAAAAAACAAACTGATTCTCAAAGACAGTACTGTTTACTTGCTTGCGCCATTAACATTGATACCCCATTGTTAGTGCCTAAGATACATCATTTGTTTAATTCATGGAGTGAAAGAAGTAGCAGGAAAGTTCTCTGTGTTCTTTATTGTGAGACAGTTGATGGAAGCCAAGCATTCATTTACCAGTTATGAGAAGGAAGTGTGTTTCTTATTACACACAGCAAATCTGAAAAGGGCAAACCTTCCTTTTTCATTCAGTTAGGAAGTCTGATATTTTAAAAATCTTCTCCTCAGCCATGTATTTGGAAAAGATGAAGCAAAATTTTATGAAAGCCCCCCCCCCAGATAACACTGGTATACATGCAGAGTGATTAAATATGTCTTTAAGACTAAAGTGAATTTGGTGGGGCATGAAGGGGAATTCCATGATGCTGTGGTTGATCTTTGTTGTTGTTTAAATAGTCTCTGCTTGCTGAAAGAGAGCTAAACCCATATTGGAAAGATGGGGGTACAGGCTTACCACCACAAGAAGTAACATCATCAAGAAGAGGTAATATCATTTTTCTATACAAGTTAGAAAGTTATAGTACAATTCCATCTCTTTTCTTTCTTTTTGGACCTTTTGCCAAGATCTAATATCTGTTCTTCCCTTCATTAGTATTCAAGAAAAACTAAATTTAATATTTGCATGCAAGTTCTAGTATGATCTCAAGACTAAAATCATAGCACACAGATTTGCAGAATACTTTTAACTTTTTCTGTCCTTCCTTCCTTTGTTCCTTTTAAATCTTGAGTGACTTGACCTTCAGTTTTTACAATGGAATTCTAAATTGTGAACTAATTAAAAAAGGACCTCATTGTACCAGGACATGATGAATTGTTGTCATCTCATTTGGTCTCTTTCATTCCATTACACAAATTGCAGCTTTAAAATATGCAGCTGCTGAACTCTGTGAATCTCATTTGAAATGAAGTGCATTAAGGATACAGTTGGAGAAGAATATTATTTATGTAACCCCTTTCACTTCAGTTTTTCTTCCTCTAGGGTTATTTTGTCTATTGGTTGCAAGAACAAACAAAAACAATATTTTTCAGTGTATAACATCACATTTGTGAAATTGTGCAAACCCTGTTCTGTTTTAAGTGCTAGAGGTTGCTATAAAAAGTTGATAGGATTCTTCCTCTGCAACTTTAGAAAGACTGAGAAGTGCAAATCTTAATTTTACCACCAGAATAAACAACCTGAGAGCCTTTAAGTCGGAAGTAGATATTACATTTAACAAAAGACAGGTGCCAAAAATCTGCTTGAGTTATTCCCTGCCTACCTCTTTTGATGTGATGTCATCACACATGCTTTTTCTCCCCTTCACAATTGGCTGCCATGGGTTTTATGGTAACTAACTTTTCTTAGGACTTCAAGTTACCAGCCTTCCTATGTGGTTAATGTAGTCTGATGTGATGTATAGTATGAAGTAATGTTTCTCAAGTGGAAACTGAGTAACGAAGCTTCACTCATTGAAGGTTTCTTTTGGAGTCTCTTCACTGAATGTGTTAGAATGATTGTCATGAAGACTTTCAGGGCAGGATTGATTCTTTTTAAGTAAAGAGATGTGAGCTGTGTTTCTAGGTATCTCTAAGAACATGAGCTCAAACTGGATACCTGTGCCAGTGTTAATAATATGTTTATTTGGACAAACTTATGTAAGGTGTGTGATGTACAACATACGTAGTAAATAGTCAAGTTATGTAGTAGTCAAATAATCAAGTTATCTACTAAATAGTCAACTTATTGTATTAAAGTACAGAATGCAAAAAACTGAAATTGCTTTGTTTCTTAGCAACAGGAGTAGAAGATGGTGGGTTAAGTTGGCTGAGGAAGTCTTACCAAAGAATGAAGGAGCAATCTGAGAGAGAGAAACGGGATTTGGATGAAATTGTAGCTGAAAGATATGGTGTAAGTATTGAAGAGGAAATATCATTCCCTAGTATGATATTCCTTATACATTTTACTCATGTGTATAAATGCAGTTACTTACATTTTGGTTTTGTTTGTTTGTTTGTTATAGAGCTTAGACTGGAAGAAGTTTACTTAATGGTCAAAGTTCCAGTGTGTGTGCTAGCCAGTGCTGCACAAGCATAGTCCTGTCATAAAATGGCCAGTCAAACCATCAGCTACATAGTCGGGGTGGGAACTAGTGAAATAAATCCATCCCTACCAAAAAAAGAAAAATCCTTGAAGAATGAATTGACACAAATGCAGACTCCAGAAGCCTGGAGAACCAGATGAAAGGGAAAAAGTACATGCAGGATTGTGTGTCTGAATAAGACAGTTTGACCACTGTCACTAAATTGCTTTCTGTATGTTTTACTGCTTTCAAAACTAATAATCACTTTGTTTCAGCAAAAACTGCTCATTTGGCAAATGTTAATCAAGTATGCTCTGGAGCTGAGATCCTACAGAGTTCACTTTGGAGATTATCTTCTAGTCAATGGGACTTCTGAATAAATATGCTTAAGATTTGAATAAATATGGAGGAGTCAACAGAGGGAAAAAAGAGTTCTTGGTGGATTCATGCCACCGTGATATAACAACTATAATGTTAACCTTGCTGGGGGGGGGATTTGTGTTTCAGATCTCTCCTCAGTTTAGGAGCTCACTAGATGGCATGAGGCAATACTCTTTTTTGGAAGATTAATGGAGGGAGTCGAACTGTGAGCTCATTAGAAGAACAGTAGTAAAAAATGTAATCAGCAATAAGCATTTCTGATGAGATGCTATCAGACTTGTGGCCTTTTATGATGTAGTTCATTTAATAATAGACATTTGTGGATATGTTCTCAAAAGTTACTTAATATTAAAGTCCCATTCTTTTCCTTCTTTCTTATAGTCAGTGGAGCAATTTCATTCAAGATTAGAAGAAGCGGAAGCATCTGCAATCCGAAAAGGAAATGACTGGAAAAGAGGATGGCAAAAAAGTAAATATTCAGGAAAGGAGTGTAGCATGAGGCAGAGGGAGGCAAAAGAGAAGCAAGAAGAAAGCAGTGCAGAAAAGCATTCATATAAGGAACAGTCTAAGGAGAGGTATAATGAAGACTATTTTCAACGAGAGAGAAGTTCCAGGAGAGACAGCCTAACAGAAGATAGAGAACCAAGACACAGTAATAAAGAATCTGCAAGAAAAGACTTTTCTTGTACAATTGCAAAGAATTCTAATCCAATAAATTATGAGAAACCCTGCTTTAAACCTTTAAAAGCTATCTTCTTGAAACCTAATGATGATGGTGACCAAGAAGGCAAGCTGCAGAGTCCTTCATCCAGATTAGTTACTCCTAGTTCTATGGGTTATGGGTTCAGAAAACCTGGTGAGGATGATGCTATTCCAAGATGGCGCAAAGCACAATCACGGGAAGAAACTGGAAAAGCAACTGTAGATGAAAGAACATGTAGAAAGGAGGAGATTGTTAATAGTGAGGAGGAAGATCCAAGAGAGAAACAGGAAGAAATTCAAGACGATGCTTTGGAAAAAAAGGAGGTGCTTGACAGCAAATCGTCATATTTAGGGTAACAAAGAATTTTGTTTTCTTGGGTTTATATATGTAAAATTAAGGCATACCTTCTTAGGATTGTGACCTTTTTAAAAAAATCACCTTTCTGCTTTATGAGAAAGCTAAAGTTATCTAATGAAGGGGCTCAAGCCTAGAAACAAATTCCTCTTGATTTGGAAGTTTGTTCAAACTACTATTGAATGGGGACATAATTACTGAAAGGCAAAAGAAATATACATGCATTGGCTCAGGAGAACTTTCATATATTCTTACTCTTTGTTTCAAGTGCTAAGAGCTGGCTTTGAAAACAAATTAAACAAAAGAACATATGAGATGGCACTCTGTGCATACTCTTGCTGAAGGTGGAGTTAAACTTACTTGGCCTTCTCCTGGCCAACCTACTGTCAATGTGTAGGAGTCATTTTTTTTTTGGCTTAGTGCTTACTTACTTAAAGGAGTCTAGTAACTACTTGGATAGAAACAAAAGGAGAGAAGAGATATCAGAAAGGTACTGGAAATTACTTACTGAGACCAACAATTTCAAGTCTTGTGGTCCTGTTCTTTGGGACAAGTTTAACCTGACAAGATGGTGCCCTGCCTTTCCTTTCCTGCTACCTTTTGGGTAGAAAATGAGAGACTGTTATTGATAAAAATTATAGAAAGTTAGTACTTCTAACACAAAATGAATGTGCACAGTATAATGCCGATGGATCCTGTCTATCTCTAATATTTTTTCTTTTGTTTGGGAAAAAAGCAATGACCGTCGAACACAAATTATAAACTAAAAAATTGTTCACTTGTACATCTAATAGAACTTTCTTTCATTTTATGTTTTGCTTTCATTAGTATGCAGACAAGGTGCTTGGCTTTTCAAACTGAAAGGCAATGGAGTATGGCTGCAAACTCTTAAATAGGTTTTTTTTTTAAAACTGACGAAGAGAGGGGATGCGGAGTGAAGTGTTTTTGATTTTTCAGGATGAATAACGTTACATAGATGTAGAGCTGATGATACCACTTACCTGAAATGCTTTGGAAAGCTGAAAGACTTCTGTGCTTCTTTATGATGCACACTTTGACAAAGTGGAATTGATGGGTAGCTTCACCCATTCACCTCCTCCCTTTAAAATAACATTTGCATTCCCCTTGTGGTGCAGTCCCTAAGGAGGTGAATGGGTGATGAGAATGGGATTTAAGTCACGAGAACAGGATTCAAGAATTGTTACATTTCCTGTCTTTGTTTAGAAAGCTTAGATTTGTCCTTGAGAAGCTGTCAGAAGTGGTATGCATCTGTCTTAATGCTGTGACCTTCCATACCTTTTCTGTTGTGCAAAGTTCATTTTGAAATAAAGTTGTAGAATCATAAAGTTGGAAAGGGCATCAACCCCCTGCTCAGTGCAGGATCTCCAGCTAAAGCTGGGAAACCCTCTTCAGTAGACAGAATTATCATTCTGAACCTAGGTCAAGGAGCTGATTCTAGCACAGTTGAACTATAATGCATGGTCATAAATACAAGCCACCATGGGGGATTTTTAATGGCTTCATCCATCTGTAGAGGCAGTTCCTACTTCATCTAAAGATAGCTTTTCTCTGGAGTCTAAATAGCTGCTTGGTTTCAAGAGGAACAAGATTTGCAAGAAAATCCCTAATGATATTCCTGCAGTATCTTAGCGCAACTGAAAACAAGTTCACTAAAGCCATATTATTTAATTTGCTTATGAGGTTCATCATACTGAACCAAATACTCTCTCTTTTTATAAAGAAAGAGAGAGATGAACTTTTTTTTTGTTATCTTTAATTTTTAACTAAAAATCTGGCAGCTTTTATTAGCTTAGTTCTTTTTCTTTAAGATGCTTTCAAGTTTATGAAGTCCTATATTGCCCTCTTTCTGACCACAGATAATTTGGCCTGGTCAGAGGCATGGAAAGAAAGCTCAAGTGGATGGATCTCTGCTCTTAACAAGAATGGGAGCTATTTGAATGGGAATCCAAAGCAGCCTTAGGCCGGCCTCTGATTTGTAGTATTAACAGCAGACTCTCTTGAAGAAGTATTGTGAAATTCTCGCTCTTTGCACAGAGCCTCAAACTGCAGTGGGGTAAGGTACTGCTGACAATAAGTTACGAACCAGTCAGAGCCTCAGCTGCAGTCTTATAGTGGGTTTACCCAAAGTTACTGTCTCCTGGCCACAAGCCTTTCCCATTTTTCAGGTTGGGACAGTGAACTGTATTTCCATGTTCTACATGCTGACTGCCTTTTTGTGTTTTGACCAGGCCTTTGTCAGAGGATGGTAATCCCGGTATTCTTAGCGATGAGGATATGAACAAACTGGGAGCTAGAATTGTAAAGGCAGAATTAATGGGAAACAAGGTATGTGAATTCAAATTCATATTAGTCTGAACTAGTACTTAAAGAGATCTTGTAGCACCTTTCCGCACTACCCTGTTATAGTGCTGTTATGCCACTTTCAACAGCTTGTGGAATCCTGGAGTTTGCAGTTTAGGGAGGGGCATTTAGAATTCTCAGCTAGAGAACTCTTTTAGCCTCAGTAAACTACAAACCCCAGGATTCAACAGGATGTTGAAAGTGGAATAATAGCACTATATCAGTGTAGTGCAGAAAGGCCATGAGAGAAAGAAGTTGGTAGCATAAGCTTTGTAGGCTTAAGTTAGTCTTAGTCTCAAAAGTGCTACAAAATCATTTGCAAGATATATGAAGAAAAAAGTATTAAATATATTTGATTTATTGATTCATAAAATCACAGAGTTGCATATATCTTAACTGTTAAGTCCAAAGAGAAATCATTGTTCACATTATCTGGAAGGCGTCTGATAATTAAACCCACCCACCAGAATGTACCTCTAGTTGCTTTAAAAGCCACTAGCAATTAGAATTTTCTTAAATATTTTGACCTGTTTTGACTTTGGCACACAAGCAGCTGAAATCAAGATCTTTGGTTATCCATGTATAAATCTTTATCTGATAAATTGACTTTATATTTCCGTAGGGAGGTAAAACATGCAAATATTTTAAGAGGAGATGGGTTTGCTGTTGTTTAAAAGATAGTATGTTTGATTTTTTTTCAAAGGATTTAGCTGCAAAACTTCAGGCTCAGCTTGACAATGCACGTAAGCTGAAAAACAGTGGAGCGCAGATACGAGCTAGAGACTCTGAGAGGGAGGTAAGGTAGCAACATTATCCTGTATTTGTTTTGAATGGTGAAACAATAGCAGCAATGACAAATGGGTGGTACTGAGGGATGAGACACTGTTAAATATAGTTGTTTGGCAGAAGTTACCTGCAAAACAATTAGAACTCATGCTGTGTGCTGAAATATCCTGTGAAGGGAAGCTGTGAAAATATTTTACTTTAAAGGCTCAATTGAGCAAAGTAAATACAGGTATACTTCAGTTAACAAAGTAGATGTCTTTCTGGGTGTTACTTCTTTAACAGAAAATTCGGTACCAAAGGCAGAAATAACACGGAGTGGATAGAGACAGGTTCCTATGCTACAAAAAAGAAGAGCAGTTTAACATGTTTCAGCAAACTTTGAACCCCAAACTAACAATATACGTGTGTCAGATGAAACAACCGGGTCATTTAAGCCTTGCATAAGTAAAGAAAAAACATTTTGAATCCTCAAAAGACTACTTGAAAATTTCTTCCAAAAAAATCCAACAATGATTTTTTCCCCTTCCATTAGCATCCACTTCTTAGGATTTCCATTTTGGTGGCTGGATGTATAGATCTATTCTTCTTTAACATGATAGGGGGAGATGGTGAAGCCAGGCTTTACTGCTTTCCCCTTTTCTCTCTGTTTTGGTGTTCTGTATGCTCCATAAGGGATTCTGGAGACAGCTGCTGTTCCCTGTTGTATGTAGGGACACACAGCTGCATCAGGGTCAGCTAGAGTTCAACTCAAGCTTATATTGCATTGTTTACTGCCCAGTGCCAATGATACAGAAAACTTTCAGCTAGACAGAGGACAAGAAACAAAAAGCGGGGTTAGGAAGACATAAAAAGACTTTGTAATAAGGAGCTTCTTTGTCAGAGGCATTGTTAACTGAGGAATGTCTGTACATGGATGTAGGACATGTTTGCCTACCTAGTGTGTGGGAGTGGGTATGAATTGTGTTGTTCCTCTGTTATGAGGGCATATGGGGCTGTGGAGAAAAGATTGTATCTGTTATTTTGGTCCATGATACCTAATAACTTATATTTTCATTGTTTCCTACTCATCTGCTCTTTGTAAATTTAGACATTTTGCTCTTTCTAAACTTACCAAAGAACCACAATTTCTATCTAAAATTGCACATAGAATCATAGAATCATAGAAATGTAGAGCTGGAAGAGACCACAAGGGCCATCCAGTTCAACCCCCTGCCATGCAGGAACGCCTTACAATGGATTATTAATTCACATTTAATTAGTTGACAAGATGTTTAAGGATGTCCTCTTCTGTTCTTTGTCAAGTATGATAGAAGTCCTGAATCTTCAGAGATTCAGCATAAAGAATGCGAGCCAACTGAAATAAATATATGACCGTGGTTAATGAGGAGGTCAGTAACAAGGAAGGTAATAACACCAAAATAGTAGGAAAAATAATTGGCAATCTAGGACACCTTTTTTTAGTTCTTGTATATCCGTACTTCCTAATTGTATTTGTGTCTAGTGTGTTTGTATCACACCTGAACTTTTGAGAGACTAGGACCCATAAATCATCCTAATTGCTATATTGCTAGCTTTGAGCTTTCAGGTAAGAAAAGATTCATTTTGCTCTCAAGGGAGTGGATCTCTTGTGCTGGGATTCAGTGAAGTTGGCATTAAAAATATTGAATATTGAAATAAAAATCCAAGTGTAGGTAATGCCAGTAATGAGTTATGTCATTGGAGGGCATTATGGATAAGTTTGCATCACAGTTCAGATGAATTGATAAGGAATCCTTATGTCTGTGCTGGTCACCATTTTGAGTCCCAAACTGGGAGAGAAGCAGGATATCAATCAATCAATCAATCAATCAATCAATCAATCAATCAATCAATAGTTGCAGCAGCAGAAGTAGTACTTTTCCTTGACTTACAGTATGCAGCCAAGATCTCTTCTAGGGATTTATGCTATGCAGTCAGCCTGCCACGTTTGCGGGTTTCACTTTTGTGGATTTGATTATTCACGGATTATTTGCTGTCACCTCTGCTGCCTCCCTGTGCCATTTTTAATAGGAATTGCAACCCTTGTGAGACTGAGAAAATGTGAACGAGGTTACTAAGTCCCTATTAAAAATGGTGTGGGGCAGCAGCAGAGGTGGCAGTAAGTCCTACCAGCCACCCACTTCTGCCTTGTGAAGGAACCCTGATGCCTCGAAGGAATCCATGGTGGGTTGAATATGGTGATCATACTTTTTTGTGTGTTAAATATGGTTTGGGAGGGCCTAGAATTATTCACGTTTTTTCACATTCACAGGGGTCCCGTGCCCCTAACCCTAGTGAATCTGGAGGGATGACTGTATGTATAATATCATGTAGGGACGGGCCAACTGAATCCGCGAATCCTTGAATCCTCGGGAAAGATTTGAGATTCGCGGATCCGAATCCCTGGGCCAAAACAGGTGAATCCAATCTTTCGAATCCGTGCACGCCTTGGGGCCTGAGCTGGCATGAGCGCTCCGGATCAGGCCTGCACAGGTGTGCAGAGCTGGCGAGAGCCGCTTTCTTGCATGCCTGGCAGCCTGAGCTGGCGTGAGCAACCCGGATCAAGCTTGCTTCTGCTGTCTGCCCCTGTGGCTACCTCCCTCTGCAAGGTAATTATTCTCTTCTACCTATTCTTTTGACTTGAGACTGGAGGGTAGGGATTGGGACTGGATTAGAGGTGTTAGTTTGTTTTTGTTAAGTGCCTTCCTTGTTTTAGGACTTGAGACTGGAGATCAGGGTAGAGAATTGAGACTGGGCTAGAAGCTGATGTTTTTGTTATTTTGTTTTTTTAAAGTGCCTTCCTTGTTGCAGGACTTGAGACTTGACTGGAAAGTACAGTGTTCTTGATATTTCAAGGACAGCTGAAGAAGATTCCTTTGCATAGCTCTCTTGCAAAGCTCTTTCATACACAATTCTGGGGTTTGTAGTTGGACAGGCTGTCACAGCCTTCTCTGCCAAAGTATGCTAGTGCATCATCAAACTACAAACCGCAGGATGCCATAAGGAGCTATGCAAAGAAAATCCAGGTTTGACCTGGATTATCTCTGTACTGTAGTGTGTGGCCCTGTTTACACAGACAGAAAAATGTGGGAGTAATAATTAATAATCCACATTTTCCTGCTTGTGTAGAAAGGGCCTTCATGTCATTTTCAATCTGGGGAGATCCTGAGGCAAAACTATGACAATTGTCCTGGCCAGATTTCTTCAGAGGGAGGTTTGCCTTTGCCTAGGCTTTTGCTAAGACTGAGAGAGTGTGTCTTTCCCAAGATGATTCTTGCCCTTTTTTTTTGTTTTTTTTTGTAATAGTCAATCCAGGAGATGGCATCATCTTGAGCATCCGTTTCTGGAGCTATTTCCAAATTACATGTAATTCTTAATAAGAAGTATATGGGTATGTTTTCCTGAAAGTGAAAACTATTATTTAATTTGTTTTTCATTAAACCAGTGGTTCTCAACCTGTGGGTCTTGACCTCTTTGGGGGCCGAATGACCCTTTCACAGGGGTCGCCTAAGACCATCGGAAAATATGTATTTCCGCTGGACTTAGGCTCCATTCCCTCCTCGGTGGTGGTGCGCAAGCGCGAGCCATGTGCTTGCGTCCTCCTGCCCCCTTTGGCTTGGGCACCACCACTCCTGGGCCTTTTCCACATGTTACTTTATCACGGAGGTGGGGGGGACGCCGTTTGAGGCGCTCTCTTCACTGCTCTTCCGTCCCGCAGCTGACTTCCTGGTTGCGTGATTGCCCCGTCCCTTCCTTCTGCAGTGCAGCCTGGGCTGCACTGGGGGAGGAAGGGGTGGGGCGATCGCGCGACCAGGAAGCCAGCTGCGGGACGAAGGAGCAGCGAAGAGAGCGCCTCGCGCAAGAACCTGCTTGCGCGAATGGCACCCCACACCTCCGCAATAAGGTAACGTGCGGAGAAGGCCCAGGAGTTGTGGTGCACAAGCGCGAGCCACACGCCCGTGTCCTCCTGCCCCCTTTGGCGGGAGCACGTGCAGCCACAGCGTCGCCACAGCAGGAGTGGTGGTGCGCAAATGTGAGCCATGTGCTCGCGTCCTCCTGCCCCCTGTTCAGAGGGGACTGAAATCACTCCCCTTCTCCGCTGCTGGGAGAACCTCCTGCCTGACGGGCCAGCTTGGGGGGAGGCGGCGGCAGCACGGGGGAAGGCCCCCTCCTCGCCACGGCCCCTGCCCCACGGAGCAGTGGCGCTGCGGAAGGGCTGGGGAGCCGGAAGTCTGTGCTTTTCCGGGGGGGGCAAGCTGCGCCCAGCGCAAAAGACAAAGGCACTGGGATTCCTCCCCCCCCCAGCCAGGGTCAACACTCTGGAAACTTTTCCCACACTGCCACCCCCAGCGGAAACGAGAGTGAAGCAGAAGCAGAGATGGGGGGGGTTCCTCGGAGTTTTTCCCTGGGGGAGACGTGCGTCTCCTCTTTCCCTCCCTGCCTGCCCCCCACATTCCTGGCCAGCAAGGTGGCCTTTGCCGGGGGGGGCATTGTAAATAATAAATAAATACTTTTATGGTTGGGGGTTACCACAACATGAGGAACTGTATTAAAGGGTTGCAGCATTAGGAAGGTTGTGAACCACTGCATTAAACAAAGATGTCAAATCCTGCTTTAAGACGTTTTTCAGTAGAAGTCCTTTGTTTCCCTTGCTTTTTAAACCCTTTTGTAAAAAAGGGATTGAAAGATTCAAGATTCATGAGATTCATGGATTTGCAGAACCTTGGATTGGAAAATTCTGGATTTGTCCCATCTCTAATATCATGCTATTAGATTCCACGTTCACTCATTCCATATTCATTATGCTAGTACTCTGGTTCATTCACACACACATACATTCTTAAGGTGACAAAAAAAAAAAAAAATCAGATCAGGTAAATACATTTTCTCCAAATGTATTTAACTGTATTTAACAGGAAATTTCCCATCTTTAGTATGAATGTTCATATGATGAGAACCAGCTGTGAAGTGGACTGATATTATGAAAGCTTTTGCTAGAATTTCTCTTCCTGAGTTATCCTCAAAAGTGGTGATGGATTCCTTAATATCTTTTTATCCTGAAACAGATTAATATACCTATGTCTTTGAATTCACTATTCTCTTTATAGGTTTTTTTTTTGAGGTGGATTCTTTAAATCAGTCACTAAAGTTTTAAAATTATTCTTATTATTATTATTATTATTATTATTATTATATTATTATTATTATTATTATTATTATTATATTATTATTATTATTATTATTATTATCCTTATAATAAATAATAAATAAAGTTTTAAAAGAGTCTCATTTTTCATTTCTGTATCGATGCAAAGGTAACGAAATCAAATCTCTTTGATTCCAGTGTGGTCATTTTCATACTGTTTTTTAATAATTATGGATAAGCTGTAAGAAGTAATTTAATTGAATGAAAGCCCTCAAAGAAAGCGTTTCTGGAGAAGTTAAATAGGAGTCATGAAAATAATATTTATGTGCATTTATGAGTGCATATTTGTTTAAAATAGAGAAGTGTGTATTGGGAAATAAAGAGACACTGTGCTGTTAATAGTCATTTCAGAACACACTCATTTGGGTCTCCTAAGAGGATTAGAGAATGTGTCATGCCATTGACAGTACTTTTGTAAAATTATGGTTATGTATCAAAAGATTAGAAGAAAAGAATATCCTCCTCCTTTTTTTGTACTCTACCATGCACAATGGTGTCTGGAAGTTTCCTTTGTCTGAAAATTATTTTGGGTGCAGCCAGTTGTCTTATGTTACTTTAGCCTGGACAAAACTTTTGTGATAGGAATTACAAAATGAAATTAATGCAGATCCTGCTTGTCATAGGGCTGAATATTAGCTTCAGAACACTTACATTTAGTTTTTTTTCTCTTCAAATGAAGCTTGTACAGAAGAGACCACTATTTCCTGCTGGAGTCTTAGTTCAAAGAAGATCATACAAAATTTGACAGTTGAGTCCTTCCTCCCACTTTAACCAAATTTGGGGCACACTTTTCCAACCCTCCAAATGTGTTGGGACCAAAAGTCATGTTGATAGTGTGGGTGTAGACACTGGGACCTTCAGTCCCCAAACATATGAAATGAATAAGAATAGGGAAGGCTCTGTTAGAGGATGTTTCCACCAATATTCATTACTGTTAAGTCTAATTAGTTTACTTAGAATGCAGTCCTTTGCACACTTTCCAAAAAATTCCATTGAACATGCAGAACATTGGTGAAATCCTAAAGAAACTTGGTTAGACATTAGGTATTACCTTTCTGTAATTAAAAGTGGAAACCTTGCGTTGGGGGACAGCATGTAGTTCTGCAGCTTAATCTCAGTCTCTTAAAGATTGTTAAAAGATTATCCCTGATGTGTCTGAACTTGCCTGTTACACGAAGCAGTTAAACTTATGCTTCTTCTGGGTTTTAGAAACTGTGCACCAGACATAATAATGAATATGCTTTTCATTTATGTTCATGATGACAGGAAAAAAGTCATCTTGTAAGACTACATGGACATCTAATTTCAAGATACAATAAATGATGTCCTTGGAACTATGGCCAAAATCAGAAGTGGGAGAGGCAATTAGAGTTAAGTGGGGGCACAGGTTCTGATTTAAATAATGCAGTTAATTACTGCAGTTTATGTTCAGTATCTTCATTGGAAGGAAATGACAGGAGCAGTTACAAAAGTTAAGCATTCTGCAAGATGGACAGAGTTAAGTTATGCACTGTAATAGAAGCCAGGGTTAACTGTATATGACAAGTTGAGAAAGTTGAGCAGTGGAATGGATGTACAAGAGAAGAAAACAATGCTTAAATGGAGGCAGCAGTAGCAGGTGAACTATATTTGTTAATGTAACAAACTATAAAATTTGATAAGTGACTCATTGAAGAGAGACAGTTAAGAATATAGACGGTTTTATATACTTGGGTACCTGTCTGAGTCTTGAGAACAGACTTCTTAAATGTTCCAAGTTTGAACCAGCTATTACCCTGACTTCTATTGATTTTGTATGGATGTCCATGAAGCCCTTAATAGAAGAGTCCTGGGTGGGCACTGTAGACCTATGTGCCCCAAGGATTGTCTTCACCTCTTGAGCTAGTGAGCCCATCTTGAGAAGCTGTTCTTGATTGCCTTCACTTTCTGGGGGTGGACTGGGCAGTGACAAGACCTTTTGGGACATGCCTTGAAACTTATGTTTCCTTTCCTGTTCTTTTTTTTCTTAAAAAAACTTCATGTCTCGCCCTTCTGATGTTTACATTGACTCAAGTTCTTTCCTTTAGCCCATCTATCAGAATTCATCTTTAATGATTTTGAAGAGTCACCTAATAATGTACTTTTTAATAGTAATAGCCCCAGCAGTAACAGTAGTAGTGGCAGTAAAGTAATGATTTCTTAGATTTCTTGGATGGCTTTTTCTAAGAGGGTCAAAGTATCATACAATTAAAATACATTAAAAAATTGGAAAGAGTACCATAGGTATTAAAACAGTGTATAACATTCAAGAAATGTCAAGAAAAAGAAAATACTGGGATAATAGGCTGGCCAAAAATGATGTTGTTTCAAGCCTATCACAAACTTTTTTTTGGCAGAATTTGTTCAAAGGGGGTTTGCCCTTGCCTTCCTCTAAGGCTGAGAGAGCATGACTTGCCCAAGATCAGCCATTTGGTTGCCAAAGCTGAGATTCGAACCCTGGTCTCCAAGGATCCTATTTCAACATCCAGGCTACCACACCACATTGCCTTTCATTGGCCATTCATATCTATCAGATACTTGAGAACTGATAGACCTCTTAACAGTGCACAAAAGAATAATGTTGGGGTTTCTTGGATCCTTGAAATTGAGAAATGGGATATAAACATTTTACATAGATAGTTTTGTTAACCCATTGTCATAATGCATGTTAACTTCTAAACAATGTACATGGCAGATGCAGGGCTGTGTGTGTAACTTCCTTTTTCAGAGACAGCCCTGGAAATTTTTGGCTGAGACCTAAAGATGCATGAAAGTTTAGGAGGGCAGGTTTGTGGGACATTGCCGTCTTAGCTGTTCTCCTACTGGCTGTAGAAATCTCTTCTCTGTGAGGTTTCTTGGACCCCCTGACTGTGACATTTCTTAGACCCCTTTACAGTGCCTTTTCTCCCCCACAGAAGCATTTAGATGTGGGCAAAGAGTTCATATGTCTCCTGTGGACCTTTTACTTTGACTGGTATTATTCTTGTCTTCCTGTTCTAGTTTTAATTTATGATTGCTTTTATTGTACTTCTTCACCACACTTGATTTGTGTTATTTAAGTATTATGTATATTTCTTTCAAATAGGTGAACAGATTTTAAAAATAAAAGTATTTTTGCTGTAATTGAAGACTTCAATGTCCAGTAGGTATTTTTTTCTTTTGAGCAGTATGTCACTTGCATTCCTCTGTGACATAGTATGGTACGACCCCCATATCTGTGGATTCAGTTATCTGTGGCTGAAACAGTGGGCAGCGTGGGATCGTGCTGCCCACTGCTTTCCCTCCAGCCGCAGGCCCAGGGCCTGATCCCTGTGGCTCCCGGTGGGAAAACAGTGGGCAGTACGGGATCACGCTGCCCACTGTTTTCCTGCCTCCAGCTGCAAGCCCAGGGCCTGATTGCTGCAGCGTTCGATACCATCTGCGGATTCCCATATCCCCGGGGGGGGGCTGGAACCAATCCCCGCGAATATGGGGGTCGTACTGTATAACCTACTTTTCATGTATTTCTTTCAGTTTTAAAAGAAGCATGCAGCATACTATTTTAGAAACACAAATCCAAAGCTCCTTTTGGCATGTGGAACAAATTATGTAATTCTTTAGCTTCTTTATACTAGTTACTATTTTAGAATGTCATATCAACCCATACTGCTATGATCATTTGTTAAATTGTCATTGTTACATTCTTAAATGTTTTTAATAGTTTTTAATTTAGTGTTTGATATTAATATGTTAGTTTATTAAATTGATCTCTAATTTTTCCATAGTTTTACAATAGATTGGTTTTAGCTTGAATTTTGTGCAGTGTTGTAAACTGCCTTCAGTCCTGTAATGGGGAAAAATTAGACAGAAATAAATGAGAGAGAGGCAACATTTAAAAAGTTTTAGTAACTCTTTTAATGCAACAGAAATTAGAAGATTTTAAAGTGCTATCTGCATGCATATAATGTTTAGTGTTAGTTGGAATGGACAACAAATTGCCTCCTTGGAGTTTCATAAGCAGCTCAGTGCATGTAAAGTAGGCAGTTTAATAGAGACATTTGGGTGATACCAATCAACTAGTAACAGATGGGTTGTGGCTTGTATACCCTGTTGCAAAAGTTTTCCAGCTCATCATAATTTTTAATATCTGTCAGTCCTTTGGCTTGATTTTTGTTGGAAACATGCATTTGCTGACCTTTCTTGAGGAAAATTGAGTGAAATATTTAGCTTGTATTGGGAAAGAATAGATCTGAATAATATATATGTAAGAGAATAGTTTTTAATGGTTCTGTAACTGTCATCATTGTTTCTCAGACCTGTGATATTGAGGCACATTTTTTTCCCATTCTCTAAATTAAACTTGAAATAAGGGGAAAGATTTAGTATAAAAAACTCAGGGACCTCTTTTTGTTTTTGTTAAGTTGGTGGGCTTGAGGTTTATGAGGAAAGTTAGCTATCTCTCAGGTTAATTTCACATTACCGGTATTTGTAAGTAATGACTATAATGTCATTACTTAGAGTTGAAGCTTTCAAACCAAGCAAGACATGCTAGTCCAAAAGAAAAATGGTTAAATCCAGCGTATTAGAACTGACAACATATGCACAAAATTGATCTTATCATCAGGTGGAAAGTTATAAACAAACAAACAAACAGTTTGGAGTTGGAGAAGGGAATAGAAAGGGAGGAATCCTGGTTGGATGTTGAAGCCATTCAGCCAGTGATCTGTTTTAAGGCATAACAAAATAGGCATCACTCACCCCAAAATACATTAGTGAGCCATTTGAAAATATATAGAACAAAAATTCTAGTGCGCCGTCTATACTTCATAAGGTTGAAGCACACACACAGTAATCTTTCACCAGTCTTTTACTTGGGCAGGAGTGGTGTGGAGAAGACCAATGATCTTTAGAAAAGGCAAATCAGATTTCAAAGCTCTTTTCCACCCTAGCCCAAAAAACAGATGTCTTTTATTGTTTGTCTTTCAGTGTTGCCAACTTTGGGTCTTGCTTTTTGTTTGCTTTGGATCTGCAGAGTAAACAATTTACTTAGTGTTGGCTGAGGTAGGAAAGCCTTTTGTACTTGCAGAGATATACCTGGAGATGAGCCCACTGAACTCAGTGGGACTTCCTTCTGAGTAAAGGAAGTATGCATAATATTGGGCAGTTATACTGAAAAGTGAAAGCAAACTGTTAATGATTCCAGTATGCATTAAAAAAATTAAGTGAAGACATAACTTCACAAATAATACAGAAAAGTGGAAGAACTGGGAAGTCACTGATGAGGGGTCAGACTTTCTCTTCTCAGCCTCAGCATTTTTTCTCCATCTCTTTCTACCTTGTCTCCCTTCCCTCTCTCTCTCTCCAGACATTAATTTTTTACAGTTCAGCATGGTCCCTGCTTCTGTAACAGGATGGGGAACTTTAGGCACAATCCATCCATTCTGCAGTATGAATCTGACCCTCTGGACTTCCTTAGACAGTTTTCTCAATTGTTTGGTGGTTTCTCAGCTTTTGTACATTTTTGCTTCTTCCAAAAAGGCTGAAAACCCACTTGTCAGGCTTACCTATTAGCAGTAAGAAATTTAAGCTCATGTATACTGGGATGATGGTTTCCACCCTTTTGCCTTTGCTTCCAGTGATGGAGATTGCCAGTGTGAGAGTGTCTGGGAAGCTGAATTTGGCCTTCAGGCCTTATAACTAAGCTCTTATCTGATGACTCAACAGCAAGATTCTGCAGCCAGCTGCTAGCTCCCCAGGAACAGACTAATGCCCTTCTTCCTTTCCTCTTTTCCAGTTGGCGCCAACCAAACTGACAGTCTTTTGTTCATTTTACTGTGATTCTTGTTGTTGTCTCAAGAGGCCTGCCCCCATGTGAACAGAGAGTGGGTTATAAATCAACTTTTGTTGCCCGTTTTCAAAACCTACAGTATATATTAATTAAACATGAATTGGTACATCTCTGATTCAGTGTGGTACAATTAGGAATGCTTTAAATTTTGAAAAGTCATTATTAAAGAAACTCATCAGTATAACAGTATGCATAATTGGTGTTTTAAGGTTCATTAGTCAATGGTCTCCAGAATGTAAGGAAAACATTTTCATGAAAGTAATTACACAGTTTAAGATGAGTAATTAAGCTGTATTCCTTAGATGAAGATGTCTGGCTTTCGTCCAATGCATCTGGGGTATGTGGATGATCTTTCAATTAACTGCACAGTTTGTAATATGTGCATATTTAAGTATGTCTAGCTGATGGCATCGTGACAACTGGGGCCAGTGAAATTCTCAATGTGGGGAGCATTTTCCTGCCTCATTCAGATAATGGACTTTGATTCTATTAGTTTTTGGGGAGATGTTTTTATTTTTCCGTCTTTTTCTGTCTTCTTGTGGTCAATTGCTACTGATTGTTGTTTCGTTTTTCTTTGTATTCTCTGTAACTCACACGTGCAGGTTTTCCCTATGCTTGCAAAGAACATTCAGAACATTCCAGAGCTAAGCCACTCTCTTCTCAGTGCTGGTTCTCTTTAGATTCCACCAGTTCTTCTTTGCCATTTCTGAAAGAACAGCATTAGAAGTTGTGTCTGTGTCTCTTCATTCCTCTGAGCCTTTTTTTTTTTTTGTTTCAGTTGGAACACATTTCTTCAGTAAACTGTTTTTCTTCTATTGTTATAGGAGAGGATTTTTCTTGTTAGCTGTAATTTAATCTTTATTTAAATTGATTTACTGCATTGTCCTTATTGGCCTGAAGCCCTTGTTTAACAAATGTGTCTTGGGCAGCACCCTTGTTTCAAAAAACACTTGTGTGTTTTATCTGCTTAGGGAAAAACACAAAGGGATCAAGTTTTGTTTGCATACCACCAAGCTGTAATAATTGCACAAATTCACATTCTCCTTTGGGAGAAATCAGTCTTTCTACCTGAGACTTTCACTAAAACTAGTGGTTGTGGTGTGTATCTGTGTCTTTTATAATTGCTGATATAAGATATGTCTAAGTCCATTTTAGCCTCTGGCTCCTTAGGGTTTACTTCAACTGAGAATTAGTATAGATGACCCATACTAAATCAGTATGAAGAAGCTGTTCAGAGTTGGTACTGAAGAGACATTCCCTCTGGCTAAAGGACACAAACAGCATGTCATGCTGAATTGGTATCAGGAGAAGAGGAGAAGCCTCCTAATGCTCTAACCTAAACTCAGAAGCTGCATTAGGTACTGAGGGAGACAGTGAGAAGCCAGACTTCCAAGGAAGCCACCTGTTCCTGCTTCCTGACTAACTTGTTGATTATCCTACTTTTACACTTTGTCTTTGTGGATTTTGTAAGGCACAGTGTTAGGCACGCCAGAACTGTACAAAAATAATAGAATCATGGAGTTGGAAGAGACCCCAGGGGCCATCGAGTCCAACCCCCTGCTATGCAGGAACACCCATCAAAGCATTCCCAACACATGGCCATCCAGCCTCTACTTAAAAACCTCCAAAGAAGGAGACTCCAACACACTCCGAGGCAGCATATTCCACTGCCAGACAGCTCTGACCATCAGGAAGTTCTTCCTAAGATTCAAGTGGAATCTCCTTTCCTGCAGCTTGAATCCATTGCTCCTTGTCCTAGTCTCTGTAGCGGCAGAGAACAAGCCCGCTCCCTCCTCAAAATGACATCCTTCAGATATTTAAACATGGCTATCATGTCCCCTCTTAACCTTCTCTTCTGCAGACTAAACATACCCAGCTCCCTAAGTTGTTCCTCATAGGGCATGGCTTCCAGACCCTTCACTATTTTGGTCACACTCCTCCGGACACGTTCCAGCTTGTCGATATCTTTCTTGAATTGAGGTGCCCAGAACTGGACACAGTATTCCAAATGAGGCCTAACCAATGCAGAATAGAGTGGTACCATTACCTCCCTTGATCTAGACACCGTGCTCCTATTGATGCAATCAAGAATCGCATTGGCTTTCCTGGCTGCCGCATTACACTGCTGACTCATGTTCAGCTTGTGATCTACCAAGACTCCTAATCCCTTTCACACATACTGCTATCCAGCCACGCATCTCCCATCCTATACCTATGCCTTCCATTTTTTCTGCCTACGTGCAGGACCTTACATTTGTCTCTGCTGAAATTCATTTTGTTAGCTTTGGCCCAGCATTCCAATCTGTCAAGGTCGTTTTGAAATTTGATCCCGTCCTTTGGTGTAGTAGCAACCCTCCCAATTTGGTATCGTCTGCAAATGCCATCTACTCCTTCATCCAAGTCATTGATGAAGATGTTGAATAGCACTGGGCCCAGGACAGCACCCCACTAGTCACCTCTCTCCAGGATGGAAAGCAGCCATTGGTGAGCACCCTTTGGGTTCGGTCGGTCAACCAATTACAAATCCATCTAACGGTAGCCCTCTCCTGCCCGCAGTTTACTAGCTTCTTTGCACGAATGTCATGGGGAACTTCGTCAAAGGCCTTACTGAAATCAAGGTATGCTACATCCACAGCATTCCCTTCATCTATCAAGCTAGTAACCCTATCATAAAAAGAGAGAAGATTAGTCTGACATGATTTATTTTTGAGAAGTCCATGCTGACTTTTAGTGATTACGGCATTGCTTTCTAAGTAATTATAAACTGACTGTTTAATGATCTGCTCTAGGATTTTTCCTGGAATGTCAGACTGACTGGGCGATAATTATTTGGGTCCTCTTTTTTCCCTTTCTTGAATATGGGGATTACATTTGCCTTCCTCCAGTCTGCTGGTACTTCTCCTGTTCTCCAAGAGTTGTGAAAGATTATTGCAAGTGGTTCAGAAATGACTTCTGCCAGTTCTTTATTTTTAAATAAATGGATGTGACCTATAGAATAGCAAACCTGTTTTCAAAAATCTTTCCTGTGTAGAGATGTTCCATGCCTCCCAATTACAGTTACACCAGCAGCTGTTTGCAAGTATAGACAGTCCATTCTAAAGAACAGGTACTTACTTGCTGGTTAAGCAATTCAGACTCCATAGATCAGCCTTCCGTTTTTGCTCTGGCATTGTATTGGCTTGTGTTCTTACACTTTTTGTTAGCAGTGTATAGTAGAAATTGATTATACTGGTTACTTAGCATGGTCAGAGTGATTAATGGACCTTAAGTGAGCAGAGCAGAATGAATGCAGGATGAATTTGTGTATGATTGGTGTTTGCTGGAGGGAGGGTGTGTGGGAAAAGATGATGAGAGTAAGGAGGATGACAGTCAAATAGAATTAAAGCTTTTTTTCTGGGTTTAATTTTTTTCTTGTATTTTTTTGAATTTATTGATGGATGCCAACTTGTCCAAAGAGCTCTCTGTGGATGTAGAAACCTGCTAGAGTTGGCCCTCTATGTTTCTGACGGTTAGATCCTTGCAAAACTGGAAGAAATGAAAATATCTTCCCTCCACCTGGCTGAGTGAGTGAGTGAGGGAATGCATACATGCCTTCCCTCCTCCTGCTCCCCTGTCCCATCTCCTTGTCCCCTGCCTACCCACTAAGCACAAGGGAACACATTCATGCACTTTCCCTTCTCCTGCTCCTCTGTCTGTGTCTCCCACCCACTGAGCATGAGGGAATGCATGTTTGTGCCTTCCCTCCTCCTGCTTCCCCAATTCCCATGGGTATGAGTGAGTGTGAGAGGGGAGCAGAGGCAGCAGTAAATAATCTACGAACAATCAAATTTGCAAAGGTCAAACTCACAGATGTGGACAGATGACTGTATCTTATTTTTTTACTCTTCCCGTTATACAGTCGTCCCTCCACATTTTTTAGGGTTAGTGGCACAGGGCTCCCATGAAAGTGGAAGAACCATGAATAACTCTAGGCCCTCCCAAACAATATTTAACAAAAAAGTATCATGACCATATTCAACCCAGCATGGATTCCTTTGAGGCATCAGGGGTTCCTTCAGAAGGCAGAAGTGGTTGGCTGCTGGGTCTTACTGCCACCTCCACTGCTGCCCCACACCATTTTTAATAGGGACTTAGAAGCCTCATTCGCAGTTCACAGTCTCACAAGGCTTGCAATCCCTATTAAAAATGGCATAGGGAGGCAGCAGAGGTGACAGAAAATAATCCCTGAATAATCAAATCTGCAAAAGCGAAACCCACAAATGTGGAGGGCTGACTGTACTGCCAAACTGATTTCATCCAGGTTTGATTAGTAGAGGGTGATATGTTTATGTTTATTTAAAACATTTCTCTTTTGATTCTCATCCCATCAGGGTTCTTGTGGCAATGTGCAATGCATAAAACAAAAATTGAAGAGACAAAACATTTAAAACAAGATAGATAAAACAAACAACTATTTAAACTACAAAAACAACTGCTTAAAAGTTATTTAAAAGCCACAGCCACAGCAGCCATGAGATAGAAGGCCATGTGAAAACACAAAGTTCTAACTGCTCACAGAAACTCCAAAAGAATGGAGCTAGCCTGACTTCCCTGGAGAGAGAGTTCCAGAATCAGGGTGCTTCTGTTGAGAAATTCTTGTCACATGTACCTTCTATCTAGCCTGTATGGTGGTGAGACATGCAACAGTTTCTTTGCTGAAGATCTCAAATTTCAAGCAGGTTTGCATGGGAGGAGGTAGTCTTTCAAATATGCAGTATAGTTAAGTGTGTGAATGGAAATTGTATATACTATTTTGGCTGTTCTAGCTATTAAGAGTATCAAACTTAGTTTCTTTTTCTACATGCTGATACAGTATATTACTTATAATGACTCAGTGATGCCATGTTTGGTTCTTGATAGAGAACTGCAGTTATCCTTGCATCATGTTGAGGTTCATGCACTCTGCATCTACTCATTAACTCTTTTTTAAGCACTAATATTGCCTCCACCCATTCTTGTGATATAAGGAACTCTTCCAACTTTTATCATTCACTTTGGCCATTAAATATTGAGAAGCAGTTCCATTTTAATATCTGGCAGCCACAAGTTATCAGTCTGCTGTTAACTCCCTTTGCTCAGCTGCTTAGAGTCAACTGGCTGCTCTTCAAATTAAATGGTGTACATTTTGAGTCCTTTCATTTTCTACGTTAAATTATGGATCAGTCTTCCTCTCTTGAGGCTGCACAGAGAACTCCCAAAGATTATATGTGACTTAACATACCATCCTTTGAGATTCTAGTATTGGGTTTTCTGGGGTTGAAATGCATTAATTGATGAGTGTCTCTACTGCAGAATCTTAAGAATTCAAATTGACTTGAGGACTATATACAGCACTCGAATAACAAGTTATTTCAGTAATCAAATGCTTTATTTGCACATGTTTACACTGGTGTGGGCAACATGCGATGAATGCAGATAGCCCACCCTTGGATACTGTATTTCAGTGCTTGGGAAAAGTAGATTAGATCAGAGTATTATTTAAATTAATTTTAAATTTTATATATATTTAGACTGTTCATGGTTACAGATTATTTCATTTGTGTAGATTCACTTGTAAATGCTGGATGTCCGAAAACCATGATTTTGCAAATTAGGCCTTGTGGGAGAAGGTTGTCTCCCATGCTATTCTTACCTTGCCCTCTTCCCTTTGAGGTGTTAATGTATTCATGCTGTTTGGTGGTGTTGACTGTGTTGACTTTGACTTATGGACACCCTATGCTGTATGTACACAATAGCCAATAATGTATAATGTCTTTTACTCCAAGTCTCAAGTCAAATCTCAAGTCTCTACCTTCAAGTCTCAAGTTAAGTCTCAAGTCTGGGAGCCAACTTTAACCTATATTCCATGATTTCCAGACGGAGTTGAATAAAGTCAGTTTTAACAATTTAAGTAGAGTTGGCTGTCCACATTGGCAAGTTTGCCATCTGTAGCTTCGGAAGTGGGGAATAGGATCCTTCTCATTCCCCTTACCTGAAGCTGGAGGCTTTTTGTATTAATGAGAATACAAAGGTCTGCAACCTCAGAAGTGGGGAATAGGATCCTTCTTACCCTCTCTTCCCAAAGCTGGAGGCTTTTGTGTCGGTGGGCATAAAGGAGTCTGCATCTTCTGAAGTGGGCAGTAGTCTCCTTCTTACTTCCCATTTCCAATGCTGGAGACTTTTTCAAAATTGGGGAGTAGGATCTTTCTTCCTTCCCATTACTGAAACTTCACATACTTTAGAAGGAAGGATCTTTGCTCCACAAGCCTGTTCCCTAACACATTTGCTGTTTCCCTCTGAGAAATGCACCGTATGCTTTGAGGGCAAGTCTTGCCTACTGCTCTTGGGAAAAGTTGTGAAAGGCTTTTTTGATATGCACTGGGGACAGGCTGCTGAGCAGACCTCAACCCAACGCAAGCCTCTTGCCTAACCCATTTGCTCTTCCCCTCTGAGAAATTTGTCCATGCTTTGGGCTTGAGACAGATTATCATGTGGCCAGTAGGCAAAAAAAGATGGAAGTGTTGTTCAAAGTTGTAAGGTTTCTGTATGAATGTGTTATGTTATTGAACCAAGGGCAGCAAGTCAGTCACTAAAAATATATAAGTCACGAGTTGAGTCAGTGTGTCATTTATTGCCAGGTTGAGTCACCAAAGTGACTTAAGTCCGACTTAAGTCCCAGTTAATGAACTTGAGTCTATATCACTGACAATGGCAAACTACAATGAAACCCAAACCAATGTTCCTAGTAACTGTAGGTGTGGTTTTTAGTTTATGAGCAATCCTGTTTGCATCAGTGCATGTACAACATGATGAAGGTGGTAGAGGAGGATTGCATAGCAGGGAAAGCAATGCACATCCCAGTCTTGTCCCCACCGCCCGTGTGCTTTCCTATCCCTTTATCCATTATTTCTGTGTTGGTTTTCATGAGGAATACAATCAAGACCTTAGAACCCTAATGCTTTCATAATCACAGAATCTTCTTGCTCTTTTACACCTTTCAGGGATGAGCTGTCATTACTGGTACAGCAGATGTGAGTTGGACACATTGTTTATTCGGCTGAAATGGCTTGAATAAAGATTTATATCAGTGTTTATCAAACTTGACAAAGTCAGTTCTAATGTACCCAATTTTGATGACGTTCCCCTTATTACAGCTAATTTAACCAATTAACATACGATGAGCTTCTGTTTTCTAATTACTGAGTGATAAGCTTATGTTCTCTAATTCTTTATATATATATATTTGTATTTTTCATTTTATTCTATACATCTGCAAATATTTTCCTGATGTCTAACATTGCATAGATTTGAATCAGATAGAACACTTGGCCCTTGCTAGCTTTGTTTTTAAAACAAATAAACCATCCATAGGAGCTTTCCTTTAGCCTCTATAGAGCAAGTTCCATTTCTTCCCCAGTGCTAGTAATGTTTTGAAAAAGGGAATCATTTGACTCTCTAGATACTGGTTTACTGTGAGTGCAGTTGGTCCTAGTCTGCTAATAACGAATGCTGGGAGCTGCAGTCCAATAGTAACTGGAGGGGCACACAGTTCCCATTCACATGTTAGAGTCTACGTTGCCAGTAATCAAAGTCCTTTTTTAATCATGTTGCAAACTAGCTGAATCCATGTCTTCAGTGTTGGGCACTTTTAGGGCATATTGTATTTTCTTCCTTATTTTAGAAAAACCAAGGAAGACTTTTTTAAAAGATAAATGTATTATTGATTACTTTATCTATATCCTGCCTTTTTTTCCTCAAGGGTGGGATGCAAGGCAGCTAGTGGGCCTCAAACAGTATGTATTATAACTCTTGAAATGTTGCAAAAACACTAGGGAGAATACAGCTTTTCAAGACACCTTATAATTTATCTTACAGTAGTAATTCTTGAGCAAATCAATCTCAGTGTAAGCCTGGAACTTTAAAGGAAGGTTGGGAAAAAACCCTGCTGATTTAAAATTAATCAAGATATTGCTTTCTGCTCCCACAACTTGAATCTTATTGACTTAGATGTATACTGGTTAGCTTATCTAGTGCCAAGATGTTTGTGTTATCAACACTAACCATTGTGTGAATGGTCACCATTTTAAATGTCATCAACACACTTGTTTTTCCTGCATTTCATCCCACTCCCACATGTGTATAGACGTGAAGCTCTGGATAATGCTTCATTCATCTAATCATACACCAGAGGACTCTTCCACCATAGCATATTTCTTAGTTTTTAAAGGTACCACAGAATTTGTTACTTATCATTTGTCATTTATGCACATATAAAGAGTACCATATCAGATTCATACCAGGAGAGCTCTTCATGTGTGTCCAGAAGAAGGTGCAACTTGTTCAGTGAAAGAATCTTAATTTGATGATTCTTTCACTAGGAAACATTCTTTCACTTCTGTGCACTGGTTCCATCTTGCCATGTTTAGAAGTGTTCAGTTTCTAAATCAAGATATGACTCATGTTTTCCGTTTTTTTTTTTTTTTTGGAACTTATGTTGTCTAATCTGTTTTCATACTTTGATACAGACCACAGTCTCTCAAGAAGAAGAACATGAAGTTGTCCTGGTTAGAACTGATAAAACTGGGACAGCTTGGCCTGTTAATACTCCACGCGAATCGTTTGAGTCTACAGGGAGAAGAAGGAAAAAGCAGATGGTGTGTGTGTGTGTGTGTAATAAGTTTTTAAAATTTCACTTTAAATAATATATTTAATAAATGTACTCTATGTGTGGTAGGATTTGAGCAGAATTGATCTTGAACACCAAAACCCATGTAAGAAAGTGTAAGGAAAAAACACATTATCTTAGAATGCTATGAAATAGAGGGAAAGTGACAGTTCTCTTCCACTTCCCACCCCATTTCTTCTCTCATGGCCATTATGGCCAACTGATCAAGGGCAGGAATGTATTTAGCAATAGCATTTACTTCTATACCGCTTATCAACTGAGTGTTATCTAAGCAGTTTACAATGTATTTTAGCTAATTGCCCCCAACAAGCTGGGTACTCATTTTACCGACCTGCGGAAGGATGGAAGGCTGAGTCAACCTTGGAGCCGGGCAGGATCGAACTCACAACCTTGTGGTTGCAGTACTAGCATTTAACCACTGCGCCACCAGGGCTCCTGGTGTATATAGTATCAGATTTTCCTTTCATTTTATGTCCCATGGGAAATCATTGTCTGTTTTTAAAATGCTTGCCAGTGCATTTGTCTCAGATGCAAAATTGCATGCCTGTACATTATCTGTTATGATCATTTCAAATAGCCTTTTACAAAAGCCCATTGTATTGGTGGTTCAAATGAGAGATTAGATAATTTCCATGAATTCTTTCTTATATCAGTTTAGGGTTACTTTGCTGAAGCAGAGACATTTTATAAAATTCAAATGCTACTTTTGGAATAGTTTACTCCGATAAAGTTTTTCATAATGCACATTTTGAAATAGCTGGTAAATCATACTGAATTGATCTTCATTTTCTTGCTACTCATTTTCAGATCACTACTCATGTCGACAAGGAGAGGGTTCGGTATTTTCAAGATGATGATAATCTGAGCCTGAAAGATTTGGTCAGAAATGAAAAGATGAGAACAGCAGAAGATCAAAATAAGCTTTTTATGAGAATGGCATCAAAGGTAAGACTGATGTATTTGAATTTATACTCAGTCTGAAGGAACATTTCCAATACTTTTTTAAACAATTATTTTCAATTTCTTTACTTTTTAGAAAAAAATGCCTTTAAAAAGGCCTTGGTACAACAGTTAGTCCAAATGGAATCAATGGAACATAGAAATGTTGACTTAGTAAGTTTTCATTGATTCAGTTCATCTACTGTAGTTAGGACTTGGCTGAAATATCTTTATGCCTTTAAGTAAAACTTGAAAGATTGAGGAAAGCTGGGTTAGTACTGTGATTCATTCAACTTCATTTAACAAATATGTAAAGGTATTTCATTTATATAGATGAGCATTTGAATCATTTCCTCCATCCTGTGGTATTCATGATTTATAGCACATTTAAAGAAAACCTGATTGTGGTCCTTAATAATTCTGTGTGTGTTAGAAGTAAATCCCACTCCTTTTATAGCAGCGTTCATTCAGGTAGGAGTATATAGAGTTATTGTTCCAGTTTTGTCTATAATGGTAATTTTCATGAAACCACATGTTCCATGAAACCTAGTAATAGACATACATCAGTCTTAAAACCTGACTCCTAAGGAAATTCTAGTGGAAGCCTGCTTTTCCCCTCTAGAAATCTAGAAGACCTTGGTGGCTCTCATTATTTTAAAGCCACCTGCAAAATAATATGCTGTGAAACAAATTGTCAAATGTAAGCAAAATGGAAATTGAGACTGAGGCACTTTTATTCTAATACACAAGTGGGCACTTACAGTCTTCTGTATGTTGCTAGACTACAATTCCTGGTATCTCTTACCGGAAAAGGGAAAAACAGGGAAATGTTGACCACCATCTTATCCTTGCTGCTTCTTTGCTCCAGATCACTTCATCCTAGTTCACCTTTTCTCTTTTAAAGCAGGATGTCTTTGAATATGATCAAACCTTCATGGGAAACATTGCCTCTTAGAAGTTTATACATAGAAGTCTGGGCAAGATAAGTTCTAAGCCTTAAGCTAGATGTGGACAGACTTGATTATTTGGGCATCTATTTTGTTTCCTAAAACTTTGATATGTATTAATCAGAAGCAGTTGCAAAATTGTGAAGACTATATCCCAAGTGCCATATAGTGTGTTTCAAATGTAAACCTAAATCTAAGGTATTATGACAACAACAAAAATCAAAGTGACAAGTATATGACAGCCAAGTAATACTCATGTTTGACAGGTGAGAAGCCCTAAGGCTAACATATTAGCAATTACCATAAGGGTCATGACTGTTATTTTTTTACTTATAATTTTCTACAGTATGGTTGGATATCTGTAACTCTTGCTCGACTACTGCAGGCCACCTAGAGATTACTAGTAGCTTCTGATCTATCTTATCTTATCTTAGGCCAGGGTGAAATAGCATCTTACAGTGGTTAGCTTATTTAGAGAAAGAGGGAGAAAACAGTGTACATTTCAGGATTAAAAGGGCTTTATTCTTAGCTTTCTGGTGTTCATTGCCAGAAAAAAGCCTTGAAATGTTGAGCCCTCTAAAACCCCTTAAAAGACTCCAGTTTTATCTTTATGGTAGCGTAGAGAGAGAGGTAACTGGACTAAGATACTGCAGTAAGCATCACTACTAGATGGGAATTTAAACCCAGGATTTCCTAGGCTGACTCCAGAGTACATTTTACTAAGCTTTGAGTGTGTATGGAAATGCAATATATTTATATATGGTAATGCTAGTTCTTAAAATTTTAATGTATGAACTCTGAAGTCAAACTTTAAATGGAAAGGTAGTGATTTGATTTTTTTTTTCCAGTTGAGTCCAGTCTCTGAAATCATTTTGTCATTTTTGTTAATGAAGTGCTGAGAATTGACACCCAAATAATGACTTTCTCTTGCATGCTTTCATTTGGGAGAGAAATGAAAAATATATCAATTGAAATGAATGTCATCTTTAAATTGCTAAAAGTCTAAAAATGATATTCTTCTCAGAATATGAGGAAAGTGGCCCTTCAGCATTTGGCAAGATTTTAATTCATCTTTTTGACTGAATTGCTGGTTTTGATGTGCCTGTATCAGAAGTATGAGGAAAGTTAGTAAAACAAGAAGTGCAGCTATGTTACATTTACACTTGATCAAAAATTTTAGATTTCTTATGTACACTTTGGAAAGGGGATGTTTGTTGTGTCTGTTCTAAATTGACATTGAAATTTATATTAAATTTATATTAATTTATATTTATATTAAATATTAAATTTATATTAAAATGCGGTCTGTTATTTTGCCTCCCACCCCTGCTTTGAGTTTGGGGGAGAATGAAACAGCTGCATGAATTTCAAAAAAATAAAAATAAAAATCTCACCCACCCACATGCTGTGGGAGAATGAATGAAGTTATAAAGAAATAGGCTGCTAGAAGAAAGTTCTTGATCTCTCAAAGAAGTACAAATTCCCCCTTTTATGACTTTGCACACCTTATTTAACAACAGAAGACAGAACATACATGGTTCAGGTTTATTTTTAGTGTCTTTATCTTCTTCCAGGTGTGTGGAGTTGGCAGCAGGTATTCCATGAACAACCCATTTTCCTGCTGTACCATATCTAGGGAGAGATTTACTGGCCCCATGGCCTCTAGATATGCTTGTATATAGGTTGTTCAGGTTCTGAGATCTTGTTCAAGGAGCAGTAGCTTATCATATCATCCACATTTTCAGGCCAGTGTATGTGCTTCAGTGCATCAGCTTCCATGTAATTTTGTTTGAAATTTTCAAATTCATGCCAGAGTGGTTGTGGATGTACTGTGCAGTCTGCACAAGCTGGTTCTGTTTGGAACACAATTTACTGTCTTTTCTCATCAAGGGACCGATATATTTCTTGAAAAGCATGAGGCTACAATTTTTGCTATGGTAGAAATTAGGGTTATCTTTCATTGCCATAAGCTTGTGGATGTAGCTTGTGTACCTCTGATGTTGTAGCAAACAGGAGTATTCCATTTCTGGTGCTTCTTCCTCATTACCTTTTTCCGGGGTCTCAGAGATAGGCACAAGATTCCATAATCATTTGTACTTACTAAAATGCCTGATGTTGGATATGTTCAAACATTCACATGTATGTGTGATTTCTTAAGAGAATTTAGTATTTTTAATCTCCATTTGGACAGATTGGGCTGTCTTTTCAAACAATAATACTGAATCAAAATCCTCTATAAGTTGCTTTGTGGGAGAATAATTCTTCTTTGGAGGAAAAACTCACTTCTTATTAGCATTTTGATCCTATTCAGTGGCCATACGTTGGACATATCTGGTATTTGTGGCCAAAAATAGATTTACTGAAATGTTGGAAATTAATTATGTTGCATACAAAATCATCATTGATTTCATGAATCCTGTTACTTTCTGGTCAAACCAACTTTGAAATTCCCTCCCCTCCCCTTTTTTCACTAAATGCTCCATCTCCCCAACTCTCTGTCTCTGTCTCTGTCTCTCTCTCTCTGTCTCCTTCTCTCCCACCCCTCCTCCTTCAATTTCTTTATTTCTTCTTCGTGGTCTCTGTGCCTTCATACACTAGGAGCTTTAGCGCCTGCGCGGTAGCGTTCGGAAACTTCTAGAGCTTGTTCGCTTGGCGGGAACCCCTCCCCCACGCCGGTACTGCGCATGCTCCTCCCGCCGAGCAACGGTCTCTCCTCAGTTCTTTCTCGTCCGCCGTCGCGTACGGAAGGTTCTTTAGTTTGTTCCTCTCACTTTTGTGCTTGGCTTGCTGTTTTCACGGTTTTACGGACTTTTGGACTGTCTCTGACCTCTCTTTCGGACTCCCCCTTCGGCTTTGGTCTTTTCGGATTTTCGCAGTTTGGCATTCTTCGTCTTATGTCCGCGCTCTTCAAGAAGTGCGTGTCCTGCGGGCGCAAGGTTGCCCTCAACGACAACCACAAGGAGTGTCTCTTCTGTTTGGGTGAGTTCCACAACATCCGGACTTGCCCAATTTGCCGGGATTTTACTCCCCAAACTCTCCGCAACCGGTCCGCGAGACTCAAGTCTTATTGTTGGGAACAGTCTCTGCGGGCGATAGACGAGACCTCCACTTCCAAGATGGCCGACAAGAAGACGACCACGCCATCGACGGTATCGACGGCTGCCGTTCCGTCCACCTCGTCGGTATCGGGCTCGGTACCGGCGAAACGCCGATCTCGGCGTTACTGAGGATCCCGAAGCTGTCGGCGGCTGCCAAATCAGCGAAAGGATCCTCGACGGCGAGGAAGGCTGAGGCTCCCCTGACGGAGACGCCTGCTAAAAAGCGCCCTGCTCCGGACGGAGGCAAGGGCAAGGAGAAGGAGAAGAAGAAGAAGAAGAAGGAGAAGAAGCGCTCCCCGGCTGGGGTCGGTCAACCTCCTCCTCCTCCTCCTACTCAGCAGCCTTCCAAAGGGCGAGGCGAGTCCGTCGATCTCTCGGAGGATGAGATCGAGGACGTTCCCCAACAGCGCCCGGACTCGCCTGTGGCAGAACCTCCAACCCTGGTGGAGGAGCGCCACCGCCCTCCTAGCCGTCGCAGGTCGGCCGACCTGCAGCAGAGAGAGCCCTCTGCTTCTCCGGAGCGGCGTTCGACCTCCTTCCGGTCCCGGTCCCGCTCTTCCGAGCGTCCGGTGGCCTCGCCGCCTCCTAGGGAGACAAGAGAGGAACAACCTCGCTCGTCTGCCTCCAGATACACCTCGGCGTCCTACGTGGCCAGGTACGCGAGGGAATCTGAATGGAGAGAGCGCCCGGCCTCTTATCGGTCACATTCGCCATCGTACCGGGATCGGTACCATCGTGGCCCGAGTCGCTGGGCGACCTTCCGGAGGTCCCGGTCACCTCGTCGACAGCGCGAATCGCGCTCGCCTAGAGGGGACGAGGCTCGGTACCGTCGACGCCGAAGCCGATCTCCGTCGGACCGCCGCTCCTTCAGCCGCTCTCCCTCTCCTCGATATCATAGGGCGAGGGAGCCTTCACCTCGGTATCGGGCGATATCGCCACCTCCTAGGGTCACGGCAATGGCGACGCGCCCTACGGAGTCGGTGGTGACTGAGCGGGCTACGACGACGTCAGCCTGCCAGACTACCCCTGTCACCACTAAGAAGGTGAAGTCAGTAGTCAGCCAGCCCAAGCGGGACGCTGCTACTACCACCGCCCCGGCTGCAGAGAAGCCTAGGAAGGCAACACCTGTGGCGACTGCGAAGGAGCCGGAAAGCGAGCGGCGAGAGGACTCACCGACCTCAGAGTCGTACGACTCGAGTGCGGAATCAGAGGTGTCTGAGGCGGCCTCCCAGGAGTCTCCTCCGCTGGGATTCGGGGACCCGATCCCAGATTCTGCTCCAGAGGACGTCCACCAGTTCTCTGCGATGCTGCTCCGCATGGCTACTACCCTCGGCCTTAAGATCGCCGATGCAGAGCCGGAGGACGACGATCCAGCCTTCTCCGTCTTCGAGGAGAGGCGACCTGCCGCGGCCCCGCTGCCTCTCCTGCCCCGGGTATCCAGACTAGTGAAGGCCGCCTGGGATAGGCCGGCCTCGGCTCAGCCGATACCGCAGCGGTTGGAACACCTCTACAGGGTGCAGAAGGATAACGCCGGTTATCTCTTTAATCACCCTGCACCGAACTCTGTGGTGGTCGAGTCGGCACAGACGAAAGGCTCCGGCAGGCAACACACCACCCCGCCGGACAAAGAGGGCAGGAAGTTGGACGCCTATGCAAGAAGGTTCTATTCAGCTGCCTCCTTGCAGATCAGGCTGTCCAACACTCAGGCTTGCCTCGCGGCATACCTGAAAAAGGTGCTCGATCGCCTGCAACCGGCGATGGAGGCGGTACCGGAGGACATCCGCCAAGCCTCCTCCGTGATCTTCAACGAGGCCATCTCCATCGCTCGGCAGCAGATGGCCTCCTCCAGGCACGCAGTGGAGATTGCCTCCCGGGTCATGGCGGGATCCATCGGCCTGCGCCGCCATGCTTGGCTGCGGCCGGCCGACATCCAGGAGGACACCAGAAGGAGGATTGAAGATCTCCCCTTCGACGGTGAGGGCCTATTCAATTCGTCCACAGACGAAGCTTTGGACAATCTCGTTAAGGCGAGGTTGACCGCCAAGAAGATCGGGCTACAGCCGGCCACGCAAGCCCGCAGGACCTCCACCTTCCGCCCATCCTGGCGACGATCTTCCACCTCGTCGTTCCAGCGTTCGGCCCAGTCTGGACAGTCGAGACCGTCCTCCGGCTCATCGGCCAGACGCACGATTAGGCGACGCCCGGCTTCGTCCAAGAAGTCCTCCTCCGAGACAAAGTCTCGGTTTTGACGTGCCTGGCAGGACCTACCAATACCCACTCTTCAGCCTACCATCAGCGCTCGGAGACCGACCGACTCTTGCTCGACATCTCGCGGAGTGGCAGTGTGTCACTACGGACTCTTGGGTGCTTTCCATCGTCCGTCTTGGCTACGCCATCGAGTTTCTCGATATTCCTCCTCGAGGCGTTTACTATTCCACGCCGTCGAGTCCGGCCCTCCTGGAAGAGATCCAATCCCTCCTCCAGAAAGGGGCGATCGAGCAGCTCCCGCAAGAGGCCAAGACCACCGGCTTCTTCTCCAGGTACTTCACGGTACCGAAAGCCGACGGTACCCTCCGGCCGATCCTAGACCTCAGAGGGGTGAACTACTACATCCGCCCCAAAAGGTTCAAGATGGTCACGATACCGTCGATCCTGCCCTTCCTACATCGAGGGGACTGGTTCGCCTCCATCGATCTCCGAGACGCATACTTCCATATCGCCATTCGCCCGCAGCACAGACGGTACCTCTGCTTCGCAGTCGACGACACCTGTTACCAGTACAAGGTGCTGCCGTTCGGACTCTCGACTGCCCCAAGGGTCTTCACCAAGTGCATGGCCCCGGTGGTATCCTTCCTGCGGACGAAGGGTGCTTCCGTCTTCCCTTACCTCGGCGATTGGCTGTTGGTGGCGTCCTGCAAACAGAGACTTTACCACGACGTCCACATGACGTTGTCACTCCTGACCCGCCTTGGTCTACGGGTGAATCCGAAGAAGTCCCATCTCGAGCCGGCGAGGATCTTGGACTTCATCGGGGCGACGCTCGACTCGACCTCCGCCAGGGCGTACCTACCAGAGTCTCGAGCCCAAACCCTGATCCGGGCCGCCGCTCACGCGCGTACGGCCCCGACGTTATCTGCGAGAAGCGTCCAGCAGCTCTTGGGCTACATGGCTGCGACGACCGCTGTGACATACCTCGCCAGGCTGAGAGCGAGACCTCTTCAACACTGGTTCGTCCGCATATTCGACCCCCTGCGAGACGAACAGACACTCCGAATGCAGCTGCCGGGAGACGTCCGCTCATCCCTCCGATGGTGGCAGTCGCGACGCAATCTCATGTCAGGGATGCCTTTCCAACAGCCGACACCGAAGGTGACGGTAACGACCGACGCCTCCCTGTATGGATGGGGTGCCCACTGCGGCGATCTCAGAGTCCGCGACAGATGGACCGACGACGAGACCGCTCTCCATATCAACGCGCTGGAGCTGCTCGCCGTCTTGAAAGCGCTACGGGCGTTCCGCCACGTCGTAGCGGGGCGGACGGTCCTGGTTCTGACGGACAATACCACCGCCGTCTGTTACATCAACAGACAAGGAGGGACTCACTCCACAACCCTGCTCAACATTGCACTCGACTTGTGGGAATGGTGCATTCGCCTGCATACGCATCCCGTGGCAGTTCACCTGGCCGGGCAGGAGAACACCACGGCAGACGCCCTCAGCAGGGACACCTCATCCCATCACGAATGGTCTCTCTCCGGAGAGGCGTTCAGACTGATTCGGGACCGCTGGGGCGAACCATCGATCGACCTCTTCGCGACCAGGGAAAACGCGAAGTGTCGCCGATTCTGTTCCAGAGCGGGCCACGATCGTGCCTCCGTCGGGGACGCTTTCCAGTTTCCATGGACCGGGGAACTCCTCTACGCGTTCCCGCCGTTCCCGCTGCTCGGCCGGACGACATCGAAGATCCTCGCCGACCGAGCCGACGCGATCCTGGTAGCCCCGTACTGGCCGAGGCAACATTGGTTCGCACCCCTGCTACAAGTCGCACGAGACGACCTGCTCCGGTTGCCACCGACACCGGACCTGCTCTCCCACTCCGGCGGCCGAGTCCTCCATCCGGACCTGCCACGCCTGGCCCTCCATGCCTGGAGGATATCGCACTAGACGATCCCGTGCTCGGTACCGTCCTCGTCGCGGCCAGGAAGGAATCCACCCGTCGCAACTATCAATACAAGTGGCGACGCTTCCTGACCTTCGCTAACGAGAGGAGTGAGCCGGTATCGCCCGCGGGGCTCTCTACCGTCCTGCATTTCCTCCTGCACCTCCGGCAACAGGGGCTGGCGTTTCCATCCCTGAAGGTGTATCTCTCCGCGATCGTGGCATACCAACCGCCACGATCGGCTACCTCGGCCTTCTTCAGGAACGATACCGTTAAGCGGTTCCTGAAAGGACTTCATCATCTCTACCCGCCGGTATCGCCGCCGCTACTGCCGTGGTCCCTCTCGCTGGTGCTCTCGCAGCTGACAAAGCCGCCCTTCGAGCCGATGGCGACCTCGGATGACAGGCTCCTGACCATGAAAACTGCCTTCTTGGTAGCGGTGACCTCAGCGAGGCGAGCGGGTGAGATCACAGCTCTTCGATCCGATGAGCCCTTCACGGTCTTCCACAGAGACAAGGTGGTCCTGAGACCTGACATCTCGTTCCTGCCTAAGGTGGTGTCCAGTTTCCATCTTAACCAGGACATCATCCTGCCTGCCTTCTTCCCGAACCCGACGACACCGTTGGAGCGGTCTCTCCACTCCCTGGACGTGCGTCGGGCCGTGGCCTTCTACATGGACAGGACTGCTTCCTTCCGACAGACGCCGCATCTCTTCGTTTGCTATGGGCGACGTCGGAAGGGCCTCAAAGTGTCCACCCAGCGCTTCTCCAAATGGGTGGTCCGGACTATTCAACTGGCGTATGAGCTCGCGAGGAAACCTCCGCCAGTCCTGCTTCGAGCCCACTCCACCAGAGCGGTGGCTACTTCTGCGGCCCTCCTACGAGGAGTTGACCTGCATGAACTCTGCCGTGTGGCGACCTGGTCCCAACCATCGACCTTCGTGCGCCACTACAGGCTCGACTGCCGGTCGCGCAGAGATGCCCGGTTTGGACGTGAGGTGTTGGCTTCCGTGCTGTAGGACCTGACCCGCCGTCCGACCGGTAAGCTACACAGTCTCCTAGTGTATGAAGGCACAGAGACCACGAAGAAGAAGAACAGGTTGCTTACCTGTAACTGTGGTTCTTCGAGTGGTCATCTGTGCCATCATACACACCCGCCCTTCCTCCCCTCTTTCTCAGGTCCCTGTAGGTTCTACGGCGGACGACAGAACTGAGGAGAGACCGTTGCTCGGCGGGAGGAGCATGCGCAGTACCGGCGTGGGGGAGGGGTTCCCGCCAAGCGAACAAGCTCTAGAAGTTTCCGAACGCTACCGCGCAGGCGCTAAAGCTCCTAGTGTATGATGGCACAGATGACCACTCGAAGAACCACAGTTACAGGTAAGCAACCTGTTCTTCTTTATCTCATCTGTTGTCTGTGTCTGTCCATCACTGTCCTTCTTCATCATATTCTGTCATCTGTTTCTCTCCTTTTCACTCTATCCTCTTTGTCCCTCATGGGTTCTTGCTCTCATTTTTCTGTGTGTTAGTCTGTTGAAGCACTCTGTTTTGTCTTTTTCCCTCTTCTGTGTGCTTTGTCTACTCCTCTGTTGGTCTGTAGTTTTCTCTCCTGTAATTCCCTCCCTCCATGTGTGTCTCTCTTTCTCCACACACCATTGCCATGGTCTCATCTGTCTCACATCCACAGTTCACCACCTGTTTGCATTCTCTGCACAGGTCCTCCTTTCCCCCTGGCCGCCTCTGCAACATGAGGCAGTATGCCCTGAGCTTCCTCTACCAGTTCCTTTATCCTTGTTGTATTTTGCTGTCCATCACACAAAGTGAAAAATTCTGGTAAAGGTTACAGGAGGTGAAATGAAGAAGATGGAGAAAGAATGTAGCAAACAAAATCTTTTTCCTCATAGTGTTCCTGAAAAAAAGTGTCCGAAAATTACATGGAAAGAAGAGTATATCAGATTTTGGCTTTTAAAAAAAATGAATAAACTAATGTAATTAAATCCAACATTTCATTTCTGCTCCTCCTGCTTATTACTTTTTATCACTGGTTTGTCCAAGGGAAGTAAAAGGAAGTAATAGACCCACCCTATTCTGTGCTGGTCAGACCTCATCTGGAGTACTGAGTTCAGTTCTGGGTGCCTCATTTTAAGAAGGATATAGAGAAGTTGAAACAGCTTCAGAAAAGGGCAACAAGGATGAGAAGAAGTATGGAGAACAAAATATATGGTTGAAGGAACTAGTCTTGTTCAGCTTGGTGAAGGGAAGACTTGAGGGGTGTCCTGATTGCACTCTTAAATATCTAAAGGCTATCACAGAAGGAGGGGACTCATTATCTGCTGCCCCAAAATGTAGGACCAGCTTTAAATTACAGGACAGTAGATTTCAATTGAACATGGAAGGAACTTCTTGACAGTAAGAGCAGTTTGGCAATGGAACCAGTTGCCTAGAGAGGTGCTGTGGTCACTTCCCTGGACATCTTTAAAAAGAGGCTGAACAGCTACCTGCTTGGGGATCCTTTAGCTGGAGATCCTGCACTGAGTAGGGCATTGGACTTGATGTCTCATGAGGCCCCTTCCAACTCTGATTCTGTGATTCTATGAAATAAATTCAGTCACAGCTAGAAATACTCTGAGATGTGACTCCTAATGTTCATTGAATATTATACCCATTGTGGCGGAATAAAGAATATCATTATCCTTTGTTTGTTTGGTTTACTATATTCCAGTTCTTTTACAATGTTGGGGTTTTTTTCTGAACTAGAAAACTTGATAATGAAATCATATTCTGGGCCAGTCTCAACGTTTCTGCATTCTACATGGAAGTCTGTTTGATTTTGCTTGTCTGTAAACTGGTCCAAACAGATTATTTTCAATTTGTATTATGCTCTTTAGAAATTACTAGTAAACATAGAAGGCACTTGGGAATAAAGCAATCATGAAACAATCAGTTGGAAGGAAAGAGAAACAGTGAGAATAACAAAAGAAAAGGTGCTTGATTTTAGAAAATCTGCTTTTGACACACTTCAAAATTAAAAACCATGTGTTGTTAGGAAGAGGAACTAAACAAAGACTCAAAAGGCTAGAGAATATCTTCTTTCACCCTGTCCAAAAAGATAGAGGCATTTGTAAGCCATACACTTAGGCGCACATATAAGATCACTACTAGGATGACACCCTGTATAGGAACACAGGTCCCCACCATGTAGGGAATAATAGAGCGGTACAATCTGCTAATTCATAAAACTACAAGTTTTTTTTTTAAAGAAAAACAAACATCCATATCTCTTATGTCTTAGTCTTAAGTTGTCCAGATGTAAATTTGTACTTACTTATGCAGGCCATCCATGTATATGACTAAGAGACACAGTAGAACTTAACCTTTCCTTTCACTCCCATTTTGTGTCTGGCTGTGGTCTTTGATAATTTTGAACCTGGCTCTGATTGGTGGATCTTACTATTTTAGATTTTTTTTTAAATAGACCTAGCAAGTCTTAAGTCCATCAACACCTGGCCAATAACATCCCTTTCTTCCAGTGGTGTTACTGCCAGAGATGCCCATGGATGATTTTTTCAAAATTTCTAATGTCTGAGAATATGTCTAGCTTTTATTGGTCTTCTGTGTAAGTCTGATGTGAAACCTTTGGAAAAGTTTAATTCTAGGTGAGGAGAATGTTGGCCATGTGTGCTAGGTCTCACTGCCTGTCCATGTAAATAAAGAGTACTTCTCTGCATATTGCAAAAGAAAAGTTGGTGGCAATGGCCTATCTTAGGAAACAATGTTTGCCATTACAGATATTTCTTTCGAAAACTTCTCATAAGGTTTTGGCTGTAGCCTGAGCATTCTGCATAACAGAGCCCACTGGATCTTTTGAAAAAAAAATTATAAGAAAAATGAATATTTTCAAAGTTAGGAAATGAAACCCTCTTACTGTTGCACTACCAGTCTTTCTCTATTGCATGGCCATTCTTCTTTGTCTTGATCTGCAGTTCTGGGGAGATAGCATCTTGCCTGGTTGATGTGTATCCCCCCCTTTTTTGGAAAAATGAAGAAACATTAGCCATAGTTTCTCTTTAGCAGTATCTCTCTAAACAGCAAGATTAACTCTATTTCACACGTTTTATGTGAAACTGCATAGATATGTGGTTCCCAGCCCTATTAGAATACTATAGTTAATCTTTTCTATATGTCTTTAATGGTTCTCTGTACTGTTCTTATTAAGAACCAGCATGGTAATAGTGGCTTGAGTGTCAGACTACAACTCTGGAGACCAGGCTTTGATTCCCTGCTTGGCCATGGAAACCCACTTGAGTGCATCACACACTCTCAGCCCCAGAAGACTCTGTGATAGGTTCACTATAGGGTTGCCATAAGTTGGAAACAGCTTAAAGGTACAAACAATAACAACAACAGCTGGTTTTATTACCTGTTTTTTTTTAAACACTAGCATATTTACCCAGCATTGCTCAGGATTTTATTTTCCTCTTAAGAACTCACCCAACTGTCTTTTCCAGTACCTGTAACTCTTCCCCATATTTCCCAATGTAATCTGTATTCAGAGTTATTTGCATACACAGTTTGAGTTCCTGAGGGAATACACTGTTCTCCTCCTAGCTGCTAGGCCTCATCTTCATAGCAAGTGGCCTATTTCAGTACTTGTAATTATTTCTTATATTCCCCAATCCAATCTGTATTCATAGTTGTTAACACACAGAGGTTGGGTTGCTGTGGGAATACACTGTCGTCCTCATTGCTGCTAGGCATTGTCTCCATAGCAACCAGTACCTATAACTTTTCTCTATAGTCCCCAATCCAACCTGCGTTGTCTGGTGATGATGATGTACTGGCTTTTGATTTTTTTTGCTTTCTGTTGAATTTGTGCAATGGCTTTACATTTTCTGGAAGCATGTTTTGGTTTGAATTTCAGCTTTAAGATTCCTCATGTATGGAACCCATGTAATCTAATGTGTGAAGTGAGAAGATCTTGTAACTAAGTTGTGTACGTCACTTTAATTTTTCTCACATATGCCTCCCAAATGTTTTCTGGCATCCTTATTGATGGTAGGCCTCATCTCCATAGCAACCAGCCTGAGGCCCAAGAGCTCTCTGTTGAGAATTCTAAAGGCCCCTCCCTAAACTGCCAACCCCAGGATTCCATAGAATTTCACAGCCAGCCAATCATATGAGGTCTTCTCGCCTCACACAGCCAGTTGTATGAGGTCTTCACCTGCCTGATGGGGACAAACAGACAAACTCACAGACAAACATTCTCTTTTATATAGTAGATTATTAAATCATGTAGACTTAAACCTTGCTGAAATCAATTAGATTTAGGATGAAGTCTGTTAGCATTAAACAGATTGGCTGTGTTAAATTTTGTAACATATTCAGAACTGCATTCTATTGATTTCTATGGTGGAATTATCGTATTTACTGTGGATGTCCATATTGAAAACAGCAGCCTACTGCTACAGGCTTCATCTGTGAAAGTACTCTTCTGTATGCCAGAAATATCTTCTGCTTGTGTTGCATGAAAGCTGAAATAGAAAGATCGTCCTCTGCTTGTATACGAGTACTCTAGATTAGAATCTGCCTGATACAGTGTTGTGTAAACTCTTGCAAAAAGATTTGTGGAACAGCGCTAGCAGCTCTTTTCCTTCTGCTGTTGGTTACTTTGGACCGGAATTGACATCATTGATAAAGTCATAGTGGTGTATAATTATTTATTTAATACATGAGTTGTTTTATTTCAGTAGGAAGAAACTATTGGCAGGCATTCTACTAATATATGGATTAGTTAGCCAACTCAGAAGTCAGCAGTTATAGTGGGGCTTAAACTAGTAATAAGGAAGTTTACATAATGAAACCTTATAATTACAGTATTTAATTAAGATCAGAATAAAGCCTGTCATTTTAAACATCAGTTTCCATTAAAGGTGAGCATCAAGAACAATGACATTGTTCTTTACGCATTCCCAGTCCACTTGGCTGAAACCTTTTGTTGTTCACAAATATCACTGCTGTTCTATTTTGTCAGTTTCCTGTAATATATTTGGAGTACTACATTCCTGAAATATAAATGCTGCCATCTAAAATGGATGATGTCAATGTTGCCATGGTAATTTAAAATCGCACTGATCCAGTTTACACAATCTATATTCCTTTTTTTCTTTCTGGCAAATTTTCAGAGCAGCAGTATCTCCTCTTACATTCATGTATAGAATGTATCTTGAATTACGATTGTGTTAGTGTTATTACTGGAAGAAATGAAAATTCAGTGGGTGAATACGGGGAAGAATTGCATCAGCTGCCGAGAGATGATGAATGGAAAACTAGTTACAAAACTGTAGTAATAAATAGAATCAGATACGCAAGTATGTGTTGTTACAGGATTTTATGTAATTTTTTTTTGGCCTTTTCTCCACTATTTTTTGAAATAGTGTTCCCCCTCAGAGTAGGCATGTCGATGATGATGGTTGTTTCTTCATCTGTGCGTATTAATGATCTCTTTTAATGTCATAATTTTATGTATAAGAATTAATTGCGGCTGTTACATAACTACTCTATTAACTCTTTCTCAAAAGCCATAGTCACACGTGAAAACTGGAGGAAGGAAAAATAAAGTTTCAGTGAATGTTACACTTGAGGAACCTATCCAGTAGTAGAACCTCTGTGCAGTGTACCCTCAGATAATCTATATTAATAGTGTCTAGTAGTCTCAGTCTCAGATTCTGTTAGTATATATCAAAATTTGGGAGGTTTTGGGATGGTGGTAGCATGTATCAATTTACACCTATTACAGCCAATCTTACTTACTGTTTTGTTTCTCATTCTTCTTGTTTAGATAAAACTTCTTAGAGCTCTTTAAAGCCTCTGTTGATTCTCCCTAAATAATATAGTATCTTCAGCAAACTTGGTCAGCTATCCTCTTATGCTATGACTTA
This sequence comes from Ctenosaura bakeri, assembly GCA_948474755.1. Taxonomy (NCBI): domain Eukaryota; kingdom Metazoa; phylum Chordata; class Lepidosauria; order Squamata; family Iguanidae; genus Ctenosaura; species Ctenosaura bakeri. The sequence continues at coordinate 347,749 of CAOLHI010000283.1, forward strand.
ATTCAGGTAGGAGTCTTTGGTGTAGGACTCTTTTGACAATCCAAGTGTATAGTGTCTACTGGATGAGTCCAATTCACTTATTTACATTTTCAAATAACTCTAAAAGGTTAAGATAGAGCAAACATTTGCAGAAATCATGCTAATTCTCTGTCAGTGGGGCTTGCCCTTCTGAAAAAACATTTTCCACAAATTTACCTGGAACAGGTTATAATTTCTTGGATATTGCCTGCTGTTGTTGTGTAAGGCAACCTTAAGGAGAAGCTATCATGTTTTTTTCTTGGCAAGATTTGTTCGGAGACATTTTGCCTTTGCTTTTCTCTGAGGCTGAGAGAGTGTGACTTGCCCAAGGTCACCCAGTGGCTTTCCATGGCTGAGCGGGGGTTTGAACCCTGGTCTCCAGAGTTGTAGTTCAGTGCTACCTGACACTGTGTTGTTTGCTTTCAAGTCGTTTCCAACTTGTGGCGACCCTAAGGCCACCCTGTCATGGGGTTTTTTGTGGGCTGAGAATATGTGATGTGCCCTAGGTAGCTCAGTGGGTTGCCATGGCCGAGTGGGGAATCAAATCCTGGTATCCAAGGTTGTAGTCTAGTGCTCAACCCATTACATTACACTGTCTCTCTGGACATCCCTTGGTTCCCTTTTAAAAAGGCATTTCATTGTCCCATTTGGAACCTGTTGCAGGTTTTAGTTTGAAGATCAGGAATGTAATTTTGAATTCTTTAAGAACAATCAGATGGACCCAGAGATGTGGTTTGGAGTTTTATTAGTGAGGTCTTGAACTTCCAGCCTGCCTTAGTTCAGCCTCTTAGCTCAGGTACAGCATTTCTTCTATACTTTCAGTGAAGTAAAAACAACAAAAAACTCAAATGAAAGAAATTCATTCAGTTTCTCTATGATCTCATCTTCCTTCATTTGCCATCTAGAGATCCCACTGCTTCCCTAGCTGGCTTTCTAATGTATTTTAAAAATTCCTTATTGGAGATCTTTTCTGCATCTGTTTCAGTTGTACAGCAACTTCTTTGAGGTATGGTGACCAAAACTATACACATATTTCATGTGTAATCATATCTTACCACTTGGACATTACTTTTGCACAGGCTTCAGCAGCTCTGCTGATCTCTTTTTTGCCTTGTAGGAGAAGTTCTCCAATTTTTTTTCACTCTTTTGTGACGGTACCTCAAAAATAAAAACAATTGGGATTAGTTTGTTGAGGAGGTGTTATAAAAAATAACAAATGGTAATAAGCTGTTGCTTTGCCAGCGGAGGAAGTCTTTGCGTGTATTGTATATATGTTGTAGTTTTGTTAATATTAATTGTTGTGTATGTTTTTGTGTAGTATTTGTGAGATATAGGGTTTGTTTTTTATATTTGTTTATTTATCAGAATAAAATATTTTAAAAAATAATAAAAAAGATATAAATAATAAAATAAAAATAATAAAAAATGGCAAAGAAGCTAGTAAAATGCGGGCTGGTCAGGGCTACTGTTAGTTGGATTTGTAATTGGTTGACTGACTGCACCCAAAGGGTGATCACCAATGGCTGCTTTTCATCCTGGAGAGAAGTGACTAGTGGGGTGCCACAGGATTCTGTCCTGGGCCCAATGCTATTCAACATCTTCATCAATGACTTGGATGAAGGAGTGGAGGGCATGCTGATCCGATTTGCAGATGACACCAAACTGGGAGGGGTTGCTAATACGCCAGAGAACAGGATCAAATTTCAGTAAGACCTTGACAGATTGGAGAGCTGGGCCAAAGCTAACAAAATGAATTTCAACAGAGAGAAATGTAGGATCTTGCACTTGGGCAGAAAAAATGAAAGTCACAAGTATAGAATGGGGGATATGTGGCTGGATAGCAGAATGTGTGAAAGGGATCTAGGAGTCTTGGTAGATCACAAGCTGAACATGAGTCAGCAGTGTGATGCGGCAGCCAAGAAAGCCAACACGGTTCTTGGTTGCATCAATAGGAGTATGGTGTCTAGATCGAGGGAGGTAATGGTACCACTCCATTCTGCATTGCTTAGGCCTCATTTGGAATACTGTGTCCAGTTCTGGGCACCTCAATTCAAGAAGGATATCAGTCAGCTGGAATGTGTCCAGAGGAAGGCAACCAAAATGGTGAAGGATCTAGAAGCCATGCGCTATGAAGAACACCTTAGGGAGCTGGGTATGTTTCGTCTGCAGAAGAGAAGGTTAAGGGGGGCATGATAGCCATGTTTAAATATTTGAAAGGATGTCATGTTGAGGAGGGAGCAGGCTTGTTCTCTGCTGCTCCAGAGACTAGGACAAGAAGCAACGGATTCCAGCTGCAGGAAAGGAGATTCCACTTGAATCTCAGGAAGAACTTCCTGATGGTCAGAGCTGTCCAGCAGTGGAATATGCTACCTTGGAGTGTGTTGGAGTCTCCTTCTTTGGAGGTTTTTAAGCAGAGGCTGGATGGCATGTGTTGGGAATTCTTTGATGGGTGTTCCTGCAGGGAGTTGGACTTGATGGCCCCTGTGGTCTCTTCCATGATTCTATGATTCTATGATAATAAACTAATGAACCAGAAACTCAAATAATCTGCTCTTTTCCCCTTCTGTACTTCAAAATAATTTTTTCACCAGAATTGAGATTTTTTTTGATCAATAATTCTTTTACCTGTGTATTGTTTTCATAGCCTAGTGCACATAGAAGAGAATGCAGTGCCAATTCACATCTTTGTAATTATGGTTTTATACCTGGAGGAGAAACATAAGAATTGTTAAAATGTTTTGGGACAGACAAATAGAAGCACTTCATGCAATTCATGGTCCAAGTGGTAGAATTTGCTACAGTTTATTATGGTGGTGATGGCCACCAACATTATTGTTGTTAGCTGCTGTCAAATCACGTTTCCTTCACTTAGGCATCCCTATTAATTAGGGACCCATCAGCAGCCCTACTCAGGTCTTGCAAATTCAGGGATGTGTCTTCCCTGATTGAGTCTATTCACGTAGTATGGTCGTCTTCTTCCTGCTACCTTCTACCTTGCCAAGCATTATTGTCTTTTTTGTAGTAAGTCATGTCTTCTCATGATGTGTCCAAAGCATGACAGTCTCAGTTTAGTAATTTTGGTTTCTAGGGTGAGTTCAGGCTTGATTTGTTCTAGGGCCCATTTATTTATGGCAGTCTAGGGTATCTGTAGAAGTCTTCTCCAGCACCACATTTCAAATGAGATGATTCTCTTAGCAGGTTTTTTTTCCCATTGTCCAGCTTTCACAACCATACATAGAAATCAGAAATGCAATGGCGTGGAAAATGCTGGCTTTGGTATTCAATGATATATCTTTATGCTTGACAATCTTGTTTGATTCCTTCATAGCTGCCCTTCCAAGTCCTAGTCTTCTTCTCATTCTTGACTGCAGTTTCCATTTTGATTGTTAACGGAGCAGAGGTGTAGGAAATATTTGACTCAATGTCTTCATTCTCGGGCCACCAACTTAGAACACTTTAAAGGAGAATTCTTCTTTGTGGTCTCTGTGACTCACATAGATGGGATTATCTGTGCATGTGCAGTACTGACCTCAGAAACTTCTAGAGCTTTAGGCCTAGCATTTTGGCAGAAACTCTGCCCCCTTCCCCTGAGGGCATATAAGGGCCCCGGCACGCTTGCCATTAGTTCCTTTTTTCCACTGTATCTGCTGCCTTCAGAGCTTCTATTGAGCGTCTTCTCTATCACTTCTTCAATATCAACCCTGCTTCGCTTACCAGCTCACAACTTTGGATCTCCCTTATATGACATCGACAGCATTTTTCAAACACTGTTGTTCATGCAATGTAAAGATCCCAGATTGCGATGGGCACTCCAGGTGCCTCGTCTGCCTTGGGGAAACTCATAGCATTGCCGCCTGCTCTCATTGCCAGGCGTTCATTCCACAGACTCGGAGGAACAGGGAGGCTAGGCTTCGCACCATGCTCTATGAGCAGGCCCAGAAACCTCCATCGGCTCCATCCACATCAGCTGCTTCAGCAGCCTCAGTGCCTCCGAGTAGCGAGATTGCATCTAAAAGGTCTTCCAGAACAGGACCCATGAGAACTTTCTCTCATCTTTCCTCCTCCAAGGAACCGTCCCACGATCCCTCGTTGAAGGAGGTGCAACCTGATCAGTTGACCTCGGTACCATCGACCTCTCACTCGAAACATCCTACAACATCAACTTTGAGTAAATCAAGGCCCCTGGCCACCAGATTGGCAGCAGTGGAGGCACTCCTTACTCCAGGCTGCTCGCTCGAGAAAGACCTTGCTAGATCCCATAGGAGGAAGGACAAAGAGAGACCCTCCACCCAGGAACAGATCAAACCACTGACAGTGGTGACTATCTCTGAGATGGACACCGCCCTGTGGGAACAGGCCCTGCAAAGACAGACCTCCCTATGGGCCTCCGCACTCGAAGGCTGACCTCCTTCTGCCTCACCTTTGGAGAAGTCTCAACCTTCCGACGGGGAGATAGTTGAGCACACTCCACCTCTCAATCTTTCTTGAGAATTGGGAGACGATGTCCAGACAGAGAGTGCAACTGCGCTGGAGAGATCAGCTGGGGTCCACCCACCCCCTCTCCCTCCCCATACAGCCTCTCCTAAGTCCTCGGCTCACGAGTCTAGGGGGAACTAATCCCGCTCTTCTTCGGCTGTTCGATGTTGACAAGACCATCGAACGGACCTCTCATCGAAGATGGTCGGTATCCAGGTCATGTTCATCGATCCCGACACTCATGGCACTGGAGACAGACTTACTGAGACCGGTCCTGATCTCACCACCATCGTACCTATGTGTACTATTCACCATCCAGATCATCCGGTGAGTTTTTCTCCGAGGAGATATACCTACCTCGATGCCATCATAGGCACCATGGGTACTATGAGGAAGTTATGTTTCAGCGTCGACATCACTCTCTGACCCTGACTGACTCTGAATCTGGACTCTCACTGCCTCCCAAACACCCTCGATCCCACACGGCCAAGGAGACAACTGTCCAGCAGCCTCTGCCTCTAACCTTTCCCTGACCTTTGGACAGAGCTACACCTGTCACGCGGACACAAGGAGAATCTAGGGTTAGATCGCCTGACTTATCCAGCTGTCAGTCTCCATCTGGGTCCCCAACTCTTTCCACTGACTATGTGGAAGTTAGAGAACAGGCCCCAAACACTGCTGTTTCCCAGGGCAAGCCTATCACCCTGTCCAATGATATCAGAGCCTTTTCTGACTTGATATCTCGGGATGCAAAGAATCTCAACTTCACCACTGAGGCATCCAAGGAGACTATAGACGATTCTGTCTGCCACCCGCCAGAGGAGCAGGCCCCGTCAGTATCGACCATCCCACTCTTGCCCTACCTGCTTCATGTTTTTAAGAAATCATGGCCAGCCCCTGCCTCTGCTCCAGTCACTTCAAAGAAATTGGACTCTCTTTACAAAGTCATCGACATGACCGAACCCTGGCTTCAAAATCACCCCAAAGCCAACTCAGTCATTATCGATGTGGCACAGGTGAAGACTTCATAGACATTACATGCCACCTCACTAGGCAAGGAGGGAAAATGATTGGATGCCATGGGCTACAAGAACTACTGCAGTGCAGCTCTTATATTTAAAATGGCAAATTAGTCAGCATGGATGGTGGCATACGATCAGTGGCTAAGGGACAAGACCAGGGTCTTTGTCTCCAGACTGCCGGAGGATAAGAAACGTCTGGCAGTTATATTCCTGGAATAGGCTTGACGCCTCACTAACGAACAAATCACAACAGCAAGATATATCATTGACTGCAGTTTGAAAGACTTTGTCTCCTTGGTGTCTCTCTGGCACCATTCATGGCTTTGCTTCTTCAGACTCTCACAATCATCCCAGACCCTGGTCGAGGATTTTCCTGTCAATGTCAGGCGGAGGCCAAGCACCCGCGGAGGCAACAGAAGTTTTATGGCTTTTAATAAGGAGTCTGTAAAATAATTAAGGGTTTACAGCACCCAAAACAAACAGAGGCAATAAATAAAGCCCTAAAGTAATTAAGGGGTTACGTCACCCAAAACGACCGAAGACAGCAGAACTCAGAAATGGCAAGCCCTTGGAACAGGTATCAGAGTCCCGGATGAATGACGGTTGGTGCCCCGTAACCCCCCACTCCCCGGCGTCTGCCTTAAATAGTCTTTAACCCAGCTGGGGCTGATCAATTGTCCGTTGACCTGACCCACAGCTGCAGGCCCTCTGATCTCAGCCGCTTCTCTAGCAGACGTTTTGATTTACGAACTGCCACCTTCTCCAACCGCCTCTGGAGGAATGTAGGGGGAAAGTCTGCTGCAAGGTCCAGGCTGGAATCAGAAGCAGCAGCTTCTGTCGAGCCAGAAGCATTGGACTCCTCTGCTGTAGGTATAGGGCCTGGGTCAGCTGGGGAGTCACTGATAGGCCCCTCCCTTGCCTCTGCAGGAGCCCGTTCTCCCTCCCCTGGCTGGGAGTCCCAGCCCAACTTAGAGTCCCTGTCTGAATTGGTAGCCTGCTCAGCCTCCTGCTCAGCCTGGCTCATGACATTTCCCTTTGATTCAGCCGCATTGTTCAACAGTGCCACGGATAAGACACTGGAGCACATGCACAAAACGCGCTCCTCTGTAAAGAAGTATGGCATGCAACTAGCGCTTCAGACCCAGAAGTATCACTATCGTTGGTATTGACTCTCAACTCACCGGACCTATAGCTTGTACCTGTCCCAACGCTCCTCTTAACCTCAGCCAAGCCAGCCTTCTTGCCAGCTGCCCCAGCACCCACAGAAAGTTGTCTACAAGAAGAAGAACAACCTCCTTAAACATTGAGCTTGACAACCCTGATTTTTCAGACGCCGCCTCTACAGAGTCATCTTCTATAGATCCACCCACCACCACAGACACCAAGGTGGCCGTAACACCAGAGTCATCCATATACCATCTACCCAACCCATTCTTCGGGTCCAAACTCAGAAAGCACTTTGATGCCTGGTTGTTGATCACTGTGGACGCCTGGGTTCTTGACATTGTGGCAAGAAGGTATATGATCAAATTCTTCTCAAGGCCTCCGGTCAGGTGCATCCACGTAATGCCCCCATTAACTCCTCTTCTAGAAGAGATACATGTCCTTTGGAAGAAGGGTGCCATAGAATTGATCCCCTTTTCTGCTCTTTGAACCAGCTTCTTGTCCAGGTACTTCCTGGTCTCCAAAAAGGGGGAAGGAGTTCATCCCATCCTAGGCCTATAGGGAGTAAATCACTACATTAGGCCTCACAAGTTCCAGATGGTGTCCCTCAGGTCCATTTTCCCCCTTCTTTGGAAAGGAAACTGGTTTGCCATGCTGGACCTCAAAGATGCGTATTTTCATATTGCCAGACAGTGAGGGCAACCAAGTGAAGGGTCTGGAAGCCATGCCCTATGAAGAATGCCTTAGGGAGCTGGGTATGTTTAGTCTGCAGAAGAGAAGGTTAAGAGGGGCCATGATAGCCATGTTTAAATATCTGAAGGGATGTCATGCCAAGGAGGGAGCAGGCTTGTTCTCTACCGCTCCAGAGATTAGGATGAGGAGCAGTGGATTCCAGCTGCAGGAAAGGAGATTCCACCTGAACCTCAGGAAGAACTTCCTGATGGTCAGAGCTGTCCAGCAGTGGAATATGGTGCCTTAGAGTATGGTGGAGTCTCCTTCTTTGGAGGTTTTTAAGCAGAGGCTGGATGGCCATCTGTTGGGAATGCTTTGATGGGTGTTCCTGCATAGCGGGGGGTTGGACTCGATGGCCCCTGGGGTCTCTTCCAACTCCATGATTCTATGAGGCCACAGGAAATTCCTCGCCTTCACGATCGGCAGGAAGGCGTTCCAGTTTCGAGTGCTTCCCTTTGGCCTGAACATGGCTCCATGAGTGTTCACCAAATGCATGTCGGTGGTAGTGGTGGCTCTCCAACAATGCAGAATCGTCCTCTTCCCGTATATAGACAATTGGCTAATTGTCTCCAGTTCCAGGTCGCAATTTCTCCACAACCTTCAAGTTACTCTTTGACTCCTCAGGAAAGTGGGCGTCACGGTCAACCTGGACAAGTTACATCTCCATCCAAGTCACCGCATAAGCTTCATTGGGGCAGTTCTCGACTCCACCCGTCAACTCGCCTTTCCTCCACAGGACCGAGTCAGCTGACTTTTCAACTTGGTATTGTGACTGCAAAGAAACTGGTGAACCTCTGCTCGGTCGATCTAGGTCCTCCTGGGCCTTATGGCTTTGACAGTGGCCATTGTCCTGTTCGCAAGATTGCACATGAGACTCCTGCAGAGCTGGTTTCTGAGAGTATTTGACCCTCTTCTCGACAGCCCACACCGTCCTCCTCGGGTTCCTCACCGGATAGAAGGAGCCACAAAACATCCTGACCGGCATGCCATTCCATCTCCCAGATCCATCGATGTTGGTCACGACAGATGCCTCCCTAGAGGGCTGGGGTGCCCACTCTCAGAACCCAACAGTGAGGGGTCAATAGTCGAGTGCATTCAACACATGCCACATCAACGCCTTGAGATGATAGCAGTCATCAAGGCACTCAAAGCCTTTGAGGATATACTCACCAACCAGATATTGACAGACAACACCACTGTCACATACTACATAAACAAATAGGGTGGTAAGCAATTGAAGTCTCTTCTAAGACTAGTCCTACAACTGTGGAACTGGTGTCTTCCCTGTCGGATTCACCCTCTTGCTCTCCACCTTCCCAGCAAGCAGAACATGAGAGCGGACCACCTCAGTTAAACTCCAATGATATTCCACGAATGGAGGCTCGAGGAGTCCATCCTTCGGGAAGTATGTGGACGACCCCGATCATCCCTCTCTTTGCTTCCCCATCCAAAGCCCAGTGCTATCTCTTCTGCTCAAGAAGTGGACTGGGACAGGGGTCCCTAGGAGATGTGTTTGTATTCCATTGGAGAGCTCCGATCATCTATCTGTTTCCACTGTTCTGTTTCATCACAAGAGTGCTGGAAAAAATTTACCGAGATTGAGCCTCAGTGATCTTGATCACCCTGTGGTGGCCATGTCAAACATGATTTGCTCTGCTGCTGCTGTTATCATAGTCTTGGTATTGGAGGCTTCCACCGAGACTGGACTTGCTGACTCTGAATGAGGGAACCATCCGCAACCAAAGTGTCACCAGCCTCAGACTTACAGCATGGAATTTATTCCTATGACATCTCTGCCTCCTGCTATTAGACGAGTTGTAGAGGCGGCCCACAAACCATCAACAACCTGTGCTTATTCCTATAAAATATCAAAGGTCGTTGAGTTCCTTTGACTTCACCAGCTCGATATTGACCACTTCGATGCCATACACCTTCTCGAATTTCTTTCTTCACTAGCTGAGAAGCGTCTTTCCCTTTCATCGATCTGATGCTACTTATCAGCGATATCGTCTCACCTGCAGCGTATAGGTAGACCCTCATGCTTTGCGGACCCACTAGTGCGTACATATCTTAAGAGGTACAAACACCTATACCTCCCCAGTACAACCACTGGTCCCCAGCTGGAACCTATCATTAGTATTTTCCCAGCTGTCCAAGAGGCCCTTCAAGCCAATGGCCACATCTGACCTCAGACTGCTCTTCTGGAAGATGACCTTTCTCATTGCCATCTCATCTGCGCAGAGGGCTAGTGAACTGTGTGCACTTAGAGCTGACCGGCCATACCTTCGTTTTAATCTAAATAAGGTGGTTTTCAGGCCTGATATCACATTCTTACCTAAAGTAGTCTCAGCCTTCCACCTTAATCAGGATATTGTCCTCCCAACCTTCTTCCACAACCCATTCTTGGATCTGGAAAGATCTCTGCATGCCCTGGATGTCTGCCAGGCCCTGGCCTTCTATACCCAATGCACTGCAGAATTTAGGAAGTCCCAGAGACTGTTTCTGTGCAATTCTTCTACAAAGAAAGGACTGCCTGTTTCCTCACTCAGACTCTCTAAATGGGTGGCCTCCACTATTAGACTTGCTTATGAACTGGCGAGGACGGGTCCTCCTCCTCAGATTAGGATTCACGCTACCAGAGCCCTCTCAGCCTCAGCAGCCTTTCTGAGAGGAATTCTGCTGCAAGACATTTGCAAGGCTGCCATTTGGTCACAACCCGTGACATTTATTTCCCACTATAGGACTGACCAAAGCTCCTCCAATGATGCTGCATTTGGGAGAGCTGTCTTGTTCTCCTCAGTTCAGTAATATCATGCCATGTGGTAATTGTTGTTCCTCTACATGTTCTCCTTTGAACCATTATGCCATATGTTGATACTGACTTCTTCTTTGCACTGATTATGATAAACCTCACCTAATTCGGTATTTGCCTAGCATTTTCTTGGTGGGCCATTTTTGTAATGAGATTGGTTTGTTCTAGGTTCCACATGGCACTCCCTCCTCCTTGAATACAGCTTGCTAATCTCCCATCTGTGTGAGTCACAGAGACCACGAAGAGGAAGGACAGGTTGCCTACCTGTAACTGGACTTCTTCGAGTGATCTGTGAACTCACACAATCCCACCCGACCTTCCCTCTTCATGCCATGCCTTCTTCCTGGCGCCAAGTGTGCTGCAGCAGTCAAGGAACTAACGGCAAGCACGCCAGGACCCTTATATGTCCTCGGGAAGGGGGCGGAGTTCCTGCCAAAATGCTAGGCCTAGAGTTCTAGAAGTTTCCAAGATCAGTACTGTGCAGGTGCAGATAATCCTGTCTCTGTGAGTTCACAGATGTCCACTCGAAGTTAGAAGTAGGCAACCTGTCCATACGTTGTGGAGAAGACTTTGACAGCTGGTTGGCCACTGTAGGAAAGAAGATACTGAGCTAGACAGTTCTTTTATCTGCTCCAGCATAGCTGGAGAACTGGCTCCCACAATGACAACAAACAGGTTTTTTTGTTGTCTGTGAGCACTGTATTTGCCAGCACAGTGGATTAATTTTTCAGAAGCAGGCAACTGAATGTAACACAATTTCTTTAAGTTGCAAACTGAAATTGAAATTGTTTGACAATGGAGAGAGGAAGGAGCTGGTAAACCTCTGCATTTCATCTTTGGATGGTATAATATAGAAGACAGAATCTCACACAGGGAGTGTCACTAAATAAAAAGAACATTGCTGGGATGGAGTAATTTTCTTTTTGCTCGCTTTCTTGTTTCTAAATAAGACTAGATGAGTATTCATATAGGGATGACAAGTGAGTACCCAGCTAGGACAAGGGCAAATGGCGTTTTCAATTTTACTTTACATTTTGTTAATCAAATTTTTGAGTTAATTTACCATGTTTATTAATAACCATTTGTTAAAATCTTTTGGCATAAGTAAACAATACTAGGTTGTGAGAAATGTTGTGACCCCATTTCTGTAGTCAAAATTTTCAAATGACCTTTCTAATTTTTTTGATACAATTTTTGCAGTATATTTAAGATAAAATTGAATATTGTGCTATCAGTATACAGATGGAAATGAGGTATTTTTTGTTTTTTTTCTAAAGCAAATAACAGCTAGATTGACCTCTTTTGATACTGTTCCCAGAATTTACAAGTCTCTTGCTATAGTTGTATGGTCTAAAGTATTAGTTTCATCAGTGATGTAGTTTATTGCTTTGTAACAAAGACGTAAATTCTCGCACTTTGTGTGGATTACATTGTACATTTTTAAAAGCTTTCTGGGGAGCATTTATGTGGTTTCTATAGAAACCTCAGGAAAATGTGTTAAGGACCTGAATTATATTGCAGATTGCAACACATCACTCTTCTGCAATACAATATGGACAGTTTTCCTCTGAGAATGTTCAGTGTGATATCATCTTAATTTTGGTGAAGATGTGCAGGATTGAGCATTCACACTGAACTTTCTGGGCTATTAATGCTTAGAGCAAAAAAGTGAAGCAAACCAAAATTGGTGTACATAAAATTCCCCCAGGTTTCTTTCTTCTGCTGCTTATTTTTCTGAAGTAAGATGTCAAAAAGCTTTATGTAAAGCAATAATCCCTTTTTCTTTACTTGTCTCCTTCAAATCATCATTACTGCAATTCCATCTCCCCTCCCCCTCCCCCTCCTCAATTTCCTCCTGACCTTAATTCCATCTGCCTGAAATGTGACTTAGATATTCAATATTTTCTTCATGCAGACTGTGCTGTTTCTCAGCATGTTCAGATGGAGAACATAACACGTGATCCAGGTCATTCACAGATAAAAATCATAGAATTATGCAGTTGGAAGGGACTGCAAGGGTCATCTGGTCCAAATGCCTGCCATACAGTAATACAGAACTAAAGTACTCCCAAAAGATGCCCATCCAAACTTTGTTTAAGGACCTCCAAAGATGGAGACTCGACCACTCTCAGAGGCAGTCTGTTCCACATGTGAACAGTTTTTGACTGTACAGATATACCTCTGTTAACAAAGTGGATGTGTTCCTGGATGTTACTGGTTTAACAGAAAATTTGGCACCAGGGGCAGAAATTTACATGTGTGAAATGAAACAACCAGATTAGGTACATCTTGCTTAAGTAAAACTTAAGTAAAATTTAAGCAAGAACTACCTAGAGACTACTTGAAATCTTCTTCCAAAATGATTTTTTTTCTTTCACTACTCTCCACTTTTCTTATGTTTTGCATAAGAAGTGTATAAATTGATGCTTCTTTCATATGCTGGAGACAGCTGCTGTTTAGTTTGCCTGTTGTAGGCAAGCACACACAGCTACTATAGGATTGGCTAGAGTAGAATCCTGGAGCCTTTTCTTAGCTCAAGTGTTATTGCATTGTTTACTGCACATACACTGTTGCAACCAGCACCAAAAGTCTGTGCTTTTACAACTTTTACCTCCACCATTCTCTCAATGGCAATGCTGCTTTAAAAAAAGAGCTCCAGCTAGACAGAGGACAAGGAGGAGGCTGGGTGACTGTAAAAAGGAGCATCTTTGCCAGAAGCTTTGCTAACTGAGGTATGTCTGTAATTTATTTTTCTCTCACACAAGTTTTAGCTGTGCTTTATTTTAATTTGTTGTAAACTGCCTTGGGTACTTGGTGCTGAGAGAAAGACAGGAAATAAATAAATAGCTTTTGCAGTTGAGGAATTCTTTCTAACGTTTGGATGGAATCTCTTTTCTTATGATTTTACTCTGTTGGTTTGTGGTCTAGCCTCTGGAACAGCAGAAACAAGCTTGCTCCATCTTTTATCCTGTCATGTATTTAAATATGGCTGTCATATCACCTCTCAGTATTCTCTGCTCTAAGTTAAATATTCCAGGCTTCCTAAACCATTCCTGATAGGGCTTGGTTTCCCGATCTTTGACCATCTTGGTGGCCCTCTTCTGAACATGTTCCAGCTTGTCAATATCCATCTTGAAGAGTGGTGCCCAGAACTGGACACAGTATTCTGGGTGACATCTGACCACAGCAGAATAGAGTGGTACTGAATGAACACTACAGTTCTGTTGATGAAGCCTAGAATTACATAGGCTTTTTTTGGCCATAGCATCATACTGGTGACCCATATTTAGCTTGTGATCTACTAGGACCATTATATTATTTTCCACATGCACTGTTGTCAAGCCATATGTCTTTCTGTAGTCATGCATTTCATCTTTCCTGCTTAAATGAAATACCTTACAGTTATTCATGTTGAAATTAATTTTGTTACTTTTGGACCAGCTTTCTAATCTGTTAAGATCATTTTGGATCCTGCTTATATCCTCTGGAGTATTCTTTCGCCCTCTTGATTTGGTGTTATTTGTACATTCTCTCTGTTGATTCCTACAACTGCATCCTCTACGTACTCCACCTTGTTTCTAGAATTTATCTGCTTCTCTCCTTAGCCTCTTGTTCGGTTATGATTTCCTTTAGCAAAGCTTTTTCTAAACCTATAATGCAGAGATAGACAAGCAGGCTTGGGAACCAGTTTTCTGTCCCAGGATCCTCTGGGACTACAATTGCTGCCAAAAATGCCCCTTGCCAGTGGGGAAAATGCTGGAAGTAAATGAAAATTCATTCCTGATTTTGAATGTTTTTAAATGTTAAGCAGTGCAGGGGCTATGTGCTATTTAAAAGGTGAATTACTGCTCCTGGAGGATTCCAGGAGAGGCGATCTAATTTTTTTTGCCAGAAAATGAACAATCCAGGGGTGTCTGTGTGACATAAAATAACCTTGGGAACTGTATATGTCCCCAGGGTCATAATTTGCCTATGCTCTCCATGCCAGTCATTGGTCAGAGTCTGAGGGTATGGATCCAGATATGTCTATCAAATGCAGTATATAGAAGACTTGAAATGAATTTGGGTTTTGTCTTGTGTTACACAGCACTTCCCATACTACCCTAACTGGCAAAAACTTGCTTTTGCTCAGTTTTCAGATAAAACAGATAGAGACTACTACACTCTGGACGACATGTTTGTTTCCAAAGCAGCAAAGGCTGAACAGAATGAAGTGGAGGAGGGAAGGCAGAGGAGCCAAGCCATCCGTGAGCACCAGCGACTTGTGGCACGTATGGAAAAGTGCCCTCACTGCTTTGGTAGCCCTGAGCTTCCGAAACATCTGATTGTTGCAATTGGTAACAAGGTAAGAAAGTGACATAGCTAATTTTGATGTGCACATGGGGAGAAATAAAAGAGGGCTGTTTTCTCTGCCGTGGCTTTATGAGATTAAAAGTAAGATTGCTTCTTGTGACATGAGTTATTGTCTTTGAATGTCCCTGGCCTTTCCAATTAAGAGGAAAGAGTCACTTCCTCAAGAATGTGGCAAAAATGATATGACTCTGTCTTGAATGATCAAGTTAATCTTCTTCAGTCCTTCAGATTTGCAGATGACCTTGCACCAGTGTACCAAGGACTGAATATTTAGGTTGCGTAAAAGAGGTGAATAATTGGGAGGCCAAAATAGAGTTCAATAGTAAGAGGAAAAGGGTCATAGAGAGGAAATTGAAATTAGAAGTAGTAAAGAAAATAAGGCCCACAAAGACAAAGCAAAGTCATTCAGATATTAAGAAGCCACACGGATAGTACTTTCCTCATTTTTTAAAACCGGTTTTTTTATTTGTTGTAAAGAAAATATGGAGATATTTACTTTTGATTTTTTATATTTACTTTTGATTTTTTAGTAATATTTGAGGGGGATAAGCAACCAAAATGTTCAGCAGTAGAACATACAGAACAGTCTACAGTTATTTGCTGTTTCTTTGGCTTCATCCATTACCTCCACTTTTCTCTGTTCTACATACCACACATTTTCCATTACTCTTTCCTTTTCCCTCCTTTCTCCAGTTACTTGAAGGAGTGTAAAGCACCATGCTTTGCAATGATGCCTATGTTTCAAAATTTAGCAAAAACATTATATGTGGCATAGTTGGCCAAATGCCTCTGTAAACAAATGGCTGTATGATGTTCTGTCAGCAGTTCAATGGCAGAAGTTTTATTTAACAGAAAAGGTCTTGCAGCTGGGCAGAATTGTTAGCCTTCCTTTTGAACTTAGAGGAATCTGGAGCAGAGCCTTGGACTATCAAAAGCTAAGAGAGGATGTAAGAGAGAAGGCACTTATATGGAAGTCTGATTATTTGTTTAGTGTGCTGTTCTAGAGATAATACCCTTTTCTGGCTTGGGTTCTTAAAGGTTATTAGAGGAAGCTAGTCTAAGGCTCTAAAAGGGAAGAAGTCATTTTTGAAGAGCATACTATTTGTTTAGAGGGAAGCGTTTTTCTAAGTTAGTAGCTTAGAGGCAGCAATACTTCTGCTCTTGGAAATTGCACAGAGCTTATTCAGACATAGTTGTCTTGCTTTTGAGGTTCACCAGATGTTCAATATGAGATTTTTTCATTTATCCCACATGTGAAAAACCTCTCACCCCATCTTTGATGTACAAAGAAACAAATACTTTTTGAGATCTATGACAACATTGGAGAATCCTGAGGACCTTAGTCCGAAATGGTGATGTGAGTTGTAGGGGAATGAGATGCAGTGCCATGTTTGCAAAAATACCAGTAGGTGACTAAATGTTGGCTGCATGTTGCAAGCACTTATCAACAGGATTAAATGTTTCTCTAAGTGCTTTTTACCTTAATGAGAAGTACTGCTAGTTGTAGTTTCTTGAGAACTCACATTAATCTCCAAGAATGCAGTGCATTTGTAAAAAAACATTGTATGGATTTTTGTTTTTATATAATTTCAACTTGCTTAACTTGGCAGATTTTGATTATCAGGCATCCAAAAAACCAACTAGGTTGATTGGACAAGCAGACAAAGTACTTGCCAGTTGTGTGCATGGTACAGAAAGACAAGATTCTACTAGCAGGTTGATATTCTCAACATAAGTACTAAAATACATAAAATACAATTCCATATCCTGGTAATGTTTTTAAAATTCAGTTACGATTTTACATTGCTCTGTGAGATGGATGTTGGCAGGAGGTACATCTTCCTGATCTCCTGTTGTTTTGTGCAGTGCAGATACCTGGCTGTCTTCCCATTGTTTGAGACATCACAGAGTAATATGTGCAAGTTAAAACATGATGTTTTGGAGCATTAAACCTAACAGCTTTGCCTCTGAAAATCAGCTCAGAGCTGGTTTTTACCTTTAATAGCCAATTTAGTTAAATCATGTGAGTCTTAAAATAGTTCTGCGATGTAGCATCACATACCTGAAAATGATTTTTTCACTGAAATATATTGGAAACATGTGTTTCCAAACAAACATCAAAAACATAAGACTGAAAGAATAAGACACACATATAAAATTATATGTGTATTATGTCATATGGAAAGGATTTATTAATTTGGCTGGCATTTAAGAGTGTTAGGAAGTCATAGAAAGCAGATTAGGAAACTAAAGAAGAATTGATGTTTTGTATTGGATATGCTGTTTTGTTTTGAAAAGCTACAAAGGATAAAGATTTCAAAAGTGTGATTCTGAGCTTCCAGGTTTTCCAAAATAGATATCTAATTTTAAGGGTATCCCATTAAAATCCAGCGTATAAAGAGAGAGCCTTATTTTCTTTTATTTAATAAATCAGAGATCCTCGTTATAGCAAAATGTGATCTAACTGAAGCCCAAATTAGATGTGATGGTTGCATATCTTTTTCTTTATGTATATGTCTCTCCCAGCTTTATGGAGCTGGATGATAAAATGAGTTTTCTCATTTTAAATAGGAAAATGGGCACACAAGTGAGAAAGGCTTGATACTTTCTGAATTCTCTTCTTTCCCTTGCTACTTTTCTCACTTGAAATTAAAATAAAAGGAGATTAGATTTAGGTGGGAGAATACTTTTGCAGTCTCTCAGAGCTTTCATTTCCAAACCAGACTGATGATTGGACCAGATCCGGAGTCCAAGAGAGATCTATAACCATCTGTCAAGTTTAATTTGACTCTAGTCGGCCCTCCATGTTTGTGGGTTCAGTGCTTGCAGATTTGATTATTTGTGGTTTTTTAAAAAGATATTTAAAATGTTAAAAAAAACCTTACCCTATTTGGCCCTGCCATGGAAAAAATGTTCTGTCTAGCAATCTCTACATCCTCCAGCACAATTCTGTGGTCCAGTTCTGCCAGAAGTAGACCATAGAGTTTTGCGGGTGGGTCTAGAGGTTCCCAGAGGGAACACTTCTCTAGGCAGTGCCAGGTCCTCCAATGTGACTCTTCGGCCCAGTTCTGCCGGAGCAACAGAACTGACAATAGAACCATGCTGGAGGACCTAAAGATTTCCAGAGAAGTGTTTTCAGGTAAAAATAATAGTGTTTGTGATTTTTATTTTATTTTTATTCTCACTTTTTTCCACTTTTGCAGGGGGCTTGCATCCCTAACCTCTGCAAAAGTAGCAGGCTCATTGTATAATTTTCCTTTTATGATGTGTGTATGTATTACTTGGTCAGCGGCTATCTTCATTTATTAAAATATAAGTCATCTTGAGTATACACTGAACAGAAGCTATAGCCATTTGTGTTGTTATTTTTACTGCTGCAGGTATACTTATCATTGCCAAACTATCAGTCCCTTACTGAAGGCCATTGCCTGATAGCTCCTATGCAGCATTACAGTGCAGCTACTCTTCTGGATGAAGACATCTGGGAGGAAATTCAGGTGAGCAAAAGCCTTGGGTTTGATATGGCTTGCTATGTGCGTTTCTTACGCACCCGTCACTTTTCAGACGTTTAAACATGGAGGGGACAACCCAAACAAAGTTAAGCTCCTTCTGCTTTTTGTGTGTGTGTGTGTGGTAAACTTGTAATCACATACTTAAGTCTACTATTTAAAACAGTGCAACTCTTAGCAGTTGATATCCTCTGAACTCCGACTAGACTGCTACAGTGGGGAGGGCACAGTTTTATTCAGAAAAGTGTTTGTATCCCTGGTTTGGTAGTTATGTTCAGAGATGAGCAATCGTCTTCTCCTAAAATAGTAAGAGTGTACAAAGTAAGTATTAAGTGAAGAATACAAAAGAATAGGAATGTTAATAGTATGGAGAGAGAAAAAGGAACATTTAAGGAAGAGCTAAGAAGGTTGCAGTTAAAGCTTTGCTTTCTTTCACTTGCAATTTTGCTGCAAATCAACATTCTTAACAAGTGCTCTGAAGTATAAAAATAACAGTAAGTGGGTGTATAAAAGTTAGGAACATTTAACACGCCACTTTATCTGATCCTTGTAACCTTGTGTCAGAGAGCAGAGAAATGTGAATGTTGTTCATTAGTTGAGCAGAGCACTTGCATATCTATCTGAAACACAGACAACATTAAATGGATTTCAATTAGTATAAAGCAACTTGGGACCACATCATTATGGATAGACTCTTGTACTTATCCTTACAAGGATGATAGGTAGGAATATTCACCCCCATCCGATATTCTGAAGGAATAACAAAAAATCTTTTCTGCTTCCTTGAATTTTAAGATTTTGAAGAAATGGTGTAAAAGTGGTGTTCCCTTTGTTTTGAGGTGGTATTGATGTTATGTCCTTCTCAAAGGACATTTTTAGTGAAGGGTAACAGACTTGCTCTAGTAATTTGTTTAGGCATTGGTTAGCACTTAATGCTTTATTGTGTGTTAACTTGGTAGCCAAGTTAGTTTCATCACTTCTCCAGCAAACTGCTCATATCCCCCATATGTGCAGAACATGAAATCAAATTCCTGGGACGAACAAGGGCCTGGAACCCTTCTCCCAACAAATTGCATAAAGGATGCTCATAGCATGCATAGAACTAGCTTGATAAAAACACAAAAATAAATTGGACCTTGAGGTCTTTATATCTACACTTTATACCATGATTTCTCTGTAACCATTCTGAGAAGGTCTACACAGCAGTAAAGGTGCTATTATCAGTTATTCCGAATCATGAAAAACAGAGATAGATTATGGGGTTGTTGTTGTTTTTTGGAAGGTCAGCTATTTCTGAAGATCATAAGAAGGTAATGCTGGAGAACTATAATAAAATCATATATTTTGAAGATCAGAGTCCTGAGCACATTCTGTGTTTTTGTTATTTGTCTCATGTCATGTCCACTTTGAGGCAGGCATGTATTTTGTCATTGTTTCTTCAGATCTGTTGTGAGTGACTGCACTATCTTTGTCAAAAAATTGTGTAGGAAGAAAATGACCTCAGACCAGATTTGCTGTGGGTGACCTGATTCAATTCTTATAACATGAAACCTGTTTGGTTTATTGAATTGAAAATCTGTGTTCTGTAGTCCAGAGTTGTTGATTTGTTGCTAGCTTTTTGTGTGTGTGTGTGTGTGTGTGTGTGTTGGTTTTTAAGTTTGTAAGAAGATACTACAATTATTTTTTTTAAATGTATACAGTGTCCTCATACAATGATATTATACAAAATGTTTTGGGCATGCAATGAAATCTTTCCCCTTCTCAACATTTTTTTCCTGCTATGGTACTGCTGTATTTATGGTTTTGGTTTTAACCCAATTCTATGAGTATCTGTAAATCTATAAGTAAGTCATATAAGAAATAAAATTATTGTACATGGTCTGTCAAAATGTGCTTGTGAGACATTTGTTCTCCCTCAGATTGGTGTGGCTGTTCCAGTGCAAAAAAGGTGCCCTGTCAATATCACTTTGCTCTGTCTCTACCCTTTCATAACAACCCTTGTGTACCAGGGCTAGAATTTTAATTGTTCTCCAGAACCAAGCTGTTTGTTTAAGGTAGCATATTTTCTTTCTTACAGTGACTCAGACTGGCTCAGCAGTTATAAAACAAACTGTAACCGTTATTTTAGGAACAGTGGAAATAAAATATCCTGTTAGAGTTTAGTTGTAGTACAGTGTTGATACATTAGCCGTTTAAATTTCTGACAGACTTTGGTCATTTAATTCCTGCTTCAAACACCAATTCTCTTGTTTTTATGATAACTTGTAATGATCTTCAGTTTGCCCTTCAGATGGTCACATTGTGATTAAATGAGCTCCAAAAATGTTGCAAAAATTATCCTTGCTTTCTTAATCTAAGAGAATGTATGTGTGTGGACAAGAAGCCCACACTTTTTGACGCCTATTTATCTGATGACTCACTCTTTTAATGCTTCCAAATTAAGGATAAATTCTGTTAATTTGATGTGGAGTCTGATCTTTCATCCCTTCTTCTTGCTCATGGAGAGTTGCTTGGGACTGCTTACATGCATGTGTGATCCTAGGTATTGCCTGTGAAAAGAGTGATCAAATTAATTGGCTGCTCTTTTCATAGGCAATAGTTTTCTGTATTATAAACACTGAAACAGCTCATTTTGCCTACAGAGGCTCTCTTGGGATCCCAAAGTGAAGAGTGGGAAGAAAAGGCATCAAGCCAGCTGAGAGACTTTATAAGCAGTGTATGCTTGTGCTTGGTTCCCCACGAGCCTCTGTAAGTTCTTCATGTTACCTCCAGGAGTTGTTTCCACTTTTTGACCATTTCTGCTTTCTGATAGTGCTTTGGTCACTAATCTGTCAGATAAGTGGGGGCAGCCTGTATATGTAATGAGGCTTCAGTGATTTTGTGTTGGCATAATTCCTTATGTTTCAGCAGCATCTTTGAAATTCACTAAAATGTTCTCTACTGCATATTCATAACTTTCGCATACCCGGGTTTGCAAGACATTTGAGTTCAGCCTTGCAAGAAACGGCTTTGCTAAAACTTATTGAAACTAGTGTCAACATACATATATTTTCTTATTGGGGGCTGTTGTGACATCTTACAGTCATGTGGTTCACTTGTACAGCAGCTGGGTGGCACTGTTTTCCAGTTTCCCCAAGAGTGTCTGTGGTTTGTCTTCCCAGTGATCTGTACATTATAACACTATTGAAGAGTTCTTTGTTTCTAACGGTAAGCATCGAGTAAGAAAAGTATAGTTAACATTTCTCTAGAACTGAAGAGTGTTTTGTAGGTAAGTTAGACAATTGTGCTTCTGAGGCTCATACCCTGAGGTCCTCTAATCTGCTTAGATGGGAGACAACCTGGGAATCATCAATCCATCACTTTATTTTTTTTTTTTTTTTTTGGCCTTTCTCCTAGGCTGGCAGTCAAGACAGCTTACACACAAGACAGAATACAAGAAAGCACATGTAGTTAAAGAAACATACAAAATCATAATTAAGAGAGTAGTAAATAACAACATAATTAAAACTTGATTAAAATCTTACTTTAAAACAGATTAAAATCTTACTTTAAAACAGATTAAAAACGATACAGCACCATAAAAATCATTTTCATTAAAATCAGTTTCCAAAAGCTTGCTGGAGAAGAAAGATCTTGTTGCTGAAAGGAAACCGAAGGAGTCATCCTGAACTTCCTTAGGGAGAGAGTTTTGAAGTATGGAAGCAGCCAGAGAAGACTTTCTCCCATGTTCTCACCAGCCATGCCTGTGAGGGTGGTGGGACAGAGAGAAGTACCTCCCCTGCAGAACTTAGAACTTGGGCAGACTCGCATGGGAATATACTGTCCTTCAAATACTATTTCGGTCCTTCTTAAAGGAAGAGTAAGTGAAGGTGCAAGAAATCAAAACTGAACATAGTTTATTCTTTCTTCCAAGGATATGTGGCCCCAACCCACTGATCTAAAGCTACAGTAATTCTGTTTCCCAAAAGTTATTTGACTGGAATTTTTCAGACCACCAGCAAGACTAAATCCTTCATAACATGTGTGACTCATTTGAAGATGAAATTGATATCACTGGATAGTGAACTTTCCAGAACATGAATCCTTTTGCTTGATGCTTTAGCAGAAAAAAATGCTACAACAAAGATAATTCTGTTAAGATTTGTAATAGGAATGGTTGCCAAGCCATATATATTATTTGTGAAGTTAAATTAAAAAAACACAGTAATGATTTACATTTGAGGATAATGTTTATTTAGAAGGATTAGTGGAACCAACCAGAGGTCATTTAAACTAATAACCTTCTAGGATTTGGTCTCAGTAAACAGCTAAATATAAAGTATGGGAAATGAGAGGGAAAAACTTTTTTTATAATGGGAAAGTGTAATTAAATATGCCTGGGAAATTCTGCAAAAACACTTAGAAGATTCATCCATTCCACTAAGTACATATTTCCCAAGTAGCTTAGCCAATTGTGTATCCGCAGCATAAATAGGAGTTGAATTTATGATCATTGAGAAGATTCAAAGTTCTTTTAAACTTGTTTCATGTGAGCATATTCTCTTGCATGCTCAGGTCAAGTTCTGTAGAGATACCTATTTCGTCTTTCATTCATGTACAGCACAGATCCAAATTTGGTCTAAAAGAATGTGCAAAAGTTAGCTTGGAAACTAAACCATCCCTAATGAAGCACTAAATGTAGGTCTCCCTATTCTCCCCGCATATTCCAGCAACATCCTGTAAATCACAATAGCAGTAATGTGGATTGAAAACCTACCTGGTTGTTCTTCATACAGGCCAAGAGGCTCCTCACAATTAAAGCTGTACACTAGATAAATTTTGTTCCTAAATTTCATGTATGCTGTGTAAGTTCCGATGATGATGATGATGTTGTATGCCTTAAAGTTGTTTTCGACTTGTGGTGATCCTAAAGAACCTATCACAAGATTTTCTGCAGCTGAGAGTGTTTGATTCACCCAAGGTCACCCAGTAGATTTCCACACTAAACAGGGAATTGACCTCTTGTCTCCAGGGCGATATTCCAACGTTCAGACTACTACACTACAATGTATGAATCCATTATTCTCTCTTATATATTTAAATTAGCCTGGAGACATCAGAGGGTGTATTTGGGACTTACTGTTTTATATAGAATGAAGATTCAGTGCATGAGCTTTACGCATGTGGTTACAACCTCTGCACAAAGAGATCTCTGTAAAATAGGGTCCTATTTCCACTCACCCTTCCTCAGTGCTTGCAGAGAATGGAAGGTCTTTCTGTGTGTTTTGAATCCCCGCCCAACCTTCTCCACTCTGTCTGGTTAAGGAATATGCCATTTGGGGTTGAGGACAAGGCTTTGTCATACTTCATGAGGAATACTGTGTGCTTTGGATGCCTCACCTGTGTGGGAGCAAACTCAGTCTTCAATAATGGATAATAGCACACAAATGAGCTCTCAGAAGTTTACGTGACCACAAAAACTACTGGTAGCCTGCCTGCTTATATTGCAATTGACTGTGGTCTAAAACAGTAGCTCTTAACCTTTTCTTTACCGGGGACCCCCGTAAACATAATTTGTTGCAGGGCACTCCCAGTTTTAACTGAAGATTTGAACATTTAAATCAAATATTCTAATATTTATTTATTAAAGGCTTCTGGAGATGAGGATTCAAATCTCTGCTCAGACACCAGCTGACCTTGAGTAAGTCACATTTTAGTCTCAGAGGAAGGCAAAGGCAAACTCCTCTGGACAAATCTTGCCCCCCCCAAAAAAATCCCTGTGATAGGTTTACCTGAGGGTTGCCGTAAGTCAGAAGTGACTTGAAGGCACACAACAACACAGCTGACAGGTGGAGGTTCTTTCTAGCCATCATGTCTCTCTCCTTTGAAAGCTGACTTATGGATACCCTAAAGTGAACCTATCTTGAGGCTGAGAGAGTGCCTGAGGTAACCTAGTGGGTTTCCATGCCTGAGTGGGGATTCAGATCCTAGTCTCCAGAGTCATAGTTTGGTGTGTGCGCACATGCCTACTGCCATGTCCTTTTCATCAGGGACATAGCAGCATGTGTGTGTGCATGGGTGCTGAAATTGCTCCTTTGTTTGCGAATGAGTTTGGGCTTGCACATATGCTGGCCGCCATGTGCCCACAGCCCCTGCTGCTGCATTCCTGACAGAAGGGATATGGCAGCAGGCATGTCCGCATGCCCAAACTATTCTCTTGTTTCAAACAAAGCAGCAGTTTTGGCACACACCCACACCCACTGCCATGTCCCTGTTGCTACCACTGCTGTTGATAGCCAGTAGCAGGGCTCTGCAGACCTCCAGGGAACCCTGGACCTCAGGTTAAAAACTACTCGTCTAAAAGCCAAAAATGAACATGTACCACATTTCTCCACCTGGTTGTCTAAGAGTAATTTTTTACTTACTAGGTGGGATCAAGCAAGTAACTATTTACAAACGTACCTTGCTGAAGTTCCCCTAAGAGACTTTAAAAATAAAAATTTGACTAATCCAGATTTCTAAATTAGTGTAGAGACAGTGGAACATTCTTTTTAATGGAATGAATGAAGATAAGCATTACGGTAGCCTTTGGTACTTTCCTAGAAATTCAAGTGACTTATAGACAAGCAAATAAAAAAGGCAACATGAGAAAGTGATTTGTCAGCCCTTCCTTTGGAACATTGCCATTATTGATTTTAGGCTGAAAAATGTGAAAATATATGGCTTGGCTATCCTTTATCACTGTCTGGTCACAACTGTGGGATTAAGAATTATGAATCAGGTTGAACTGAAGTTTACCACCAGCCTAAACACAGACTGTTATTTCACAGCTGAACCGCCACCTCTATAGTTGGGTCAAGATTTCCATTCTCTTGCTGCCTTTTTCAAAAAGCACTTCATCTCTGATCAGCATGAAATCTCTTCCTAATACAATCTGTTTTGTCAAGCTCATTTTATGCTCTCATCGTAGGTTCCACTGAGCACGCCATTGCTCAAAAAATGCTCGTGTTGGCTTTTTCTGGACAGGGATAATCTAGCCAAAGTAGTTCACACAGGAGACTGTCCTCATTAGACATCCATAGTGCCCTGTATGTAGGGCTGCCTTAAAGACACAGAAACTGCAGCTAATTGATAACAGAACAGCTAGATTGCTGACCATATAGGTATCATAAAACATCCACATGGTTTTAACCTGAAGGTTTTTATGCTTTGAATATGCATAAATTATTTTTGCTTTAAATTTTAAATTAGTTTAAATTGCTTAAATTGATTTTCCTGTTGTGCAGTCCTGAGATTCTGTGATATAAGGCACATAGTGGTTTGAGCGTTAGACTGTGACCCTGGAGACCAGGGTTCGATTTCCTGCTCTGCCGTGGAAACCCATTGGGTGACCTTGGGTGTGTCACATACTCAGTCCCAGAAGACCCTGTGATAGGTTCACTTTAAGGTTGCCATAAGTTGGAAATGACTTGAAGGCACACAGCAGCAGCAGCAGCAACAGCAACAATTCTCCCCCTTACATCTGCATACCAATTGGGGAAGTCTGCTGGATCAAAGGACACTTCAGTGAACAGAAGGAGTCCTTTTGCTCTTCCCTTGTGGAAGAGCAATTCAAGATCCAGGTCACTGGGATTGCTTGTAACGAAAAGTTGGTTTTTCAGGGCATCTTTTATCTCTCAGTGTTTCAGGGGAAACTTTATTGTCTTGTTGAATCCTGTTGATCACACCTTTATATAGAATCAACTAGCTCAGTACTGCTTGCACTAAGTGGGAGTGGATCTTCAAGGTTTCAGAGAGAGGTCTTCATAAGTCCATTGTGGAAATGCCAAGGATTGGATCTTGGTTTTTTATACATCCAAAACAAATGCTCTAGGACTACATAGGTGCAGCCCTTCCTTTTCTTTAAACTTTTAGCATTGTCCTAGTAACTTCAACAGTAGATGTAAAAGAGCATTTCCCTGTGTAATTTGGCTTGAAATTTTTTCAAAAAACTTTTGGCAGAATGGTTGTTAGTAGAATTGACAGACAGTAATGCCTTACCTCTTGAATCTATTCTTAGTCTCAGAAACCAGAACAGGATCATGCTTATTGGTTTATGATTCCTGAAGATGCTGGCCCTGGAGGTGTTTCAGTTTAATTTGCATTTAAAGGTCATTGCTGCGTGGACATCCTTATGGCAGTATGTTTGGTTGACAGCCCTTAACCTGTCTTCACAGCCTCTGCTTGCCTTGGAAGCAGTTTTCAGATAAGTGTGCTTTTTTTAGGGAGAAGCATGAATTGTAAAGCAGCATCACGATGGAGATTTGCTATGCCCTTCAGATATGTTCCAGTTTTTTTTTTTTTGCAAAGTATTACACCATAAATGCTATAACTTTTCCTTCTCTTTCCCTTCCCTCATTTGTTTTTAAGTTTTATTCACTGAACAGAACAGAAGTATTTTCTTGCAGGATAGTTTGAAAACACTGTGACAGAGCCTGGTGATATGGCTAGCAGAGCAGCCCTTGTAACAGAGGATGATATAATCAGATTGGTTCTCTGAGGAAAACACAGTCCTAGCCAGAGGGAGTGGCTGCGGGTGAGACAGCAGAAAACATATATATTGGGAATGAGGTTTAGAATCTGGCTTCTTTCAGTGAGATTCATAGCGAGAACTGTAAGTCAGAGTGTCTAGTAAGCCAAGAGAGGGTTTTCAGGGAGAGGATTAACTTCTCAGTGGCCTAGTGTGGGGGCAGAGAAGTAACCAAGCCACTTCTGAAGGGGTCAGAGAGTGGAACCCTGTGAGAGGAAATAGACTTTTGGGCTGGGAGAACCGGAGGGGTGTGTGTGAAAGCTCTGTTGGTGAACACTGTGGTTTTTTGAAGGAAATAGTTAAATATCGTTAAGAAAGTGTTATTTTGTTTGAATGTTATTGAATCCACAACACCTTTTTCCTTGTTGTTTATTTTAATAAAGGTTTCATGATATTTTTCTATAAGTACAGCCACAACAGAGTATTTTCTTCAGTTTTATTTTTAGTAACACGCCAGCACAGGTTATCCATTCCTTTTTGGAGTAACCATTAACAAGGTTTGCCCATTATCCACAAAGGTTGTGGGTTTTAGGGAAAGCAGGGTTGTGATTAAGTGTAGGGAGAGAGACAGGGTATGATAATAAGATTAAAAGGAGTGCTGTTATTCCAGTGAGGGAGAAAAGAGAGCAGGCCTGGTTTGTTGGTGCCCTGGGCTAGCCCAAGCAAGCCTTTGTCAACCTGCCTTCCTTTACTTTTGTACCCTCTCCCCACACAACACTCACCCATCTGTGATAAACGTTGTTCTGATTTTGAGAATGTTTCCATAGCTATTAGATGGTAGAATCTATGGTAGCTCAGCAGGACTTTGAAGACTCTCATATTTTGGTTTTTAAGTTTTTTTTTAAATGATGAGGTACAAAACTAATCTTTGTTGTAGTTTATTGGGTCTGAAACAAAGACCTGACATGCTTGTTCATGACCATGTGCTACTGCAAGGTGTTTTGTTTTGTTTTATGGTGCATAAGGATGCCTTATTGCTCTTCATCATTTGGGTCATATGATGTCAGGTCAGCTACACTTTTCCTGCCATGATAATTTTGTTTTAAAGATGCTCCACAGGTAGATGGGAGTGGGGATGATGGATGAATCTCCAGAATGTTGTGGGACTGCTGGTGATAAGAAAGACTAGGCACAAATATTAGGTCAATCAGTTGCCAGCTTGGTGAGAAATTGGGAGGGGGCATAAAAGCATGGAAAAGGAGTTGTTTTGCTTTATTAACAAATGGGATAGTAGCATGACCCAATTTGAAATATAATACCTTATATAGTACCTCAAACCAAGCACAGCTTCAGGCTTGGCAATAGGCAAGATGTTCTGTTGTTACAACGTGGTTCCTGAATAAAATTTCTATAAACTTTCAAGCCTAATTTCTAGGACTGGAGTTATCCTGTATATTACACCTGGCATTATATGGAAAGGGACCAGAGATCAGTATTAGAACAAATGCCTTTCACACACAAGATCCCAGGTTTAGTCTTTGTCATTTCCAGTTGCTGTTAGCACTGTGTTTTTTTTTAATTTTGTGGGGGTTTTACACCCCTTTGAGAATCTGGTGAAAGCTGTAGAGCTTATCCAGAAAAATGCAAGACCAAGTGTTGTGGGTCTCAGGGAGTTCAGATATGGCTGTGGAGGGTTCTTTGGATGGTAGCATTCCTTCTACTTTCTTGGAGAGGAGGAGAAGTACGGTGCTAATAAGTAACTCTCTACTGAGAGAAACAGAGGCAGATCTGAGAGGAAGTGTTCTTTCTTTCTTAAGAATCCAAGATGTGACAGAGGAGGTTCCCATGTTCATCAAACCAATTGACACGGGACAACAAATGATACTGTCAGACACAGCCTTCAACATATTGCAAGGCTCTGATGCTCTGTGTAGGAAGAAAAGGGATCTTCGGGGCACATGTGTTTATTTCATCACTGCTTGCTGTTGAAGATTATGGCCTAGATAGAGAAAACTTGTTGTGCAAATGATGGAAGAGAAAGCAGAATAGTGGCAATGAGCAACTAGTGTGACTTACTTAGGTACCGTGAAAAGGATCTAAGAGTTGTAGTGGGTCACAAGCTAAACTTGCATCAACATGTTTGATATGAGGGCAAAAAAAAACAAAAAACTAATGCAGTTCTAGGCCACCTGTTGCTGAGATGAAGTGAAATTATAGCACTGGTATATTTTGCTTTGATCAGAAAGCAGAATATTCCAGATACTCATGTAGTTTGTGTGTAGTTCTGGGCACCATAGTGTAAGGACAGTATTGAAACTGGAACGTGTCTCAAGAAATTTAACCAAGAGAGTAAAAGGTTTGAATACCAAGTCTTGCAAGATGCACTTGAGGAAACTGAGTATGTTAAGCCTGGGAGAAAAAAGATTCAAAGGTGATATGATAGCCATCTTCAAATATCTGAAAAGCTGTTAGTTGGAAGATGATGCAAGCTTGTTTCCTTCTGCTACAGAAGGTAGGACTAGAATCACCAGATACAGATGACAGGAAAGATTTAACCTTATCCTTAAGAAGTCTCCTAACAGTAAGAGCTGGTTGACAGTGTAATAGACTACCCCAGGAGGTTATGTGTTTTCCTTTTCATACAGAATCTGGATGGCCAGCTGTTGATGATGCTTTAATTGTGGCTTCCTGCATTGGGAAGAATTTAGACTGAATAATGCTTAACTGTCCTTTCCAATTCTATATGTCTGTGATTCTATGAAGTGCATGATTTAGGTATACATTTAGGTGGTTTTTACAGGAATAAGAAGACATTGCTTTATGGTATAGGAGTGGAGTGAGGTGGTGGCCTGAGAAGTCAAGTGTTTTGCAATGTGTATTTTGAAGGTCAAAAGATACAGTTTTCCAATATTAAAAACATATATGCAGTTTTGTGTGGCAATGTAGTATGGTAACTGGCTTGCAGCAAAAGTGATGTTCATCTTACAAGGCTAATGAGGCTTATGAGGTGTAAAATGAAATACTAATTCTGTGTGCTTTGGGCCTTAGACTTTACAAATAAGAACTTAAGCTGCCTGAAACTTATTTTGTTAGAATTTTCAAGGAGTTCAGCTTGATGGAACTTTTTGGCACCTGCTCCCTGCCAATTAGATTTCATCACACCATTTCATGTTTGGGCACCAAAATCATCTTGCACATATTGGAAATCTAGACTGTGATTTCTACCTTATCTTTTGATTTTTTTAAAAAATACTGAGTTCCAGGCACCACTTCAGATCCACCTCATTTATGTATATATAATATACATATAATCATTTATGACATTCAGTCTTATAAGGAGAATGAGTGAGTACGAACACAGGTCAAGTCTGTTATAGTAACAGGTCAAGTAAGCTTCTCCGCAATGGGGATGAAAGATCTCAAACTGCGTTTTTAAAGGGAATATTAGCATCTCACTAAAAGGTCAGTCATGCCTGATGAAAATGTCACGTTTTGAAAAGTTGCGTAATTGGAAGTCAGAGTCAAGGTACGGTGGCATTTTGAGTCAGTACAAGAGAAGGCATTAACTTTTGGACAAATGAAACTCTGAAGCCTCCTGTTGTTTCTACTTCCATTTCCAGTGCCATTTTTTTTCAATTTCAGTGTGCTTTTCATCTTGCGGGGAAGGTAACACCTGGCACTAGTATTATGTGCATAGTATAAATATTTAAAATAACTCATGTTCCTGTAGTGAGCTTATTATAATCTTATTTTGAATGCCACATGACATTAGTCTGTGAAAATAGACTTTTCAGATCATTTAAGAATTATACTAATCTAATTGTTTTATGACTGAAAACTTGATTCTCTTCCTCCCCTATCTTTACAGGTATTCAGAAAAACTTTGGTAAAGATGTTTGAAGCTCAGGAGCTCGATTGTGTCTTTCTTGAGACAAACTTAAGCATAAAGAAGCGATATCACATGGTCTATGAATGTATCCCTCTTCCAAAGGAGGTTGGAGACATGACCCCCATCTACTTTAAGGTAATTTAGTTTTGTTCTTCACATTTTGTGCTTTTTTCCACTTTTGTTTCTGTTTTAAAATTGAGCTTCAAAACTTATAGTTTGACCCTTTAGATTTTGCATCAACTTATTTCCCTTCTTCTAATTGAAAGTGTGAAAATGCAGATATACCTAAAGCTGGGCAAAAGCTGGGAAGTATATAAAGTGAGTCAAAATGGTCTATGGAAAAAAATGCACCAAAAATCCTGCTTTGCAGACTGCACTCTGCAGCCCATTTGTCTCCTAGGGTGGAACCTGGTAGCATAAGTAGACTGTGGTGTTGGACATGGTGACAGATTTCATTCTGAGGATGGCCCCACAGTTCCTGAATCTAGTGAACCTGTCACTGTCACTTTGCCCTCCAGGCCCTCTTTAAAATCCCTCCTTCGATCTCAAGTCTTGGGCCTTCAGGTGAATCTCACTATAGACTATTGATGTGTGTTACTTTTGTATTCTTTTTGGTAAGTGTGCCCACCTTTGATTTAAGGTAACGATGCTGTCCAGAGTCAGTTGTACAAAATAACAAATAGATCAACTTAATAACATATAGAATGACATCTTTCTTAAGTTCCAGTTCTTAGTTCCAGAACATTAACACTATTCCAGGGGAATTATGTCAGACCTGTGCTTTAAATTACTCAGATACCCAATCCTCTAATAGCCTCAGACTTTTAACTGCTTCCTCTAGTAGTATGTTTCAGAATCCCAGTCTCAACCATGTCTTCAATTCACCCTCTTTTTCCTGTCCCTTTTCGAATAGTTAAATAACAGAGCAGGTGTGGTCTCAGTGCCGTGATTATGGATCTCAGGCTAGGTTCCTTGTATGCTTTCTTCTTACTCCTTAGGCATTAAAATGAACACTCAGTCTCATTACAGTGGAGCTTTACTAAGCTTGAACCTTTATGAAGTAATAGTTTAGAGCTGTTTAAAACTGTATCTAGGGTAGTAGTGGATGAAATATAGGAACTGTTGATTTTCATGACAACAGAAAGATGGCATTTTGAGTCTTTCTATTGATTCACCACACTTTATATACAAAAAGGCATAATGGAACTTAATTAATTCACAGAACTGTGAATAGCTTGCAGCATTTTTAATTGTATCACCTAAAAGTTCTCATTTCGAGGTAATTTGTGTCAGACTAAAGTTAGGCTGGAGTTCTGAAACTATAAAAATAAAAAGTGAAAGGTACTGAATAAAATTAGAATGAAATCAGTCTTCATTATACTTTAATCTATGTAAATTGAATTCTACAAATTACAAAAATGTCTCCAAGTTAATTTCTTACATTATAAAATTAATATGCGTTATTGAAATTATACAATATTCCTTTTCATCTTTTTTTTAAAAAGTTTTTTAAAAAATGAAAGAACTTCATTTGTGGCATATAATGCTATTCTGTGGGTGTTTCATAATCTTTGTAATAATTTATCAGAAAGCTATAATGGAGTCTGATGAAGAATGGTCCATGAATAAAAAACTGATTGATCTGTCTTCAAAAGATGTCCGCAAGTCGGTATGTATTAAAGCTCTTCAACTTGTTTTGGAAAATGCTTTTACCTACTTTGTATGAACATCACTGTGACTATGTTGGCCCTTGGAATTTAAATCTCACCTTTTCCATCAGCTGTATTTAAATGTATTTTCCCCATTGAAAGTTCTGTTTTTATAAAATACTTACGTATTTATCCGGCGTTGCCTAGGATTTTATTTTCTCATAGGTAATACTTGTCAGGAATACCTTAGGAATTACCTTACCTTATCTTAAGAATTAGATGCAGTTGAAATACACAGGTTTGAGAGCCTGTGTCTCTGATTCCCCAAACTGTCTTGTCCAGTACCTGCAACTTTTGCCCATATTCCCCAATCCACTCTGTAGTCAGAGTTGTTAACATACAGAGGTTGGTTTCTTGAGGGAATACACTGGCCCTCCCCTTGCTGTTAGGCCTCATCTCCATAGCAACCAGCCTGAGGCCTAAGAGTTCTCTGGCTGAGAATACTAAAGGCCCCTCCCTAAACTGCCAACCCCAGGATATCATAGAATCTTCACAGCCAGCCAATCATATGAGGTCTTCTCACCTCATACAGCCAATCATGTGAGGTCTTCGCCTGCCTGACACAGACAAACTCACAGACTTTGACTTTTATATATTAGATAGTTCAGACAGAAAGAACTGCTCTCGTGGGGAAAAACTGCTTTGCATATATTTAAAATTTATGGCTGAGCTGTATTTTATACAAACAGTACTATGAATGGGGGAAAATACAGTTGATGGAGAAGATGAGATTTGAATTCCAAGGGCCAGTATAGTCACAATGATGCTCAAATAAAGATCTTCTGTTGGAGATCTGAATGTTAAACTATTTGAGTTGAGGCTGGTGAGGCAACATTTTTTAATTACCATATTTTCTGGTGTATAAGATGCACCCCATTTATACACTGGCAAATACTATTTTGGGGGGAAAGGATGAGTCTTATACGCCAGCAAATATAATAACCCTGAGTTCTTATAAGCACTAGCCCTAGTGGTGAAGCTGGCTAGTAGCTTTGTCTTCTGGTTCATGTATCAAAATGTCTAAGGCTGAAGTCCTAAACCACAACTTGAATAGAACTCATTTTGGAGTAAGCATGCACTACCTCACTTGCAATTACATGGATGAATATTTAAAATAATCTGCATAAGATGGAGCCTTTGCTTAGAGTCCTTTGCAGCCTCCTTTTCAATCACGAAGATGTTGGTGTTTTTATCATTCATAGAAAATCAGGAAATGTAGACCAGCATCCTGAAATTTAGAGGCATCTCATCACATACATGGCAGCTGAATATGGTCTACTGTGCAAAAAGACTGCTTGGAACTGAACTTACCATCTATCTTTTTCCTCATTCCTTGTTTTTGCTGTTTCAGGGTTTTTAATTGAGGCTAGCTCCCTTTTCAGTGAGAGAGTTGCTCTTACTCTGTTTTAACAATAAATAACAAGACTGTAGATCAATTTGAGCATCCACAGGCAGGACTTCCTAGTATATAGATTTATCTTTACTGCTTTTACTTTGAAAGCTTTTTTAGTTTACATTTTATTTCATTTGGTTTTCAGCAGGAGAAGAAAATGGTTGTGTTATATATGACTTATTTAATGTTGTTTCCATCTACATATTTTGTAAAAACACAAGGAGATTTTTCTTATGTTTTTCAAAACAACCAGCACTAATATACCAAAGCATAATGATACTGTTTATAATTTTGTAGCTGCAAAACTGAATTTCAGAGCTAAGTGCTTCAAACATAAAATATTCCTGTGTTTCCTTTCCTTCTGCTTAGTATTCTTGTTTTCTTCTTGTGATTACTCTTCCTCTTGAGTCTGCTTCACTAAATTGGTTATGGGAGTATAGTTCCGAAATGAATTTTGCAGAGCAAATTTAAACTCATGGTTTGGGGAAGAAAACAGATGAAGGATTGTTGACATATGCATCTAACATAGCAGAGGAAGCGTGTTCCTTAAACCATTAAACTCTGATGCATAAACACATAGTCCTGATTTGCACATCAGCAGAAAAAGCATGCTTGGAGTTCTTTTTGGACCATCTTCTAGGCATTAGGAATTTA
The DNA here is from genome assembly GCA_948474755.1 of Ctenosaura bakeri. Lineage (NCBI taxonomy): Eukaryota > Metazoa > Chordata > Lepidosauria > Squamata > Iguanidae > Ctenosaura > Ctenosaura bakeri. Next base: position 381,968 of record CAOLHI010000283.1, read on the forward strand.
TATGCAGCTGTGATGTTTGCTCCATTTGACCATAGTAAGATTTCCTGTATTTCTGCAGGTAAAGGTTTTGGCATCTGGGAGCTTGAATCTTGATGGGCTATTATCTTTATATCTTCCTTAAAGAGGCTCTTCAGATTTCTCGTGAAGATAAATGTTCATTTAACAGACTGCCACCATTTCGCGTTTCAGTAAATGCAAAGAAAATGTTGGTAGCAGTCCATTTCCCACTTAAACTTTCTGTGCTACATCCGTGTTCCACTCAAGTTCACTTTGATAGATATGCACAGGACAAATAGCAAACACACATTATTTATTATAGGCATTTGTTGGAGGATTCCATCCAAGGAAGGGTACCTTTTGCTCTTTATATGTAGCTATTATGTATGGAGTAGCATCATCATAGCCACTGCAGACTTTCTATTCAAGTAAATGTGAAAAAACTTTGACATCCAAACCAAAAGAAACATCAGCGTTTTGGAGCTACTTTTATTTTCTGTATTCTTTAAACCAGTGTTACTTTAAAAAGGTGATCCATGAACTGGCACTGGTCCATGAGCCATCAGCTACGAGTCCCTGGAGAATTTCCGGGAAATAAAGAAGCAGTTGTAGTTAATGGGCACAAATATGGTACCACTCCCTGATGCCTTAGGGGAAAAACTTCCAATCTCCCACACCAGATAGCATGAGTAACACTGTTTTAAACCACCTTAAATAAGTGCAGATCTCTATTCTGGTCAGATATGTACCAACTGTTACATCTTTTCACATGATGTATATCAAAACACTCTGTGTGAAATCCAAACTTCACTTTTCTCAAATGGAGGGTCTTCTTCTATCTACAGAAGGCTTTCAATTAAGTAATGGCATCCTGCTCATGGAAGTGGGAGGTGCCATTTGCCAGTCCCGTCCTCCTACCTTTCAGCCTTCAGCACTTTCTCCCACATATTTCTCCAGGCTCCAAATCTTCCAGAATAGAATTTTGAGAGGCACAAAGGAGCTGCAGGAAGAACTTGGAAATGCTTCTTCCTCTTCTTCCCATTGTTGTTGTTGTTGTTTTTGTTGTTAGCCTTCAGATTGCAAATTGTCAGAGGGCTACCAAGTGAGACTCCTCTGCCATATTAGTTAGACTGCTTGCCTGTTTTGCTGCTCTGGTGTCATACTGCATTGGATTGCTCTTTGGGTGTTAGGAGGAGTGAGCTGGGTAGATCCTGGAAACCAACTGGTACAGCCTGGTGATATGTTGTGTGGGAAAGAACGCTAACTGATGAGAGAGGGGAGGAGAGTTCTTAAAACCAAAACTTGTCCTGCATCTTCAGTTCTGGCAAAAGTAGTGTTTCTGTGCTACATCTAATCTTTAAGAAAACCTTTCTGGATTCATCCTTGAAGACTGGTTATTGAATTAGATTGAGACAGATGATTACTCAAAGTTTTTTGCACTATTTACAAATTCCTAGAAATGTATTACTTCTTCCTGAATGTTAATAGTCACAACATATTGAGACCATAATGAATGAACTACCTCAAACAAATGATAGAAACAATGCAAAACATTACAAATAGATATTAAATGTGAAAGTATCGACTTCCCATGAAATAAAAATAAATAACCATAGAAATGCAGATCTGAATAAAACTCCAATAATTCATAATATAAACATAGACTATTGTGCTCTTGCTTGATTTGAGTTCTTGTGTTTGAGATTCTTCCCGCTTGTGTTTGTTAATGTTAGTACTTTCTTAAATAAACTTGGCATCAGTGGGGTGCTCCTCATATTATCTGGACGTGTATCCCACAGTGCTCTCCATCCTTCTAGTCCTTCTTCAGCATGACAGGTTTTTTTGACAAAAGTTGCACTTGTCTGTACATTGTACGGTCCTGACTGCTGTGTTTTACAGAAGATTCCCAAGTGGCACAAACAGACCATAGACACTCTTTCAATTTGTCTGTTGGTGGGCATAAAAAGGTGTTTCTGCTGGTTGACCCTATCCCAGAGTTTTAGAACATTTGGATTTGCAAGGAATCCTGAGTGCTTTTGGAAGCAATGTAATACCTTTTTTTTTTGTACATTGTAATACCTTTTGGTTTGATCTTTGAGGCTCAGGATTCTATTGTTTTGTGTTCCTTTGCTTTTGCTTTTTTTTTTTAAGTGTAGATGGCCCTCTACATTCACCAGTTTGACTTTCATGGATTTGGTTATTTGTGAGTTTCTCCAAATTCCACCCCCACTTCCCCACCACAAGTGCTTCTTTCCCAGGGGAACCTTCCTTTTTAGCATCTCTGATCAGACGGTACAGTGCATTAAAAAACTGCCTCTGGTCCACCACCACCGCCGCCAGCCATAGCCTGGCCAGCTAAGGATGGCACACGTCCCAATTTCTCAGCACCACAAACCCTCTCCCACACCCAAGGAAAGAGATGGGTGAGAGAGAGGAAGCATAGGTGTTGACCCACCCTCTTTCATTCTCCTTTCCCTGACTTGGTTGGAGCCCAGTTGCCTGCTCTGTCCAGAACACCTCAGCCCCCTTCCCACAGACACACACATGCATTTTGACATTTGTGTTTTTTCCACTTTTGCAAGGGTCCTGTGTCCCTAACTCTAGTTAATGTGGAGAACTGACTGTACATTTATACCCCCATCCTTCATCATCAAACAACCTAAGGTTGAGTTATGGTTTCCCATTTATTAATATAAAACCAATAACATTAGTAAAATATGCAAGCCAGACAAAATCTAAATCACTCTTCAACTGTTTTGTACATTGACCCAAGTATCAAAGGCCTTTTGGAGAAGAATTATTTTCATCTGACACACAAAATGTTGGTATAACCCCCAGGGGGAGAGTATTCAACAGTTGGGGCCATCACTGAAAAGACTGTATCTAGGCTTGGTTAGATGATGGCACTGCCAGGCAGACCTCAAGGTGTTTTTTTTTCCTGCTCCAAGTTTCCTAGATGCATCAGGCTTTAAATCTAAATAAATGAGTTATCTATTAGTGATGCACATTTCAAGGGCCTGGCATAAAACCTGTTTTTTCCCCCCAAATAATAATGTACTTTCTGTCTCTTGTGTCTAGGTTCCAAAAGGTTTGCCCTACTTCTCTGTGGACTTTGGCCTCCAAGGAGGCTTTGCTCATGTCATTGAAGATCAACACAAGTTCCCTCTTTATTTTGGAAAGGTACTGAAATATACAACTTCTGTTCTATAATGTGGGCACAAGACATCCTGATAAGTTTAGTGTATGTATTTACAAGGCTGAATAGACAAGACAGTTTTATTATATGCTTTTAAGACCTGAGCAGTGTTATAGCGGTAATTGAGCTGTACAGCTAATCCAGTCTGCATGGTGCTAGCAAAGCAAAAGTAGAAATACAGGTTTGCTTGGAGGTACAGGACTAATTTTTTAGCAGAATCAAAACTGTGTGTGTAAAAAGCCTCGGTAATGGATTTATGGGATAATTGTCTTTCTTCACCAAATAGAATCTAGAACATAGTGGATGGTTTTTTGGGGAAGGGAGAATTGTTTTTATTCAGATCTCATGTTCCCACTCCACCCACATATTCCTTGTGGGAAGTAGTTTGCATGGTACATTTTCAAGTTGTGCCAGAGTGTGTGAATCACCTGTAAAATGAAAAGCTTAGAATGCATCTTCCCCCTGTTTGCACTCCTTGTTTTGAATAGCTGTGAGATTTCCAGGTTAATTAAGAGCACAGAACAGTAATCTTCTATTCTGTTTGTCCTACTTTGAAAGGAAATAATTGGTGGCATGCTGGATTTGGAGCCTAGGCTTTGGAGAAAAGGACTGCGAGAGAACTTTGAGGACCAGAGAAAGAAGGTGCTGCATTTTGCTCAGATGTGGAAACAGTTTGACTTCACCAAAAAGAAAGAGTGAAGATGCAGAAACAATACATTGACATTTACACTGGCTGGATTTGCCAGTAAACCCTCATGATCCATAAAATTTGTCCACCTTACAGAGAAGATGATGTGGATGTTTTCTACTTTTTGTGAACACGTTTAAAGGCCCAAACAGACAGACAGACAGACAGACAGACAGACATAGATTGCTAGTCAAACCTAACCTAGTTATTTGAAACAACAATAAGAAACCTAACTGTGAATTATGTTAATTCAGGTCCACTGTGTTGACATGAGTGCTTGGAAAATTAAGTCCTTAATGAGATCGATGAGAAATGTGTTTTGTAATCTGTTCCTCCTGCCATCTACATTTAATGTTTGCCAGTTACATTCTATAAAATGCTTGTCTCTGTTTGTAGACAACATTGCAGTGAGTTTTTCATTCAGTAGGATGTGGTTTATTGTTAATCAGTACCCAGCTTGGCAAGGGTTAGAAACAGCTTAATGTCTACCCAACCTTAGTGATCTTTCTTTCCTTCACCCTTCCTTCCAACCCTTAAATGTTTGCCTTCTTTCCATCTCTTCCTCTGGATTCACTTATCCATGATGGAACCTCATGCTCCTTTCCCTTACCAGGTGGTAGCACTCTGTCTCTTTCTTTCATGGGTTGAAGAGTTTGGTGATTCTGCAGAAGGAAGCACCATATGGAGCTGCCTAGAAACCCTCTAGAGAAGTAAATATTCCAGACCTGACTGTGACTGTGACTTCATCTCTAGGGACAGTTAGGGAAGTCTCTCGTTAAAATTCACAATTTAAATTCATCTGGATAAGCTTGCCAGAAGAGACTGGTCTTTAATGCTGTTTTAAATTCAGATAGCAGATTCAGCTGTCAAATTTCTTCCAGCAGGTCATTCCACAGTCTTGGAGTGGCTGAAGAAAAAATGCTTCGTATTTGTGCACAATGTGAGGTCTCTAGGTTTCACAGTCTCAGGGTTATGGTGGAGAGAGAAATCATACAGATATATATTATCTTCGATAATTGTAGAATGGCTCATGTTTGCTGTTCAAGACACGCATTTTAAAGAATAGTTTTACTAATTTCCCATTTAAATTATAATTTTGGGCCAGGTGCGGTTTGATTCTGTCCAAGACACAGTAGTACAATTTTATAAAAGCAAATTAGGATGTAGTTCTGTACCCATTTACCACTGAAATCAGTGTGGTTTACTTTTGTGTTGGCATGCATCGGCATTTAAACATTAAGAGGAAAATATTTCTAAAGCTGATTAGGTAGCATTTTAAAATGAAGGTGAATAGGTAGATGCCTTTCTAAACTGCTAGACAGAGAAAGAAACTAGTTCTGTCTAATGGAGAACTGGACTTCTTAGGAGCCTTGACCCTTATTATTATGGAGAAAATTTATTCTAAAAATTACCTCAGGTATTTCTGCATAGCCTTTAGAAGTATAAAAATTATCTGGAAACAGCTTACTAACAGATAAGGTATTCCATATCAAGGCCACATTAAAATGCCATAAAATATAAGTAGAAGAGCAGAATAATACAACAAAACAATAATATGTCAACATAAACCAATCTTAAGTATCAAAATTTAAATGCAAGAAATAAATAAGCCTCATCTAAACCTAAAGCAGGCTGAAAGAAATGTCTTCAAGGTCCATCTGAAATGCAACTTAAGAAGACCACAAGTATCTCTATATGGAAAGAGTTCCATAAACAGGGAGCCACCATCAGAAATGTGTTTACTCCCTTAGCTAAAGTGGACCTGTATTTTGAATAAACAGATTTTCAAAGAGGCTATAAAAGACAGTCTGGAATGGCTGAATTAAACCATGAATGTCATGATCATAAGGGAATTTCTGCTGAATGATTGGGGTGATATTTCAAATACCAGGATGGGAGATGGTCCAGAATCCACAACTTGCTCTCTATGAGAGATTTCACATATAGGAAACTGAAAACAAGCATGCATAGTTGAACGCAAATATCACTAAATAGGCTGCTTAAATTCAAGATGGGGAGGCTTTAGAATAGAACAGGAAGTAGTTGACCAAACTAGTGTTGTTGTTGTTTTAAACCTCCAGTACAAGATATATTTGTCACATGGGCTAGCCTGTGACCGTACTTTCACAGTTGAACTCTTGCAGTAGGTCATATTGAAAATATAATTTTGAACATGTTTACAGTTTTGCTACCTATAACAAGCCACTCTTTCTTGTGCAATGGAATGGCTCAGTTGTTGGAAGGGCTAGTGGGAATGTACAGATTTAGGTCACAGAAATCTGAGGTGAGGTGAGAAACTGCTTGGGGAAGTTGGGCCACTGCTGCAGGCTGAGCTACCATTGTGAGGAAAATCTTCTGGGTAATTCTGCTGCAATCTGTTGTGAGTCACAGCTGTTCCTCTTGCAAGATGCACATAAGAAACTAGTACAAGGATTATGGGGGCTGACAAAATCGGACTCCCTAAATTATCCCTCTTTTCTATCTTGTTTCGTACAAAAAGATATAGAACATGTCCAGAGGAATTTATCCAGAGGAAGGCAACCAAAATGGCAAAAGGTGTGGAAACCATGTCCTATGAGGAGTGGCTTTAGGGAACTTGGGTATGTTTATCCTGGAGAAGTGAAGATTAAGATGTAACATAATAGCTATGTTTGAAAGGGTGTCATATGGAAGATGGAACAAGCTTGTTTTCTGCTGCTTCAGAGACTAGGATATGGAGCAGTGGAGTCAAACTTAAAGAAAAGAGATTCAACCTAAACTTTAACCATCTGCATCTTTGGTACCAAGACCAGCTTTCATACTGACTTTGACAATTTCGGCTTCTACAGCTTCGACTCATCTACCATCATCAGCTACTTCTTAAAGGCCTGCTATGATGTCTAGAGACCAGCAAACTTGACAGGAGCAAACTACTGAGACACTTGCTCCCTCTTTATCTTCTCAGCCTTCTTTACCAGCTGACAAAGTTGCTGAGAAGGCCGCTTGGAAGAGACATGCCTTGATGGACCCTCTTGCAGTCCCAAAGAAGAAGAAGAAAGCAAAGCATCATGGTACTATTGAGACTCCAGTACCAACTCTGGTACCAACTCTGGTACCAACTCCAGTACCAACCCTGGCACCGAAACCTTCCAAGCCAGCGGCCAAAGCAGAAATTGTCTGGGTGCCTGTGCTGGAGACCACTCCACCACCTTTGGCACCAAAGGGGTAAAGCATAGGACACAGCTTAGGATTCTGGCAAGATTATCCTACTCACAGTGTTGACCAAGGGGCTGTACAGAGGAAGGCAACAATATGGCTTTTAAGCCATCCATGGCGTCAGGAGAGGTGTAGTCCTATGAATGTGAATGTAAAGGCTGTTTCATAGTAACCACAGGGACTCAACTGATGATCCAGGCGTATGAGAAGTAGACCTCTCAAACAGATCTTCTCTGTTATAAGAGGCATAGAGGATTTAGCAGGTAGGGAAGACTGTTATTGTTTATCTCCAACAAGAATACAACAGGGCAGGGAACTGCTGACTCTACAAAAGTAGAAATAATTGTAATGCACAGTCTATTGACTGGATAATAAACAGGTGGTTGAGCTGAGTTACTTGAAAAGATACTCACATTTGTTAGCCTAACAAGCACTGTTCAATAGTAGGAAGGTCTAATCTACAGAACAACAAGATTAGTGGGAGGGGTGTCTGTGAAATAAAGAGTCGAGCAAAGGAAGGAGAAATTTACAATAACAGAATCTTGTGAAATATTTGAGAATAGCTTGGCCCTAACTGGTCATTTAAAAAGCTAGAAATTTCCCATGGAGAGCCACAACTCAGAACATTGTCTCTGGGGAGAGGCTTTGGGAATGCTTCTTAAAAAAAATGTGGCCAAAATTAAGTGCTAAGAAACAGAGACAGCTCTAGGGATATCTCAGTGGTCTTGTTTATTAAAGGAAAAAGATACAAAAGTTCCAAAGGCTACAGTGGTCACAGCTTCTCTCACATTCTCTTAAAAATACACAACAAAGTCTTCCAATTCAATTCCCTTTCCATTCGTAAGGCTCTTGCATGCAGCATGCCTTGGAGGAGAGCATGAAATCCATCTTAGGCTCTCAACGAAGCATATTAAATCTGTCTTACCCTTAAGACCTAGGAGTACAGTTGGCCCTCAACATTTGAGGGTTTGACTTTCATGGATTTGATTATTTGTGAATTTCTTCCTTCCAACCTCAGGTGTTTCCTTTTTGGAGAAACCTTCCCTCTCAGCAGCTCCAGTCAGATCACATAGCCCTTTAAGGACCAGAGTTCTCCTCCTCCCCCACTAGCCACTGTCTGGCCAGCTGAGAATGGCTCATAGCCTGATTTTTCACCACAAATTCCTGATGCCTCACCATATTCAAGGAAGGAGATGGGTGAGAGAGAGGGCTACCATGCTGACCCATTCCCTTTCCTTCTAGTTGTCTTGCACAGGTTTGGACCCCAGGTATCCATTCTCACCATCATGCCTTGATCCCCTTCCTATGGACGCACACACACACACACATTTTGTTATTAATGATCTTCCCACTTTTGCAGGGATCCTGTACCCCAACCCTAGCAGATGTGGAGAGCTGACAGCATTGTGATTTAGCACCAGTATTTAAAAGTCTCATGCAGGGAAATTTCTTTTCCAACTCTCTTACTGGAGATCTTTCTTTCCACTGGAGGTGCTTCCAAAACATGTGTTCTACCACTGTACTGTGGTATCTGCTCCCAAGTATTTGGGATGTGGATTGGCTCTCAGTTTTAAGTTTAAGTTTCTGGACATTCCAGATACTGGTTGTAACTCTCTACATTTCACAGTGTATGAAATCATTCCTTTTGTGAGAGATAAAACTGCATCTTCTTACATACAGTTAAGAACATACCAAAATATACACACTGACTTTTCGCAAAGAAGCAGGACCTTTTAGATGGTTATGTGTATTTCAGTTTGGAAGCGTGCAGTTCTTCCTCCCTGCTCAATACCGTTACATATTTTACAACTGCTGTGTTCCTGGTTTGTTGCAATAAAACAACAACAAACAGAAAACTGCCAGTATTAACAACAAAAAGAAATACTCTGACTTTATGCAGTTTCACATTTGATGTTCATTTACATGATTAGAGCATTAACATGACTACTGGAAAAAAATGGGAGCTTGCTTCTGCCCTGATGCTCACTTACTTAGGAATAAGCATTATTTTGTTATAGATGAGAAGAATGTAAAAGTAGAATAAAAGTAGAATAGTAAGATGAAACTTTTAAAAGTAGAATAGTAAGATGAAACTCCGTTACCATGTACACGTGTGTCTAGCCATCCCCACCAATAATATAAAGAAAGGGAAAGAGAAGGCAAACTTACCTGTGCCATTGATTGCAGTCTTGGATACGGCCAGAGCATTGGAACTTTTCTGAATTACTTGGGAGCAACAGCAAGAAAGAGTGGTGTAGAAATTTAAGTGTTGGTGCAGGTTTCTGGAAGGCAAGGAATCAAATCCCCACTCAGCCGTGGAAACCCACAGGCTTACCTTGGGCAAGTCACACTCTCTCAGCCTTAGAAGAAGGCAGTGGCAAACCTACTTAGAATAAATCTTGTCAAGAAAATCTTATGATAGGGTTGCCATAAGTTGGGAGTCAACTTGAAGTCGAATAACAACAGTAGACTAACTGCTAAGACTGAGAACTCCTTTTCATGTAAAAATAAAACACTTTTAGATCACAATGTAATACATACCTAATTGATTTACTTCTGAGTACAGATTGCAGTGTAAAGCTGCCAAATCCATCAAAATGCAATCTGTATTTATTTATTTATTTTGAATATTTGAATTCATGGGTGGTTGGGGTTTTTTTTGGCAAGAAAGGAAGGTTGGTTATTAACAGAACTATGGGATCTAAATTTGTGGTTTTTTGGAAGCAATAGTTCCACTTTTTTTCAGTTCTTCTTTCCAAGAGGTTTATTTTTTTCAGATATATATGTATAAATCTTTAGGCTTGTCTATGGATCTTTGTTTCTCAAGAGAACTATATTTTGTACAGTACATAAGTGATAGTTCATTAGGTTGTCATCTGACACTTGTGTGAATAAATAGCCCTTGACCCTGGGTGCAGTTGGCTGCTGAACCGTATGTAAAAACCAAATGCTTTCTTTTCCCATTAAAAAGATGAAATGCTAAAAGTAGATCTAAACATTTATAGGGCTTGTAAATGGGTGAGTGTGCTTAAATCAGCAGTATTTTTATAGGCATTAAAATGATGGGCATGCTTTGTGTTTGTTTGCTTGACTTAGGTCAACTCTTTGGCTACATCTGCTTCTGTCTAAACTTGATGGTATTAGGGGGAAGGTTTCAATGTGTTGGGACTAAGGAACATTTTGGAAGAAGCCAGGCCAGTATGAAAGGGGCATGTTCCACCTGAGTGCAAATGGCATCAAACTAATGTTACTTTAGAGAGCAAAGAGCGAGAGCAAGCAAGCTTTAAGTATAGCTAGGTGACTTAAAAATAAATAAACAGCACTGCTGACAAGTTTGTTCTGGATCCCAGAAGGATGCAATTAATCACTAAAAATATATGGCTGGTGTTCAGTATTGCGGTTAAGGATCCATAACTGTTCAGTATTCAGTAATACTTTGTAGCCTTACTGTTAACCGATGTAAATGCCACCCCAGCCATCTTAAGAGCCAGCTGTCAGATTGGGCAAAGGAGATCTTTTCAGCTTCCATTGGGGTGCAAACAGGGCAATGTTTCCTTCCTTCTTCCACCAGTGAGCAAGACTGTGGCCCTTTTCTCACGGGGTAATTAAATCTTCCCAGGTCGACCTCGATCGGGTGCCATTTTCACCTTAGAGAACACCTGATCGCATTAATTTTTTTGGATTCTCACCCCAATCCGCGCGGGGGAGCCACCATTCAGCATTTCCGCGCACCTTTTAAAAACCAGAAGAAATGTGGTTTTTTCCTCCAATCCGCGCTCGTCGTTTCGTGAAAAAGCGACGGTGCGTCCTGATTCGTGCGGGCGATCAAGAGAGGGAGGGATCAAGGCGTGGCCAGCAGAAGCCACAAGACCGCCCCCAATACGAACGGCTGAAAGGACTGTCATTAGCGGGGCTAGCACACCAGCAATGATCGTCAGTAGCTCATTCTCCATACACAAAACAGCAAAAAGCAAGCAGAAAGAAAGAGGGGGAAACTGTTTCCACGGTGGTTCAAAAGAAAGGCGCGGGACAGGGTGAGGGGGCGGAGGATGTGAGGGGGCGTGCGTGCGTACTGACGTCAGTGATGATGCTCAGGATGTTTCTTTTAAAAATAGGGCACAGCCAATCAAATGCTAGGCAGGGCAGGGAAAGGACACCTTCGGGAGTGGCCATGGTAATATTGTGTGAATGCGTTGATGCTGCCTAAGCCTCTTCCCTATGGAGCCGTGAGAACGCTACTAAAAGTTCAGTCGTGTTAGTGGGGATTAAGGAAAACCCCGCCTGGATCGTGGCGGCACGATTTCTGCACCCCGTGAGAAAAGGGCCTGTGACAATCAGAAGCAGGACCCCTGTTGCAAATCCTTGCTGGAGTGTGTGTGTGTGGAAGCATCCTCCTCCTGCTGCCCTGATTGGAAGCTGAACACAATCTGGCAGCTGGATCTTAAGGTGGGTTGGGATTTGGGCCAGGAGTCGTTACTTATATAGGCAGACATAAATAAGTAGCTAATCTAGGCTTCCAGTGTATGTTTATTATAGTGAGTAACAAAGAGAACTCAGTAGATGACTTAGCAAAGCAAAGTATAAGATTTCAGCTTCTGCCTCTAGTTCCTCAAAATAAAAGTGAATACAAAGTGACCAGCTAAGAAGGTAGAAGCTTAAATGTTTTGCTAACTCCTTTGTTAAGCTCTCTGTGTTAATTACTCTTTTCTCTCAATCTTTATGGGGGTGGGGGCAGAACAACTTTTAATCTGAATTCTGGAGGAAGTTGGCAGGAGCTAGAAGGTGTCAGTTTTCAAGGTGAATCATTCCTAGGTAATATGAGTGAAAATTATTCTCCCAAGTGGAGATGAGGTAGAAATGGGACACAAAAATAGAACAGAGCATGAAATGAGAGAATAGTAAAACCAGGCAAACCAGATCTAAATGCTATAAGGGAAAGTTCAAACACGAGATAGACATTGGGAGAGGGATACTATATATGGATGTAAACATATAGTTAGAGGTAGCATGATGAAAGTCACCAGAGGCAGGGCAACGTGAAGGATGCACAATGAATCTATGGAAAACCTACAGCTTGCAGGCTGTGGGATGTGCATCCCTGATCTCATTTGGTATAAGGAAGCTATGTTCTACATTCATCAAGGAGTACTCAACTGCAGTTTAAAATTGATGATCTTCTGACAAAAGTATGTAACATAAATGTAAGATTATCCCCTGTACCAGAGGACTGGAAAAGGACCAATGTACTACCAGTTTTTCAAAAAGTTCTAGTGAGCATCCAAGCAATTGCTTATTGTCTGTTCCACATGAATAGTTGGAAAAAAGAGAATAAAAACATTTAGGAAGCCTAAAGAAGAGCTATGAAGAACCTCCACAAGTAGGTGAGAACCACATTGCCCTCCCTAATCACAAAGAGGGTTGACCTATTTTTGTCATACTGCTTGAAACTCCCTCCCATAATGTTTTGGCTTTAAAACAGAGTGTTGGATGCTCATGCCACTTTTGCTAGTTAATCAACTTAGAGGCTTTGGGGGAAATACAGTGAGCCCTCACTGTACACTGGGGTTTGGTTCCAGGATCTCCTGTGGATACCAAAATCTGTGGATGCTCAAATCCCATTATATACAATGGGGTAGTAAAGTGGCATCCTTTATAAAAATGGTGAACAACTCAAAAGATTTACTTTTTAGAATTTTTTTAAAAAATATTTTCAAGCTGTAGTTGGTTCAATCCATGGATGCAGAAGTTGTGGATATGGAGGGCCAACTGTAACTTGAAAAACGACACATCCCTGCTTTGTGGCTGGATTTGCCATATTGTTGCTGTTGTGTACCTGTTAGTAATTTCTGACTTATGGCTACCCTTACGTGAAGCTATCATGGTTGGGTTTTTTGGGGTTTTTTTGGTCAGATTTGGTCAGAGGGTGTTTGCTTTTGCCTTCCTCTGAGGCTGAGAAAAGGTGACTTGCCCAAGTCACCCAGGGGGTCCATGGCTAAGTGGGGATTCCAGATTTCTAGTCCAATGCTGAAAATGTTACATCATGCTGGCTCACACGCAGGGCATGGTAACCAGAAAAAAAAAGGATAAACAGGGCTGTTTCAGCACTAGACCGTTATTGTGCTATTATTCCACTTTCAACATCCTGTGGAATCCTGGAGTTTGCAGTTTAGGAAGGGACCTTTGTTAATTGTTATTGTTTTAATTTATTTTAAACGGTTCCAATGGATTTATTGTATGCTGGTCTGAGATCCTCAAATATAGGGCAGGATGTAAATATTCAAATGAATAAATAAAAATAAAGAGGAGGAGCGGATATTGCCACCTGTGGGAAAGGGAATGGGTAACTGAGGCAGCAAATGCCGTTCCTTTCTACTCTTGTCCTTTGCTAGATTGCTGGTCAAACAAGTTGCTAACAACACCAGTGGGGTGAGATCCTGGAAGACTGGGCCTTTGGCATTGGTATATGTTCATGCCTTGAAATTGGTATCTGTTCATGGATGTCATGCTGTGAGAACATTCCTGTTGTATAAGAGGCTTGGCAGATACATTCAATAGGTTGCTTTTTGATGCATCTGAAATCTGTTAACTTCTCCACTTGGCAAATAGATTCATTGCTGTATTAACTGTCCTCTCTTCCCTATTACCCCATAGTCCTAAAAGACTGGGGGAAATTGCTGGGTCATAGGAAGTATTCATATAAAGCTCTAAGCCACAGGATCTTGCTGAAGTTTTGCAAACTCTTTTATTCTGAACTGGCTTTGTAGAACCAGTTCTTGCTGCCAATGGACTGAAGATTTCAGCTTTCATTATATTCCTCCCTGAGTACACAGTGTGAGCAAGGATCTTTAACAGAAGGTCCTTGTCCTTCCTCCTTTCACCCTGTGTGGGATGCTTCACATCTGGTAAATGGACATTCTTGCCTGCTGGGATGGCTGTCAGGGCCATTCTGGATATAAAGAGAAAGCATTCTCAAAGCAGTTGGCTTGGCAGAGAGACCTAGATATAGTTAGATGCTGCAGTGTTCGTTGCCTCTTCTGAAAATTACGTCTCATTCAGACTATTTACTTTGAGCTACTCTCATGGTCGTGACAAAATAACCAATTATTTCTTTGGCATATAACTCCCATTTATTTTTTCCCCACAGACAAATGGATCTTTTGAAGTCGCAGGTTTGACAAATTTGTGCTAATTCTCTTATCTCTAGTCCAATAACTGTCCAACTAGGCTTTAAAAGAAATAAAAGAACAGGGGGAAAAAATCCAAAAGTAGCCAAAAGTGTACCCTAGGAGCAGACCAATTACTGAGCCTGGTGAATCATATTTGGTACTTTGCCTGTCTGGAGAAAATTTCACTTAAGAATCAGGGCTGGCATTCTGTTGAGCAGTTATGAATGAGTAAACTAGACTTAGCTATTTGTAACTGCTTGGTATTCATGTTTATGTTTGTGGCCCTATTGCCTTTATCACAAATTCTCTCCCTCCAAAAGTGCCTTAATAGCCAGCAGGTGCACCGAGCAAAGGAGGTCTGTTCCTGCCAGTGAGTGAGGCTGCTAGGAGCAGAAGGAGGACCCCTCTTGCAGTTCCTTGTCTCACTGCACATCAGTGATAGAGGGGCTGGAAACATCATTCTGCTGTGCTCCAAACACCAGCAGAACTCCTTTACTTTGTTTAGCATGGATGCAGATGTTTTGTGGGTCAGGCCAGGAGAAGATACATAGCTGTGCATTGATAACTACATCAGTGATGTGTTTTAAATGTGTAAGCACAATCCATCCAAAAGACTCTCGACTAAGGAATAGTAAATTAAGACATGAAAATACAATGAACATGAAAAGATTAAAAAACGCACACCAGGATCTTTGATCTGTTGAAAGCAAGGTATGGTTCTACAAAGCTAGTCCAACAAGAACTTGCCAAACGTCAACAGGTTACTCTGCCTTAGCTTTTTGGGAATTGCTATCAGGTTTTTAGTACTATGCAGTAATAAAACAATAAGCCCCTCCTGGAGCCGTATTTGAAATGTTTCCCCCATCTTCCAAAACATGTATATTTATAATTAAGTGTTCTCACTGTGTCTTTCTTTCTATGTAATATATTAAAAGATTGGTTACCTGTCCTGTTTCTAAAAGATATGTAATGGGTTGGCTTGAATATACTATATTATGTAAGTATAGTGTTACAAAGAAGAGCCATAGTTAACGTGGGCCATTTCTGTACTACACTGTTGCAGTGCTATTATTCCACTTTCAACATCCTGTGGAATTCTGAGGTTTGTAGTTTATTGAGGCCAAAGAGCTCAGTGGCGGAGAATTCTAAATGCCCTCCCTAAACTGCAAATCCCAGGATTCCACAGGATGTTGAAAGTGGAATCATAGCACTATAACAGTATAGTGTGGAAATGGCCCTTTTGCTTGTTCCCCCTTCTTTTTCTTCCTCCATGGTTAAAAGGAGGAGTTTGGGAAGCTTTGACATTTAGTTTGGCTTAACCTCAGTTTGTCATGTCACTGAGGCCTAAAAAAATGTAATTAATCTTAGGTTTCTTTATTGTTGTATGCAGCCAATGGCCATCACAACTTTTACAACGAACAGTTAAAATACAGTACAAAAATATAATTACATGTTACAATAAAATAATAGAACAGTGAACACGTAAATGAGCTATAGGATCACTGTATTAAGAATGATTTGTTGAAGTCACCTTTCCTCTGATAAAACAAGCATGTATTTTCCTGGCTGCAACTGCGAACTGGGCCACCAAATAGGTAACCCTTGTATGTGTGTCTGCAAGAAGCTCTACCACAATGTTCTGAGGAGAGCAGACCCAGGAAGGTTGAATTAACGCTAGCACAAATCTTTGACGAGACTTGGAGTAAAGAGGGCAGTATAACAGGTAATGAATTATATCCTCTGTCTGGTTGCAGCCAAAACCACATTTCCTCTCTGCACTGGGGATATGTCCGTATCTTTCTTCGAGATATGCGGAGGGCATCTGCTGAAATCTTAACTCTGTAAATGCCCTTCGGAGCTGCCCAAATGTCAGGCCTTCGAAGTATTGTGGCATTATGTGGTGGACCTGAACATAAGGATAGCAAACTGAAAATCATGCCCTGATTATCTCCGCTCTATCTTGGTTTGTGTCATGGTTGGAAATCCAGCTTTTGAGGTCCCTGTTACTAAGTTTTAAATAATTTTCTACATTAAGATGCTAACTCATTAATTTGTTGTAGCACTGTTTTGCCCATCCCCTGGCTCTTAATTCCTCTAACCAACAGAGTTTGCTGAGAGAGCTTTCCTCAAGCTCATTTAGTTCCGCAAGAATCTTAAGAAGGCCAAATTTATCCTGGCTGCTAATGATGGAATGCCAAGTTCTGCCCTCAAATGAGCTGCTGGAACCTCAGGTGAGAGGCCCAAAATCTGCCTCATAAATTGATTTTGCATTATTTCCAGCACAGATTTAGCATTTTCTCCCCAAATTTCAGCTCCATACAGCATTTGAGGAATGATTTTAGCTATAAAAACCTTTATTACAGGCTTTATTAATTGCCCTCCTCTTGAATAACATTTTTTTTTCAGTGACCCAATCGATCTAGCACCAAGAAGTTTAGTGGCTTCCAGGTGTTGCCTCCATGTAAATTTTGCATCAAAGTGGAGCCGTAGGTACTTAAATGAGTGAACTTGTTCTAACGGATGATCATCCAGAGACCATGTACCCTTGGGGGGTTTCTTTCCAAAAACCATGATTTTGGTTTTAGAATAATTGACAAGCATTTTTCCTTCTTGGCACCACTTCCCAAATTTCACTAACATCCTTTTAAGGCCAATTTTATTTTGTAATAATAAAACCAGATCATCAGCATATAGCAGAATCAGGATCTTATGGTTGCCGATGGCTGGGGGGGGGGATGAGGAGTCAGTAATTTCTGGGATCAAATTATTAATATAAAAATTAAATAAAAAAGAGCCAATATACACCCCTGTCTTACACGCCAAGATATGTTGACTGATTGAGTGAGTGAGCCATTTAAACTTGTTCTCACCTGTAGATAATTGTCTTGATGCAATAATTGGATGAGCCATAGCAATCTCTTGTCAATGCTTGTTTTATCCAGTTCATGCCAAAGTCACTGCCTGTCTATCAGATCAAATGCTGAGGAAAAATCTATAAAAGCCACATAGATGAATCTATTTGGACTCCTAGAATATTTACATATAAGATGGTACAGAATAAAGGCCTGATCTAGAGTGCTCTTACCTCTCCTGAAACCTGGTTGCTCTTCAGAGTGTTTGTTGTCCCATTCCAAGAGCTTATTTGAGAGATACCGAGTATGTAGCTTAGAGGCCACATCCAAAGACTAATAGGTCTATAGTTAGAGGGGGTTATCATGTCCCCTTTCTTAAAAATGGGCACAACAATACTTGATTTCCACCCTGAGGGAAAGTTACCTGTGGAATTGTCCCATATCTTGGCTTCTACAAGCACTAGAGAGTTGAAAGCTTGGAATCTGGGTCAACCCACAGCCCAATTAGTATGGGCTGGCATGTCTAGGATCCAGGAAAAACCTAGCTATCTGAGTGCTGTTAGGAGGCTGGGTATGACCAACATTTTGACTTCCCATGATACCTCTGACAATGCCCTTGAGTATCTCTAGGACATTTTGGAAAATTAAAATGGGAACTGAGTCTAGCCACCTGCCTTTGTTCAGAGCACTTGTTAGCGGCCGTACACCTCCATGTTCTGATATGATTTAATTGGCAAAATATATTAATTGACAGATATGTTTAATTGGCATAAAATATAAATTATATACCCTTATGACTGGAAGCCATGTGAAAGAAGGGACTCTGGCTGGAAAACAGGCCGAAAGGTGACTCCAGCATGGCCAGGTCACAAGAATAAGCCAAGAAAGCCTGACTTAGTAGCTCTAAGGTAATCCTCTCAACGAAAACAATAGTGGAGCTCAGAGGTAGGACAGGCACCCCTGCTGTGTGCATTTCCTACTGAACCTTGGCCCTGTAACCTTAACCAACCAAGACATTGAAACAATCAGTCTATTCCAGACCCCTTTTGTTTACCATAAAGCAGTTAACTCACACCCCTTCAGGGAGGGAAATAGAATATAAAAATCCCCAGTTGTGAGCAACTAGTGCTGCAGTTCACCAGTTGCTGAATATCTCTCTGCCAGTTTGCTTCCTGGCTTTGTACTGCCTTTAGACACACAAGTCCAAGTCACATTGCTGCTTCTTCGCTACTCTTCTGGATTGGTAATTATAACCTCAAAACCTCAACCTCTCCATAATTTTTTCTCCTTTTATCTTTCAGTTAGCTCTTGTGTGTGACTGTATCTTGTGTGCATGCGTAAGTGAACTGCCCTCAATAAAACACATTTTTAGTTTAACTTTTGAATCTCTGGCTGGTTCTTTCCTGCATGACTCCATAAACATGAGTTGAAAGATCTCATTGTTACCCCCCTCTTGCAGGTCTCCTAATTTTGAGCTAGTTAATTCCCCTCTGTCATGTGGAGGTACTGGCATTGCGGGTGGACGCTGAGTCGCCCATCTTTTGGGGTAATACACTCAGCCAGAAGAAACAGAAAGAACATGGCAGGTAGCAGTAGAAGGCTCAGCAACTGCCCCAGGGTGCTGGACACAGACTTCATACCAGGCCTGTTTTGCAGAGTTCTGGGTCAGCAGTGTGAATGTGTGAAGTGATTTGGTATTTGAAGATGCTGATATTTTACAAAGTGTACATAACATCAAAGGAAAGCATTAACACATAAGAGATGGAGCCTAGCTAGAGGAGTTGTTGTTGTCAGCAATTGATTCAATAGCATTCTGTTCCTTCTCAGTCATTTAAACTCTACCCCCTCTGTTTCTGTTCCCTTCATTTATCCCTATGAATTTGAAGACATAAATCTTTCCAGTTAGTTATGAACAATGCCTTTACATGTCTTAATAAATTTTAAAAAGTACAGAGATAATGTAAGCCTTTCTGGCATAAGATAGATAAAGATGCCCAACAAAAAAAAATCCAGGACAGTGTATAAACAGAGTTGACGCTATAGGCAGTATTGAAAAAGTACAGTTTGATTTAACGGTACTATTTTTTGTATATCTTTTTCTGAAAAATATGCAACAGAGAATACAAAAGGTTAAAACACCTTACAAATATGCAACACTTTTACCATGAAAAGACATGACATGAATGAGATCTTGTAAAAGCCTACAAAAATAGAATGGTCTCAGTTTATTATTTTTCAGGTTTTTTTTTAAACTCCGCTGCACGTTCTCATTGATGTTATCTTTGTAAAGTAATTTTACAAGTTCCTGTACAATATGGCACATCATCACCTATGCTATTTTTTGCTTGTACTAAGAAGATGCATGGTGAGGTAAAATTCAGATATAGGAATCCTCAAAACTCCAGATTCATCCATATAGGCTGAGTGCTTTGAGCACTGAACTACAAAAGTCTGTGTTTGAATTCCTGGAAATTCTGGAATTTGCAGTTTAGAGAAGGATATTTGAAATTCTCAGCAAGATAGCTCTATGGCCTCACTGCACTGCAGAACCCAGGATTTCATAGGATACAGCCATGTTTAGTTGAAGTAGGATCACAGTGTTGCAATTGTGAAGTGGGGCCCTCATATTGATTCATACTAAATACACTATCCCCACTTTTTTTCAGACAGTCTCCTCATCTTGAAGGAAGATACAAATTGTTCTTTTCTGTCTTGTCAACAGATATACCTATTGAATACAGGCAGTGCAAATGGAGCATTAATTTCCAATTTGATTTGCAAGAGTTTCCCCAAACTTGCACGTTTCTTCATAATTGTGATGGAAATACGGAGGAGAATTTAGCTTCAGCTTTGTTTTGAAGGTTTCCTCCAAATGTTCACATGTCTTCATATTTGGGATGAAAGAACTTGAGGTGTTGTTTTTTTTTTTTTTAATTGAGATGTGAGAGAAAGCAAATGTGACAGATTTGGTATCTTCATATTGGCTACAATAGCTTGTGAGCAGAGCTCTGTTCTGACACTGCAACCTTCACACAAATAGTATTCCTATCCATCCATGTGTGTGTGTGTGCACACAAACACGTATATTCATACTGCATGAGAGGGAGTGTAGATGAGAAATCTATTTCTGTTCTCTCCATTACTAAACTGCAAGGCGAAGATCTTGGTGAGGAACTAGCTCTGTTTATACACAGGCCTCTCTGTGGATTAAAAGTAGAGCCTGCGGTCTTTCCAGGGTTCTACATTGTGTGGAAAGCTCTCTGCCAGCATTTGTCCTTTAGCAGAGGGGATGAGGATAACAACAAAAGCAGTAGAACTAGTTCTCTTATTTCTGCTTTCCCTCACATGATTCTAGTTTTGGAAATTGTCTGCTCCTTCAGGACTGGCCCTACCATTAAGAAAAGTAAGTTACTGCCTCAAGTCTGGGTACCCTATAATCTTTCCTGAATCCCCTGCCCAACTAGTTTACTGCTTTCGGGTGTGGAGGAGGACCCTGCCCTATTGTGAGTGTTGTTGTTAGGTGTAAATGCCAGTCCAGTTGGCTTCTCCACATCTGATGGGAGTTTCACTGTTGTCCTTTGCTTCAGGTAGGAAAATGTCTGGCTGCCTCTGTACTCTTTTGCGTTGTCAATATGTAGTGATGCTGCTAATTTTCAGTAGTTTTGAAATGTTCACATTGAAATGCTTTCTGCCAGTAAATGAATCAGCCATGGAAGTACAGGCTAGTCTTGATTTACATTCATGGACTTGCAATGTAAATTGAGACTGTAAATGGGGGAGACTGGAGACCACATAAATGTGTATGGAGAGTGAGGTAGCTACAAATTTGGTGATTTCACTCAACTCACCACTTATTTTTGATAAGAGATGTAAAGCATAAAATGTAGAGCTTAACTTTTCCAAGCCAGACAAACCCTTCCCTTCCAGACCATAAGACCCCAATTTTTCACCACCAACCTAAGCAAGCAGTGAAACCCAACCACACCAAATCTCCAAGATTCTAGCTTCTTCCTCCCCCTCGTGCCCCCTCTTTTAAGCAGGCAAAGGAAGCCTACACCTCAAATGACAGCGGTCAGGAAACTCCTTCCTTCCAGCAGTACCAAGACTACAGTTGCTTTCTTCTCTATGCATTGTGGTTGGTTCTCTCTCTCTCTTTCTGTCCTCTCTCTCTCGCTCTCCACACACACACGCTTCTGGAAAAACAGTGGAAATTTGAAATATTGTAAATAGTGGCTACGCAAATTGAGACTCACCTGTAATTACTTCTAGCTGTTCCAACCTGATGGGTCTTCTGCAATGAATTGCTAATGTGTTCAGAAGTTAACACCCACAGAGCTCAATGGATGCAGAATTGCCAGCCTTTATGAGGAAAGTCATTTTCCCTCACATTTTCATAACGTCATTGAATATAGAATTGGATATATTACCTCCAAATTGCCTATTAACATAATTGTATGGTATGCCAGCATAGTGCCCTTCTTGCAGGGTATGGACTGAAGGCATGGGGAAGCAGAGAAATCTATCACAATAGGCAGAGAAAGAGCTGGCCTGCCAGCTCTGCAGCTTGTTGTGTGCTGTCAGGACCGCTTTGTCTGTAACTTTCTCTGCCTTCTGTTCTGGATCCCAGCTGCAGGAGTTCTTGGATAAAATAAATGGATTATCTAGAACCCTTTCAATCTGGCATCAGACCTGGTTATGGGATGGGGACAGATTTGGTTGCCTTGATGGATGAACCACACAGAGAACCAACAGGAGTTGTGTATCCCAGTTGGTTTTGCTGGACCTCTCTGTGGCTTTCAGTACCATAGACCATGATAGCCTTCTGGGACTCCTCTCTAGCATAAGATTTGGGAACACTTTTTACAGTGGCTTTGCTTTTTCTTGGAGGGGCTTACTTAGAAGATGCTGCTGGTGTATGCCTGTTTGATCCCCTGACCTTTAGGGTCTCTCACGGCTTGGTTCTGTCCCTTGTCAACATTATAATAAAAAAACCAGAGGTTTTCTAGAGTTTGGGGGAGGCTGCCATATTGGTGACACTCAACTCTATCTCTCTTTCCATCTAATTTGAATAATCTGTGTCTGCCAGCAGGAATGAGCCCAAACAAATTGGAGTACAGAACAAGATGCTCCTGATCAGTTGAAGGGCAAATCAGGGAACAGGGATTCAGCCAGTGCTTGATGGTGTTATATTTTTCCTGAAATCTCAGGTTTGTAGTTTTGTCATAATCCTGAAGTCAGCTCTGAGTATGAAGAATGAGCAGGGGCCAAGAACACATTTACACTGTTGAAGCTAGAGAGCCAGCTATACCAATTCCTGTTAGATGACAGATCTGGCCACAGTGAGACATTGTTGTTGTTGTTGTTGTTGTTGTTGTTATTTATTTGTTTCCCACCTCTCCATATGGATCGAGGCGATGAACAACTTACAAATAGCATGTATTTCGATACATTTTTCTATACATGCCCCCAACAAGCTGGGTACTCATTTTACCAACCTGCGAAAGGATGGAAGGCTGAGTCAACCTTGGAGCCCGGCAGGATCGAACTCACAACCTTGTGGCTCGCAGTACTGGCATTTAACCACTGCGCCACCATTGCCATGATTATATTCTGTTTTGATTACTGTAACACACCCTACATGGGAATACCTTTGGGAAATGTTTAATCTATCCAGGGGGTCCAAAATGGTTGCTGACCATGGCTGGTTAGAACTGGTTCATTTCTGGTCACAATTCAAAGTGCTGATTATGTCCAAAAGAGCGACTCTCCTGATAGGAGCCCGTGAGAGTTTTAAGATTTTTTGGGAAGGATTCTCTATTGGTCCCACAAGTGCATTTGGTGTAGGCACAGGCGAGGGCCTTCTTGGTGGCAGCTCCCAGGCTGTGGAATTTCCTCCCTTGTGTGGTTTGGTTTGCCTCCTCTCTGCTCTTTTTCTGCTGTCAGGCAAAAGACCTTTTTGTTTACCCAGGCCTATGATGAAATTGCTGAAAGTTTTTTTCATTGGAGTGTGCTGCATTTTTTATTGTCATAATTACATTTTAACAACTTTTAAAATGGCTCTAAATTAATTTTGTTCATACAGTTTTTCATCTAATTGTTTTTGAACTTTGTATTGCACCTTTTAAAAACTGTATTCTGTTTTAACTTGCATTGTAAGCCTGTGTATGTCCTGTACTGGGAGAAAGAATATAAATTAAATTATTCTTTAAAACACAAAAATTCTCCTCCTGCCTTCTTCTTTGTTGCATTGCACTGCCACCTATGCCAGTCACCTACACAGGCATAATTACACACACTCTTATGACAGGCTTCCCTCACGTATCTGACAGGTTAGGGACTGCAGCACTGTCAGAAAACAGAATTAGTTGAAAAGCAGAATCCATGTATTCTACTGTAGGGAACATGAAGGACTTATGGAAGTTCACTTGGGACCATCTGCACAGTGCTGCTTGCAAAGTCTCTCAGCTGGCTTAGTGCATTTCCCCTCTTTCAGCTTGCTTTGCAAGCAGTGTGTGCAAGTTCCAAGTGAGCCTACACAGGCAAGAACTCATGAAAGAGCAAAAAAAAAAAAACCCTGGAATTAATGGAACTTGTACTTAATTTGGAGGCATCAAAACAGCAAGTCATCAGATAATTGAGGAATCAAAAGTGAGAGCTTCATGTAATAACTTTTCAGATATTACTATTGCTGTTGTGACTGCAACTAATCATAAGCATAATCATAAATGTATATTGCACTGAATGTAACTGCATGGAATGGAGAACTGACCTGAAGAGCATCAGCATCTAGTTAAGTTTCTGCTGTAATTTGGTGGAAGGGAGAATATCCACATCATTTTGTAGTTCTAGTTTTTCTGTAGGATTTCTTGAAATTGCCTCTTTAAAAATAGCTTTGCATAATTTGGTCTAGGCAGGCAGAGATGGACAAGATTAACGATTCCAAGCGCGGGTGATTTTCATTAATATGACTTTGGGCCATTTATTAATTCAGCAGTTGTGTTTTAATAGCATTGTTTTTTTCCTAGGATGATTCAAATAAAAATTGCTAGTATTCAATGTATCAGATGTTCACCTGTGGCTATCACCAAAGCATGTGTTATTTTAATCATCATTTTATTCTGGTTTTGAAAGTTGAATTAAAATCAATTGCTAGAGATCCATGGCTTATTTATTTTCTTGTTTTTGTATTAGCATCCCAAGACAGAGGGCAAGATGGGATCTGTTGATTCATAAGTGCTGAAAGAGGGTATGCGTGCTGTAGAAATGAAGGGCAGGGTGGAAAAGAGGAGGTTACTATAGCATAGAGGAATGTTACTGTAGCACACACTTTTTCATACTGTTTGGAGGCTATTGTCATGTTTGTTTGTTTTTTTTTAATTTTATGCATACCACCATACGATGGCAGCTATGTGGGCAATGGGCAGTAATGTAGACTCGAATCAATTGACTTGGACTCAAGTCAGATTCAAGTCACTTCAGTGACTCAACTTGGACTCAACTTGGCAATAAATGATGCACTGATTTGACTCGACTCATGACTTTCATATTTTTAGTGACAGACTTGCTGCCCTTGATTCAGTAACACAGTCATCCAGAAACCTTACCACTTTGAACAACCTTACATCTCAGAAGGCATTTCTCTTTGCCGATCTGTCTCAAGCCCAAAGCATAGGCACGTATCTTGGAGGGGAACAGCAAATGGGTTAGGCAGTGGGCTTGAGTCTGGATTGAGGTCTGCACAGCAGTCTGTCCCTGATACTTATTAGGAGGATCCTTCTGAAACTTTTCCTAACAGAAGAAGGCAAGACTTGACCTCCAGGCCCAGGGAAAGATCCTTCCTTCTAAAGCTTTTGAAGCTTCAGTATTGGGAAGTAAGAAAGATCCTATTCCCCACTTCAGAAACTGGCTGCCAGACTTGAGACTTGACTTGAAAGTATCTTGCAGGGACTTGAGACTCAACTTGAGACTTGAAGGTAGAGACTTGAGAGTTGACTTGAAACTTGGAGTAAAAGACTTAAGTACATAATTGTATTTAATGCTCTGTGGTGTGTTAGAAATTCTGAGTAGTCATCCACTGTGTATGTTTTCTTTCAACATTTTTGTGTTTTCCTTGAGCCTTAGTCTCCCTTTCTCTCTGTCTCTGCCTCTCTCTTGTACACAAAGCCAATCTCTTCATGCCATTGATGCAGTTTTCAGTGGATCACTGAAATCACTGGAGTCCCCAAATTCTCCTGTGGAGTTCATGTACAAACTGGATTGTGGCTACAAGGGACATTTATGGATCCACCCACCTGGCTCTTCTATTTTCTGCCGCCTTCCCACTTTCTTCATTTCCTCTTTTAGCCCACTCTACCAGACTAGCTGCTGTTTTCATCACCTTCTATCCTGCTTCTTTGCTTCACATTTTTATTTATTGCCTCTTTGTATCTTCTCTGCCCTCTCCTCACTTTTTATTGTACCCTCCTGGCATTAATGAGATGACCACATGTGACAGGGCTTTCCTAATACCCTTCAATATTTCCTGGATGAAAATTGGAACATTTGTGGGCAAGCCACATCAGTGTGGTCAAGATGGCCAAAATTATTATGATGAAGAACACACAAGCTAGGAGAGGCTGCAGCAGTTTGCTTTTGCCTGAGTCTACTGGAAAGGGTAAAAGCTACCCCTTCCTCTCCTTTGCCCCCTACTGAGTTGCACTTTGAACCCAGTTTACAGCAATTCAAGTGAACAGAGGACAAAGGGGGGAAATAAAAAGGGGGGAAAGAGGAAAATAAAATGGGAACATATTAAAATTAGCTGAAAAAGTGGGACAACAGAGAATTAATGGGGATTGTCCCTGCCAAATTGCGACAGTTGGAAATCACGCTTTTCTATGATGCCCCCCTACACGTGGTACATATGGGAACCATGTCTTATTCCTCCTGTAGTATTTAGTGAAGCAGCCACTCTGTAACTATACATGAAGGTAGTAAGCTTAGGGGGGAAAGCTTAAAGCTTAAAAGAAAAGCTTAAAGTCAATGTTGAACCAGTAGACAACTGCATGTCAAGATCTTTCCATCGCCTCTCCCATGCAACCCTCCATGTCACCTAAAAACTTGCTGTGAAGGATTTCCCAGTCCTGAAAGCTTGCAGAGGACTACCAGGAGTCATGGAAATCAATCTAATCCCATTCCAATGATGAAAAAAAAATCCTATGATCTTAATGGCTGTATTAGATCCCACCCTACTCAAAACTTTGAGGTAGGTTATTGTTTCTTTGGCAAGAATTACTTAAGAAAGTATCCACATTGCACAATTATAACAATCTGATAGGACTCTATCTACTATGACTCTCTCCTATTGTTACCTTGTGTTTTGGGGGGTCCCGGGAGGGGTGCCCAGATTGCCAAATAAAATACCAATTGGGGAAAATTAGCTAGAGCACTCCTTTGGCTAACGAGAGGCAGGGTAACTTTGCAAGGATCTTTAAACCCAATGTCTATGGCTTCAGGTCAGGTAACATGCATGCCAGTTTAAAAGTAACCAAAAATAACAGTTTTACTGAAACACTACAGAAAATAAATAACACACACACACTAACTAACTGGGAAACGGAATTGGAGAGCTTAAGGATAGGCAATATGACACCTGGTCTCGTTGTCCTTGGAGAAAGAGAGATGGGGTTCCGAAGAAGAGAGCTCAGCGTGGCTGGCTGAGGGGAGTTCCCTTAGACGACCAGCAGCAGGGCGGGATGGCAGTCCAAAGTAGTCCGAAGAGGGGAAGCAGACTCAGTTATGGAGAACTGAGGGGAAAACTTTACTGGACAGAGCGGCAGCAAGGCTGGATGGAAGTCCAGAGTGATCCGAAGACTGTTTGAAAATGAGGGGTTTTTATAGGGGAGAAGGTGCCTGCCGGCTATGGCAAGCCAGGTGAGAACAAAAGGAGTTTTGGCGCTGGACAAAGGATTTGGAAAAGGTCAAATTTAACATGATGAGCTTAGCGCTTGAGGACAATAGTTTGGTCAGTATGTAAATGTCTTGTTTACCGGACTGGCTCGGCTGAGAGCTGCACAGCTATTGTGAAGTTTGCAAGTGAAAGTTCCCTGAAGCTAGGAGTGAAGCTAGGGTTGCTGGCTTTAACAGAGTCTGGAATGTGAAACCATTAGCGGCCGCACTCATGTCCGTGCTTGTCCGGAGAACCTCGCAAACATGTGGAGTGAGGTGACTGAAAGCAGGTCCAGCTAAGGCCAAATTGGATGATATCAAAGTGATATCTGGGGGTCCTTACCTACTGTGCCATACTGGACGTAACACTATGAAATTCTGGGATTTGTAGTTTGGTGAGGTGCTCAGAATTGTCAGGTCTAGTTTAGTCAACTGAAGTATAGCACTTGAATTCTCCAGCAGACGGTTGTAAGTCCCTCATCAACTACAAATACCAGGATTCCACTGGGTAGACCCATATCTACTAAAGCAGTATTCAAGTGCTATGATTGTGTAGTGTGCTTGTACTGAAGTTACATTTCCAAAGCAGTGTGAAGTGGAAATAATATAGGGTGTTTTCTTTTTAAGTAAAGTTAATGTAATAATGTTTTCTTACCTGTTCTAATTACTTTTGAAGGACGTTTTACAGGCATTTGGGGTAATTTTTTTTGAGGCTACACTGTTCTGTTATCAATCCTCACTTTTTTTAAAATAAAAAAAACAGTGAAGAAAAATAACAGAAAGGAGTGAGTAAGATCATAACTGAGTTACCTATTAAATACTGCAAGCAGTAATGACAAATTAGTTTTCAAACAATGCAAAAAGCAAGATTTGGCACAACTCTTTCCTCAGAGTGGTTTTTGCTTCATGAAGTATTGATTTATTTGCTAAAGAGTTAGATAAGACTGCAAATTAATTACTTTACTGTAGTAAAATACTCTGCTGTAATTATGTTCTATGAAGGCTGCCTGATTTTTGCTTTATCAATCTTTATTAGACAAAGGCCTTTGAAAGAGAACACTGTATGTCATCCCAGTGCCCTTGATATATTAATGTTGTTTCTCATTTGTTTGTTTTATCTGGTACTTCTTTTGTGATGGTTGAATGACTATGCAAATAAAACCTAGTTTCTGGCCCTAGGTTAACTCTTTTAAGTGTTTGGAGGGCCAATCACATTAAACTGTAGGGAACAAAAATGTTTTTGATTACTAAAAGTACCAAGTGTGTTTTAAAGATCTTGGTGTGTGCATGTGTTTTTAATAGAGCTAACTGCAGCTTTGGGGAGGCAGCAGCCTAAGCGGGCCCTGATGGACTTACATAGTACCATTTGGCTGTAGATTTGCTCAGAGTGGTACTAGGAAGATGGGTCTGGCCAACATTTGGATTTTCCTAGCAATGTCCTCTATTGCTTTAAGACCTTTTGGAAAAGTAAAATGGGGACTAAGCCCAGACATCTGCCTTTGTTCAGTGTGTTCAACCAGAAAGAGCTATCAGCAAAGGCTGTCAGGCATTGTTCGGTGTTGACACCAGACCTGTTGTATAGCCCATGGATCTTTTTTATTTATTATTATTTATTTGTATCCCGCCTCTCCATATGGATTGAGGTGGCGAACAACTTACAAATAGCATGTATTTCTATACATGCCCCCAACAAGCTGGGTACTAATTTTACCAACCTGCAGAAGGATGGAAGGCTCATTCAACCTTGGAGCCCAGCAGGATTGAACTCACAACCTTGTGGCTTGCAGTATTGGCATTTAACCACTGCGCCACCAGTGCCACCACGGCCCATGGATCTCAAGTGTAGATGTCAGCTGTGAAATGATATAGTATTTTGGAATATTTTACAAAGTGGCACATTTTACTTTAAGAGAAAGAGGTATTTATAGGAAAGAGATGAAATATAGCCTAAAGGAGCAGTTTGTTCAGTGCTGTTGTGTTGCTTCATGACCACGCTGATGTTGTGTGCCTTCAAGTCATTTTTTTACTTTTGGTGACCATATCATGGAGTTCTTCTGAGGCTGAGAGTGTGTGATACATACTTCCCCAACCTTTCAGAGTTGAAGACTGGTGCATGTGTGTTCAAGCAACATCAGGGCATGGTCAGGATGACAAAAGTTATTAAGGAGGAACAATACATGAACTAGGAGAGACTGCAGCAATTTGCTTTTGCCTGAGCCTGCTGGGAAGGGCAAGATTCCTAGCAGGTTTCCTACTATGTTGTATGCTTGCATTGATCTCCTCATGTGATTTTATCTTTACAGAATATTTTCATA
The DNA here is from genome assembly GCA_948474755.1 of Ctenosaura bakeri. Lineage (NCBI taxonomy): Eukaryota > Metazoa > Chordata > Lepidosauria > Squamata > Iguanidae > Ctenosaura > Ctenosaura bakeri. The sequence continues at coordinate 411,301 of CAOLHI010000283.1, forward strand.
CTCTTTTGTAATATAATATAGTATACAGTTAATTGACATTATGGGTTTTTTAAATGCTGAACCTATTTTTGTTAATATTTTTGTGAAATGCTACTTTTTTTGATATTTCATCCAGTGATTTTTTTTTTCTTGGCAGTTGTATTTCTCAAATATTTTAATAAGAAATGTTCTGGCCAATGCTGTTTATGTATTGTCCTTAATTCTGTTGTTTTGGATTTGTAGTTTGTAAAGGGATTTCTTTTCTCTATATAGGACACATAGGGGCATTTAGTAATAGTGGCAAGGAAAATGGCACCTTAGGAACAGGGAGAACTCACTGCAACAGGTGCTAGGGGATGGTTTTTCTTTTTAATTTTTTTATTATAAATTTTATTAAACATAACAAAAAATAACAATACACATATATTACACAGACTCATCTTAAAACACCATAACACACAATACACAATAACACACAATACACAAATAATAATACACAAAAAAATAGAGTGGTAACATCCCAGAAAAAACTAAGAGATTACCTCTATATACACAGAACATATAACATAAATTAATTACTTCACATTAATCTTCTCAATTGGAAGGACTGGCATAATACATAATTTACATGAATTCTTATATTTCTTTGTCATTCTCATATTTCTCTATCATTCGCTTATGTGTTAGTCTTAATGCTTAAAAATTTACTCTGATTTAACTATATATATAAATATATATAAATATATAAATTATTTGTCTTTTAATCAGAGTCTTTTTAAGCCAACATCCATTTATCTCTTCATTAGCTTAATATTACTTGTTTCATTTCTTTTACTAAAATCCTACCACATCCTTCCACTAACCCTCCCTCCCTAGGGAATGGTTTTAAGGGAATGAACTCTTGAGAAGAAAGCAGTATTTAAAAGATTGTTGAAAATGGAGGGGAAGGAAGAGAAGGGAGTTGAAAGAAGGCAATTTTAGGAAGATGAAGGCTTACTTATTGTCTGAGTGAGGGACAGCCGCATAGGGATGGGGGTGGTTTGCCCCAGGTGGCAATGTTTTTGGGGCATCCTGGCCCGTAGCCATGCCCCCACATGTCCTGGCCATGCCCACGTGTGTCCTAGCCATGCCCGTGCGTGTCCTGGTCACACCTCCATGCACCACAGCCACACCCCTTGTGCTGTAGCCCTCCCTCCGCCCCCCCACTCCAAGCTCCACCACTAGTGGGGAACAAATGAAAATACACACATAGTCATTTTTGAGAAGGGTGAAAAGTCTCTTTGTCATAGCACGTGATTTTCCTTGCTTACATATCTTGCATCTAGTGGGCTGCATTTTCTGATTGGTCATTGATTGTAAACGGCTTAATTTGGAAGGCTGATTGCTGAAACATATTTTTGCTGAAATCCCCCTGTGGGAGAGAAAACCAGGTAGTTCTTGCTAACATGCCTTCCCTGGAATGTATAGTTTGACCCTTACTTGACAACTGGGATAAAGAGCATATTTGACCACTAAGGGGAGGCTATGAGGGGCAGGTGTGAGCAGGGGGCCTTCTCTAGGGGAGACAACTGAGAAGAAGGTGGTTGGAGTGTAAGGAAAACCCTGCACACAAATACATCAACAGGAAGAAAATCAGGAACCCCAAGAAGGGATAAAGAATTTTAATACAGACTAGGAAAGGGAAAAAGTTATTTATTGTTGCCTATGAGTGCAGTGGGAGGAGAATTTAGTTTCAATTTTGTCTATGAAGAATTTTCTCCAGTTTCCATAAGGCATTTAAAAATTCAAGAAAACCAGTTAAAATGATTTGAAGGCACATGACAAGAAAACCCTACCCTACAGCCCTAATTCAGTCACTTAAGAATGAATCTCTTTGAACTCAGCTGGATTATATTCTATATAGTTATCTGTGGGATTGCATCCTATTAGCAATGTAGGAGAGGGTTTTTTTTCCCATTAAGTTTACCTTTCAAATATTTCTAATCTTTTAAGTATTTATCGCTTTACTGCCATTAGGAATCTCACAAGCACTTTCAGAGGATACCCTCAAACATGAATATCTGCAAACAAGAAACACATGTGAGCTGTCTCTGCTGTTCTCTTTCTTTTGCACAAAGCAGCCACCCAGACAGGATGTATTCCCACACAGCACGGTTTTTCCTATTGGAATTAACTGGAGCTCCCCATGTCCTTTGTAAGAAACTCTTGCTTCATCCACCTCAGCCTTCTCTGTGAGAGGTAACCAACACCCGATGTGCTCTGGTGGGATTTTTTTTTCAGTGGATATGCCACACAAAGTGTTCCTTGTCAGGTAGTGGAGTGGGCCTTGTAGTCTGTAGTGGGTTGGGCATCTTCCACCAAGCAGATGCATTCTGGAGTCCTTGTTGTCTAAACTTTTCCTAATAGGGCTTGGCTTCCAGACTTTTGATCATCTTAGTCACCCTCCTCTGTACATGTACCAGTTTGTCAATATCCTTCTTAAATTGTGGTGCCCAGAACTGGATATGCTATTCAAGGTTGGAAAACCATACAACCACGTACCACAAACCATTACAGAGTGGTACTGTTCTCTAAATCTGGATACCACACTTGTGTAGATATAGCTTAGAAAAGAATTAGCCATTTTGGCAACCACATCGTGCTGTTGACTCATGCTTAGTTTGTGCTCTACTAAAACCCTTAGATCTTCTTCACATGTATTTTTATCAAGTCTAGTCTCACCCATCCTATATCTGTGCACTTCATTTTTTCTGCCTAGATGTAGTACCTTATATTTCTCCCTGTTGAAAGTCATTTTGTAAGTTTTAGCTCAGTAATCTTATCTGTTAATGTCATTTTGAATCCTGATCTTGTCCTCTGAGGTATTAGCTGCCACTCCTAATTTAGTGTTATCTGCCAGTTTGATAAGCATGCCTTCTATTCCATCATAGAAATCATGTATAAGGATATTGGCTGGCATTCTGCTAATGGCTTATGTAGGTGTATGCCTGTGTAAGAATTTTGGGGAACATTACAGAGGTCACAATTTTCTACTAAACTTGTAAAATGACCAGCACCCCCCAACACACACAATTCACCATTTAGCTGTTGCAGCCTTCCCCAAATGCCAATTTATTGGCCAATGGAGAATGGAGGAATGACAGAGAAGCAGCCACCTACACTCCTATAGCTGAATACACAGCACTAAAGGACTCCAAGAAGCACAAGAAGATATTTTGTCACTGTTCATCCCAGTATAGCAGCATAGCTGGACACTTCTGCTGTTCTCACATTGTTCACTGGCCAGAAAAATGCTGCTTTTTCTGGGGAGAGGGGCGTGATTGTGACTGCAGCAGTTAAAAGGTGGTTGGGGGTAAGAGGGGAGAAGTTTAATGGTTCTGATAGTGTGGAACCTTACAATACATCTTCCAATCCAAGATGGTGGCCATCAAACATCATCGGGTTCAAGAGAGATCTTTGAAGCACTCCACTAATCACTTCTCTCTAGGATGAAGAGGAACCACTGATGAGCTTTCTTTTTGGATTTGGTCTGCCACCAAGTTAAAAATCCACCCAACAGCACTGACTAGCCCAAATATTATCAACTTGTCTGCAAGGATGTCAAGGCCTTGTCAAAAGCCTTACTGAATCAGACTTGTACCTACGAAGCTTGTAATGAGATTGAGAGGGACAGACAAAATTTGTCTGATTTGATTTATTTCTGAGAAACCCATGCTGAGTTTGCACTAATTATAGTACTGCTTTCTTAGTGCTCACGGACTGACTTTTTAATTATTTGCTTTGCAGTTTTTCCTCTTATTGATATCAGGTGGACTCAGTAGTTACTCAGGTCCTTTCCCTTCGCCTTTGAAAACAAGGACAATATTTGGCCACCTCCAGTCTGCTGGGCCCTTTCCTGTTCTCTAAGAATGCTCAAAAGTTGTTGGCAGATGCTGTGAGCTGGTATTTCCAAATTCCTTAAAATGTGCCAAATGGGCACATCTCCCAGGTCAAAGGTGTGGCATAAGGACCTGAGACCAAGTCAGATGTACAGTGGAAGGTAGAAGGCTTTATAGAATAGCTCAGAAAAGTAGCAGTGGAATCTCCAGTGCACAGATGTGAAGCCTAACCCCCTACTTCTAGAGCTTGAAGAAAAGCAAAGTTAAAATAAAATTATTCCTATACTCTCTCTCAGGTAGGTTGAAATACTCTCGTAGGTAAACAAGTGCTTAACTCTTCTTATCTGCTGGAATGCTGTGTTCTAATTTTACTGTGCAGAAATAATCCCTTCCATGCAATGTGAAGCTATGTATTCATGTATGCATCCCAAACGTGCACTCCAAATCTGTTCTCTTGGCGGCATGCCCCACCCACTACTCAGGTCTATCATTAGTTTCTCTGTGCTGAGTGTGCTAAAAGGTGTACTGTTTAGATTAATGGTAAATGAACAAACAAAAAATCCAAACCCACCAACTATATGTCTATATTAAAAAAAAAGAAAAGAAAAAAGGAGTAGTTGATATGGTGATTCTGCCAAGAGTAATTTTTCTGGTCATTACATTACCTCTTGCAATTCAGAATAGCTGGATGAAAATTTGGCTGCAAAAATTATGAAGTTTATATAACAAGTCTCATGGAACAGCTGATGAAAACTGTTATCAGAAAACAACAAAACGTAGACTAGGAGTTCCAAGGATACTTCATTATTCCCAAGCAATAAAAATATTTCAGACTAAAGAATGGTATTATCCAAATCATCTTGGAATAATGGAACTACATATATATGGAAAATATTTATGAGATCATATGGAACTTCTATGAGTAAAACTGGATGACAACCTTCCTAATTTGTTTGGCATGGCATAGGGTTAAGGATCCAGTGATAGAATAGCTGTAAACTGCACCCAATAATTTCCTTGCAGCTCCCCCCAATTTAAAGGAGCAGAGTCCCCTATATTCAGACTGGCAAGTATCCTGCTAAAGGCCCCCAATACCACATAGAGCAGGCTATGATACTTCTAGCTTACCACCCAACTCAGTGTGGCCCCAGCCAATCCAGAGGCCAGTCTGGATATTCCTGACCAAGGGGTGTAAATTACTATTTCATTCTTGCATGCAAGGACCATAGAATCATAGAATCATAGAAATTCAGAGTTGGAAGAGACCACACTGGCCATCCAGTCCAACCCCCTGCCATGCAGGAACACCCTCAAATCAATCCCGACAGATGGCCATCAAGCCTCTGCTTAAAAACCTCCAAGGAAGGAGACTCCACTACACTCCGAGGCAACAGATTCCACTGCCGGACAGCCCTGACTGTCAGGAAGTTCTTCCTGAGGTTCAGGTGGAATCTCCTTTCCTGCAGCTTGAATCCATTGCTCCTTGTCCTGGTCTCTGGAGCAGCAGAAAACAAGCCTTCTCCCTCCTCTACGTGGCATCCCTTCAAATATTTAAACATGGCTATCATGTCCCCTCTTAACCTCCTCTTCTGCAGACTAAACATACCGAGCTCTCTAAGTCTATCCTCATAGGGCATGGCTTCCAGGCCTCTCACCATTTTGGTCGCCCTCCTCTGGACTTGCTCCAGCTTGTCAATATCCTTCTTGAATTGGGGTGCCCAGAACTGGACACAGTATTCAAGATGGGGTCTAACCAAAGCAGAGTAGAGTGGTACCAGTACCTCCCTCGATCTAGACACCATACTCCTATTGATGCAGCCGAGAATTGCATTGGCTTTCTTGGCTGCCACATCACACTGCTGACTCATGTTCAGCTTGTGGTCTATGAAGACTCCTAGATCCCTTTCACACGTACTGCTATCCAGCCACGTGTCCCCCATCCTATATTTCTGTATTCCATTATTTCTGCCTAAGTGTAGGACCTTACATTTCTCTCTGTTGAATTTCATTTTGTTCGCCCTGGCCCAGCTCTCCAATCTATCCAGGTCATTTTGAATTTTGATCCTGTCCTCTGGCGTATTAGCAACCCCTCCCAATTTGGTGTCATCCGCAAATTTGATGAGCATGCCCTCTATTCCTTCATCCAAGTCATTGATAAAAATATTGAACAGCACTGGGCCTAGGACAGAACCCTGTGGCACCCCACTAGTCACTTCTCTCCAGGATGAAAAGCAGCCATTCGTGATCACCCTTTGGGTTCGGTCGGTCAACCAATTAGAAATCCATCTAACAGTAGCCCTGTCCAGCCCACATTTTACTAGCTTCATTGCAAGAATGTCATGGGGAACTATTGTCAAAGGCCTTACTGAAATCGAGATATACTACATCCACAGCATTCCCTTCATCTATCAAGCTAGTAACTCTATCATAAAAAGAGATAAGATTAGTCTGGCATGACTTATTTTTGAGAAATCCATGTTGACTTCTCGTGATTACTGCATTGCTTTCTAAATGATTAGAAACTGACTGCTTAATGATCTGCTCCAGGATCTTTCCAGGTACTGATGTCAGGCTGACTGGGCGATAATTATTTGGGTCCTCTTTTTTCCCCTTCTTGAAGATGGGGATAACATTTGCTCTCTTCCAATCTGCTGGAACTTCTCCTGTCCTCCAAGATTTCTCAAAAATTATAGCAAGCGGTTCCGAAATGACCTCTGCCAGCTCTTTTAATATCCTAGGATGCAATTCATCTGGCCCTGGAGACTTGAATTCATCCAATGCGGCCAGGTATTCCTGTACCACCTCTCTACTTATTATGTGCCTCATTTCCTCTGCTTCCTCCCCTGCTCCCCAACCGCCAGTTTGAGTGCTTGTATCCTTCTGGGAAAATACGGAGGCAAAGAAGGTGTTAAGTAGCTCTGCCTTTTCTCTTCCCCCTGTGAGTAATTCGCCATCTTCTCTGCGTAGCGACCCTACTGTCTCCTTCTTTTTCCTTTTGCTGCAGATGAATAATAATGCCTCGTTTCTTCTTTTGCAGGAGAAGTTGAGTATTTCTCTGCAGTATACTTCCTGTATTCTGAAGTGTTGTACAATAATTCTATCCTGAGGACAGAATCTCTCAAAAGCTCAATTTTCTGTATAGAAAACATTGGGCCTTTCCATACTTCACTGTTACAGTCCTATCGTTCCACTTCTGTGGAATCCATCCTGTGGAATTCTAGAGTTTGTAGTTTCCTGAGGCCAAAGAGCTCTCTGGCTGAGAATTCTGAATGCCCCTCCCTGAACTGGAAACCCCAGGATTCCATAGGAGGTTGAAAGTGGAATAATACCACTATAACAGTGTAGTGTGGAGAGGCCCACTCTTTCCAATGCAGAAGACTTGTTTCCTGTGCAAGAAAGATTTTTTTTTTTAAAAAAAGACTAATTCCTGCACAATACTTCAGGATCTTCAAAGAGGATATGTGGTGGACAACTGTTTAGGGTCAGGGGTCATCCTCTCACCTGCATCTCCTTACATCAAACTCAAATGTCTCTGTTTTCCTCTGAAGACCTTCTCAAAACGACAACAGGAAGTGATGGCTTGTCTTGCCACTTTGAGAGGGATTGCAGAGGGAAATGGAGGTGTTTGCTCTGCAGAGCTTCTCAAAATGGTGACAGGAAGTGAAGGTGCCTTTCTTCCTATCACCATTTTAAGAGTGACTGCAGAAGAAAACAGAAGTATTTGTAGGTAGTGCTGGGTTCAAGAGGACTCGTGGAGTAGGGTGAAGGTATTTTCACATGTTTTCATGTGTTTGCAGGGGCTTTCAGAGCAATTTTAGGGCAAAATTTTCCTGAAAATCGTACTGATTTTTTTTTTAAATGAGGGATGTTAGAGGACTGGTGGGGACTTCAGCAGCTACAAAAGTGGGGTCCAAGGGGTTCACTTTGCCCATCCCAAAATACAGGGAGGGTTGTTGTTGCTGCTGTTGCTGTTATTGCTGTGTGCCTTCAAGCCATTTCCAATTTTTGGTGAACCTAAGGTTCATGGTACCATGGTACTAAGGTACCATGGGATTTTCTGGGGCTGAGAGTGTGTGATGCACCCAAGGTCACCCAGTGGGTTTCCATGGCAGAGCAGGAAATCGAACCCTGGTCTCCAAGGTCACAGTCTAATGCTCAAACCACTAGATGCCTTATACCATAGAATCTCAAGAAGTGAATTTAACCCTGGTTTCCAATGCTCAAACCATTACTCCATACTGTCTCCCACAGGAAGGATGCTGCAGTGGAAGAAACAACCCTAATTATTCATCATCACATGCAAGGATGAAATAGTTGAGGATTTATACCCCTATATGGTTATGAATTGCTGGGAAACACAAATAGGAAGGTGCTAGTGCACTCATATCCCTTTTGTGGCTTCCCATGAGAATGACATACTAGATGTGTCCATACATGACAAAATGTTATTGTTTAATTTGTACCACCACAGGAAATCTATCCCCACAACAAACCCATAAGGTAAGTTTGTAGAGGTAGCAATGGCCCAAGGTCACATGGTAAATTCCATGACCAAGCCACCTTGGGTCCCATGTTGGGAGAAAGGCAGGATATTCTCTCTCTCTCTCTCTCTCTCTGTACATGTGTGTAAACAGCAATTTGAATTTGGGTTTCCCTTTAAGCATTACTTTATACTTGTCTTCTTGGATCAGTGGTTGCTACAAAAACAGTAGCAAGACCAAAACACAGTGATAGAAACAATGCATCATTTCATATGTACAACCTATAATTAGACAGCAAATTAGAACTTGCATAATTAGAACAATTTATAACGCAAGTTATAAATGTCTTGATTTGAGAGACTGGAATATGGCAACCCTAATATACCAGAATCATCCTAATCTTATTGTAAGCTTCTCCCTGCACTAGTTGTTTCAGGAATTACCTCGTAAATATTCTGGAAAACCAGTATCTACAAATAACAGGCTCTGGCAGAGAGAATGCTGTGATAATGGCATCAATTTAGGGAATGGATCAGATGTACCTTTGCAGAAGCAATGAGATGTCACACAAGTAATTTTAAGACCTATTACATTATTACAAATGACAGTGTTACATGAGGCAAATCTGTACAAAACAGACAAGCAGAAACAGAAAAAGCCAGGAGTCAAATAATCCAGACAGGAGAGGCGATTTTTTGACAGGTCTTCATGAAGAACTTGGGTGGTGAGAGGTATAAATAAATAAAAATGCATATAATGAGATTTAAATGATGAGAAATGAGACCTGTTAGTAGGACATACATTTCTGAAAGCCAAACTACATCTCTTTAGCTACAGCCTTCTTCAATGAATGTAGCCAGCCAAATAATTTTGGTGCCTGAGGCAGATCGTACATGCCCCTTTCCAAGTCTCAGCTCTTGATTCTGCTTTTCTCAAACTGTACCTGGAATACTGTGTCCATTTTTGGTACCACAATTCAAGAACAATATTGACAAGATGGAACATGTTCAGAAGGGGATAACCAAAACTGTAAAAGATCTGGAAACAAAGTCCCACAGAGAATGGCTTAGGGAGCTGGGGGATGTTCAGCTTGGAGCAGAGGAGACTGAGAAGTGATATGATAGTGTTACTACATCATATAGCTCCACTTTGTGTGATGTGCTGTTTTCATAATTGTACATATTTATGGCTGAAACATGTTTGAAAAAGCACTGGCTGTAAGCATGTTGTCAGGTCAGGATGACCTCAGACATGATCAGGTCATAAGTTCAGAGAAGATTAGACAGGAAAGCTTGATGCTGATGGGCTTATGATAATCAAAAACTGCAAGCTACAAGCACTCCTGAAAACAATAGAAGGCGAAACTGTCCAGGTGAAAGCAATCAGGGATCCTACTTTGACCATACCCTACAGAGACATTCCCTATTTATCTTGTCTGACCAAAACATTAAGAGATTGCTATGACTCCCATCAATGTTTTGTCATCTAGCATTAAAACAATCAGCGCATTCCTCATGAGAAAGCTATTACCGCTTTGTCTATGCATCACCTTCAGGTCAGGAAATAGGGTATAAGAAACCCAACTCCAGCCTCAGCAAATTGTAGTTGGATGTATTATGTGGTACCCTGACCTCAGTTCATTCTTGTTACCCTCAGACATAGTGCTCGAGTCACTCTGCTTTGACCTTCTGCTTCAAGACTGGTAACTATCACTTTTTCCACTCAGGCCCTTTTCGCACGGACTTTCCCGAGCGAAATAGCCCCGTGAGCCGTGCGGGAGTGGGAGCGCCGCTCCACACGACGCACTCCCACTTCCGGCGCTCTCATGGGGCTTCAGCGGCGCGAGCGCGGGGTTTCTGATTTTCGCTTCCAAGCGAAAATCACCCCGCGCTCGCGCAACGCTCCCGGCGCCCACCCGCACTTACCTGTTGTGCGGTGCATCGGCGAGGCAGCCGGGTAGGGCTTCCTTCCCTCCGCTCCTGCGGAAGGAAGGGGTGGGGCGGGGCGCTTGCGTGACGGATGCGATGGCATCCTGCTTCGCGCGGGTGGGGGGCTGCTCGCGACAGCCTCCCGCTTCGCGCGCGCGCGGGGGGGTGGGTGGGCGCGGCTGTCGCTTGCTCCTGGCGCGCGCGGGGGGTGGGTGGGCGCGACTGTCGCTCGCTTCCCGCGTGCGCGGGGGGCGGCGCGAGAGGCTCCTGCTTCTCGCGCAAGCGGGGGAGGATGGACGCGCGAGCCGCCTCTGCCTCCGGGACGCTGCCGCTTCCCCGCTTGTTCCTTCGCCTGCGGAAGGAACGAGCGGGGAACCGGCAGGCTCTCGGAAGAGGCTTTTCGCGCAAGCCGCCCACCCCGGCTCACGCAAAAAGCCTCAGTGCGAAAAGGGCCTCAATCTGTCCTCTATCCAGCCTTTTTTGCCTCACTTTCCAATAGCCTTGTATGGATCTTGAGAATAACTGATTTCTTGTGTGTTTGTTAATATCAAATAAAATTCCCTGTTTAACTTTTAACAGGAGTCCTCTCTACAGTTAATACTGGTATACACAGGTGAAAAGATGCTGCTATTACCCTCCTCTCACAGGTCTTCTTTAAGTTATAATTACCCAAATTCTAAGGAGATGCTGGTATTGCAGGTGAACCTCAAAGTCCCCACCTCTTAGGGTAACAATAGCCATATTTAAATACCTGAAAAGACATCAGGTAGAAGGTGTAGCAAGCTTGTTTTCTGTTGCTCCAGAAACTAGAACACAAACTAGTTAATGAGAAAAGACATTCCACTTGAACAATAGAAAGAACTTCTTTACTGCCGGAGCTGTGTGAGAGTGCAATAGGCTGCCTCAGAATGTAGTGGATGCTCCCTCTTTGAAGATCTTTAAGAAGAGGGTAAATAGCCATTTTTTCAGGACTGCTTTAGTTGTAAATTCTACATGGAAGGTAGTTGGACTAGATGGTTCTTGCAGTCTCTTCCACATCTATGATTCTAAGTGCATAGCACCAAAGGAGATTGTGTCCTGTGCTGGCAGCCACAGACAAGGTTTACAACAGTTTGTCAGCCAGTTACTGTTTGTTTTTCCAGCAGTCTGAGTCAGTAATAAATTCCAAGTGTCAGTCCAAAGAAGTATCTGGCAGCGAAGTCAGCACACAAGGCAAGGGTCAAGGTTTCCAGGAACATGAGTCAGGGAGCCAAACAAAGGATGCATTGCTTCCACCGATAACACCAGTTGTCTGCAACAGTTTTCTCCCCATCTGCTCCCCTGTACTTATGAGCCAACAGTCTCTCCCAGCTGTTTGCTTAACTGATGAATCTTCTCTACATAAACACTCTGTGTCTCATGGTCAATTCCTTTTTCATCTACTGTGGCTGCAGTAAGTATTGTCCTGTTTACGTCTCTGTGTTGTGGCACTTGGGGAGCGTCCTGTCTGTGTTTATGCTTGACTCCTGGGATTGGGGCATGACAGATTCAATTTATTGTCACACAAGCACCTTCCCTCTACAATAGCAGTAAGAAATACATTTTTTTAAAAAATAATACTTTGCTGCTTTTTCATGGTACCCAGACCCAGCTGCCTGAAGCATCTGCTTCTCTCTCCCAATTTTTTTTGGGGGTGGGGCTGGCCTTGGAAGATGGATGATGTTAAGAAGAGTCTGTAGCAGCCTTTTAGCCAATCTGCTGTCCCCCTGAGTTCTGGACTCTACCTCTCCTGCTATTAAATGGCATGTGTTAAGAAGACTCATGGATCTCCACCTATTCTTTTGTACCAGCTGTGTAACATGCAGGAACTCACTAGATATGGACTTTCTAAGCAACATTTGGGAATGCCTATTGCTGTTGAAATTCTAATAATTATAAAGTTAAAGGGATAGCAGCCTTATAGTAGAGAGGACAGGGATGAACACAGATGAACCTGTCATCCAACATGTAGACTGCATTCTTTTAAAATCTGCAATTCTTTCTTTCTTTTTGTTGTAGTTTATTATGGTTATGTATCTTCTTATTACATATCCATCACTGCAAACAGGAAATATGACTATAGGTTGTTGTGGGTTTTACGGGCTTTGGGGCCATGTTCTATTAGTATTTTCTCCTGACGTTTCATCTGCATCTGTGGCTGGCATCTTCAGAGGATCTGGTGGCATGGAAGTGAGACAGAGTATATATACTTGTGTAATCACTGCAGACTGATCCACCCAGAAAAATCAACAGTAGCAGAACATGTTGTAAACCAACCTGGACACAGAATGCTTTTTGAAAGCACAGAAATTCTGGACCATTCTGACAACTACTATGTCAGACTACACAGAGAGGCCATTGAAATCCATAAACACATGGACAACTTCAACAGGAAAGAAGAAACTTGGAAAGTAAACAAGATTTGGCAACCAGTACTGAAGAACACTAAAATCAAGACTCAAAAATATGCCCATGAACACCACCCAGACTCTGGAGGTCCCTCTACAGGGAACAATACAATGGGTTGCTAATGTACTTAATGCACTGTTATTCATATCCCCTGACTAACAATACATCTTGAGGGATATCCCATTTAACAACAGGCCATCACACAGGCCAGCTGTAACACATGCAAATTGCTCCCTCCCACCCGGGGACTACACAAGTACTCTGTCTCACTTCCATGCCACCAGATCATCTGAAGATGCCAGCCACAGATGCAGGCAAAATGTCAGGAGAAAATACTAATAGAACATGGCCTCAAAGCCCGTAAAACCCACAACAACTTATGGATTCTGGCCGTGAAACCCTTCAACTTTACAGGAAATATGACTGTTTCCCAAGTTTTACAGGCCTCAAAACATTAGCTCTGTACAGTGCACATATATTTTAATATTGTTGGTCAGAATCCTATTGAGGTCTTTGTCTTCATAAGTGGACTTACCTCTACAGGAATTAGAATTTGGCAGTTCCATATGCAGTAAAGGGCTGCTGTTACATTACTATGTAGGGGAGCCAGAAAAGTGACCAATGTGCATTGAGTCCAATGCGCATCAGCTGTGTTGTGCATCAGTCCCATGATGCATCAGGATACTGACTGGAGAGTGCCTTGGGATACTCTTCCTGGTATCCCATTACACATCTTTGCAATTCACTACCAAGGTTTCTTAACACCTCTGCTACATAGCTATGAATGTGTAAAGTCACATAATATAGACTGTAATAGATGATTCCAGCTATTAATTTTATTAAATTTATATCATCCCTTACCTCCAGTGAGCTCAAATAGCAAAATATATGGTTTTCTTCTTCTCTGCTCACAATAATCCTGTGCAATCCTTGTTTTCCTTCTCTCTATTTTATACTCACAACAATCCTGTCAGACTGAGAGACACTGGCCCAAGCTCATCCAGGGAGGCATTCTATTCAGCCATTATACTCTATCCTCTCTTCCATCACCCTAGTACACTAGTGTGTCCCTGGCGTTGCCTGGGATTTTATTTTCTTGTAGGTAATCTTGTGTCTCTAATTCCCCAAACTGTCTTCTCCAGTACCTGTAACTTTTCCTCATACACCCCAATCAGAGTATTCAGAGTTTTACAGAGGTTGGGGTCCTGAGGGAATACACTGCCCTCTTCTTTCTTGCTGCTAGGCCTCATCTCCATAGCAATCAACTTATTCAAGACAGGCACAGTTGACTGCAACCCAAGAGCTCTCTCACTGGGAATTCTAAAGGCCCCTCCCTAAACTGCAAACCTCAGGTCTCCATAATATCTTCTTAAGCAACCAATCATATGAAGTCTTCGCCTGATACAGCCAATCATATGAGGTCTTCTCCTGATATGGACAAACAGATAAACTTTGACTTTTATATAGTAGATTTGGTGGGAACATGGGAGAGGACATTTTCAATGGTTGTTCCCAGGCGCTGGAACTCTTTTCCCAGAGAGTTCTAGACTGCCACCCTCCTAACCACAAGCAAGTAAAAGCCTTTTAATTCCATCAGATTAACATACTTACTTTTGTTCTCCCTCATATAATTCTAAAGTTCTTGCTCTCATAGAGGTTGCCCTATCATTAGGCTCAGTGAGGTGACCACCTCAGGTGGCCCATGATCTTGGGCAGCATTGGCAGCTTTCCAGCTGTTCCACTTAACCCCTCTGGCCATTTTTTTCTCAGTATCTTCTGCATCCTTGAAACTGCCACAACCAAAGCTAATATGCTCAGGAAATAGCACCCACAGAATTCATTGGGTGCATTGTATGTGCACATTGGAATGATCGCCTTTAATAGAAAAGTCATTCTTTCACGTTTATATAATGCCATTTATATAAATTTCCATTTAGATTGCCTTGATGGTAAGGTTATCATCTGCATAGACTATTATGCTTATATTTTATTGGATATATACCACATAGAATACTGAACTATCCTGAACAGCATCAATCTCCAGTGATATTTCTTCTATAAATTAGTACATGGAAGGAAATCCTTAAGAAGTCTGCAGTTCTATTTTTTTCATTATGACTTCTTGAAATTCTCCTCTTAAAAATGGCCTTGTGTAATCCAGATCTAGATATACTGAGCTCAACGGATGGATGAGATTAGGAACAATAAGTCCACCCTGGCTCCTTACTCGGGTTCCTTGTTACTATAGCTGCTCATCTGTGTTTGTTCTGAGGCTTATGTTTCAGAGACTAAAACTGAATTTGGTTTATTGGCCTAGCTGTGAGACTTTATGGATGTCTTAAAAAGACAAATAACTCATGTAATCCTTATATTTAATGTGCAGGGCATGTTGGACCACTTCAGTCCAAAACCAGATAGGAAACAAGATTCAAATGGACCCTGAGAATCAGTATGGTTGAGCAATTCCTAGTGCTAAATTCCTAACACTCTGGTGCAGCACCTGATCCCAGAATGAGATATTAGAAAATGTCCTTTTCCATGAACAGTGAAGTTTAACAAGGGCTTCTTTAATAAATATCTCAAAATAGCCTCCTTTAAGTTCACTCAGAGAAGTTATCACCTTTTCAGCCCATTTAGCCAAGCCTCCTCTGGCTACTATGAGAAGCCATGTATGACATATGTTGAGCACACAGGCCAGAAGTCAAGAAGTCTGCCCATTTTCTCAGGTAATGATCAGAAAAGCAGCTGACACCCGTAGGCATGGAATAGGATTTAGCAATGAAACATAAAGTTATCAAGTTTTCCTTGTTCTGTAGAGCGGCATTTCCAATTTTTGTGGCCAGAATTTATTTAACAGAGTTTCTGTATACATCCAAGTGGACGATTCCCCCTTCTCCCCAACCTATTGTTAGAGTGACCTCTTTTCCACCCTTGGAAAGGTGGCAGAACCTTGCCTTTCTCTGCAAGCTCAAGTAAAATAAACTGCTGTAGCCTCTCCTAGCTTGTGTGCCATCTTGACCACATTCTGATGTTGGTTGGCCACATGTGTCCTGGTTTTCATCTGTGAAATGTTGGAGAGTCTGTTCCTGCACTTAGTGATGATGCCCAAATCCAGAAGAAAAAGCTACAGGAGAGATATAAAAATCATTATGGACTTTATCTCACAAGGCAGGTAAATCTCAATTGCATTATGATAATAGCACTTTCTGTTAGGGCTTCCCACGTGATACCATTGCTCTTCTGTTGTTGTCCTGTGGGAGGCCATTTTAAAAGCTCTTTTTTTACTAATGCAATAAATCCATTAATGATCACCTTTCCTGCTTTGGCCATGTTATGATTTCCTGTGCAAAAGTTCAATTGCACTTATTCCAATTTTGAGTGGTCAGTGGGCATACTTTGGGTAGGAAAACTATTTATCAATGGGGAGATACAGCCATGTTCTGAAGTGTCTTGCTACAATGCCATGGTGTGCTAACAGCCTCCCTCCCACTTCTGGAAATGTAAGGGAAAGACAGTTTAAAAAAGCATTTATTAACCCTCTGCCTCTTATTTGCTGTTTCTTCCTTCAGACATACTAATTACTGTCACATGAAAGCCAGGGATAGATCAGATAGATAGATCAGTGGCTGTTGGCTTTCCTCTAACAGTGATTAGTTAAGTCTGGGAAATCTGATCTTTCCCGATCAGGAATCCCCCTGCCCTGCAACAAGGCCTTTTTGAAGATAAGAGTCTTTTCATTTAAATTTGTGGGGGTTGGCATCTGTATTCGTGTGTGTGTGTGTGTGTGTGCCAAACAATGAAAAAGGATAGGGATAATGTCTTGGGGGAGCCAGTGGCTGCACTGTCTAAAATGCTATGTGTGATAAGGTTTTAGCGCAAGTGGATGCTATAATCCTAGAACAGTTCTGAACATGCACAAGGAAAGAGAGCAAACCCAAATAAATAGCATTTTTCCAGACAATGCAATTGTAGTTAGGAGAGGAGTCTCACGCTCTAAGGTACTATGTAGAAGGGGGGAAAAAACTCCTGCATGGAATCTAGATACTAGCCAGTTCATAAACCATAACATAACCATAGGTCAAATTACATCCCACTGCTTGCAGGTGCCACCAGTTGCTGACCTATTTCCTTGGACAACCGGCATGAAATGTGTCTTTTCTATCCATATCTTTTAGTGGAAACTCTATTCTCTCTCCCAGAGCAACCCCTCCTCTCTTTCCCTCTGGCTATGAGAACCGAGGGAGCTGCAGATCTGGGGCTGACGGAGCAGATGTCACTAGCTCTGCCAGACCAGCTGGATTTCCAGACCTCTTACTTTGTGTGTGCATGGAGATCCCACTGAAGCAGAAAGGATCAGGAGCTGAGTTTATCTGGAAGAGACGCAAAGAAGCAGCTCAGTGCGCTGTGCAACCAAGCTGAGAATGAATGAGTGATGGCAAGACAGAATGAGACAAGCTTTCTTTTCCCTTTAAAAATGCTTCTGGAAGAAGCAGAGATTTTTCAAGCTCAGGAATTACGGTAGACCCACTAACAGCAGTAGAAAGCTTGTTTCAGAAAGTCAGAGTCATCGTATGATTTTCCCCTTGGAAAGCCTCGATGCTGGAATGAAGGTGATGCAGGCTTACATCCGGAATCTGCTTTTACTGTCATGATTCAAACACATAAAGCACAAAACAAAGACTACTATTTATTTGTTATTTATTAAAACACTTCTGTCTCACTTTTTCTAATAGTCTCTCAGGGCAGCATATAGCATAGAAACCATTAAAAACTCTTCCAGGAGAAATAATTTGAACAAAATAAAAATGTGTAAACATAGCAACAGTTAAAATACTTTAAAAACTACAGCAGTTTGAAACTCTGTAGATGGATACCTTGAAATAAATTAGGCCCAGAAGATTTCAATAAAAAGCTATGTTTTGGCTTGGCATTGGAAAGAAACCAACAATGTACTAGAGGGCCTTGGCCAAATACAACATTTGCCAACTATATTCCAGTGCGGTACAGACGTTGTACTATTTTGGGATGAGAAGATGAGAAGCTGCCATGTTTTGGCATAGCCTGTTGATGGATTTTCTTTATTTCTCAGCACTGGACTGTGTTGGAGGTTCTTGTTTAGATTGTGTAATGCCTCTTGGACTAGGGCCCTTTCTGCACTAGGCTGTTATAGTGTGATTATTCCACTTTCAACATCCTATGGAATCCTGGGGTTTGCAGTTTAGGGAGGGGCCTCAAATCCCAGGATTCCATAGGATGGTGAAAGTGGAATAATCACACTATAACAGCCTAGTGCAGAAATGGCCTAGGTCTCCTGTCTGTAGTTGGGTGGAATCTGCGTATCTGCCTACTGCCCCCACAATCTTTTTTTCACTACAACAGCCATATCTAAAAGAAGACAAGATTTTAAGAAACCTTCAGGGAGTGAAAAGTGTAAGAAATCTATTTAAAAATTTAACAATAACATATTTAGGACATATTTAGGACTGATCAAATTAAACCACTGCAATATGTTCAGGTTAGCCATTTTGTGCCTGTTCCTTGCAGGAACTAATACACTTCAACTCAGATTTGGCAGGGAATGTCCCTTATATCTGCTGTTGCCCCATTTTTCTGATTGCTTTTGAAATATCTCAGTTTCATAAATATAAAAATGATGGTTTTCAAAAACACCAAAATTATACAAATACCACAAAATTAAAAAAAAAAAAGAGAGAGAGAGAAAGAAGAAAAAAGACAAAAAGGAGCTAAAGCAAGAATTAAAAATTAAGAAAGAAAGAAAAAGAAAAAAATATTTTTTTCTTTATAATATTTTTATTAAAACAACTGTTATTCACATTACATACTTGTATTGTCATATTTTCAAATTAAAAAAAAAAACAAGCTTATTTACCATTTGCCAGCCCCTCACGAAACTGCAAACCCCAGGATTCCAGAGGACGTTGAAAGTGGAATCATCGCGCTATAACAGGCTAGTGCGGAAATGGCCCTGGTCATCAACCATCCTACTTAAATCTTGAAAATTCAGGGCCGTGGCTTACTCGATTTGAGTCAATTCACCTGTAATGTGGTTGTCTTATTCCCTACTCCACTTTGCAAAGCATTATTTTCTTTTCCAGTGAGTCACGTCTTCTCAGGATATAGCCAGAGTTTAATAGCCTCACTTTGGCTTCTAGTGAGAGTTCAGGCCTGATTTGCTCTTGGACCCATTCATTTGTCTTTTTAATAGTTCATGGCATTCAGAAAACTCCCCTTCAGTACAACATTTCAAATGTGTTGATTTTCTGCCTGCCAGCTTTCTTTGCTGTCCAGCTTTTGATGGCTTGCAGAGTCATGCTGATTCTTTTTGAAAACTCATTTCCAAGGGCGATCAGAAATCAGGCAAATTGCAGCAAGATGTTAGGTCAAAGAGTATGTTATAGAGGAGCATTGCTGTTAGCTTCCGTATTTCAAAATGAAAATGAAAGATTATTGTTTATTTGGATTTCCAAAAGGCTTTTGACAATATCTGTTGGATACAGATTATCAAATAAAGATCTTATGGCACTTCTGTTAAGTGCTGCAAGATTAGAAACAGTAAAATCATGGAAAATGTTAGAAGGTCTTTCATTGCAAAAATGGATAAACAGAATGTAGTCTCCAGCACTATAATAAATGCTAACATATAAAATGAGATTATCAAGAAGAGAAATCAAAGAGGATAAATTTGAAGAAATTTGGAAGCCCTTTGTTACTTATGTTACTTGTGTGAACTCTGAATTTAAACTATCATCTGATCAATCTTTTTCTGGAAAAGTGCATTTTGAATGTCATAAACAATATATAGCCAGTTTATTAGTACTTTGAAGATGAGTTAGATTTATGGTGATAGACAGTGATATGTATTTGGGCTTATTATACCAAGATTGGGAGTGGAGGTGGGAGAGGAAATTGACTAGTGTATCTATAAGGTAAGGAATATTTGTAATGGGATACATGGAAATTTTTAAAAATTGGAAAAACTGCAATATGGATACAAATGCATAAGACAACTACAAGGAATTTCCTATTCCATTCCCTCCTATTTGAACATTAAAGTTACGAGTGTCTACACAATTGTATTTCCAACTTTTATTTTTTTGTGTGTTTTAAATTTTTATTAAATTTTCCATAATAACACAAATACATCTCCCTCCATTTTCCAGACATACATAACATAACCAACAATACGTTACAATACAAACATTCATTGATTTACTTTACAAATAATTCTAACACCACCCTTTCATACAACAAATAAAAAACTATGACTTCCTTTTTATCATTTATGTTCCTTATCGACATTATTACTTATTTCCTATCTTTTATTTCCTTAGCACTCTGTTTCATTTTGTACATCTAGTCGGTATCCTGCTCTCTCTTACCAGTTAATTAATCTTATAGCTTTATGTATCTGTAGTTGCCGCTTCAGGACTAGAAAACAAAAATTTATTCTTTAAATGCATATTGCTTTGCGTTCCCTAAGATATAGTGGTGGGATCTGACACCCATGACTGTCTCAATTTTCTAATTCCCCCCCCTTATCTAAATATATTATATATTTACTATTTTTTATTCTCTTACTGCTATACTAGCAATTTATCTTCTAAATCCTCTTTATAGGACTCCATGTTACTCGAAACTCCTTTAACTCCTTGCTCCTTAGTAAGAGCGATAACCTGTCTAATTCCATTAGATCATACGTCTTTGCTAACCATTCATGAATATCTGGCGGATCTCGTTGTATTATTTCCAACTTTTATGTATGGTTATGGAAGCTGGGTAGTGCAGAAAGCTGACAGGAAGCAAATCAACTCATTTGAAAGGTGGTACTTGGGGAGAGTTCCTTGGACTGCTAAATTAATGTAAACCAGGGTATTAGTGTAAGAATATTTAGTGTCTATATCAAGCAAAGTGTAGTATAGCTAGTTCAATGTAAGCTTTGGTGATAAACAGGAGAAAAATACTCAAGATGCTCTTGTAAGGGGAAAAAAAAGGGAAAACTTACATTTATTGTCTCAGGAAATCCATCTTAGATAGGAGATAGATTTTTTTTAAAAAAGGTTGCCTTACTTTTGGTAATCGATCCCCTAAAAGCTGGTTCTCATGCTTGAGTGTAGGCCATGATGAGGCAGAAACTGCATGGATGCTCCTTTCAAAGGGAGACAAAGGACTTACCAACTTTTGGAAGAAGGGGCAAGTGACTTCTGCAGGCAGGCAGGAAGTAAAAAGAAATAAACAGAGAGGTGAAACAAAAGGGCAGGCATGCTCTCTAGAGCTCCCTTTCATTAATCTATACAGGCGCTGATGCCTCTTTGCTTCCAATAGCTAGACAAATGAAGCTCTCCCTAGAAATGTTACAGTAACTGAACTGAGACTGTCAGTCTTTGGACATATCATGAGAAGAAATGATTCATTAGAAAAGGCAATAATGCTTGGTAAAGTAGAAATCAATAGGAAAAGAGGAAGACCCCATTACAGGTGGACAGATTCAATCAAGGAAGACCTTAGCAGAGTTGTTGATGATAGAGTGACCTGGAGATCATTCATAGGGTTGCCATAAGTTGAAGCAATTTGATGGCGTTAACACCAAAAAACAAAACAAAACATTCTATGATTCTCCTCTCATGGATTAGTCTGGCTTACGTCAGGCCTCCAAAGTCAGCTGGTGATGACAGTTCTTCTGTGGGGACTGCTTTATCTTTTATTTCATCCAGGAGGCTGATTGTTTCTGGTGAAATGTTCTGAAAATTAAAAAAAAAATGTTCTCAATATGTAGCCAGTTGTTAAGCATCTCATGTGGAATAAAGCCATTATCTACTCTGGTAAAATGAAGTATTAATTGTAAACCGGGCTTTAAAATGTTTCCGCTCCATGAAAATAACTTGTTGTTGTCTCATGGGCCTTTTCTATTACACCTTACAGCATCTCAGGGATTCCAAGGTTAATCAGAAGTAGCCATTTCCGCACTAGACTGTTATAGCACTATTATCCCATCTGGGCTTTGCAGTTTCAGCCCCTTCCAAAACTGCAAACTCCAGGATTCCATAGGATGTTGAAAGTGGAATAATAGCGCTATAACAGTCTAGTGTGAAAATTGCCATCAGCTAACAGACAGGAGTGGTATTCCCTGGTTTCAGAGCTTGTGCCTCAAACATGTGTATGGAGGATGGAAAGACCCTATAATGAGCTTCAATAGTCTTAACTCCTGTTAACATTCAGCATACACATGATTAGTATAGACATTAGTTAATGCTGAAGTATGCCATGTGGTTATGCTGTAGCCTAAGCAATACACTTTGTCTTTAAACCACATATGTTTCTTGAATGAAAGGTAGGATTCTTTGATAGTAGGACTAAATTGGTAGCAATAATATATTTTAAACTTCTTTCTGCATTCTAGCCTGCCACAAGCATTGTTGGTGGGGGCGAGTTAAGGCCGGTTGTCTTCCTTGATGTGTATCCCGCACTGAACCGAGCTTGCTATTGTAATTGCAGCCATTTTACTACAGGTGGAAACTGCCTTTGCTTCCCACCTTCAAAATTCAAGATAGTCATAAGTCACCATTTCAAATTATGATCTAGCTGAACAATTGTAACGTTAGGTAAGCTCAATTTTGCGATTTTAATTCAAGCCTTCCTTAAACTTTTTTTAAAAAATTCTTGACTCAAAGAAGTTCAGCTTGGGACATGGTTTCAAAAGTTCATTAACTTTGAAATCAGCAATGATATCGTGGGCTCAAAATGTCAGACATCCAATTCAATTAGAACACTGGGAACAGAGCTGGCAACGGACACAAAAAATTACTGCAGCTCAGAACCTAAAAGAGAACTATTACAAGCTTTTTCATAGATGGTACATGACACCAGAAAAATTAAAGAAGATATATAATACGGGAACAGGGCATTGTTGGAAGTGTCATGAGAATGTTGGAACACTATTTCATATGTGGTGGTCATGTCCTAAGGCTAAAAAATATTGGAATGATATACATAATATATGTGAAATATTGAGGGTTCGAATTGATAAGAAACCTAAATTGTACTTATTAAATATGACACATGTTAGATGGAACAAAGAAATATTGGAGAATAATGCTGTATATGATTACAACAGCCCATATTGAGTACGCAAGGCTATGGAAAACTGAGCAGATACCTGCAATAGAGCAATGGTGGGCAACTTTCATTGAAAATCAAAATGCAGATATAGTCTCTCAGAGATTAAAAGGAAAATCAGATGATGACATTAACAAAGAATGGCAAATTGTTCTGGAAATGGGTTGGGTATTGACAGGCAACAATTCTTGATTCTTGGTAACATGAGTAGCTAGAAGTAAAAATCAACGGAATATCATGGAACATGTAAAGTAGGGATAAAGAGCAGGATCTATCTTGTATGTTAACAAATGTAATGCGATGCATAAATGTTGATATGTCAATGAAATAACAGTATTGAAATCCAGAGAGGTGTGGAAGATGCTGTAATAGTTTGGTAAAATGTACAATGAGAAATGTTTTTTTATACAATGTAATTATAATAAAATTAATTATAAAAAAAGTTCATTAACTTTGTCAATGCACACATCAAGTATTTCTCTTTCATGCTGTCCAATAAATAATCTCATATTGACAATACTGGGCCTTTCCAGCTTCATTTTCTACCATTTCTCAGGATTTACCTAGTTGTGCAAGAATGGAAAGAACATAATGCTCCCTTTCGTAAGTTAGAATCAGAACTTTATGTGTAGGATCATTCTGTTTCTTGGCTTCTTTTGCAAAGAGTACACACACACATACACATAAATTGGGCAGTATAACTGCTTAGCAACAAATACTGTTTATTTACTTTGCACACAGTGCTACCAATTGGAACAGTTTCTCTTCTTCAGACTGTACTAGATTATTGTGATTCTGCTTTCCCTTCCTGCTGAGCCATAACAAATTATCCCAAAAGGAGAACAATTTGATTGAAGTAGCTGAAGAAGCTTTCTTGCTTTGTTTTCCCAACGAATGGTGAAAATAATATGCTCTTGTAAATTAACTAAGAACTTTTTCAAGACCTGTTGCACTCATATGTCCTTGAAGGCTAACTCACTCCCCCTTTTTTCTTTTCTTTCCCTCTTCTTTTCCTGACTGTCTGCAAACATCAGAAACCTTGAGCTCAGTTCATGGTTTTTTTTTTCCTGTCTAGCAAATGGAATGAGATTCTCAGCTTCAGAAATTTCAGCAATTAGATTTTATACTGCTTAGATTTCATATACAGGCTTAAAGCAGCATACAAGATTAGAATGATGTATGTTAGTAGTTCTTAACCTTTTCTTTACTGGAGACTGCCTGTAAACATGATTTGTTGCCAGAGACCCCCCAAGATTTAAGATTTAAATATTTAGATATTAAATATTCAAATATTTATTTATTCAAATATTTATTTATCAAAGTCTTCTGAGGACCAGGATTTAAATCCCTGCTCAGACACTGGGAAGCCTTGGACAAGTCCCTGTTGTTGCTGCAGCTGTTGGTATCCACCAGCAGGGCTTTACGGACCCCCTGTGCGGGCTCCGCAGGCCCCCAGGATTCCCTGGATCCCAAGTTAAGAACCACTGGTATATGTTATGATGTATTATGTGAGTCTTATTACAGTCATGTAGGAACAGGGGGGTGGGGGAGGTGGTTTGCCCCGGGTGGCAATGTTTTTGGGGTGTTCTGGCCCATAGCCACGCTCCTGCCCTGGGGCCACACCCGTCGTGCTGTGGTCCACCTCCCTCCCACCCCCCTCCCTGCACTCCAAGCTCCACCACTGTCTTATTATATTAACCGGTGTGCTGTCCTTTTAAAGTTTATATTTATATTTATGTTTTTATGCAGCCTCCAAGGAAGGCCATAGGAATATAGATAGGCTGAAATATGTTGGGCTTTTTCTAAAATAAAATAGTCACCTCTTGAGCACCTGGAGGCATGTCTATGGTGTTCACTGTGGATTCTATTGAGAGCCCTCCAGTTTTTATCTGTAGCGTTGAATTGTGCCAGTGTACATTTGTATTCTCAGGATGGGAACAGAGACAGGACACATGGCACATGTGGTACACATGTGTAACGTGTCCTGTTGTGCAATGTATCACGATGCACATGTACTAATGCACATGTCCCATTGTGTAATGAGAGCCCCTGTTTTGTAACAGGGCATCTTGTTGTGCATCATCACAGTTCACTAGCAAGGTTGACTATTATGTCAGTGACATAGCTGCATCATCCTGAAGTTACATATTGTAGCCTCTAATGCAGAATCTTGCCTGTAATTTTTGAATGAGCTATCTGTAATGCTGTAATTAAAATCCTGTTGGTATCATATACCTGCGTGAATTCCTTTACGCATGCAGCTGTATCCTTTTCACTATTGTGCAATGGACATATTTAATTAATGTTTATGTAAATGGAGTTCTACCAGTGTAACCATCTCACCCAGGCATAAATCCTCTTGTTAGTCCCAGCTAGTATAGTTGAGAACCAGCATAGTGTAGTGGTCTGAATGTTGGACTATGACCCTAGAGACCAGGGTTCAATTTGCTGCTTGGCCTTGGAAACCCACTGGGTGAGCTTGGGCATGTCAGACTCTCAGTCCCAGAAAACCTCATGATAGGTTCACCTTAGGGTCACCAGAGGTCAGAAACAACTTGGAGGAATACAAAAACAAAACCAAGAAGTGTAGCTCTGTTGAATCAATTGTGCCTACCTACGGTTTGCTTTACCACTGAACAATTCATTGTCTTTAATGTAGTTGGGACTAGTGAACAGGGTTCTAGCCATACAGTTGCACATTTTTGGATGGTGCGCACCTATTCTTCAACATCTTCAGGGTAGCGCTGGGACTAAGAAGTTGATACAGTACTTCAGTTCATGTTTTATACTGTTTTGTACTCTTTCTTGTTGACAGTGGGAATTCAACAGAAAAATAGAACTCCCCCCTCCAAGCTGTGGGACTCTGTTTCATTGGAAGTTTAAACAACTCCTAGATGCCTACTTCTCAGGGTACTTGAGGTATGGCTTTCTGCCTTGGACTGGTTTGCTCTTGGGATCTCTTCTGATTCTATGGTTCTATGGTTCTATTGCTGATGTCTGTCCAGATTTTTCTTCTGTGAGATTCAAAGGTTTTGCTATAAAAGTTAGGAAGACACTAATCCTTTACAGACCTGGCTTCTCATCCAGAACTTAAGTACTTGAAAAATTGATCCTGTCCATAAAGGAGTTCAGAATTAAAAGGGAGAAGTCAGTCCACAGAATTCAACATACAAATGCTTTTCTGTCATGAGCACCAAGATTGGATGAACACGATTGTTGCTGGAGGATGGTGGGATTTGTAGTTCAACATAGTTACATTTTGCCACAGATCTGTTGCATCTCTTCTCTTCAACTCTTCCATCTCCAACAACAACCTCACCTTTCAAAAACTGTGAATTGTTTAAGAGAGAATGGTGTAAACTTGAAAAATTAGTGTCAAAATACCCCAAATACCTTCAATGTAACTGCATATTTATATAAGTAACTACATGTTACTCAGAAACATGACAGCAGTAATGTTGTCTCCACTCATTGACATAGAACCTGTATGGCATAATGTAGTGTAATAACTCCACAGATGGAAATATGCTACATTTTCCCTCTTGAATACCCTATAAAACTCACTGTTTAGCTGCTGTAAGTTGCCCTGTAACCCTTCAGTGGCTGGTGGAGAAAGGGGGAAAGATCAGAGAAGCATCTGGCTATGTCCCTGTAACCAGAGGCAGACTGATGACATCATCTACTGAGATCTTGGACCGTTTCCGCATTACAGTGTTAAAGTGCTGCTATTTCACTATCACCTTCCTATGGAATTCTGGGGTTTGTAGTTTAGGGAGGAGCACCTCAAATTCTCAGCCAAAGAGCTCTTTGGTCGCAGTAAATTACAAACCCCGGAATTCCACAGGGCGTTGAAAATGGAATAGCAGCAGTTTAACACTGTAGTGTGGAAATGGCCTAGGAAAGGACTGATGATGTCATCAGTGGGCATCTGGCTATAAGGATATAGTCAGATACTTCTTTCCTCTCCTGTTTTCCATCAGCCAATAAATGGCTGAGAAGGGGTGGGTACAAAAGTGCCTAACGGTGTATAGGTGGGTAGAGGGTTTTGGACATTGTGGATGGTTGGAAGAGAATATAAGCTTTTGCAATGCCCCCCTCCCAAAAGAAGACATGCAAACATGTAAGTTAGACCTAATGTTGCAAACATCACTAACAGAAGGCTATTATGTTACTTTTGAAATGTAACTCTGTCTTCAGTACTGAAAAAAAAAAAATGGGGGAGGGAGCAATTTGTTTTGTAAGTTTCTCATTACTTCCAGGCACTGCAAATATGATTAGGTAGTCTATTTCTATTCATTAAAGAACAGTTGTTTCCTACATTCTGAGTAATGAAGTTATCTTTTCCCCATTTTAGATAAGTGCTTATCAACTCAAGGTCTTTGCCTTGAAAGGCTTAACTTTCAAAAGATTGCACTGCTTGTTTTTACAAAACCAAATCAAAGATTTTTCCTCTGTCCTGCTGAGCACCCTCTATTGAGTATGTGCCACTGTTCATTATCATCAATCTATAGTTCTTGTACTTTGGGAGCCTAAGCTTGCCAGTTAACCATCTACAGTGGGGCCCACGCTTGCCTCAGATAATGCAACACAAATTGCTGCAGGGTGGTTTCAGTTTTGCTATTTTACTAACAAGTACAACTAGAGAAAACACCCCCTCCCAACACACTTGACACCATTTTTAATATTTTTGAAGTGCGTACGTGTATTTTATACTCAATAAGGCATGACATCAGAATCCAACATATGTAGGCTGAAAGCATAGTTCCTAAGCAGTAAGAAATATTTAACCTTGCATAATCTTAAGCATTGTTATGAAAGTCTTTAGCCATGGTTTAGGACCAAACAAATTTATTATAGTATAAAAATAAATAGAAATAAATAGAAATAAAGTAGTCATATAAAAAAAACCTCAGAGATAGATAATAACTTTTATTAGCCCCATTGTATTGCCACTTAAACAACGCTGACTTTTGAGCTCTCCAGGAACCTTTCTGCACTACACTGTTATAGTGCTATTATTCCACTCTCAACGTCCTATGGAATCCTGGGGTTTGCAGTTTAGGGGGGATTATTTAGAATTCTCAGTCAGAGAGCTCTTTGGCCTCAAACCCCAGAATTCTACAGGATGTTGAAAGTGGAATAACAGCACTAAGTGCAGTGCGGAAAGACCCCAGAACTCTTCAGGGAACCTTTTACCCAATGTCTACGGGGTCAGGCCAAGTCAAGGAGCAAACAGGATTGAAATAATAAATATGATCTTTATTAAAATACAACCAAACGCTGTATGCAGCGCACCCACACACATAACTATGGAAATAAAGGTTGGAGTGGCATAGAGGGATTTTTGAGAGGGATTGTTGATTTGGGTGATACTACACCTGTCCTGAAGCCCCGGTAGTCTGCAGATTGAGTTTGGAGATATGAACTCTTAGTACGTGGGACTGAGGGGAAGGCTCGCCAGGCAAAGCGGCGGCAAAACGGGATGGAAATCCGGAGCGATCCAAAGTAGCTCTCAAAATCAGGGGGTTTTATAGGGAGAATGTAGCCGCAGAGTTTTTGACAGTTGAAAATTCAGCTTGCCAAGTTGCCTGCTCGGGGCAGGGAGTTCTTTGTAAGCAGTGTGCATACATAATAGCGTGCTTGCCTTGGAGGTCTCTAAAGCGGTGAGACGGCTATTTCTGGCTTGCCTGTATTGTTTGGAATATTGCAGCAATTAGGAGCCGAGCCTGACTGTGAGCTTGTCCGCTGGACCTCGCAGACACGTGGAGAGGGATGGTAGAAGAAAGTCAAATTATTGATATCAAAATGATATCTGACATCCCACAAGTCTGGGCTAGAAAACGGCAGTAACACCCTGAGCCCCTAACCCTAGTGAATGCAAAGGGTCGATTGTACTATAGGGTGATAGGATGGACAGATTTGAATGAGGAGACTGAAAGTTGAAATCTCTCCTTCATTACAACATTTTCAGTGGTGGAGGCCAGCTATTCAATGACTGCGGGCCCTTATTGAAATCAAGAAGGATATCAACAAGGGGGATATCCAGAGAATAGTGACCAAGATGATCCAGGGTCTGGAAACCAAGTTGGGTATGTTTAGCTTGGAGAAGAGAAAAACAGAGTGGAAACATGATATCCATCTCTAAATATCTGATGGGATGTCATGCAGAAGATGGAGCAAACTTATTTTCAGATGGTCCAGAAACTAGGACATGAACCAAGGGCTTCAAATTACAAGAAATTAGATTCTACCGAAACATTAGGAAGAACTTCTGGACTGTAAAAGCTACTCATCAGTGAAATAGACTGTCTTGGAGGGTGTGAATCTCCATCTCTCGAGGTCAATAAACAAAGACTGGATGAGCATCTTTCAGGAATGCTTTAGTTGTGTATTCTTGTATGGCAGGACATTGGATTACACGGCCCTCATGGTCCTTTCCACCTCTGTGATTCAAGGATTATACAGAGTACTGCAACTCTCTGCAGCTCACTGCAACTCTCACAGATGCTTTAGGCCATGGAGAGACCTCTTTCAAACTTGCAAATCACTTCCAATTCTGAAAAAGCTTCCCTGGACCTAAAATAACCAGCTGTGGGGCAAAACATGGCAAAATTGTCCCCCAGTCCCATATAGGTATAAGAAGTATTTTCAGTAAAAACCTTTAATACAATGTTTGTGAGGTGAAGAGATCTTCAGAATCTCAGAAATGGCTTTGGAGAGCCACATGTAAACTACCCACCATGACACTACCTTTCCACAGTGGTGTTGTTGCATACTTCTGTGAGGCAAAAGGTTATACTGATGTTAGCAGTGCTACTAGCAGGGTCTCCCATGCCAGATAGGCTTTTGTTGACAAGGCAGACCACATATACCAAACAGCTACTGGGCAGCAGCACTAGTAGGGGAGGGAACACTGGTGGAGACCTCTTGGAGATAATGGTAGTGGCACCATAGCTAACACTTGTCAGTACTGCACAGAAGGCAGCATTGTAAACCCCTCTTGAATGTCTTTTACTATGAAAACCCTATGATGAAACAATCTAAAATGAAACCAGAGAGCAGCAGAGGAAAAATGCAAGTACAGTCCTCCCTCTGCATTCACGGGTTTGACTTCCCCGAACGTGATTATTCACGAGGTACGTGCTTGCCGCCCCCCTCCTTTTCCTCCTCCCATTCCCTTGCATTCCTCTCCTTAGGCTTGCCAGGCTTGTGTTTAAAATGGACACTTTTTCCTTTTGGGTGAGCAAAGCCACCCCCCACTGCAGGAGGTGCATTCTCTCTGCCACGTGGCTGCACATTCTGCTGTGTAATGGCTGCTGATTGATCAGAAGCCCTCTTTGCTCCTACTCCTCCTTTCTCAAAATGGTCACTGGAAGTATCTAGAACGCCAGAATTCTGCTCTTCTCCATCTGAGGGGAAAGTACCAATAAGCCCTTTACATTGTCTTTTCCCTCCCTGCCTGCCCCCCCAGGAACACCGAGGCCAGAGGCAAAGGAATGGAAGAGGAGAGATCTGGAGGGGAATCACGAGGGGAGGGGGAGTTATTCCTGGTTTTTCCATTTTTGTGAGGGTTCTGTGCCCCAAACCCTAGCAAAGGTGGAGGGGCTGCTGTAGTGGTGTGGCTGATGAGGCGATTAGAGTCAAGCCAAAAAGACAGTCAACTGTTGATATGCTCAGAGATTAAAAAAAAAAGTCAGAATCTGCACAGCACATACTATACAAACATGGAATGTGAGAAGAATGAATAAGGGCAAGTTATGCATGGTAAAACAAGAAATGTTAAGTATCAATATTGCAATACTTGGGGAGAACGAACTAAAGTGGACAGGAACAGGACATTTTGAGTCAGATAATCACACCATGTTTTACTTAGGAAATGAAAATCTAAAAAGAAATGGGGTGGAGTGGCATTTATAGCAAAAGCAGTCAAAAGATACAATGTCTGACTGAATCCTGTTAATAAGACTTCAGGGAGAACCCTCCCAATATAACCATAATCCAAGTTTATGCTCCAACTGCAGAGGCAGAAGTAGAAGAAACTGAAGGATTCCAAGCTGGAGACCAGGAGGAAGTTGACCAAACACCAGGACATGATTTCTTGTTATTCCTAGGAGATTGGAATGTAAAAGTAGGAAAAAAGCTGAATCAAAGACCATAGGAAAATCTGGCCCAGGATCAAGAAATGAAGCAGGAGAGAGATGGATTGAATTTTATGAGGCCAAAACTTGCAAACACTTTCTTCAAGTAACCAAAGAAGTAAGTTACATTACAGTATATAATGGGATAAAAGCCTAGCAGAATCAAATCTATAAATCTCATCAGCAGCCCATATTTACTTTGGTGTAAGATCTTTTACAACTGGGATACGATTCAAAGGGCTGTCACTTTCAACCAAGACAAGTAAAAGTGGATTTAGCCCTTCTGAAAAAATTTATTACTTGAAACAACTTAACAAAAATCTAATACCCACAGGAAGTATCTCTCTCTACAGCATAAATCTCTGCCTATCTTCCCCATTCTTCCTTTCCTCCTGATAATAACCCAGCTGAACTCCCAAGAAACCTTAAGAAAATAAAATGAAAATTAACTTTTTCAGGAAACCCATTAAGTTGAGTAATATTGCCATGCCAAATCTGCGGCAATAAAAACAACAAAGTCTGTGACACCTTAATAATTTTATTATGGCATTTTACTCTGTTTTATCTTGCAGCTTTGTTCTCTAGTATTTTCCATTTCATTCCTAGGGCTTTGATACTATTATTTGCTAAGCACTGTTTGCTGGCAGCCGACACCACAGTTCCCTGAAATCAGATAAGGAGTTATCCAAAATTGCAATATTTACCTAGCACTTCAGGCCTCAGTGAGGGTGTGAAAGTTCACTGAAAATGGGGAAAGTGGTACCAACACTGTTTCTGATAAAATGATAGGGCTGCACTTATTGCCTGTCTTCATTTCCAGAAAGACTAGAAATTTACTGTAAAAAGTAAGTCAGCAAACTTGGAATTTGCATCATCTAATATTCCAGATTCTCTCTCCTCCTCTCACTCTTCTCCTCCCATCCTCAGCTTACTTCCATTGCTGTAAAGTAACGGCCTTTCCACACTACACTGTTATAGTGCTATCATTCTACTTTCAACATCCTATGGAATCCTGGGGTTTGTGGTTTAGGGAGGGGCCTTTAGAATTTTCAGCCAGAGAACTCTTGGGCCTCAGTCAATTGAAAACCCCAGAATTCCACAGGACGTTGAAAGTGGAATCATAGCACTATAACAGTGTAGTGCGGAAAGGCCCTAAGTTCAAAGTGCAACAGTAGTTTGCATTCAACAGAGAGAGAAGCGGTGGAATCTTGTCCTTCCTAGTAGGCTCAGGCAAAAGCAGATGATACCTCCCCTAGTTTGTAATTTTCTTCCTTCTTAATAACTTTTGCCATCTTGAACACACTCTGACGTTGCGTGGCCATATCCATTTGGATTTTCTTCTTTCAAATGTTAGAGGGTATGGATAGTGCACTTCCAAACCCTTAGCAAGAACAGAACAGAACAGTGGACTTTTTCCTCTGTTTACAGAATCATAGAGTTGGAAGAGACCACAGGGGCCATTGAGTCCAACCCCCTGCTATGCAGGAACACCCATCAAAGCATTCCCAACGCATGGCCATCCAGCCTCTGCTTAAAAACCTCCAAAGAAGGAAACTCTACCACACTCTGAGGCAGAATATTCTATTGCTGGACAGCTCTGACCATCAGGAAGTTCTTCCTGAGGTTCAAGTGGAATCTCCTTTCCTGCAGCTTCAATCCATTGCTCCTTGTACTAGTCTCTGGAGCAGGGAAGCCCGCTCCCTCCTCGACATGACATCCCTTCAAATATTTAAACATGGCTATCACGTCCCCTCTTAACCTTCTCTTCTGCAGACTAAACATACCCAGCTCCCTAAGCCGTTCCTCATAGGGCATGGCTTCCAGACTCTTCACCATTTTGGTCACCCTCCTCTGGATACGTTCCAGCTTGTCGATATCCTCCTCGAATTGAGGTCCCCAGAACTGGACACAGTATTCCTAATGAGGCCTAACCAATGTAGAATACAGTGGTACCATTACCTCCCTCAATCTAGACACCATACTCCTATTGATGCAACCAAGGATCGCATTGGCTTTCTTGGCTACCTCATCACACTGCTGGCTCATGTTCAGGTTGTGATCTACGAAGACTCCTAGATCCCTTTCACATCTACTGCTATCAAGCCATGCGTCCCCCATCCTATATTTGTGCATTCCGTTTTTTCTACCTAAGTGTAGGGCCTTACATATCTTTCATCACAGGCATGTTTGGTGGGGACATGGGGGACAGTCTTCTCAGTGACTGCTCCCAGATGGTAGAATTCCCTGCCATGGGAAGCTAGGATGACCCTCTCTCTTTCTGCAGGCAGGTGAAAACTGTTCTGTTTACTAAGGCCTTAGATGTTAACTGTCTGTAGCAGAAGATATTTTAATTGGTGTATGATATATGTTGATCTTTATTATTATATTTTGATGACCTTTTAAAACTGTTTTAAATTAATGGCCAGAATCCTGCATTGCTGTCTATGTTAAATAGCTTTTGTATACTTAACTGAGTAGCTGAGGCACTAAGAAACCCAGATACTAAATTGAGAAGACCCATAACGGGACACTGGCAAGAGTGTCCCAATGTGCGTTGGCACTCCCTGGTCATTGTCCTGATGCACAACTGGGCCAATGTGTATCAGTCCCCATGTGCATCAGTCCCATTACACATTGGTCCTGTTGTACATCTGTCCCATTGTACATGTTCCACTGACACCATTGTGCATCAGTACCAAAGTGCATTGATTTCAATGCACATCAGTCCCAGTGTGCATTGGTTCCATTGTACATTAGCTTCCATGCACATAGGTCTTAATGTTCATCAATCCCACTGAGCATTGCTCCAATATTCATCAGTCCCCTTGTGCATCCCAGTGAACATCGATCCCAGTGTGTATCAGTCTTGTGCATCGGTGTCATCCCCCTATTCCATCAGCATCGGTTTTTGTCAGAAGATGAACCAAACTTACCTTTGGAGAAATCACAGTGGATGCCCGATAGCCAGCCAAGTCCTCCTTCTGTTCAGCAGGTCAGGTCGGACTCAGAGGAGTAAGATGAGCTGGAGGAGAAGCATCTGAGTCCCAGAGAAAGGCAAAGTCTCAGGTGTCTGACCCACACCGTTCCCTCTAGATAAAGCAAGAGGCTGCAATGAAAGCATGAGGAGGAGCACAGCTCGGGAATACTCTCCCTAAATAGTGTCTGGGATCTGGACATTAGTTGAACATGCTGCCTCTGTTAGGAAGTTACAACTACCATGGCCCTTTTCGCACTGTACCTTTTTGTGCGAGGGGGGAGGGCGTCTCGCGCGAGAAGCCTCCTCTGGGACGCCACCGCTTCCCCCCCTCGTTCCTTCCGCAGGCGCTTCCTGCTGGCGCGTCCGTCGCGCTAATGCCCCACCCCTTCCATCAGCAGGGCACCATGGGAGCTGTAGGCTCCATGGGGGGAAGGAAGCATGACCCGGCCGCCTCGCGACGCTCCGCACAGCAGGTAGGTGCGCATGGGCGCTGCGAGTGTTGCGCGAGCCAGGTGATTTTCGGCTTCAAGCCGAAAATCAAAAAATACGCTTGGGCACCGTGTCAGCCTCGTGAGCACCGCGCAAGTGGGGTGCGTCGTGCGGTGCGATGCTCCCATTTGCGCGGCACTCAAGGGGCGCTCGTGCGAGAAAAAATCAATACGAAAAGGGTCCATGTTGAGTACAACCTCAGTTTTCATCTTAACAGCTCAGCTAGCAAAAGTTTACAGCACCTGCACTGTTTAAAGACCAGGCTACTATGATTCCCTGGAATCCTGACTCTGATGTATGGCTTTCTTGACCTTGGAACACCATACAAGTTGCTTTCATTATTTACTGACTTGGGAACTCTGAACCTTGTTTGAGATTAAGAGCAAGACAATGTGTCCCCTTGTGCATTGTTTCTGTTGTGCATCAGTCCTGTTGTGCATTGGTCCCAAAGCATATTGGCCCCATTGTATATTCATCTCTGCTATGTAGTAACACAACAACAGTGCTGTACTGGATATGAACATTCCAGAAGTGCCCAGTTCTCATTCCTGCATCCATAAGTCCATTTACAAAGACGTAACTCCCAAGCAAGATTCTGGCCACCATTTTTAATGTAGTTGCTTACTTGTTTATTTGACTTTTGTATTGTCCATTTAAAAAATCCTGTATTTTGTTTTAATTCACCATTCTGAGCTGCTTTGGGTCTCAGGTTAGGAAAAAGGCAGTATAAAAATGAAATAAATAAATAAACAAACTAATGAATGCCCTCAAAATCAGCTAGTGTGATGCAATTTTTTGGCTAAGTTTATGGGGCCTCTAAAGTTTGACATAGGTTAGGTGGTTGTTGTTGTTGCATTCCTTCAAGTCTTTCTTGACTTATCCTGAGCCAAGGGCCATAAGGCTATAGCACAGGGCTTTCTTGACAAGATTGTTCAGGCTGAGAGAATGTGACTTGCCCAGTGGAATTCCATGACTGAGTGGAGATTTGAACCCTCAACTCCCTATACCTCACTGGCTGTCTAGTTTAGCACTTTATGATGTCTAAATTCAGTTCTTCCCAGTCAGTGTGTGGTAAACAGTCTCCAACACTGGGTTTTCCTCAGTACTCCCTCCAGTTTTTTTTTTTAAATCATGTGGTCAGCATCTAAGGTTCACACATTTTACCTGTAACAAGAAGTTTCTCTTTCTTGGAAAGATGAAAGTCTAACTGTAGCAATTCTAGGGTTGATAGATGGAATTGGCAGAAGTCTAAAAGAACTGGCAGAAGTCATTTCTGAACCACTTACAATAATCTTTCACAACTCTTGGAGAACAGGAGAAGTCTCAGCAGACTGGAGGAGGGCAAATGTCGTCTCCATCTTCAAGAAAGGAAAAAAAAGAGGACCCTTATGAATAATTATTGCCTGATCAGCCTAACATCAATACCAGGAAAGATCCTAGAGCAGATCATTAAACAGTCAGTTTGTAGTTATTTAGAAAGCAATGCCATAATCACAGCATGGACTTCTCAGAAATAATGCCAGACTAATCTCATCTCTTTTTATGATAGAGTTATAAGCTTGATAGATGAAGGGAATGCTGTAGACGTAGCCTATCTTGACTTCAGTAAGGCCTTTGACAAAGTTCCCCATGACATTCTTGCAAAGAAGCTAGTAAAATGCGGGCTAGACAGGGCTGCTGTTAGGTGGATTTGTAATTGGTTGACCAACTGAACCCAAAGGGTGCTCACCAATGGCTGCTTTTCAACCTGGAGAGAAGTGAAAAGTGGGGTGCCACAGGGTTCTGTCCTGGGCCCAGTGCCATCCAACATCTTCATTGATGAATTGGATGAAGGAGTGGAGGGCATGCTGATCAAATCTGCAGATGATACCAAATTGGGAGGGGTTGCTAATACACCAGAGGACAGGATCAAATTTCAAAATGACCTTGACAGATTGGAGAGCTGGGCCAAAGCTAACAAAATGAATTTCCACAAAGAGAAATGGAAGGTCCTACGCTTAGGCAGAAAAAATGGAATGCACATATATAGGATGGGGGACACATGGCTGGATAGCAGTACGTGTGAAAAGGATCTAGGAGTGTTGGTAGATCACAAGCAGAATATGAGTCAGCAGTGTTATGCGGCAGCCAAGAAAGCTAGCACGATTCTTGGTTGCATCAATAGGAGTATGGTGTCTAGATCGAGGGAGGTAATGGTACCACTGTATTCTGCATTGGTTAGACCTCATTTGGAATATTGTTTCCAGTTCTGGGCACCTCAATTCAAGAAGGATATCAACAACCTGGAACGTGTCCAGAGGAGGGTGACCAAAATGGTGAAGAGTCTGGAAGCCATGCCCTATGAGGAATGACTTAGGGAGCTGGGTATGTTTAGTCTGCAGAAAAGAAGGTTAAGAGGGGACGTGATAGCCATGTTTAAATATTTGAAGGGATATCATGTTGAGGAGGGAGCAGGCTTGTTTTCTGCTGCTCCAGAGACTAGTACAAGGAGCAATGGATTGAAGCTGCAGGAAAGGAGATTCCACTTGAACCTCAGGAAGAACTTCCTGATGGTCAGAGCTGTCCAGCAATAGAATATTCTGCCTCGGAGTGTGGTGGAGTCTCCTTCTTTGGAGGTTTTTAAGCAGAGACTGGATGGCCATCCGTTGGGAGTGCTTTGATATGTGCTCCTGCATAGCAGGGGGTTGGACTCAATGGCCCCTGTGGTCTCTTCCAACTCTATGATTCTATGGTTCTGTGAAATGCCTAGGCCCTAGAAAATTCTAAGATAACAGCAAATCACAGAAAAGATTAATTTTTGTCACATATGTTTACTTTGAATCAGTTACAGTCCAAATTCCCAGCAACTCTTTCAGAAGAATCTACCTCTCAACAGTTTACCGACAATGTTGACACAGTGTGATTTAGGGTAAAGTTGTCTGTACATATAACTTTAGCTTTTGCAACAGTCTTAGAGAATTTCCCAAGTTGCAGGCATCAGTTAGCTCAAATACCTAGGCTATAAATTCTCCACTCTGTTGCTTTCCAGTTAGACTTCTGCATTTGGACTCAGCACATTTGTTACAATGGCCTTCTCTATCAGCACTGCAGTCTTCCTGATCCTCTCCTACTGCCTCTGGGATGCAGAAGCCCGACCTTATAGTTCTGTCCTCACGATTTCAAATGGAGGCCCATGGGGTGATTGGGGAAGCATTCAATTTTGTCCCCAAGGCTATGCCCATGGATTCTCACTGAAGGTAGGTTTCTTTTTCTTTTCAGATACTGTCATGGTGCCCTCCAGATAATTTAGAGTACAACCTTACTGTACCCAACCCTAGCCAACACAGCAGTTAATCAGGCATAATGGGAGTTGTAGTCCCAAATATTTGGAGAGCACTAGTTGAGAAAGGTTGATGTAATGATACAGTTTTCACTTTTGGCAGGCAGGGCCCTGTGAAAGAGAGGGTGCTGCTTCTAACAAACTTGTGGTGGGCTAGATAAAGGCACAATGCACCATAGCTTATTTGTTGGTAGTATGTGCATACAAAACTCCTTCAGTTCAATACTCAGGCCATCCTTGCTAGCCTCAGCTCACAGGCTAGAACAAACTCAGCCTCAAGAATCCTGATGAAACTGGAGAGCTTGATCAGATGGTTTGGCCCAATAAAAGCTAATTTCATATGTTGCACAGTGATGTAGTGGTTAAACCGCTAGGCTAGAACTGGTGAGATCTAGGTTCCAATCCACACTCAGCACTTAACTTTAATGGGTAGGCTTCCCACATGTCAGGGCCTGAAACTTCTTCTCTGGCTCTCCAAGGGGGTGGGAATCATAAGGCAACAGCACTGCTTTGAGTATCTGTCTATGATCTCCCTCCCTCCCTCCCTCCCTCCCTCCCTCCCTCCCTTTCTTTCTGCTGTTGGCTGCTGCTGGAGGAAATGATCAGTATGGGGAAAATACCGAGTTATTTCAGGATTTGCTGCCACAAGAGCCACTGATTATAGTATTACAGGACTGCTGCTGCTATGTGGCTGTACCTGTCTTCCTCACCCTACCCCAGATGATTGAAGCTGTAGTATTATTTGTCTTCTTGGTCTGAGACACATGTGGGTTGTAGCATTGTTGGCAAAAGCATAGTGTGAATGTCTTTCTTTTTTCCCCTCTGTTTCTCATTTAACATCTTCCTTCCCACCCTCTTTGTCTCCAAATTTTCTCTTTTTACCTACCTCTCAAGAAAACCTTAGATCCATGACCACGATATGTTAGTTTCTTAAGATGCAAGTCCCTGTTTTAAACTCAGTAGGGTCTCCTTCTGTTATGGCTGCATTTGTTTCTGTTCCTCTGATGCTTTGGCAGTGTCTTCTCCTCCCCAAGATATCTGGTGATTATTAGTAGCAAGATGATGGAGGAGATGATGAAGATTTTGATGATGAGGAAGGATCCACAACATAACTATTTAAAAAAAAAGGAAAGGAAGAGAAGAAGAAACAAAGTCGCCAGTGAAGGGCACGGGTTAATGGGAACAATTTATTAAACTGTATGGAAAACATTCTTTTTGGTTGCAAATGTTTCTTTTGTTGGATTGCAGCTCCCATGTATTGTTAAAATAGCAAACATGTTAAAAACAAAACTCTTATTAAAAAAACTTTTCTTCCTATTCAAATCAGGGCATGGAGTATTTAATTAACATCCAGAGAAATATATTCTCATTTATTAAACATTGTTTTTTAAAAAAATATTTTCAATTACAAGCTTTGAGCACTTATGATTGATATTTAAAGAATCAAGCATAAGGATATAACTGGGATCACCCTTTGCAACACACTTTGCACCTTCACCAGAGCCTGTTCCTAGTGAGAACGCAAGGAGATCTTCTCTAGCTCTTATCTTTTGACCCTGAAACCTCAGAGCCTGGGGCGATCGTTAGCTAATAGGATTGTGTGTGATTTTGGATCAATCACTCCCTCTTTCAGACAAATCTACCTCTCAGGGCTTTTTTGAAGATATTTCACTATTTAAAAAGCCTTCAACAATAACTCCATAGTCCAGCTCTTGAACCTCTACTTCTGCTAATTTGCTGCTTTCTGACGTTCAGCAATCTCTATGATTTCTGTCATTTTCATTCAGATTGCCTCCAAGACAACAATGGTGAACTCTATCACCCAGTTTTTGGGACTACCCTTCCACTTAGACCACTATCAATCTGAAACTTAGTAGTTTTGTGCCTCATGGTTACCTCTGTGCTGTGTTGTTTTCACAGCAATTGTTTTGGGGAAACAAAGATTAAGTCATTCTTTTCTTGTTCCTCTTGAAATGGAAAGGCTGCTCTTGTGCGAAAATCCCTCATCTGATATGCACTCTCAGAACTGGCAGAAGTCCTGAAGACTGCTTCCAAATTTTCCAAGATTTTTCGAAAAGGTTGTTTATAGTTCCATTTAGAACAGCAATATTTAAAAACATGCAGACAGAAATGCCTATACTTAAATTTGGCTGGTGTAAACTCTGCCCTACAGAGGACCACGGTGGTGCAGCGGTTTGAACATTGGACTACAACCCTGGAGACCAAGGTTCAAATCTCTGCTCAGCCATGGAAACTGACCCCTGGGTGCATCACACATTCTCAGCCCCAGAAAACCTTGTGATAGGATCACCCTAGGGTCACCATAAGCTGGAAATGACTTGAAGGCACACAACAACAACAATAACCACCTCTTCCCAATGGCTACTACATCCACCAATTTTATCAATTATTAAAAAGAGGCCAAAATTGATAGTTTTGCATTTCCCATGACAGTCAATGGCAGGCACAAATCTTCAGATGTCCCGATCTTGGCACAGCTTAGGAACCTGAATCAAAGCAGGCTGGATCCAACTCCATGCAGACACAAGGAGTCAACCCTTTACTTACCATGGGTTAAAAAAATAGTGAATAGTCTTTAAAAACTCATTTCCCAATGTGCTGAATTGGACTCCAAGCCAAATCTGGGGCTCCTTTCACATCCTTGATGTTCACATTTAATTCAATGGGTTGAACATGGCTAACTTGGTCTCAATACATATGAGCAGTGTTGCAATTCTAGATTTATCCACAGTTTTATCATTGCCTGTTCATCTCTTCTCCCATCAGGTGGAAGGAAATCAAGGTCAAGGGGATGACACAGCCCTGAATGGAATACGCCTGCACTGTACTGATGGAACAATAATAGAGTCAACAGTTGGACTGTGAGTATTTATTAATTTTTCAGCTAATGCTTCATTCCCTTTCTCTTTGGCTTTATTGATTGGAAGGTGATGATTGGAGGGTCTAGGCTAAAATGCTTTATCTCCTACCTTCCAATGCTGCACACATGAAAATCAGGACACATGTGGCCAAATATCAGAGTGTAGTCAGTGTGGAAAAGGTTGTTAATGAGGAAGAAAACACAAGTTAATAAAGGAGCATTTTGTTTTTGCTTGAAACTACTGAAAAGGGCAAGATTCTCTCCTCTGCTCTCTCGTTTGCTGAGTTGAGTATTATTGGAAAATTCTAGCATTTCCCCTCCTCTTGTTCTAGGACAAATTGAGCTTAGCTAGTATAGGGTTAACTGTTGCTCTGTGTTATTTTAAAATGATTGGTTATGGTATCCAGACCATGTGGCCCAGGATACATTCTGGTGTTAGTTACTGGTCATACTTAGAAGGCCAGATCTCTCTCCCTCTCTGTCTCTCTCTCGCTCTCTCGCTCTCTCTCACACACACACTCTTGCTTCTAGCAACTTCTTTCTCTATGCTAGTCTCTTCACCGAGAAGTTGATGAGTTTAAAATGAAGATACTATCTCCCTAAAAATTTTTGTTAGTTAGCTAGGCTCTAGTTTCTCTAATGAATGTGTAATTATAAAGTTTATTAGTAAATCTTTCAACTTTGGAACCTGAAGCCACCTGTCTTGTTTTTGCTTTCGAGTCAGCCTCTAGTTCAGGGAAGAAAACACAGAGATTGGGACATACTGTTTCTGCATCTCTGCTAAAAGAGTTCCCCAAGGGCTAACACTCTGGGAAACTCTAACCCTCAACAAATACAAACTACTTTTGCACTTTAAATTCAACGTGAAGCAATTGAAGCAAGCTGAGGACAAAGAGGAAAGTGGGAAGAGAGGATAGAAATTGGGTCATTTTTAAAGAATCTGAAAAATGGGACAGCAGAGGATTAATGGGGATTAATGAGCATGCCCTCCACTCCTTCATCCAATTCATCAATGAAGATATTGAACAGCACTGGACCCAGGACAGAACCCTGTGGCACCCCGCTAGTCACTTCTCTCCAGGATGAAAAGCAGCCATTGGTGAGCACCCTTTAGATTTGGTCAGTCAACCAATTACAAATCCAACTAACAGTAGCCCTGTCCACCCCACATTTTACCTGCTTCGTTGCAAGAATGTCATGGGGAACTTTGTCAAAGGCCTTACTGAAATCAAGATATGCTACATCCACAGCATTCCCTTCATCTATCAAGCTAATAACTCTATCATAAAAAGAGATAAGATTAGTCTGGCATGACTTATTTTTGAGAAATCCATGTTGACTTCTCGTGATTACTGCATTGCTTTCGAAGTGATTAGAAACTGACTGCTTAATGATCTGCTCCAGGATCTTTCCGGGTACTGATGTCAGGCTGACTGGGCAATAATTATTTGGGTCCTCTTTTTTTCCCTTCTTGAAGATGGGGATAACTTTTGCTCTCTTCCAGTCTGCTGGAACTTCTCCTGCCCTCCAAGATTTCTTAAAGATTATAGCAAGTGGTTCCGAAATGACCCCTGCCAATTCTTTTAATATCCTAGGATGTAATTCATCTGGCCCTGGAGACTTGAATTCATCCAGTGTGGCCAGGTATTCCTGTACCACCTCTCTACCTGTTATGTGCCACATTTCCCCTGTTTCCTCGCCTGCTCCCCAACCACCAGGTTGAGTGCCTGTATCCTTCTGGGAAAAAACTGAGACAAAGAAGATGTTTAGTTCTGCCTTTTCTCTTCCCCCTGGTAGTAATTCGCCATCTTCTCTGCACAGCTACCCTATCGTCTCCTTCTTTTTCCTTTTGCTGCAGACATATTTTAAAAAGCCCTTTTTATTGTTTTTAATGTCTCTGGCCAGCCTAAGTTTGTTCTGTGCTTTAGCCTTTCTGACCTTCGCCCTACATCCCCTGGCTACTTGCTTAAATTCTTCTTTGGTGGTTTCCCCCTTCTTCCATTTCCTATACATGTTTCTCTTAACACTTAGCTCAGCTGACAGTTCTTTAGTCAACCATTCTGGTTTCTTCTTATTGGCACAGTTTTAGACTGTGCCTTCAGTATCTTCCTTTTAAGGAACTCCCATGCCTCCTGAACTCCTTTCTCTTTCACTACTCTTGACCACGGAATTTCAGCCGGCAGCTCCTTAAGTTTACAGAAGTCCACTTTCTTAAAACCTAAGATGAGTGTCTGACTACACTTATCTTCTCCTTCCCACTGAATGCCAAATTCCAATAGGGAATGGTCACTCCCCCCTTGGGCAAGACACTCTCTCAGCATTAGCAAAAGCCTAGGCAAAGGCAACCTCCCTCTGAAGAAATCTGGCCAGGACAATTGTCATAGTTTTGCCTCAGGATCTCCCCAGACTGAAAGGGCCTTTGTACACAGGCAGGAAAATGTAGATTAATCCCACATTTTCGTGCCTGTGTAAACAGGACCACTACAGTACAGAGATAATCCAGGTCAAAATTGGGTTTTCTTTGCATAGCTCCTTCTGGCATCCTGGGGTTTATAGTTTGATGATGCATCAGCGCACTTTGGCAGAGAAGGCTATGACCCCTTGTAAAATTATAAAACCCAGAATTGTGTCTGAAAGAGCTTTGCAAGTGAGCTATCTTTCAGCTGTCCTTGAAATCTCAAGCCTGTAGCTTCCAGTCAAGTGCTGAACTTAAATATGAAATGTTCAATTTAAATATCTTAGAATACAACCCTAGATGTAATTTGTGAAACTGTTAGCAAAGGCCATTATTACCCCAAGTATTACTACTTCAGCTACTTGCCATTACCCTTTATGTGTCTAGTCTCCCAAATTTTCAGGCGTCCTGGTCTCCCAAATTTTCAGGTGTCCCGGTCTCCCAGGTTTTCAGGTGTCCTGGTCACCAACAAACTGTTTGGGTGGCGGATTCGAAAGATTCGGTTTGCCTGTTTTGGCACAGGAATTCAGATTCCTGAATCTCAAATCCCTGCCAAGGAGTCGAGGATTCGGTTGGCCCATCCCTATTAGAGGGTAAAAGATTACAAAAAGGTTACCAAGATTACTTCACACTGTACAGTTATAGCACTATATCCCATTTTAACTGCCACGGCAACATCATATCCCCATATGATGTTGCCGTGGCAGTTAAAATGGGATATAGCGCTATAACTGTACAGTGCCTTGCCAAACTATGAATCTCTGGATTTTGTAGGATGTTCCCATGGTAGTTAAAGTGGAATGTAGTGATACAATTGTATAGCATGAAAAAAACCTAAGTATATCCCTTTTTTGGTTCATTAACATTTAGTCATGGAGACTTGCAAACATGATGATGTCCCATCAAATCTTTGTGACCAAGATTTTGGGGAAATAACCTGTGAGCTGCCTCTGTTACTCCCCTCCTCTGGATCAAACAACTCCAAACCTATTTAGGATCAGAGGCTGCTTCAGGGAGACATACTATGTTTCTGTGGATCAGCATTTCCCCATTATTGAATGAGCTGTGTTTGCAAGTCCAAGGTGCTCTCACGAGAAAATGATGCGCTGTGCATCCCAGTCTATGGTGGGAAAAATAAAAGTTTTGGAGTCCTCTCTTCAGCGTGGGTGGTCTCCTTAGCCTTTCTTTTCAGGGAAAGGGCCAGGATTTGGTACTTCTCCCTGCTAAGAAATGATGTTCCACTGAAACCCAGAAGGCCTGCTGCCACCATCTGCAACAGCAGTCAGGTAGGGCTTGGAGAAGGAAGGAAGGATGGGGTGGGCAGTTCATGAGTGGTTGAATGGAATAAACATGCATAGTTAAGACTTTGTGAGGATCTGTACCGCTCTCTTAGGTTCAAATGAATGGGCAATTTTTAAACACAATGATGCAAACACAATTATGAACTTTTCAAAAATCTGCAGAGAACAACAACCCAAACGTATCCACACTGAATTTCCCCTGAGTTGCATGCATCTAAAAGTCCCCAGTGCACAAGTTGCTGGCAGATGTGGCCTCCAAAGTCTCTGTTATTCCCCAAAATCAAGGAATCTGAATGTTGTTTGGCCTGAATCCTATTGGTAATCCTAGCTAAACCAGATTCATTGATTCAGTGGAATTTACATTAAGATGCAGTAGTGGTTTGAGCCTTGGACTATGACCCTGGAGACTAGAGTTTGGTTCCCCAGGCAGCCATGAAAACCTGCTAGGTGACCCTGCGTGTGTCACACACTCAC
Source organism: Ctenosaura bakeri (assembly GCA_948474755.1). NCBI lineage: Eukaryota > Metazoa > Chordata > Lepidosauria > Squamata > Iguanidae > Ctenosaura > Ctenosaura bakeri. The sequence continues at coordinate 456,162 of CAOLHI010000283.1, forward strand.
AGCCCCAGAAAACCCCATGATATGTTCACTTTAGGGTTGCCATAAGTTGGAAATGACTTGAAAGCACACAACAACAGCAAGCAACAGTTTGTTCAGTGGGCCTACTCTAGTTGGAATGTCCAACAGGATTCAAGCCATTGTCTCCATGAACCTGGTCCTGTATAACCCAATGTACATTAAGCCCAGCTGGAAAATCTTTAAATCTAATATATAAAGGTCAAAGTTTGTTTCTCTGTGTCAAGCAAAGACCTCATATGATCGGCTGCCTAAGAAGATTCTATGGAATCCAGGAGTTTGCAGTTTAGGGAGAGGCCCGTAGAATTCTCAGCCAGAGAGCTCTGAATAGGCCAGTTGCTATGGACACAACGCCTAGCAGCAAGGAGGAGGGCAGTGTATTTCCCCCAGGAAACCAATCTCTGTATGTTCATAACTCTGAATACAGATTGGATTGGGGAATATAGGGAAAAATTACAGGTACTGGACAAGACAGTTTGGGGAATTAAAGACACAGGATCTCAAATCTTTCTAACAAGTATTACCTATGAGGAAATAAAATCCTGGGCAACACTGGGTATATACGTTAGTGCTAGAATGCGCTAACACACAAGGCCCACTACAAAAAAATTGCTTCCCCTTGCTCCCTATAAACCTAATCTGAAATTCTGTTAAATAAATCAGTTGATAAGAACCTAAACTCTTTCTCCAGGGGGAATAGTTTCATTTGTTTCTAGCTTGCTCTTGCAACCAAAACTTTTAAGAATTTCTAGGGGCTAAGGTGTACAGTAAAATCAGTTTTAACTGTTTAAAACAACTTGAAACAGTAAGAGCAATGTAAATATATTGAAACACATCAAACAACCTGATGGTTTAAAACAAAACATTTGAAGACCATTTTATACGATGCGCATATGTGCACTTGGATTAAATCAGCTGGCCCCAGGTTTCTAGCAAAGAGGCATGTTTTCACCTGGCATGAGAAAGGTATCAGTATTAGTGTCAGTTGGGCCTCTAAGGGGTGAGAATTCCTTAGCTAGGATGCCACAGCAGGGAGGGCCTCTCCTGCGTCTTCACACATGGAATTGCCCCTACCAGTGGAACCCAGAGGAATAGGATTGCCAGATCTCAGAGCCAGGCCCTGAGTCTCCGTTTTTCGTGGATCATTTCTAGGTAGGAGGCAACTGCTTCTGTTTTGGCATGAGGAAAAAGCTCAGCTATTAAAGCAGCAGCTTGCTAAAATTGCAAGGCTTAACTGATTCATTGCTACAGCTTGTAAAAACTCTCCAGAGCATCTATATATTTCCTTAGCTTCTTTGTTTCCTGTCAGTCATTGTAGTGTCAGGGCTCATCCTCTGCTCAGCATCCACCTTCCGACTAGAAGCAAGTCGGCTAGATTAAATGTTCCTTATCTCAGCTCCCTAAGTAAGTGAGGAGAAATAATCCCTTATATTTCACCTTAATCTGAGAAGAGACCCTTTAGCTCAATTTCTGCCTTAATTTCCAAACCTGAAAAATATGTTCTCTCTGTAGGTATTTGAATGACAAGCTGTGAGCAACTGTGATTGCTACCTAATGCATAACACTTAATGGCACCACCAACTGCTTTCTCTTCTCAGGTTTGAACAGAAATTTTAGGACTTTGAAAGATCCTGAACCAGCAACCCTACAGAGGAACAGACCTTGATTCCAAAGAAATTAGGGCTTTAAACGTTATCACCAGCACCTTGAATTTAGACTGGAACCACATTGGCAAATCAGTGGAATTGCTTTAAAACTAACAATATATCATTTTTGTATGGTCAGCAGTTTAGCTGCTGCATTTTGCACTAGTTGCAACTGATGACTAGCTAACATCATTTATTTTCTTTGGCAGGTGGGGAGATTGGAAGGGTATTCAGTATTGCCCCAAAGGCAACCTGGTCTCTTTCTCTCTGAGAGTGGAAGGCGAACAGGGGAAAGGTGATGACACGGCAGCCAACAATATCCAGTTCACTTGTGAAGATGGAACTGCGCTCTACGGACACGGATCGGGCTGGGGTGCCTTTGGCCCATGGAGCCCTCGATGCTCCTATGGCTCCATCTGTGGGATCCAGACAAGAGTAGAGGGTGAACAAGGGAGGGGTGATGACACATCACTTAATGATGTGAAGTTCTTCTGCTGCAGATAAACCAGAAGTGCTTCTCTTCCTAGGACTTCCCATGAGTATGCTAACCAGGAATGTTACCCTCTGTTTTGTTTCAACTTGAGCAATGTGTGCTTGTGTCTATGGGCCCATTCACTTCACATAATTATAGCTTTATTATTTTCCTTCAACTGCTATGGTTCCATTTTATGGAACCCTAGGATTCAAGTGCCTCAGGATCCCATAAGATGGAATCATGGCAGTTAAAATGGAACAGTAGCAATATAATTATGTAGTGTTGATAGACTATATGTTTCTGTGTTGATCTGAATTTCTTTACTCTGTATATGTCACTTGTAGATGAGAGGTAATAAGAGCATTAAAGAAATACATTTTGATTGAATACTGTATTGAGTAGTCTGAGAACCAGCATGGAATAGTGGTTGTTTGTTTGACAGGACTCTGGAGACCAGAGTTTGACTCCCTGGTCAGCCATGGAACCCACTGGGTGACCTTAGGCAAGTCATACTCTCAGCCTCAGAAGAAAGCAATAGTAAACTCCACTGTGAACAGATGTTGCTAAGAAAACCTGATGATGCCTTCTCTTTAAAGTCTCAATAAATCAAAAATCACTTCAAGGCACACAACCTTGTATACTATAAAGTGTGTATCTTTGTTGATGTGAATTACTTTATTCCACATGCAAAAGGAAATAAAAATATTAAACAAACATTCATGGAGGCATGTGAAATAAACAAGATGAACCTGAACTTTTAACACTGCAAAGCAAATATGATGTTCATAAGCATCACTGAAACCTGCTGAGATGAGTCGTGTGGTTGGAATGTAGTAACAGAGGGGAATAACATATTTCATAGAAATAGACCAAACACAAAAGGATGATGAATAGCATTATATGTCAGGGATGTTTACACATGTGAAGAGGTCCATGACTTAAATCTTGGAGTCCAGGTTGAGAGCATCTGCATAAAAATTAAGGGAGAGAGAAGCAACAATGATGTAATTGTGGGGGGGTCTACTACAGATCCTCAAGAGAGACTGAGGACTTGGATGATGTCCTCCTGGAATAGATGACCAAACATTCAGAAAAGAGAGATGTAGTCGTGATGGGAAATTTCAACTATCCTGGAACTTGTCGGAAGTCAAACTCTGCCAAGAATATAAGGTCCAACAAATTGCTCAGTTGCCTAGCAGGAAGGTGGAAGAGACAACAAGAGGATCAGTTATTTTAGATCTGATCTTAACCGACAATGGTGTCTAAAGAAATTGAGATGGATGTCTAAATAACTTTCAAATGAGCTAAGATTTAGCCAGCACCTGTAGGGAGCCAGCATGTATAGGGAGAAAGTCAGAAAATCTGAAGTATGGAACAAACTCAGGCTTGATAGAGAGGTTAAAACAATAAAAAGGGCCTTTTTTTTGTTTTGTTATGTCTATAGCAAAAGGAAAAACAAACAAATGATAGGGCCACTATGTCAAAGAGATGGCAGAACTACTCAACACCTACTTTGCCTTGGTCTTCTCCCCTAAAGGGAAACAATACTTGCCTTGGAGAAAAAGGAGCAGATTATGTGGTAAGTGGAATGCACCACATAATAGGTAGTACAGGAATACCTGGCTACTCTAAATGAACTCTAGTCTCTAGGACTGGGTGAACTACATCCAATGATATTAAAAGAATTAATAGAGGTAATCTCAGGACCATTGGCAATCATTTTTGAGAATTCAGGAAAAATAGGAGAAGTTTTCTAAGACTGAAGGAGTGCAAATGTTGTCCCCATCTTCAAAAAGTGGAAAAGACAGAACCAAACAATTACCACCCAGTTAGCCTGACATCAATACCAGGAAAGAGCTGATTGTTAGACAAACATATATAAAGAACAAGGTCACATATACAAAAGTTAAAAAAACCCAAAACAATTACATGACAATTCAATTTTTAAAAAGCAAGGCTACTACAATATAATATACAATTAAAACATAGTAGGAAAGATGAAAAAACAGACACAAATGGAAAAGGAGATAAAAACATCACTCCATTAAAATGATAAATTATGAGCTAAAAGCGTGCCTGAATAAAGATTGCCAGTATAGTGTAGTATAGTAGTTTGAGACCCTTTCTGCAACTCACCTGTTCTCAGTGCTGGGGTGCAGTGCTCGCGCAAGCAGCCTCTTGTGAGAGGCTTTCCCATCCAGGTTTCTTCAGCTCCGCACAAGCTTGCCTGCTCGGAGGAAAGCCCCGCCTCTTCCTTTCGCAGTGCAGCCTGGGACCTTCCCAGGCTGCACTGAGACAGGAAGCACAATTGGCCTGGCTCCCGAGGTTCCGCATGCAAGATAAGTACGCATGGGGCCCTAGAGCGATGTGCGACCATGCACCATTTTCAGCTTTAAGCCGGAAATGAAAAAATGCATGAGCGGTCCCTGCCAGGCTCTGGAGCGTCGCGCAAATGTGAGTGCATCATGTGGACCGCTCCTCACATTTGCGTGATGCTCGAGGGGCCATTCCGAAAAGGGCCTGAGTGTTGGACTCCAGCTCTGGAGACCGGGGTTCAAATCCCTGTGTAGCCATGGAAATGCAATGGACAATTCTGGGCAAGTCACACTCTTTCAGAGGAAGGCAAAAGCAAACCCTCTCTGAAGGAATCTTGCTGAGAAAACCCTATGATACATTACCTTATGGCTGCCATAAGTCAGAAATGACTCAAAGGTGCACAACAACAATTATATGAACATAAAGGTCTTTGGTGGCAAAAAGAAAAGACAAACTTCCTATGAGATAGAATTCCATAACTTGTGAGAAGCCACTGAGAAAGCTCTCTTCCCTACCTTACCAGGTGTGCCTGTGATGGTGGCACTGAATACTTCCCCCAGCCAAGATCTTAAAACTCAGCAAGCTCATACAGGGAGATACGGTCTTTCAAAAAGTTAATGTTTAATGCTAATGCATTAATGTTAAATCACTAAGAAAATTAAATTTGTTGGTTATTAATGTTACAATGTTAAGGGATTTTCAAGAAATTAATTTATGTTAATCATTCATCATTAATTTATTTTTTTTAAAAAGGCAAACTTAATAAAAGGGGCCAACCCAACCAAAAAATTACTCCCCCCAAGTCACAAAATTAATTAATGTGAAACACTAATTGCTACTCTAAACATTTAACATGGGTGACATAAAAGATGTAACATAATGCTTTTTAAAATTGTTTTTGATCATTTTAATGAATTAGGCATAATGAATTAATTTCTAACAAATCATTCCCAGGCTCTGCAACAACAATCTTGAAACAGCTACGTTGACTTCCAGTTTGTTTTCAAGCCCAGAATGGCCTGAGGCCAAGATCTCTGAAAGGTTGCCTCCCTCATATGAGCCAACCTATAATTCCTAGCTCAGGCCCGTGGCATATCTCTCCCTTCCAAGAAGTGAGGGTCTTAGCCATATTAGATAGGGCAATTTTGTACAGAAGCAGTCAAGCTGGGAAGATCTTTCCCCATGGAGGTTAGGCCCTCTGGTTAAGATAATATTGTTCATTTGAGGTTCTAATGCTGCTCCACATTTTTTAGCAATCCTCAGTTTTATTGAATCACTTGCTACTTTTCCACTTTGTATTCTATTCTGTTATTGCTTTTAATAGTACATTCCTTTGGCTGCTCAAGTACCCTTCTTAACATTCCACACATGAAAACCTGGACACATGTGTTCAACATTGTAGTGTGGTCAAGATGGCAAAGGTTATTAAAGGGGGAAAACATACAAACTAGGAGAGGTTGCAGTGGCTTGCTTTTGCCTGATCCTACTGAGAAGGACACCATCCCTTTTTCTCCTCTCCTCTTCTCATTAATTGAGTGCAAACTACCTTTGCATTTTGAACCCAGTTTGCAGCAACTGAAGTTAACTGAGGATAAAGGGGAAAAGTGTGGAGAGAAGATAGAAACTGGGACATTTTAAAACCAGCTGAAAAAAATGAGATGCAGAGGAAGAATTGGGACTATTCCTGTCAAATCAGGACAGTTGGGGAAAATTTGTGCCTTTTCTGCGTGTTACCAGATCCCAGCAGCGTCCTGAGGGGATCCTGGTAGAACCTCTCCTGAAAGAGGAGTATGACAGGAGCACTCTTCTCCGCACTGGCTGCCTGCAAAAATAGAGGAGGTGTGATGGCCATACATCTTCTTTCCACGGCACAGTTGGGCACTGTCCCAGGCTGCACTGGGGCAGGAAGCAAGGCCATCATGCTTCCTGACCCTCCACTGTCCAGGTAAGTGTGGGAGGGTGGCAGAAAGGCAGCGTGATTGCTGGTCATTGATGAGAAGAACCTGTCAGTGATTTGTGGCATGATCGCACTGCCTGGGGACAGGAGAACAATGGGATGACTTTGTGCTACGAGCATTGTCTGGGATCCCTCCCTCTCCTATCCCCAATGCAGGCCAACAACGTCCTGCGGAAAGGGCCTTGTTTAGGAGCACCTTTTTTTTTGGTGCTCCTAAACAAATTTTGTAAGATCCCGATGCAAACTATTCATTCTATGTGTTGTAATAGAAAGCAGATGAAATGAATTTGTAGCTGCTTCAAATGTAGAGCCTAATTTCAGTTTATGAATTTATTTATATATTGACTTACATATACATCCAATCAAGATAATGCTCACAACATTTTAGAATTCCCTGATAGGCACTGAGATATTTGTGCAGGATGAACAGACTGGTCTTGTTGAAAAATTCCCTAGCATTTCTAAGCATAACTGTAGAAAAATATTTGAAATGTTGCTTTAGGAAATAAATAGAATAGAAGCATACCAACAGGTGTGTGTGTGCGTGTGTAAATATTTTTAGTAACTCTTATGCGGGAGCTATATCATATCTCTGAAATATCTATATGAATACCAGTGACCATGAGGCAACCGGGTATTATGAAATTTGTAGCTAATGTCCATCAATACTTTGAAATTTGTTGGCTTCAAGTGCTCCTATCACGTTTTTATTTTCCCTGTTGAAACTAGGGCCTTAAATGATACCAAAGCCTAATTCAAAATGGTGTGTGTGTTAATCATTGACAAAGATACCTTAATATATTTATTTTGTTGATTTAAAGAGCTGTACAACTTGAAGTAGAAACTACCAAAGGCTTCACAGATGCCTCTAGGACTACAATCATTTTATTATTCATATATTTCTTCTCTCCATCAAAGTAAGCATTTTGTTTGTCATCTGATATATTAATTTTAGGCTGATTTTGTTTTTTTATTATTTGGTTTGTCAGTTATTTTACACCTTTAGAACTAAGTTCATTTTTTTACATAATTAACCATAATTAACCATAATTATGTAGTTTTTTACATAATTAACCATTGTCCTATTAACTTGTATCATGCCCAGTTCCTTTCTCTTCAGTTTGTCTGTATATCTTTTGAAGCCAGTTTGTTTACATTTTCATCAAAGAATTTGTATTTTCTATAAATTGCCATAAAATGGTTTCTATTTCTCCACCCAGTCACACATTTTAGCTTTCATTGTTTCTTATCTGATTGGGATACACATTTTCCCTCTCATTGTCTAAGCAAAATAATTTGTATGGGCTTCTGGCTTTTGGTCTCTAAAATTCCTGATCCTGGATTGCTTAGAACAAAAGATTTATAGGGAGCACAGAGGAATGAGTAGGTTCTCTCATACCACTACTGCCAGCAGAAGAATGCCTGAAGATTAGCTTTTATTTTCCAATTTGTTGTTGTGTACTTTCAAGTCATTTCTTACTTATGGCAACTCTAAGGTGAACCTATCATGGAATTTTATTGGCAAGATGTGTTGGGGGAGTTGCCTGTGCCTCCTTCTAAGGCTAAGAGAGTGTGACTTTTCTAAGGTCATCCAGTGGCATTCCATGGCTGAGCAGCGATTTAAAAAATAGTCTTCCAAGTTATAGTCTAGCACTCAAACTTCTACACCACATTGGCTCTCAATTTTCATGACTCAACATGAAATTACCCCAAGTAATTGAAGATATTGTTACTAGGTCTTACATCCCACACTCTGATATGGTTTGATTGGTGAAATATGATTGAATTGGCAAGATACATTAATTGGCATTGATATAAAATATGTCCTGGTGTGACTGTATGACCAAGCTGGACAAGAGGAAGATGCTAGGTGTAGCCAGGTCATAGTCAGGAAATCACCAGGTAATTCCAGAGATAATATGCTTAAGCTAAGCTGTAATTTCTCTGTTTTTGGACAAGAGCGATGGGGAAATTGCCATCAAACCACTGATTGTTGCAAATCTTCTTCCCACCGACCTGTGCATTTCCTCATTGTCCCCACACTTGTCCAACCATTACAGAGCTATCACGGTGTCCATTAATTCTTTGTCATCTAACACTAAGATCAGTAGCAGAGCCCAAACCTCATTGTCCATTCTGTGAACTGCATTGTTTACCCAGCTAGAGAGCCATTCACGCCTATGCCTTCCAGGTAGAAATTGTGTATAAAAACCCTCAGTTTTGAGCATCTATCTTACAGTACATTGGTTGCTGGTAGCTATGCTATCACTCCAATTCCTGATTGTGTACTGTCCTTAGATGTGAGTCTAAGCCACATCACTGCTTCTTCATTGCTCTCTGAGATGAGTAAATATTACCTATGATGCCCTGAATCTTGCTCTCTAAAATCTTTTCCCTCTTTTCCCTTCAATTAGCTTTGTGTGAGTATGTGACTGGATCTTGTGTGTGTGATCAATTCCCTCAATAAACACATTTGAACTTATTTTTGACTCTGGTTGATTCTTCCCTTCAGAGACCCTGTAAATACTGAGGGAAAGATCTTACTAGGTTATCCCCTCCCCCCCAGGCCTTCTAATTCAAGCTAATATTCCCCATTCTTGCACGGAGGTACTGGCATCATGGCCCTAACTCATTTACATTTTGAGAGTAACCATAACTTCTTTCTTTAAATATGTTTTAGGAGTTTTTTTTGTTTAGATTTTCAAATATAATTACAAATAAAGTGGAGAGGGAAGAGAGTTCAGAAAAGAGAGAGAATACATTGATTACGAATATGGGCTGGGCTATTATACATTGATGTAAACTGACCATGTTCCCCAAAACACATTTACTTGAAGTTGATGTCCATAAAATACATGTTCATGCACAGTGAAAGCAGAGATTGTTACATGATAGATCTTTCAATATAGCAACAGGCATCTTGGGTGGAGTAATGGATAGCAAAGATGCTACTTCCTTCCTTGCAGTTTCTCTGCTGAAATTCAGTCAATAGATCTGAAAGTGGTATGTACAGTAATGAACTTATATATTAGCTTGCACAGAATTTTGCAGCTCAAAACAGAATTTTTCCATTTAAATAGCAGCTAATTAAACCAGTTTGTTTCTAGAAGACTAGAATCTACTGAATATTTTAATACACACTTTATACCTTCATTATATTCATTAGCATTTCTGCCATTTGGGGTTGTGTTATCAAGACCACCATCTGGTGCTATACTGCCTTCCAGCCTATTTTGCTGGTATGTCATACTATTTCCTCTTTGTATTGGAACAAATAAAGCAAGTAAATCCAATTTAGTCACACCAACTCTAACTACCTATAAATTTTAGCCCTATCCAGGCATTCTCCCTGAATGCATGTAGGATTAAAGGAGTTGTGAGCACACAACTAAGGCCCTTTTCACACCTTACCTCGTTGCAGCAGCAGGGAGCGACGCTCGCGCGAGCAGCCACTCGCGCAAGCTGCTCACGACAGCCCTTTTTGCCTCCTGCATGGCCTTTCTTCTCGCATGACCGTCACACGAGTGCCCCGCCCCTTTCTTCCGCAGCGCAGTCTGGGAGTTGGAGGCTGCGTGGGGGGAAGGAAGCACGACCACCCCTGCTCGCTGAAGCACCGCACACAGGTAAGTGCGCGAGGGCGCTGCGAGCATTGCACAAGCGCAGGGCATTTTTGGCTTAAAGTCGAAAATCAAAACATGTGTGTGCACCCTGCTTCAGCCTCGTGAGCGTCGTGCGAGGGGGAGTGCATCATACGGAGCACCGCTCCCACTCACGCGATGCTCAAGGGGCGCTTATGCAAGAAAAAAAGCACGCGAAAAGGGCCTAAGTCCCAGCTCTCTCCCCAGCATCATCCCAGACCTTTGCATTTTGAATATGTAGAGTTGTGCTGATTCTGGCGGCTTGAGCAGGGTCCCCAGATTTGAGGATGGTCAAGACAAGGAAAAGCCAAAGGTATAAAAGAAGATGCACTGTTGATCAAGAGATGCAGCAGGTGTTTAAACAGCAAAGAAAGCCCACTCTATACTCTGGAGGACCATATATCCACACAAATGTACCTTGAGACTACCATAACTCTAAGACATCTATATATACTTTCCCACCTTGGGACAAAGCCAAATGTGTAGCTGAAAGCAGTGGTGAATAGGGTACCCAAATAATTGGACAAAGCACATTATTTGAAGAAGTTACAGCAAAATTACATCCCTCTAGAAGTTTGTAAGAAGCAGAACAACTTCAACAAAAGCCCCCTCCATACTGTTTCCCATGGCTAGATGAAGAGGAGGTGGAAGCTGTTCCAAGGTGTGAATAGTTCAATAACGTCCCTCTGCAGTGTTGTTTTTCCTATGTGCAAATAACCTCTTCTTGTTTGTTTCTAGTTGGGCAATACTGTTCTCTGCGTTGTCCAGGTACTTCATAACAATCTCTTCTGCTCTAGTAGCTATTGCCATGCCAACCAGAGGAAGTCACTGTAATAATGTTTGGTTGAACTCAGATCTGAGTTCATATTAGCTGACCCTATCAGAGTTGCCAGTAGTGAGAGCTCTGTAACCACGTTTGACCAGATCTAGATAATGTGTGTCATCATATTAAGCTCTGTATGTAAACAGGCAAGCACCTGAATAGAGCTCTTTTGTATTGTATTTGCAATAAGAAAGTGCCAATTCACAAATGGATTAAAACCTATTTCGTTTTTGTTCTCCTGAGGACTTGCGCCAAAATCCTGTATAGGATTTATACCTTCATAAGAGGATTAACGCATGTGGGAATTAGAATTGGTCAGTTTTATAATGTCCGTATCCAGTAAAGGGCTGCTGTAATGTTGCTATGTAGCAGAGGCAGTAAAGTGCCCAGTGTCCATTGCACACCAATTCACAGTGGTCCTGATGCTCACTGGGCATTCTTACCAGTTTCCCAATATGCATCTTCATAATTCACTAACAGAGTTAGTGCCTCTGCTATTTAGCTGAGTGTATATAACATCACAGTATGACCCCCATATCTGCGGATTCATGATCTGCGGATTCAGTTATCCGCTGTTGAAAGCAGTGGACAGTGTGAGATTGTGGTGCCCACTGTTTTCTTGCCTCCAGCGGCAGGCCCAGGGCCCAATCTCTGCCGAGCCCGGTGGGAAAACAGTGGGCAGCATGGGATCTGGTGAGAGGCCTGGAAGCCATGCCCTATGAGGATAGAGAGCTGGGTATGTTTAGTCTGCAGAAGAGAAGGTTAAGAGGGGACATGATAGCCATGTTTAAATATTTGAAGGGATGCCACGTAGAGGAGGGAGAGGGCTTGTTTTCTGCTGCTCCAGAGACCAGGACAAGGAGCAATGGATTCAAGCTGCAGGAAAGAAGATTCCACCTGAACCTCAGGAAGAACTTCCTGACAGTCAGGGCTGTCCGGCAGTGGAATCTGCTGCCTTGGAGTGTAGTGGAGTCTCCTTCCTTGGAGGTTTTTAAGCAGAGGCTTGATGGTCATCTGTCGGGATTGATTTGAGGGTGTTCCTGCATGGCAGGGGGTTGGACTGGATGGCCCCTGTGGTCTCTTCCAACTCTTCATTTCTATGATTCTATGATTCTATAACAGTGTAGTGCGGAAATGGCCCTAGAACAGCAACTTTCTAATCTTCTCCTGGGTTCACAGTGGAAATCGTAACATATCAAGCATGGGCACAAGAATCATTATGATGTGCTAGGATACTGATCAAAATAAAGAAAATGATGAAGAGGTGCCTGGTATGTATTTTGAAGAGTACTGCCTACCAGCAAGACCATTCCCATCCAGAATTCTCTGAGAGACCATGCTACAACTCATTCAAATGTACTCCCTGATCACATTTAGGTATGTAATTCTTCACTGATTTTCTTCTCAAAGGAAGCAAAAAGTAATTTTAGTAATTTTCTTCCCATTGCAAACGGAAGAGGGGGAGGAGAAGGAAGGAAAAAAGAAAAGAAAAGAAAAGAAAAACTCTTTAAAAACTGCACACTTTTTGAAGTTAATTCTCAATTTAGGACTTGTGCTGTGCAAAATTTGGACACAGCCATTTTGCATAACAACAACATTTTCTATAAAGAAAACAGTATTTTCTGGGCAGAAAATAATACTCCTCTGTAAAAATATTATTTTTCTCTATAAACATGCTGTTTCTTATGCACAGTGCTGATTTTGATGGAAAACAAGAGCATATAAATTTTGTGCAGAATGAGTCCTGAACTGTGAAGATTCTTATCAGCCCAAGATTATTGTCATTAAGGTTTCTCAACACCTGAAAAACATGTGTGTGTTTTTACCATTTTTCAAATATTTTCAAATATTCTTCCCATCCAACCCAAAGATTTACATAAAAATACTCTGCCACTTGTTGCTGCTTTCCTCATCCCTAGTCCCCCTTTAAAAGTATGAGATAGCCAGTGACCTTCAGTCACAATCATCTGACTTGTAAATGAGAAGAAAACAGGAAGAATGGGTTAATAAGGTTTGGAAAGGAAATGGTTCTGGAAAATTGACTATTTACTGTAAAAGCAGTTCCCAGATATTGGCAAAAGGTAAACTGTTTGACAGATTGTACACTGACTGTTTAAACAAGACCATGTTTAAAAGATAAGGATTACGTTAGCATACCTATCTCTTTGAGGTTTTGAAATAATGTCTTGGTTGGAATGCCAAAATAAGTACTAAAAGTACTTTATCATAGAAAAGTTCAGGCTGGGGGGAAATGAAAGAAACTTTAGAAATAATAATAATTAACAATTCCTTGGGGTAGGTCATTTGAAAATGATGAATGTAAATATGAGAAAACATAAACACTTCACTAAGACGCTCCATGATTGCCATTGTCCAGTTTCTGCATCCCAGAGTAATTCCATTAATCCAGTCCAGTACCCATTATCCCATCTAGTGCATTGTGAGAAATACTCATGCTCCTTTTTGTTCCTGACTTCTCAGATTTTTCTACAGTAGAAAATGAACTTCCAGGTATTACCTGATACACCTGTTACGTTCACTCCTCCAAATTCCACAGACATCCAAGAGTCTGCTCTTTTCTCAGACTGCATCCTTCCTCCTTTACAGCCTATTACATTTGAACTGCTTCCCAGAACTCCTGTGTGATGCCACTTCACTTACTAACTTTAGATTCCATTTTTTTTAAAAAAATATTTTCCATGAAGTCTAGGTGAAACCTCAAATCTCTCCCCATGATGTATGTCCCACATCTGCACCCCCATCCTAATGTCCTCTCTCCAAGCATTCTCATTTTAAAAAACAGAAAAGAGAAAAGGAAAAAGAAAGGAAGGAAAAAGAAAAAGCTCCCAAAGTTATCCCAGGTAGCCACAGTTCTCTTACATTTCCTGTTTGCTAGTGACCTTCACTGGGTAGATCATGTCCCAGTTTTAGTGACTGATGCTGATTTTTTTTCCTGCTACCATTCAATGACTTACTGGTTCCCAGTCTGATTGTCTCACATTGAGCAACCATCAGTCCTTGCCTCCACACAATCTTTTCCCTTTCTATATCAATATATAGAAATTGAGAGCCAGCATGGTATAGTAGTTTCAGTGTTGCAATGGGACATTGGGAGACCAGAGTTCAAATCCCCATTCAGCCATGGAAACCCGGTGGGTGACCTTGGACAAGCCACATCTCTTAGCCTAAGAGAAAGGAAAAGACAAAACCCTCTTGAACAAATTCTGCACTTGAAGGCACACAACAACAATATAGAAATTCCTGTACGAAGGCCTGTGCCTAAAAGGCTTCAGAATGATGTCACTCTGCACCTCTGGTTTGGAACTGTTCTATTCACACAGTTAATTGACAGGGAAAGGCATTAATTCTATACCTACTCTTTCTTCCATCAGTTTGGGGTGATTCCTCATTAGATAATTACAGACCTCTATTACATTGTCTGTTCATCTCAGGGTTTCCAAATCTGACACTGGAGGACCCCCTGAAATCAAACAAGGGCTTTTTGTAACTGTTTTGCTGAGCTGTTTTGAGAATAATTTGATGTGCTGTATCTATTGCTATTAAATTAATCATTAACTACTAAAACAACCGGGGAGATGTGGTGGTTAAAAAAAAATTAAGCAACTGTTACTGTAGTTTCTAGTCTGATCTTGTGGCATATTAGATATCATTTGATATCAAGAATTTGGCCTTCACTACCCATTCCTCTCCACGTGCTTGCGAGGCCCCTGGACAAGTACACACACAGGCACGGCCGAAAATAGCTGAACCATTCAAAACAAATCCAGGCAGACCAGTAATTGCCAGACTGCAGCTTCAGGAGACCTCCAGGCAAATACTCTTTTAAGATCACATTATGTATGCACGCTGTTTACAAAAGACTCCCTGCCCCGAGCAGGCAGCTTGATGAGCCAAATGCTCAACTGTCAAGCACTCCCCGTTTGCATACTGTCTGCTCCATGTGCTGAGAATCTCCACTTCTACGGGACTTTTCTTCAGACTACCCGGGCTTCAGGACAGGTGTAGTATTTCCCATGCAAAAATCCCTCTTAAACCCTCTATCCAACTCCTACCTTTCTTTCAAATAGGTCTGCGTGAGTGATTGCATACATACGTTTGACTGTGTTTATCAAAAATAAAGAAAACTATTATTATTTACTTCTGTTTGCTCACTGACTTTCGCTAGATTGCCCTGCCTCTTGTATTGCTTAGCTTGTGCTCGTGCTAATTCCCATTCCCCAGTATTTTGAGCACATTGTGGTGTCCCTCACGGGACCCCAGAAATCAGGGTAACACAATGATCAGTATTAATTTAAAAACAGCCATAAAGACCAAAGAGTCATCAAAAATCTTCTTGGATAGGAAGGTTTTGGTCACCTTGTGGAAGGCCATTAAGGAAGGACTTACTCTACTCAGTAAGGAGTTCTAGTCCTAACATCTCACTAGTCCCAATTTATGTAATTCTGAAGAAAGTCAGGTGCCTCAGGAAGGATGGAATGATGAACTCATTTAAAGCAATAATCTAATCTGGAAGGACTACCTACTCACTTCCATTGTTTGTCTATGACCATTCCATCCACCAGTGTTAAAGTGCTATTATTCCATTTTCAACATCCTGTGGAATTTTGGGGTTTATAGTTTACTGAGGCTAAAGAGCTCTCTGGCTGAGAATTCTAAATGCCTCTCCATAAACTGCAAACCCCAGGATTCCATAGGAGGTTGAAAGTGGAATAATAGCACTATAACACTGCAGTGAGGAAATGATCGTTGTCTCTCAGCCTGACCTTCCATAGAGGAATGTCATGGAGATAAAGTATGGAGGTGGAGAACAAGGTACAGCACTTTGAGCTCATTGTAGAAAAGACGGAATATAAATACACATAATGAATGGTATTAGTAAATATTTCTACATTTGTACCACCCTGAAAGGCTGCAACTGAATCATGATATAGCTTGGAAACGTTACTTTTTTATCATGTCTCCCACAAACCCTCAGCTAACTACTGTCCCAAAAGTAACTTTTCTACCTGTAGGGTTTTGGGGTTTTTTTGTTTTGTTTTTTTAATTACCCAGTCCCTAGATATCAATAATTTGAGACAAGTGGATAGAAAGTGATTTTCTCTCTCTCTTATTCTACCAGAAGTGGGTTTACGGTTCCATACAGTTGGATGTCTTTTATCATTGCTCCAAAATCTTCTGTATATTTTTCTCTCTGAAAATTGCTTAGTCTTACTTTATTGGTGTTGTTTTATTGATGTCTGTGACTGGGTTTACTCAGTAACCTTCTTGGGTTGGTTTCCTCCCACTCCCACTCTCCAAGATTAGCAGACAAACACTTCCAGCTGGCTGAGGAATTGCATTTTTTTCCTTAGATGTGTGGAGGGGCTAAATGTAAGAAAGCAAGGTCCTTCATTTTATAAAGGAGGTGAGAAGCAACTGAATCTAGAACTGAACAGAGTTTTGTTTGGATTATTTGCTGAAAATGAAAATAGAAGTTAAATTTGAAGCTTGGCTTTGGGCTTGCCAGTGGGCAAAGGATTAATAAACTGAATAAAATAGGAAAAAGAGAGAAAGGGAAAGTAGGGAATTATCAAGACACATAGAAAGAGACAGTAAGTTTGTTTCTCCATTTAAAATATATATATTCCACCCAATTATAAGATCCCTGGTTAGCTTACAGTTACATTGCTTCAAATAATCTAGAATTTAAAACAGGGAAAAAATTGAAACATTATTCAATGTTTAATATAAAAACAAACATATTAAACAATTTAACAATTTTTAAAAGTGTAAACATTTTTAAATCATGTATTTTTAAAATAGTGTAAAATCGTGCCGGTAGAATTACGTGGTGTGAAAGGGCCCTTTTGTGATGTCTGATAGGTTAAGGGTAGAAATATTTTTCACTTTTATTGCTGTTATTATTTTCTTGGGGTTGTTTAACCATTTTAGTTATTTCATTTTATTTATCTTTCATTGTCTTATTTCAAACAGGTATCAAGAAATATTCAATTTTTAAAAATAAAATTGTTCTTTCTGAGTCAGGGAACAAATTTGTGGCACCACTTTCCACAGAACTTCTCTTTTAGAGATTAGGAAATATAAAATTCTATGAAGAGGTTTTGCTCTCCAAGTTCAGAAATAATGTTTTGGATAGTAAGAATAATAGTAGTAGTAAACATTCCTTAATAACAGTAATGAGAACCAGTGTGATGTAGTGGTATGAGCATTGAACTATGACCCTGGAGATCAGGGTTCAATTTCCCACATGGCAATGGAAACCCATTGGGTGACCTTGGACATGTCACACATTCTCAGCCCCAGAAATCCCCATGATAGGTTCATCTTAGGGTGACCATAAGTCAGAAATGACTTGAAGGCACACAACAAGTAATAGTAACAATGCTTGCCGGAATCCTATATCATCTTCAATTAATGCACAGTATGACCCCCGTATCTGCGAGGGATTGGTTCCGGGCCACCCTCGAATACAGAAATCTACAAATAGTACCGAACAGCCCAGGCCTGATCATGGTGGGCCCTGGGGCTGGGGCTGGAGAGGGGAAAACGAAGCTTAAGGACCTTGGTGCGCAAGTGGTCATTTCGTCTCTTCTCCCTGTTCAAGGATACGGCGCACGTAGGGAAAGGACAATAGCAGAGGTCAACAACTGGCTCCGCATGTGGTGCCGCCGGCAACGGTTTGGGTTTTTGGAACATGGCCTGAATTTCCATGAACATGGGCTTCTGGCAAGGGATGGGCTACATCTCACAAAACTTGGCAGGAATGTTTTTGCAAACAGTCTTGCAAGGAGGATTAAGAGGTCTTTAAACTAAGTTTCGCTGGGGAGGGAGACAATATTATTCAGGGCAAGGACTGGGAGAGCGCAGGGGAAAAAGGCCCAAATGATACTGGACAAGTAATACAAGCGGCCAGTGGCGGGAGGAGTAGAATCAATAGTACAGGACTTGCAGGAAGGGCCCGGGGACTTAAGTGTCTCTACACTAATGCAAGGAGTATGGGAAACAAGCAGGATGAGCTTGTACTCCTAGTACAAGAAAATAAATACAATTTGATAGGCATCACTGAGACCTGGTGGGATGAGTCTCATGATTGGAATATAGAAATAGAGGGGTATAGCCTATTTTGTAAAAATAGATCAAACAAGAAAGGAGGAGGAGTAGCCTTGTATGTCAAGGATGTTTTCACCTGTGAAGAGATCCAGGACTTAAACCCAGAAAGCCAGGTAGAGAGCATTTGGGTAAGAATTAAGGCAGCGAGAAACAATAGGGATATTCTGGTGGGGGTTTACTACAGACCTCCAACCCAGGCTGAGGACTTGGATGACGCCTTCCTCAACCAAATGACTGCACATTCAAAGAGGAGGGATACAGTAATAATAGGAGATTTCAATTACCCAGATATATGCTGGCAGTCAAACTCTGCCAAGACAGCAAGGTCCAGCAAGTTTCTTGCTTGTCTTGCAGACAACTTCATGGTCCAGAAGGTGGAAGAGGCCACGAGGGGATCAAATATTCTAGATCTGGTCTTGACCAACAGGGATGACCTTGTGAATGAGGTAGAAGTGGTTGGATCTTTAGGGGGGAGTGACCATGCCCTGTTGGAATTTAGCATTCAGTGGGAAGGAGAAGATAAGGGTAGCCAGACATTCATCTTAGATTTTAAAAAAGCGGACTTCTGTAAACTTAGGGAGCTGCTGGCTGGAATTCCGTGGTCAAGAATAGTTAAAGGGAAAGGAGTTCAGAAGGCATGGGAGTTCCTTAAAAAGGAGATACTGAAGGCACAGTCTAAAACTGTGCCAATAAGGAGGAAAAATGGAAGGCATCTGAAGAAACCAGAATGGTTGACTAAAGAACTCTCAGCTGAGCTAAGAGTTAAGAGAAACATGTATAGGAAATGGAAGAAGGGGGAAACCACCAAAGAAGAATTTAAGCAAGTAGCTAGGAGATGTAGGGAGGAAGTCAGAAAGGCTAAAGCACAGAACGAACTTAGGCTGGCCAGAGACATTAAAAACAATAAAAAGGGTTTTTTAAAATATGTCCGCAGCAAAAGGAAAAAGAAGGAGACAGTAGGGTCGCTACGCAGAGAAGATGGAGAATTACTCACAGGGGGGAGAGAAAAGGCAGAGCTACTTAACACTTTCTTTGCCTCCGTTTTTTCCCAGAAGGATACAAGCACTCAACCTGGCGGTTGGGGAGCACGGGAGGAAGCAGAGGAAATGAGGCACATAATAAGTAGAGAGGTGGTACAGGAATACCTGGCCGCATTGGATGAATTCAAGTCTCCAGGGCCAGATGAATTGCATCCTAGGATATTAAAAGAGCTGGCAGAGGTCATTTCGGAACCGCTTGCTATAATTTTTGAGAAATCTTGGAGGACAGGAGAAGTTCCAGCAGATTGGAAGAGAGCAAATGTTATCCCCATCTTCAAGAAGAGGAAAAAAGAGGACCCAAATAATTATCGCCCAGTCAGCCTGACAACAGTACCCGGAAAGTTCCTGGAGCAGATCATTAAGCAGTCAGTTTCTAATCATTTAGAAAGCAATGCGGTAATCACGAGAGGTCAACATGGATTTCTCAAAAATAAGTCATGCCAGACTAATCTTATCTCTTTTTATGATAGAGTTACTAGCTTGATAGATGAAGGGAATGCTGTGGATGTAGCATATCTCGATTTCAGTAAGGCCTTTGACAAAGTTCCCCATGACATTCTTGCAACAAAGCTAGTAAAATGTGGGCTGGACAGGGCTACTGTTAGTTGGATTTGTAATTGGTTGACTGACCGAACCCAAAGGGTGATCATGAATGGCTGCTTTTCATCCTGGAGAGAAGTGACTAGTGGGGTGCCACAGGGTTCTGTCCTGGGCCCAGTGCTGTTCAATATTTTTATCAATGACTTGGATGAAGGAATAGAGGGCATGCTCATCAAATTTGCAGATGACACCAAATTGGGAGGGGTTACTAATACGCCAGAGGACAGGATCAAAATTCAAAATGACCTGGATAGATTGGAGAGCTGGGCCAGGGCGAACAAAATGAAATTCAACAGAGAGAAATGTAAGGTCCTACACTTAGGCAGAAATAATGGAATACAGAAATATAGGATGGGGGGCACGTGGCTGGATAGCAGTACGTGTGAAAGGGATCTAGGAGTCTTCATAGACCACAAGCTGAACATGAGTCAGCAGTGTGAGGCGGCAGCCAAGAAAGCCAATGCAATTCTCGGCTGCATCAATAGGAGTATGGTGTCTAGATCGAGGGAGGTACTGGTACCACTCTACTCTGCTTTGGTTAGACCCCATCTTGAATACTGTGTCCAGTTCTGGGCACCCCAATTCAAGAAGGATATTGACAAGCTGGAGCAAGTCCAAAGGAGGGCGACCAAAATGGTGAGAGGCCTGGAAGCCATGCCCTATGAGGATAGACTTAGAGAGCTGGGTATGTTTAGTCTGCAGAAGAGGAGGTTAAGAGGGGACATGATAGCCATGTTTAAATATTTGAAGGGATGCCACGTAGAGGAAGGAGGGGACTTGTTTTCTGCTGCTCCAGAGACCAGGACAAGGAGCAATGGATTCAAGCTGCAGGAAAGGAGATTCCACCTGAACCTCAGGAAGAACTTCCTGACAGTCAGGGCTGTCCAGCAGTGGAATCTGTTGCCTCGGAGTGTAGTGGAGTCTCCTTCCTTGGAGGTTTTTAAGCAGAGGCTTGATGGCCATCTGTCGGGATTGATTTGAGGGTGTTCCTGCATGGCAGGGGGTTGGACTGGATGGCCTGTGTGGTCTCTTCCAACTCTGAATTTCTATGATTCTATGATTCTATAAGGAACTGGCCAGCAAGTAACAGTTCTGGGACAGTTGTCTATCTGAAGGTGCCCTCTGTTTAAAGTGCTGTCTAATGTAAAACTGATCTAAAAGTAAAAAGAAGACAAGAAGTGATATGGATCACCAAGTCATATTCTTCCCAACTAGATGCATTGTATTTCTCTTTAAGTTGTAGAAATTATTTCTAAATTTTCAATTCTACATATAAATGAGCATAAGGGAGTTTAAGATGTCATCAGCACAAAATCTTGGAAGCTTAGCAGTGGTGTAGCTTGGAATAAGTGGGGTAGGAGCAGGGGCAGAGCCATGTGGGCAGAGCTATGGTGCATGTTGGCAGGGTGATGGCACATGGGGGAGGGGCTACAGCATGCATGGCCGGGGCTGTGGCATGTGTGGTCCGGGCTACAGCATATGGAGGAGAGGTGACAGTGCAAGGAGTGGTGGCGCCTCCCAAAAATGCCACCCAGGACCCACCATGACAAATTCGCAGAAGCTGATTAATGAACATAGAGATCTTTTCCTTAGTCACAATCTGAATCTTGAGGTCTATCCCTGCCCATCATTGACACATTTTGATCATGAAATTTTAGTGTTTCAGTTCAGACAGTAAATAGTCCCACAGACATTGTCCACAATGAGATCAATGTATCATGCTGGATGGTCTTTCTAAATTTTTGTCCACATGGAATGTGTCCAGAAGAGGGTGACCAAAATGGTGAAGGGTATGGGAGCTGGGTATGTTTAGTCTGCGGAAGAGAAGGTTAAGAGGGGACATGATAGCTATATTTAAATATTTGAAAGGATGTCATATTGAAGAGGGAACAGGCTTGTTTTCCACTGCTCCAAAGACTAGGACAAGGACCAATGGATTTGAACTACAGGAAAAGACATTCCACTTAAACTTCAGGAAGAATTTCCTTCTGGTCAGAGCTATTTGGCTGTGGAATATGCTACTTCAGAATGTGGTGGAGTCTCCTTCTTGGGAGCTTTTTAAGCAGAGGCTGGATGGCCATCTGTTGTGAATGCTTTGATGTGTGTTCCTGCGTGGCAGAGGGTTGGACTGGATGGCCCCTGGGGTCTCCTCCAGCTCTATTATTCTATTATTCTATGTCTTCGTGGGAAACTTATTATCTTCCTGTTAAAAAAATACTGAAGCCAAAATATATGTCTTAGCAATACATCTTTGTTGGAAATAGAATAAAAACCTTTATTAAATAAATACATTTTATATCATTGATACCAAGCATAGATTAATATCTATACTTGGTATCTGTGAATTATAACTTATAACTTTAAGAAACTATTGGATTCAAACTACAGGAAAAGACATTTCACTTAGACATCAGGAAGAACTTCTGACAGTCAGAGCTATTCGACAGTGGAACATGATCCCTTGGAGTGTGGTGGAGTCACCTTCTTTAGAGGCTTTAAAGCAGAGGCTGGATGGCCATTTGCTGGGGGTGCTTTGAGTGTTTGTTCCTGCATGGCAGGGGGTTGGACTCAATGGCCATTGTGGTCTCTTCCAGCAATATGTTTCTATGATTCTGTGATTTGATTAGATGATGATATATTGTGATCCTGACATTTCTGAATATCAAGGAATGGGATTCAAAATAGTAATACACCTTACTTATACCTAGTTTGAATTTATTCCAAGAAATATTCGTAACATATTGTTATTTCTTTAAGCAAAATATTCAAAAAACAAGATATGTTTAAAATAATTAGAAAATAAGTCCAGAGAGTATAACCTGTGACCCTCCTGATGTTGTCAGACTATAGCCGTTGTTCATATTAGCTGGAGCAGATGGGAGTTTGAATCTGGGAACATTTGGTGGGGGAGGCACTGGTTCTCAGTCTAACGGTGAAATATTGAATCAAAGTTATAGAAAAGCATATCTTCACATGTCATGGAATATTATCATTATATTAGATGTTAAATATTTGATTTATTGGACATAGCTATGGTATCATAATATTTAGTTTTAATTCTGATGGTGTATACTTCCTTGAGACCCAATATGGTTTAGTGACTTGAACCACTAGTGGAGCCACTAGTGGAGACCAGGGTTTGATTTCCTGCTCAACCCACTGGGTGATGTTGGGCACACACACTCTCAGCCTCCACAAAGCCCTGTGATAGGTTCACCTCAGAATTGCCATAAGTTGAAAATGACTTGAAGGTACACAACAACAACACCTCCTTACTCTGTCCATTTGGCAAAGTGACATGGTCATCCTCTATTCCTGGTTTCTCTCCATGGCATGGTCCCATCTGTTTAGCAGTTCTAAAGTGAAAAACAACCATATGCTTGAGATTGACACTAACAAGCCACTGAGAGACATAATAAGAAAACACTTGCCACAACAGCTAAGGGCTAGGTTCTGCAATTCTGCAACTCGGCACAAAAGTACATCATAAAATAAATATTAATATTATTAGTGATAGCTTCCTCTGGAGACTGTAATTTGAGAAGAATGCTAAGAATTCCCTCTTTAGAATTCCTGCTATTTCTCTTTGGTGGGTAGCTTCTCCCGCACAACATGCTGGAGGCTTCGCTCCCTCAGAGTGTCTAAGAAGTCAAGCACTGCGTACTGTTTGCTCACTATAATCATTGACCAAAAGGGAACTGCCCTTTAGTTTTAATAAAAATAAAACTATTTCCCCCAATCCCTTTTGCAGCTATCCTTCACAAATTTCCATTGTTCATAAATTATTTACCCGACTGATATAAAGAAAATTTGTCGACCTGTCCAGCATGCATGGGGCTGAATTTGTGCCAAGGTTCAGTCCAGGACAGAATCAGTTTCAACAGTGGAATCTTTGAGTGAGTGTACTTAGAATCATGTCATTTCATTTAAAATTTTAATGAAATTATTTAAAAAAAAGAATCATGCCATTCCTTCTATGAATCAATGGCAACTTGTTCTCTTGCCCTTCCCACTCACAGAATTCAAGGGCAGATAAAATGTCTCCTCAGCAGCTCTCCTTCAATTACTATCTCAGTTCCACTTGCCAACCTTCTATATAATACAGAATACAAAAAATACCATAATCATTTCAATTTATTTGATCCCTTTTTCTAAAAAGAAAAGAAAAGAAGAAAAAAGAAAAGAAAAAACACTCAAAACATGTTGCAATGTTAAAATATAATTTTAAAAAGTTACGGACAAGAACAAGAACAAAAACCACACTGGTAACATAACACTACACCTCTCCTTCAGAAGAAAAACATAAGGATAGCCAACTGACATACTATCAGTATCTTGAAAAATTACAACTGTGCCTTGACAGAGTTGGGAAGTATGTCTAGTGTCATCTATTGCAGAAATACACAGCAAACATCCCAGATAGACGGTCACCAAATTTCTGTTTTAAAGCCTCTGCTGAAACAGAATCCACCCTCTTTTAAGTCAATCTGTTCCACTGCTGGACAGCTCTTACCACCAGAAATTTCTTCCAAGTGTTTAGTCAGAAGGTACTTCCTTGTAAGTTGAATGTATTGATTCAGGTCCTGTCATTTAGAGCAGAAGAAAACAAGTTTGCTCCACCTTCTATCTGACAGCCCTTTATATATTTAAAGATAGCTATCATCACTTCTCGTTCTTTATGTCTCCAGGCCAAATATGGCCAGCTCTTCCAACTGTTCCTCACATGTTTTCATTTTTAGACACTTTACCTTCTTGGTCACCTTCCTCTAGACATGTGTTGGCTTGTGAATATCCTTTTAATATTAAATGAAATGCCTGGGAAGAGAGAAACATTTTAACTTGGTGCCGAAAGAATGATAACACTGAAGCCAGGTGAACCTCACTAAAGAAAGCATTCCAAAGTCTGAGGACTGCAACTGAAAAGGCCTTGTTACCCTGTTTTCTGGGGGTCCCGGGAGGGATGCCTAAATGCGCTCTCAATTATTTAAGTTGGGGAAATTAGCTGAGAGCACAAGCTAGCAATACGAGAGGCAGGGCAACAGAGCGAGATCTTTTACCCAATGTCTATGGGGTCAGGCCAAGTCAAGGAGCAAACAGGATTGAAATAATAAATGTGATCTTTATTAAAATACAATCAAACAGTGTATGCAGCACACTCACGCAAAGAACTAAAGAAATAAAGGTTGGAGTGGGATAGAGAGATTTTTGAGAGGAGTTGTTGGTTTGGGTAATACTACACCTGTCCTGAAGCCCGGGTAGTCTGCAGCAGAAGTTCGGAGGTATGGAGTCTCAGTACGTGGGACTGAGGGGAAGGCTTGCCAAGCAAAGCGGCAGCAAGGCTGGATGGAAGTCGGGAGCGATCCAAGGAAGCTCACAAAGTCAGGGGTTTATATAGGGAGAAATGTAGCCACAGGCTAGTCCGTACTTGTGGAAAACAATGAGTTTCGGGCTGGAGACAAAGCCTCCGAAAGGTCAGAATTTAGCATAATTGAGTTAAGTCCGAATTGACAAAGGAGTAGCCAGTATGCAAAAGCAGAGTGCTTGACAGTTGAGTATTCTTCTAATCAAGCTGCCTGCTCGGGGCAGGGACTTCTTTGTAAGTAGCGTGCATACATAATACAGTACTTGCCTTTGAGGTCTCCTGAAGCGGCGGGACGGCTATTTCTGGCCAGCCTGTATTGTGTTGGAATATTACAGCGATTAGTGGCCGTGCCTGTCTACGAGCTTGTCCAGTGGACCTCGCAGACATGTGGAGGGGGATGGTAGAAGACAGTCAAATTATTGATATCAAAGTGAAATCTAATATCCTCCAAGTGCGGCTTAGGAACTTCAGTAACAGCCTTCTTCATCCAATAACTGTCAGCCCTCCTTGTGATATTCTGGAGTTATGTAGAAAGTTTTGTTGCATTTATTAGATGAAATAAGGTAAAGTATAGTTATGTACAGCACAGTGTAGAAGATGTTATAAGATAAGGATTTGTCAGGAGGGGGAGAAGGAATGGAATACTGGGAGTGAGTGGTGATTGGTGGAATGTCTGGGGAATTTTGAAAATGGGTCATGTATGACACTTGGGACCTTACCACACCATACCTCAATGTCATGTTATTCCATTTGAATCCCAGCATTGCCATTTCTGTGATGGCATCAGGTTATGAACACTCTCTACTGTACTCTTTCGACTTAAGTGGATAAGTAGCTGTATTGGCACTGGTGTCCCCACCGCATTAGAACATCATTGATGCGTTCTTTTTTCTGCCCACATCTTGTGATTGGTTGGTTTTTTGTTTTTTTAAAGCCATACTCATGCAGCAATGTTGTAATATCATGGCAGGGGGTTGGACTGGATGGCCCCTGTGGTCTATTCCAACTCTACATTTCTATGATTCTATGATTCTATGATATGCAGGTACACTATTGCGTTTTTGTGCTGTAATGCTAAAAATGTATTAAAAAATTTAAAAAATTATCTCAAAGGAGAAATTTAAAGTAAACATGGAGAGATGATATATTTTGAAGTTACCATGCCATGAGAGTAGCTGAGGGAGGGACAACCTGGGAACACCCACACCATACCCACTCCTGGATTAGCTATGGAAGGGCATGCTACCAAGCACTATTGAGAAACCACACTACTACAGGTAATGGTATTGTTGCAGGAAAGGGGGTCATTAATGGAGTAAGTAAGTAAGGTTAGGTTAGGGAGTGAGAGCAGGATAAATCAAGATTTGGAACTAGTTAGTGGGGTTTAGGTGTCTGATTGATTAGGAAAGACAAAGAGGTCTGTCTCTCCACAGACTCTTGATTTTAAAAACTTAATTAGGAGGGAGGGGGAATATGGTTGTTTTCATTTCTGATAGACGACTTGAAGTCAGAAATATTTGTTAATCTTCTGCAAATCATCTAGCAACCTCCCAATAGATTGTAATCTAACTACTGTTTGTTCCTGAGATTGAAAGGTTCAGTTTACTGAAACATCCAAAGGTTTTGAATCCTGGAAGAGATCCAGGCCAAACTACAAAGAACTCTCAGCTGATTAAACAATCAAAGTTTATTGCTTTGTTGGTTAGGGAAAAAGATGAAAAACAGGACTTAGGGAAAGTTTGACAAAAAGGAGGCCAACCAATATTCCTGGAATATATATTGACATGGGCCTAATTGTTGTGCTATGTTCCTTCATCTAGATCTAGAGCAGATTACCATCCATGGACGTCTCTGTGAGGGCCATGTTCATCTTGATCCTCTCTTGCTGCCTCTGTGGGGCAGAAGGCTGACAATATAGTTCTATCCTCAAGGTTCCAAATGGAGGACAAGAAGATGATGGATAGATGGCACAATTTTGTCCCAATGGTCATGGCTAAGGAATTTTCCTTAAAGATAAATATTTTCCTGCATAGTTATTTTCAGACATGCTAATCTAGATTGCTCACTTTGGTTTGGCTCCTCTCACATTCTACATATTGCTTTTCTTCCAGGTCAGAAATGGCACGGAGAACCACTTACCTCCTCATCTTGAAGTTAGTTTGGTTTAAGGGGATGTGTCTGCTGCACTTATGTGATGGTCAATTTGCATAATGTTTGGGCTGCATGGAGTGCAATTAATGGCAATTGTTAATCTTTTGTTTGTTTGTTTGTTTATTGTTACTGTATTCATATATGTGCAGGAGTTGCAAAGTCAAGTCTGGGATTGGCTAATTGACCTACCATTATATCTCAGCTGCCTAAATATTCTGACGGCCCTAAGTGCCATCTGACCTGCTAAGCAGGGTCACACCCGGTTAGCACATGGATGGGGGTTCTCTAAGAAATACCAGATACTATAGGCTGTATTTCAGAGGAATACATGAGTATTCCTTGGCTTAAAAAATTCCATAAACATAATGGGGTCACCATATGCTGTCTTGAAAGAGTATATTTAACATTGTACCTTGTCCACTGTCTATATCATCCTCTACCTCCTCTACCCCCCTGTATTTTTAATTTTGTTCCATGAATCTCCCATCCCATGCATCCTGTCCATTAAACCATTACCATTATTTTATTTGCTTTTGCACCTATTTACCTGTCCTGAATTCCATCACAGAGATGGATCTTTACATCCTTATGGGCTTGGCAATGTGTTGCAACCCTCAATGTCACCACAAGTCCCAGCCTTCTCACTGTTTTTTCAGTTGCAGGTAGATGGGACAGATGCTTCCTGAGGAAGGGACCTAAGCAGGATGGTCTCCTAGGGAAATGAAGGGGGGAAGTGGATTAGCTGTTGTTGCCAAGAAAGCTTTGCTGAGATGAAGCCCCACTCCACTCAGTTGGACTTACTTCTGAAAGAGCAACCGTGGGTATATAATTTCATTCTTAAACCTCATTGCCTACTGGAGCTGCAGCTCTAAAACATGCATGCATGGGAGTATCCCTATTAAAAGCAGAGACATTCAATCAATCAAAATGTTTGTGTCCCATCCTCTAGTTAAAAATCTCAGGGAGTGTAAAATGCAGAAAAACCACTGCCTGTCAGTGCTGAGTGCGAAAAGTGCACCCAAGCCTCGCATTCAAGGCCTGCCCAGCCTGACACCTCTTTGTGTTCAAGTTTGAACAGCCAGGGAGATCTCTGAATCAAGCCAGGGCCAGGACAAAACAGGTCTGCCTCAGTTCTCCCTTTCTGAGAACACAGTTCCTTCCTCACTCTTGTCCCCCCTCGGCTTCTTCCTTTCAGGACTCTCCCCCTTTACTGCCTTCCCTAAATCTGCCCTTCTCCCAGATGTAAGGATCAGCAGTGATTTATATTTTCCCAGACTGTGGTACTGTTGGCACTAAGGTCAACATGATATTATTGGTAACGTGTATATTCCAGGATTCAAAATAAGACTCTGTGACACTGTTTTAAAGAACACAGAACTTGAAACATCTACTGTAATACTGTTGCTTTAAATGTGTTTTGTATCTGTTTATAAACAGCATGCCATTCTTCTCTCTCTCTCTCTCTTTCAATTCATTCACTATCTCTTGTACACCCAGTTTCTCAGTTCTCTCTCCCACAGAGCTCTTCAAATCTCCAACCTCTCCCAAACACACCACAAATCACACTCCTCTTCAAAAACACACCAGACAGTTAAAATCTGTTATTACCCTCTTTCCACCAGCCCCTCCTCTGGGCCATCTAAGGTTCCATTTCACCAGTCAATCAGCTTAAACACTCTCAGTTGCCAAGGAGGCTCTGTTGTCAAGACCCCCTCCCATCAGATTCATCACAAGGAGGTGTGGTGGGTCAGCCTAGATGACCTCAACATATGGGGAAAAGCAGTTAATTTTCTCTGCAGTTGAAGTCCCTCTGTGTTTGAAAGAAATACAATAGAACTCTGTAAGATAGAATATTAGGGAGGATGGGATGTGGCTCGCTATGCTTCCTTTGCTTTGCAACATTTGTAAGATTACGCTAGAGAATGGTGGGAACCTTTGTACGTATCAGTTTCCTTTCTTGAACATGTGATGACTGTACTGGAAAATGTATAAATCGCTGTGAATATGAGGAGAGGTGGGGCTCAGACTTTTGGGAACGATCCCACTGAGACATTGTGCCTGCTACAATAAACGATTTTCCTTAATCCGTGAGTCTCTATCTCTTCTATAATAGAAGCATACAATAAAACCAACCTGACTGATTCAGAAAGGTGAAAAAAATAAAAATGATGTTACAAGGTATGAAAACATATTAAACAACTTAACAAGTTAAAAAGACGTATTAAAACTGGTTAAAATAATTTGAAGCAATTTAAACCTTGTATGCATGAGGACTTGTGTGAAACCATTTGAGCTTCAAAGGATTTAGTAAAGAGAACTTGGCACCAGAATGACGGCAGTGTTGGCCCCAATTGGGCTTCCAAAAGGAAGGAATTCTATAATTGGGTACCACAGCAGAGAGGTCTCTTTCCTGTGTACTCCCACAGTTATTTTTCTCTTTTGAAGAGCTCTAATACTATAATCAAAATGAATTATTTCTTACTTCAGACAGTCAATTAAAAGATGATGGTGATCTTTTACAGATGGCTTGTCAGTCACTGCCCAGTATGGTGGAGATCAACTCATAGTCCCTCAATCCTATCCATGATTAGTGTAACCTCTTCAGTGTCACTGTGCTAGGATCCATGCAAGCCCTTCCATATTCCCTTTACCCAGGAGGGTAATTTAAGCTGGTTTTCTAACAATACAGTTGACCCTCCATTTTTATGGGGGTTCAAGCCACAGGACCCCCACCAAAAGTGGAAAAAATATGAATATCATAAGCCCCCCTATATTTAACATCACAAAAAAGTACCAGTACTGGCAGTGTGACTGGGCCTGACAGTGTATATTCCCTCACTTGGTCACTCACTCTCTCAGGTGGTGGTGGTGGTGGTGGGGATGGGATTGTTATCACGGTTATGATATGTCTGGTGAGAGCACTAGATATCCTTTTGATATCAAATAATTTGGCCTTTGCTTGACCTTTCTCTGCCACCCTACTCCACGTGTTTGCAGAGGTCCACCGGACAAGCAGGTATTGGGCACGGTCGTTAATGGTTGTACATTCCAAACCCCATTCAGGCAGGCAACTTAAGCCTCTCTGATGCTTTAGGGAAAAACCGTCTTGCAAACTGGCCTTGCTCAGTGCGAATCCTTGCAAAGACGCACAGCCAAGGGCCGAGCCATTCCTTTATGTCGGGCCATTTGCATACTGGCCATACTATTGTCATCCAGCGCTAAGCTCATCATGTAAAACCTAACCTTTTCCAACTCCTTTGTCCAGCTCCAAAATTCCTTTGTTCTCACCAAGCATGGCATAGCCTGTAGGTAAAATCCACCCTATAAAAAGTCCCCTTTTTCAGGACTTCCTCGGAACACTTTGGACTTCTATCCCGTCTTGCTGTTGGTCTGTCCAGTGAACTCCCCTCAGCGAACCGCGCTGAGCTTCCATCCCTGCAACCCTATCTTCTTTCCAAGACTATGAGACCAGGTGTCGTATTACCCATTCCCCAAAGCTCTCCATTTCTATTTCTAGTTAGCTGTGTGCATGTGGTGTCTTTTATGTTGTTTGCTCTCAATAAATGTTATTTTTGTTACTTTAAAACTTATCTGGCTATGCTCTCTGACCTGAAGCCGTAGACATAGGGTACAAGATCCTAGCTAAAGTTACCCTGCCTCTCATTAGCTTAAGAGAGTGCTCGAGACTAATTTCCCCATCTTGTGCTTTTATTTGGTTATTTGGGTGTCTCTCCCGGGACTCCCAATATACAGGGTAACAGGATGGGAGAAGGGAGAAAGGGGACACCCATGCAATTCCTTCAGATATCACTCAGTGGGATCTTTAGAGAAGATTTTGTAAAATATGCTGTTGGACAGTTGTCTGTTAGCCTTCTATGTGTAGCACAATTTGTTCATGCACACACCCGCAAGCTTCAAAAATACTGAAACAAACTTTAAAGGTGGTGAAACAAAAACAACAAAAAAGAAATTTTAAAACAACCTACTGTGGGCCTGTATACAATTTGTCAGGATTAATCACTTCTGAAAGAGCTATCACATTTCCAAATGTCATGCACATTCCTGGAGGAAAGCCCCTCCCAAAAGTTAAGGCGATTATAAAAAGAATTTTAAAGATAGCTTGCACAAAACTGCTAGACTGACTAGTCTGAAAAAGCCCCTCTCAGTGGGATACCATTTTCCCAAATGTGATGGACTTGCCTGGAAAAAAAAGCAAATCAATGGACAGAACAAAAATCTAGATTTCTAAATTTAAATTTAGATTTGAGTCCGAATAGAGTATTAATTGGTTCAGGCTAAATCTAAACTATCAAACTGTGATCAGACAAGTTATGCTTGAAAGCGAAAATCAAAAACCCCGCGCTCGCACCGCTGCAGCCCCGTGAGAACGCCGGAAGTGGGAGTGCGTCGTGCGGAGCAACGCTCCCACTCCCGCACGGCTCACGGGGCTATTTCGCCCGGGAAAGCCTGTGCGAAAAGGGCCTCTGTCTCTGGACACATAAAGAAGAAGGTAGCTTTGATACAAATTTTCTTTTAAAATTGTCAGTAAACAGCATAATCCTATAGCTGTCTACTCAGAAGTGAGTGACATTTGCTCCTAGATAAGCGCAAATAGAAGGGACTGCAGCCAGACCAAGCAACTGAGAAAGGGACTTCTCCATCTACTGACATCAACAGAAATTTTTTTGCAGAGAAAGCGAGAGATCTCTATGTGCAAAATAACTGAGTCAAAACCATTAGCCATTCTGCTGAAAACTTAATAATGATGTCCCTTGTTATCTTACAATCACAGTGTACATCCTTTACCTTTTGTTACACAAAACCACAATGAATGATCAACTAACATCTTCTTTAACTTACTGTTTCAAAGCTCTGGTCAAATGACGATTCTATCAAGTTCTGGCCCTTTGTAGGCAAATACAATGCTATTTTTGCACAGAAAATATACACATGGCAACTGCAGAAGGTTGTTTAAGACCTAGCTTGAAAAGTGTGAGTTGTGTGGCAGCAATATGAACAGAGTTCCTAAAACTCAGACCAAGGGGCTAATGTTGAGTCCTCCCAAATAGGAGTTAAAAAATCTCCTACAATGCACAGCAGCAGGGATAGGGAGGCTGCCTATTCTGGCCGATAGGGAATGTTGAATATCTCCTTCCTACTGCTTTAGTTTGTAAACCAGTGGGATATCTCATTTGTCCTGGATACTATTGAAGTGGGTGGATGCATTTTTCATGCAAATAGAAATGCAAATCTGTTCAATCGTCTGTAGTAGCTGCATGCAATTGGTTATATTTGACTAGAGCTAATACTTTGTTGTATTTGTATGCATTCAAGTCATTTCCAGCTTAGGCCAACCCTAAAGTAAACCTATCATGGGGTTTACTATTCACAGTCAATACTGACAGAATCGCCAGAGTGAAAAATTGGGAGTGCTCCTATATGTTTAATGGTTGTGTAGAACAGAGAATTCCAGCAGGTACTGCTTGTTACCTGGTTGCATGACAAGCAATACATGCTGAAATTCCCTTTTCTCAACAATCATTAAAGGTACAGGAGTCATAACCAGTTTTCCATCTGGCAGCTCTAGCCTGTAGGCATTTCCAGGTGAGCCTCAAAGATGAGCTGGGAAACTGAAAGTCTGAAACTGAGGCCATTTCTGCATTACACCATTATAGTGCTATTATTCCATTTTCAACATCCTAAGGAATCCTGGGGTTTGCAGTTTAGGGAGGGGCTTTTAGAATTCTCTGCCAGAGAGCTCTTTGGCTTCAGCAAACTACAAACTCCAGAAATCCACAGGATGTTGAAATTGGACTAATAGCACTATAACAAGTTAGTGTGGAAATGGCCTAGGAGAGTCTTATGCTATACCTTTCTTAGCTTAATGCAGAATCAGGCAGCCACATGAAGATAGGAATCAGTTTTAATCCCTTCACTCCCCTTCCCAAACAGCTGGATGAATTCATTGCACACAAAGAAAACAGATGTCAACAGCAATTCCTGTTCCTGTTTTTTTGGCCACAAATCAGTCATTTTTAGAGGTTTTGAAGGGCACTGAGAAGGGCATTCCAAGCAATTTGGGGGCATTTCCCCCCCACCTCAACTTTGGGGGTGGTTGGGGTTTTTGGTAGAAGTCTTTGGTGGTTTGGTGGGTACAGGAAGGGGCCTGGGGCTATATGTATCTAGTAGGGCAATTTCATTCCTCACCAGAGGCTGCACCCTTCTGACAAAACCAAAAAGTGAATGGAGACCCATTTTCAGTTAACCCTCTCCTTCTCCTTCTCCTTCTCCTTGGAAAACAAAGTCCAAATACATAAATGATTAAGATGAGCAAAATGTTTACATTAATATAAACTGATCCTGTTTCCAAAACTATTTCCACTTGAAGTGGATTCTACAAAATACACATTCATGTAGTTAAAGTTGTAAGACCCGCATCATGTGCTACAGGGAAGCATTATTTGTATTATATTGCAAACATTTAGTTGAAAGAGACAATTTCTTTCTGAAAGGCTGTTAATGATGACCAATATATCATGAACATCAATCTGAGCTGGACCAAATGCTGTTTTAAGTCTAAAGAGATTCTGTATATTACAATATTAATTGGTTACCTTGGTTTTAGGATAAAGAAAGACACACAAAATTCCTAATTTAAGATTTAATTGTGTTTAGGCAGGAAACACAGTGGAACACAGAAAACTCTGTTTTAGTGCAGTAATTGGAGTAACACTTCACTTACTGCAAAAGAACTTCACATCTTTAAGTGCTGTTTCATTACCACCAACCTTCTTAGATTCCACCTTTGTCTGCATCCTACATACGAAGCTAGAAGAGCAATGGTTTGCTCCATGGGCCAAAAATATGCAATGATACTTCAGTCTCACCATCATTATGTTGGTGGATGCTTTATCGTCACCTAACCCCTGGCTTTATTTCACCTGCAGAGAAAAGGAAACCAAATAGCCTCTGCAACACCTTCTTTTCAACTTCCCCACCTGCTAAAGAAGACAATGATGCAATCATTGGTCATGATGTGAGGTGATAGCCTCAGATGGCAGTTGCTGGCCTCCCAGCTGTTCTTGCTAGACTCCCCAGTTGTTTCATTCTGATGGAGGACAGAGCTGTTTATACTATATATCTCATCTGTACCTCTTAAATGGCTGTCTCTGATATGGTGGAGTGCACCATGCAATCATCATCATTGAAGTAGTATTCAAGTATCCCAAGCACCAGCTTTTCTACATCAAATTTTATGAATTTATCAGAAAGAAAAATCTTGTGCCAGTTAACAATTCTTTCAACAGAGTGTTTTGATGGGATAAGGATGAGAAAATTTGTGAACATTCTTTATATCACTACTGAGAAATATTTACAGTTCTCCCTCCACATTCACAGATTTGACCTTCACAAATTTGCTTATTCACAAGGCATGTGCTTGCTTCTCCCTATTTTCCTCCTCCCCTTGCATTCCTCACCCCAGGCTCGCAAGGCTTGTGTTTAAATGAACTTTTTTTCCTTTTGGGTAAGCAAAGCCCCCTCCCACTGCTGTAGGTGTGTCCTCTCTGTCATATGGTTGCACATTCTGTTGTGTATTGAATGCTGATTGGTCACGTGTTCTCTTTGATCCTCTCCCTCCTTTCTCAAGGTGGTAACTAGAAGTAGTACAACTCCAGCACTCCCCTCTTCTCTGTCTGAGGGGAAAGTACTGGTAAGCCTTTTAGCTTGTCTTCCCCTCCACTCTGAATGTTGGGGTCAGAAGCAAAGGAATAGGAAGGGGGAACAATGGGAGAACAATGGGAAGGGGATCACAGGGGGGAGTTATTAATAGTTTTTCCATTTTTGTGAGGCTTCTATGCCCTGAACCCTTGTGAATGTGGAGGGGCTACTGTAATACTGAAAATCCACGAATTGTCATACTACATAAAGAGTAAAGTAACATGTAATTCAGCGCAGTTTTTTCTTATGTTGATGACCAGCCTCAAGGAGGTAACACAAATAGGACAACACAGAGATGTAGAGTAGAAGCAGTGCTGATGCAGCTGATGAAATGGGCTGCAGTCCTCAAAAATGTATACCAAATAAAACTTGTGAATCTTTCTCGTCCAATAACAAAACTTGGTTCTCTCTTCTGCAATAGGTTATCATGCCACCTTCCTCAAAATTCCTGAATATGAATCATCATAGAAATGTAGAGTTGGAAGAGACCACAGGGGACATCCAGTCCAACCCCCTGCCATGCAGGAACACCCTCAAAGCACTCCCGACAGATGGCCATCCAGCCTCTGCTTAAAAACCTCCAAAGAAGGAGACTCCACTACACTCCGAGGCAGCAGATTCCACTGCCGGACAGCCCTGACTGTCAGGAAGTTCTTCCTGAGGTTCAGGTGGAATGCATGGTAGAATGTTTTACTCTCATTTCCCCTAGCTACAAATAGATCTACTTTCCTTTTATTATGTGCAGGTAATATAGCACCTCCCTTATATATCCTGGCAACAAACTTCAATGAAAATTAAACATGAACCAAGATTTTCACTATTATTTGCAAACTTTCTCTAAGAACTAGTGCCCTACATTGCTTTTCTCCTCTCCGCCTTCTCTTTTGTGTCATTTAGATCAAAGGCCTGATGCCATGCACTCTCTCATTATCACTCTTGGTTAGCCACTCTGGGGTTCCTATTTTAATCTGTAATTTGTCAAAACTGGAAGAAAAAATGGCTTTAGATCAGGGGGAAGGAAAATAGAAGCGCAGGAGATTTTGAGCCCTACAAAATTGGGAGGGGGGATTTGGCGGTCAGGAGAGGGTCAGAAGGGGGTAAGTCCTGTAAACTTCAGTGAGGGTAAATGTGCCCCCAAAGTCTGGTATTTGAGCACCACTGCTCAAAGTCTCTATTGTAAGAGATTCTATTGCTGTGTCTCTGTTGTTGCTTTCTCCCTCTGCATGGGCATTTGCTAGATCCTGAATACAGTGCTTGTCTTCATCTTCGTACCTCTGGCTTCTTTGTTTGTATGAGACTCGGGATCCTGTTAAAGTTAATTATGTTTTAATGTTAATCTTTGTATGCTTTAGTTGTGTTGTATTTGCTTTCATTTATAAGCCGTAACCTTAGTCTGGTTTTCTCTCTGGTTTTCTATGAGGTTTTGGGTCCTCTCAAAAACACTGTATCATGTGGTAGAATTAAAAGACATAGCATATTAGTCTGGATCAGCATGCAAAGGGATTTTGTAGCACCTTTGAGACTGAGAGAAAGAAGTTGGTAGCATAAGCTTTCGTAGAGTAAAGTCTACTTCATCAGATGTACATGTTGGTCCCAGATCAAGGTGAAAAGTGTTAAGTCATACAACAGCACGTTTCTTAATTATATAACTAAATTAAAAATACAGTTTAAATTTACTAAATGTGGCCAGTAAGAAATCGGTGCAATGAAAACAGATGAGCATTTTTCTAAAGTAACATGATCAATGTGCAAAGATTCAAATGTGCCTTTTAAAAAGTTGATGAAAATTTTGACAAATTAGGAGAACAAATTAATTTTCGTTTACAAATTATTTACAAGCTGTGACATCCTTCCCTCATAAATTCAGTGGTACCTTGATGATGAGTAAATAAAAAATAAAATGAACAAGCAGTAGGAGAAACAGAACCACTTTATTGTCTAGTCTGGACATACTTCCCCTAATGAAACCTGGGATTTACTTCTAAATGTTTATATTATGCATTGGAGTTTGGAGAAGAATTTGCACTGAAGCACCAAACGATATTCAAACTATAATGACTCCCATTTTATGTCTCTGGCCATCCCACTTGCAGCTGGGGACTTCATTATTATTTAAAAAGGTGCTGTAAAATGGTAAGAAATGTTCATTAGGTTAAGTGATGTCAGCCATACTTTCTTCTTTAATCCCCATACCTCTTAAGCATTGGCTGTAGACTTCCCTTGGTGGCCAACATTTGTAACTACCATGTCTTTCACAAGTCACATAGTAAAATTCTTAGGGGGTATTTTGGGAGGAAGGAAATGACATTTGACTGATTGGCAACTGCCGTCATTGTTGCTACACAGAAAGAATAAAGAGGGTGTAGGAATGAGGAATTACCACAAAATGCCCGTTAAAAATGCTGTCTTCTTTGGGAATTATTCATTGTGATCTCAATTTGGGGTTGCTGCTGCAGCCTCTGGACTGCTTCCAATTCTTATGCCGAAAATATTTTTCTGAAACAAATGGTAAATACTAAAGTTATCAGATCTCAATGACTGGTCCTAAGTCTCTAGTTTTCAGAGGTCATCTCCAAGTGGAAGATGGAGGTGCAAATGTTCCAGTTCTGGTGCACTAGCTGTAGGTAAGTTGAAAAGGCTGCATGAAGATCTCTAGCTCAGTTAATAGAGCAACAGCTTCCTACAATTTGCGAGGCTACATTGGTTCTCTGCCATAACTTGCAAAGCCTTTCCATGAGGTCTGTCTATTTACTCAGTTAGATTCCCCCTTCCCTCCCTGTTGGTGTGGCGCCAGGGCTTACTGTCCATTCCGCACTGCATCCACTTTTTGGCTATCCCTATCCCATTCCCCTAAATAAGTAAGATGGAATAGTCTTCTTTTTTTACCTTGACCTAGGAACAGCTATTTTAGCTAAGATTAATTTTCAAACAGAAAAAAATATTTCTCTGTGAGTTTGTGCATGTGTGTGTTTAAATGAGAAGTGGTGGGCAACTTCAGTTAGCACTTAATGCATAACACTTAATAAGATCATCAAGGCCTGTCCCTTGGTTTTAAGTTTTCACTTGAAAATCTCATAGCCTGGGATGATCCTGAACTGGCAACCTCAGTAAAAGCTACCCTTAAGAACTTTGGAAGTGCAATTTGCCAGTTAAAGTTTATTGCAGGGTTCCATGGCCTCTTCCATGCTCTATATAGCCTCTCTCTCCATTTGAGAAACTATGTGAGCTAAAATAGACCTTTTTTTGACTTGAAATGGACCCAGGGGTGCAGCCTGCCAATGTCTGATATGTATGTGTGTGTGAAACTGGCTCCAAGAACGTCAGACATTTCCCACCAGAAGGAATAAGTGGACAGTGCAAACAAAATACCTTTAATGAGAAGCCATTAGCAAATCCTTTGGGGTATAATGCAATGTTTCCACAACTGTCCTCACTTTCCTCCATTTGGCACTGTGAGGCTAGAATGGTGCTTTTGGGCGTCAGAATCCCAGAAGCAGCAGGAGAGGATCAAGAAGAGCACAGACCTGACAGAGAGGTCCATGGAAGGTAGTCTGTTACAATCTAGCAGCAAGAACTGTTGAGTAGAAGACTGACAGCTTTGAAGGAATGTGCTAAATATGGTACTTACATGGTACCCAGAGAACTTTGGTGGTATCCTCTCTTTTCTAGTCAAAACCGCTTTTCAGAGTCACAAGCACTTACTTTCCATTGAAGCAATAAATTGATTAATTGCCTTTTCTTACTACAATTCAATTTTTTTAAAATAAATAACTTGGAGTTGTTGGCAATAGTCCAGCACAGTGGGCAACCAGAAAATATTTTGGAACTCAATGTGAAAGGTAGGGCTACAGTAATGGATATACTACACCTCCTCTCTACAGTAGAGATGGCATTGTCATTACTTAAGGATGTATCAAATGGGTTTGCTTGTGACAATCGCTCAGGCTAGCTGGAAAGTGAAGGGCTCCCTTTTAATCCCAGAGTAAAGCAACCCTGGGCCTCCCTTTTCAATTCCAAAGTTGACCTTCCCTGTGTTTTGGCAGCTCTTATCTTTTGATTATCAAAAGGAAACCCTCCAGTTTTCTGTATTTCTCTAGAATTTTTTAAATAAACATGCCATTTATAAGAGGGAAATGAAAATTAGTGAAGCTTAGCTAATGCTGGCAGGGTCACGGTCCTTACCTTCCTTTTTCTCTTGCTTGAACTACTGAGAGCAAAACACTGCGTGTCTACTTACAATCTCACAGCAGCTGGTTTTCCTGCAGGCAGCAGGAGAGAATTGCATGTTCAGCAATGCAATATGAAGGCTATGAGCAGGCTCAGATGGGGGACACATGTCTGTGGCTCGTTACATGTAGCATTGTTCAACATTCTGTGCCTCTTTGTCCTTGAGGAACTCCTACCAGATGGGAGGTAACAGGCTTTCTTTTGTTCTGTGTCTGACACCACTAGCATTACTGGATGCCTTTCAGAACTGCCATCAAAATCCATTAGCTTACTATCAGGGATTTACTTTGGAACACTTTGAACTCATAGCCCATGCTCACAGGTTCCAACTGGCATCCAAGTGGGATCTTTTGTTAAGCAACTTTTGCTCAAGAACTGGCACAAGACAATTTTCTCGCTGAGGCAAAGGGCCCTCAGACTCTCCAGATTTAGAATTTGTGAGGAAAGGAGGTCCTCCATTATAGCCATATACATACCCTTAGTCCTGGTCTGGCATACAAGTCCTCATGAGATTGAAATGGTGAAAAGGAAGTGTGGTAATGTATTAACTCTCCCAGCTATCTCTGTTGTCTTGTTCTTTATCCCTGCATCTTCCGTATTTCAGAGATCTCTGACATGATTTAGACACACACATATATGACATCTTCTTTTATTTACATATATTTGCCTATTCTTAACACATTTTGGCTCAGTTCAATTTATTACTATCTATTTTAGATACTGTTGTTGTTAATTGCCATCAAATTGTCAAGAAATCAGAAGAAGACTAGGGCTTAGAAGGGCAGCTTCCAAGGAATGAAGGAATGAAGCAAGATCCTGAAATGTAAAGATGTATAATTGAATACTAAGTTAGGATTATTCATACCATAGTATTTCCATTTTTATATATGGTTGTGAAAATTGGATAGTGAAGAAAGCTGATAGGAAGAAAATCAACTCATCTGAAATGTGGTGCTGGAGAAAAGTTCCACAGATACAGTGGACTGCTAAAAAGACAAATAAATGGGTCCTAGAGTAAGTCAAGCCTGAACTCTTCCTAGAATCCAAGATGACTAAGCTGAGACTTTCAGCTTTTGGGCGTATCAGGAGAAGACATGACTCACTAGAAAAGGCAATAATGCTTGGTAAAGTAGAAGGAAATGGGAAAAGAAAAGAGATTCCAGCAGCTCTTTCGCCAGGAAGGGAGTATGATGCAAACACTCCCCTTTGCACCTGACTAGCTCCCTGAAGATGGGAGCATGAGCAACCCACATCTTCCTTCCACAATGCAGCTGGGCTCTTTCCTCTGCTGCGCTGGAGAAGGAAATGCATAATCGTCTTTCAGCCCCTTTCACATGGCCAACAGTGATGGGAGTGTCATGTGATTTGAGGAGCTTAATGGATTTTTTTCTGTTAGGTGAATATCCTGCAATTGTGATAGGTGGGATGCGCTGGCTGCGGAACCTCTGCAACATCATGTGAAAGCATGACTTGCAGGCTGCTGCCATTGCATCCCCATCACAGGATTACGATACCATGTGGAAATGGCTGAAGACTGCACTACAAATAGACAGACTCAATCAAGGAAGCCATGATCCTGAGTTTGCAAAACTTACAATCATGGAATCATAGAGTTGGAAGAGACCATAGGGGCCATCCAGTCCAACCCCCTGCCATGCAGGAACATACATCAAAGCACTCCCAACAGATGGCCATCCAGCCTCTGCTTGAAAACCTCCAAAGAAGGAGACTCCGCCACACTCTGAGGCAGTATATTCCACTGCCGGACAGCTTTGATCCTCAGGAAGTTCTTCCTGAGGTTCAGGTGGAATCTCTTTTCCTACAGCTTGAATCCATTGTTCCTTGTCCTAGTTTTTGGAGCAGCGGAAAGCAAACCTGTTCCCTCCTCAACTTTCAGCCTCTTCATTCTCACAAGGACCTTTAAGCCCAAAGAGAACTAAATCTTGCAGAAATTCAGAAGAATCTTCATCTGCTCCATATAGATAATCTGTTAGGATACTCTAATAAGACGCTTGAAAGTATATTACTTACCCCTTTAACATATTGTGATAGCACAGTAATGGTAATTGGTCTTACAGATTTAGGTGACAAAAGAAGGACAGATGTTTGTGGCAAGCACAGCTTCACAAAGATCTGGCTGCTCTGAGGCCCTATTGTGACTAGAAAAGCGCATCCTGACGAGGGATGAACAAATTTCTTGGTTTTACATTCTTCCGCATCCAGCTTCTAAAATCTTAGGAGCCTCATCCCTTCTGTTTATGGTGAAGAGTATAGTTTCTGGGGAGTTATCAAAAAAGGAGCAAAAATGTTATCCAATTGTACTGGCCAAATACACTAGTTATAATTGTTCCTACTGGGAGTTGATGGTAACTGTGTTGTGCCTCCTTGCCATACAATTGTTAGGGATAAAACTCTGAGGAAAAAAGGTGGAGTCACTAATTCTGCATCACAAACATAACAGAATACTGAACTGCAAACCCCAGGATTCCATAGGATGTTGAAAGTGAAATAATAGCACTATAAGAGTCTAGTGCGAAATGGCCCTAAACTTTTGTGGTATAAGGATTCAAATCTCTGTGCCTGGATTGGAGACTTGTTCAGTTTCACTTTCTCCCCACATTCATTTTTTTTTTCACCCACATTCATTCTGTTTCTCTCTCATCTATGTTCACATCTTTTTCTCTTGTGTATATGAAGAAATGCACAAAGTTTTAACCAAATAACCAAACTGAGCAGAATTAACATCCATTCCTGCTTAGCACCTTTTGGAGTGAATGCTCCTTGGTGTACAGAACACAGCCAAGACTGAAGTATTAGATATGTTAGAAACCTGACTGGTTATAAATTATTATCTGAGTAGAATTTAATATTACTCAGAGGAAATCACTGTATTCCACTATTCAGAGTTAAATTCAGGCAAAATAAAGGAAAGCTGGTACATAAAGTTCTCAATTTTTCCATGCCCCAATTGCCTCAACAATTTAGAAGTGTTGCTCTATTTCATGATCTTAGATATCTAGAAAGATGTGCCCTCAGAAATTGCAAGGCATACCTTCCTTACTACTCTGTATATTCGCTCCCCCAAAGGAAAGCAATCACAAAGGGACAAGGTGTACTCTTTCGGGTACATAGAAAGTCATCATTGCCTTGAAGGGAGAAACATACTTGAAATCAGTGGTGATCAGAAGACAGATCTGGGACTCCTTAGTAGATCTCTGGGTGATTTGCAGTTGTTGTTTCCAATTTATGGCAACCCTAAGGCAATCCTATCACAGAGTTTTCTTGGGCAAGATTTTTTTAAGAGAGG
The DNA here is from genome assembly GCA_948474755.1 of Ctenosaura bakeri. Classification (NCBI taxonomy): domain Eukaryota; kingdom Metazoa; phylum Chordata; class Lepidosauria; order Squamata; family Iguanidae; genus Ctenosaura; species Ctenosaura bakeri. Next base: position 498,569 of record CAOLHI010000283.1, read on the forward strand.
GTTGGCCTTTGCCTTCCTACCTCAGGCCTATTAGTTGACAAAAACAAAATAATATTTTCCACTTAAATTAGGCTGCTGAAATGAACATTTGGGAATGAATGTAGAAGTGGTGTTTTGTGTGAAGAGACTGTGAACTTAGTTTCCTCCTGCCACTGCAAACGAATTACTGATATTCACAATGGCACTCTGGTCTTTAATTCCAAACAGTTTGCTTGCTATTTTCATGTACTCAAAAGAATGCATACATGTCCCAAATAATAACTAGAAATTCCATACCTGAGGCAGGCAGGTTTGATCTTTCCCTCTGCAGTCACTCTCCCTTGTCCAATTTGCACATATTAAGGGGACTGAGGGCAGGAAGAAATCAGGAATGGAAGGATTGCATTATATTTACTTTCAAATATAAAAAAATGAAACAGGGAGTTGCATACTATGTGCTTAAGGTAATGTACAGCTTGTCCTTGAAGAGCCAGTGTGTGTAGTAGTTTTAGCACTATACAGGTTGGCACAGTGGTTAAGTGCCACTACTGCAGCCACAAGGTGCTACAGGGCTCCACTGCAGGGCTGCAGAGCTCCAGATTGACTCAGTCATCCACCCTTCTGTTGGCTGGTAAAATGAGTTCCCAGCTTGTTGGGGCAATTAGCTAAAAAAACACATTGTAAACTGCTTAGGGAGTGCTTCGCACTGATAAGAGGTATAGAAATGTAACTGCTATTGCTACTAAGACTCTGGGAGACCGAAGATTCAAATTCCACACAGCCATGGATACTTACTGGGTGATCTTGGGGAAGTCTCACTCTCGTAGTCTCATAGGAAGGTAATGGCAACCCCCTTCTGAAGAAATCTTGACAAGAAACCCCCCTGATAGGGTTGACATAAGTCTGAAATGACTTGAAGGCTCACTACAACAACAACAGTTTGCCTTTAAGGCCAGAATTCTGTTGGCATAAACTCCTTTATGGAAATGTTTGTATATTCTTGTCAAATGAGGAATGTCAGAGTTGTAGAAATTGAGTTGTGCTTGCAGATGCAGATGTGGTCACACATTTGCACATGCACCCTCAATTTTGCATTCTCTTATGTATACAAGTAAGCATTTAATTGTGCAAGTCTGCCAGTCAGCCCAAGGGCTGCATAGCACAAACAATGCATTACTTTACATGTAGAGAATTACTTTACAAAACACTGATGCAGGATCTCAGCCTATTTGCTCCTCCAAAGGAAAGCAATCACAAAGGGACAAGGTGTACTCTTCCGGGTACATAGAAAGTCATCATTGCCTTGATGACTTTTATGTCCAGTTCTGTTTGGTGGATCTTGAGATTTTAATAAGATTGATAAAAGATCCCACCAAATGGCCTTGTTATCTATGGGTCTGGACAGATTTTTCAAAATATTCTAACATGTATCCCTAAAACTAGGATAATGAGTTTTGAAAGCACTTCTTAACTGTCCAGTGATGTCAGTGGCGGCTAGATGGATAGAGACACAACCAAAGAGAGTCTATTGCTTTTCATCAGCCTGGAACTGCTCAAGGTCAGAGCAACAGAGCATGTCAAATGATGCTGTGCAACAGCCACATGCCTCTTTTTTGCGCTTGCTCACAGCCCAGTCTACTTTCATATTTGAATGTTCAATCAAGAAATCTCTCTCTCATTTCGGCTGCAAGAATACCAGTTACTGTGAGCTTGTAAGTAGATTGGCACAGTTCTTCTCTTACTACTTCAGCAAGGGAAGAAGACAGGACAAGGATTGTAACCCTGCCAGAATTAGATAGGCTTCACCAATTGGAAGTGCAGAAAGCTGCTTTATAGTGAAAAAGACAATTGATCCATTCAGACTAGTTCTGTCAACTCTGACTGGTAGAATTGGCTCTTCAGAGTTCCAGGAAGGATTCTTTGCTAGCCCTTTGCTGTGAACAGAGAAACAAATTAATGCAATAAATTTTGAGTCTCCTTTTTCTTTAAAAAAAGAAAAAAAAGTTGCCTTCCAATCTAGAAAGTTCATAACTGTATTTAATTTCTCGTATCTGTCTTATCCCTCGCTTACTTACTAGCATTTTAACGTTATATAGAAAGGTATATAGAAATGATGATAGTTTCTTTTTAATAGACAAATAATTGTGCCTGGAGTCATTTTCCAGTCCGAGCTGTTTGCAGAACCAAATTATTTTAGTAATTAGTACATTGCCTTTACGGCAGAGAAAATGTAGAATAAACTTAACACAGTAGCCCTGCTTCTCATGTTGAAATCCAAAATATGTTCTAGTTCCTAGGCAGGCTTGGTTTTGGATCTTGGAAATAACCCAGTCAAACTGGGTGACACCTCTAAGCTATCTGTAGCAATCAAATGGTAGCTAGAAAGTTGGTAAATCCATCTTATGGTTTCAGCCAAAAGGGGGGCCAATTTCTGAAAAGCAGAATTCAAAGACAGGTTGGCTAGAGGGGAGGAGACCCAGCCAAAGTTCTCAGGGCTTAAAGTAAAGGTATTTATATGTCTATTGTTTGTCAGAATATTTCTATACCATCCTCCATAACCTCAAAGTTGTTACAATAAAAGCGTGTTTAAGAAAATGCAAAACTGGACACATTTTCAAGGCTGTTCTTCTCCCTAAATGTTCTTGCTTTTAGGTCCAAAACAGACTGCTTACGATGGATCTCTCTGCCAGTGCTGTTCTCTTCTTGATTCTCTCTTGCTGCCTCTGCGGTCCTGAAGCTCGAAAGCATCACACCGTCCTCACAGTGCCAAATGGAGGAAAGTGGGGCACTTGGGGGGATATAGTGTTATGCCCTGAAGGATATGCTAATGGCTTTTCTCTGAAGGTGTTTTTTTTTAAAATTTCATTATTCATTTGTTGTCTTGTGTGCAACAGAGGTGGGGAACCTCTGAGGGTTCAGAGGCCATTTTCACCCTCCCTCAGATCTTAGCTTAGTGCAACAATCTAATTCTAATTCTGTATCAAGCCAGAAAAAAAAGCCTATTTTAAGCCAAAGAAAGAGCTAGACCAGGCCTAGTTCCCACAAGGCTTCTGAGGGGGTTTGATCTTTAGGGTCTTTCTGCACTACACTGTTATAGTGCTATTATTCCACTTTCAACATCCTATGGAATCCTGGAGTTTGCAGTTTAGGGAGGGCATTTATAATTCTCAGCCAGAGAGCTCTTTGGCCTCACTAAACTACAAACCCCAGAAATCCACAGGATTTTGAAAGTGGAATAATAGCACTATAATAGTGTAGTGTGGAAATGGCCTTACAATCATGGAGCTGAAATACAACTAAAGCACTGCCAAGATAAGGCAATCCAATCTCTGTTTAAAGACTTCCAAAGAGGGAGAGTCTGCCACTCTCATAAGCAATCTATTCCAGTCTTACCATAGTTTGTTTTAACTGATTTGGTGTGTGTGTGTGTGTGTGTGTGTGTGTTAGGGGATTTGAAGGGAATCCAAGGGTACTAGAGCACTGCAATGAGTGACCTCTGGGCCACACTTTGCCTTGCCTTGATCTCTAAGCACACTTTTTGTGAGTACAGGTCAAAATTCATGCCACGCCTATGCAAAGACCTTTACAAAGCTGTCACATAGCTGCCAGCTGTCTTATTTGGCAGTAGCAATCCCAACTAATCCTCTGTCATTCCACTTTTTCAGCTGCTTTTAAGCTTCTTTCTTTTGTACCCACTTTCACTCTTTGTCTTCAACTTATTTCAAATGCTGCCCACTGGATTCAAAGTGCAAAAGTAGTTTGCTGTCAGTGAACTCAGCCAAAGGGATAGAGTAGAAGAGTCTTGCCCTTCTCAGTAGGCTCAAGAAAAAGCAAACTGCTGTAGCTTCTTCTATCTTGTGTGTTCTTCTTCATTGTTTATAACTTTTGCCATTCTGATCTCACCCTGTTGTTACTTCGGGGCCTTTCTGCATTTATAGTTGGTTATAGTGCTATTATTCCCCTTTCAACATTCTGTGGAATTCTGGGGTTTGTAGTTTACTGAGGTCCAAGAGAATTATAAAGGCTTCCCCCTAAATTGCAAACCCCAGGATTCCATAGGAGGTTGAAAATGGAATAATAGCACTATAACAGTGTAGTGTGGAAAGGCCTTTGGTGAGATGTGTCCATGTTTTCATCTGTGAAATGTTTGAGAGTATGCATGGGGACAAGAATAGAAAAAAGTTCATTTTCATGCACAACATCTCAAGTTCTGTTCTGAATATCTCCATTTAACAGACCATACTGGCCTATTGTTTGTTCGTTCATCTAGGTGCTATGAAACTGACTTGATTGCCTTTTGAAGTAGATGAAAATCCACATCTGTGTTGAGTAGATGTGTGCAATCCTGGGTATATTTGACCAGCACTTATTTGCTTATAACTGAACAATTCTGGCCATTACAGCACAGTCTGATTCAGGGTACAAATTACTGGACTGAGGAAATTCCCTTTGAAAACACAGTATGACTGATTCGTGAAGATAAGCAATGTTGTAGCCCATGATTCAAGGACCAACTTTTACACAGACAGTTTTGCTTATTCTCTTCCAGGTACAATCGTACCAAGGCTCAATGCTGTGGAATGATGATACATCTCTGAATTCCATCCGTCTCCATTGCACAAATGGTTCTGCAGTAGAATCTAAAGCAGGGCCGTGAGTCACTTCTTGCTTTCTCTGCTCTCTTTGTCCTTGACTTTGTGGCTAGAATGTAAAAGATAGGCTGAATTCTGAATCAGATAGGCTGATAGGCTGAATTCGTTGATGCTGGATGAAAAACTAATGGACTCTGTCTAATTCATTCAAAATCCCTGGTGTCTAAGAATTTCAAATGCTACCTATCTAATCAATTTTAAATGGGAAAGGATGTGTATGGTAGTCTGTTGCAGCAAAAGCAACAGAGGTCTTGTGGCCTCCTTATAAACTGACATGTTTTATAGTAGATGACAACCCACTCTATTATCATCATCCCTCCAGACTTTGGTGGGCTGTATCTATTTCCGTACATCTGACTTTACATAGTGTGTCACTCCAAAGGGTCTCAGCGTTCATTTATTCCGCATGTGGACATAAAGAATATTTACAGACTTAAAGACACATCATAGAAATAACTGAATTGCTGCCAGATTTTTTTGGATATCAGGACATCCTTTCTGAAAAAAATCACAAAGGATTCTTTTGTGTAAGAACTGCCTCCCCCCACCCATAAGCAATCCTTTTGCCTTACAAAAGGCAATATTCTTTTGCACAAAAACACTGAGTTTTTGAGTGGAGAAAACTCTTTTGTGATATTCTTGCAAACAACAAACACAACCCCCCCCAAAAAACTCAAAATGCGAACAGTCAAAAAAAAAGTTTTAAAAAATAACTCTTGTAATGTTGCTCAGCTGGAAGTCACCCTTTTAAATTCTTCCACAAAAGAATGAAATTAGCAAAGATACAAAGACAGACATCCCTGCTGCTGAGGTAAATGCTTAATGACAAGGCATTTTGCTGCCCAGCATGGAGAATCAGATGGTGCTCAGTCCATATTCCATGTAAAGAAACTATCTGGAATGGTTGAATCCTACTTCAGTGTTGGCAATGGGATATTCTCCTTGATCACACCTAGGACAGCAGGCCTGCTTAGGAGGACCAGAACAGGTTTGTGTCATATATAGTTTTGTCCTCCAACACAGGGAAAGAAAGCAGGGAAGTCCAGAACACTAGAAGACAGCTGCTATTGAAATGATCAACTCATTCTGCTTAATGATAGAACCAGCCCTGACTATGCCTACTGTCTGTCCTTTTTGTATATTTCTCAGGACTTTTTTTGCCATCATTTTCTTCTTTTTTGTCAGGTAGGGAACCTGGACAGACATTGTGAAATGCCCCACAGGCAACATGGTTTCCTTCTCTCTGCAAGTTCAGAAACCCCTAGGGATTGCTGATGACATAGCAGCCAACAACATCCAGTTCACCTGCGATGAGGGGACTGTATTGTTGGGCAAGTCGCATGACTGGGGTACTTTTGGTCCATGGAGCAAGCGTTGCCCGGTGGGTGCCATATGTGGGCTCCAGACAAAGGTGGAAGAAAAGGGAGTAAGCGGTGATGAGACGGCACTTAACGATGTAAAGATGTTCTGTTGTAGCTGAACCACTGGTCTTTCACTGTGCTGAAGCACATATCTCTGTGTTCCACTGGATTTTCTGATGTGAATCCTAAGCATAATTAAATTTTCAATCATGAACTGTACATCTTTCTTCATCTCCAAACCAGAGCGAGGTACTACTGTTACCAGCCCCACACACCTCCCAGATTTGATATGATATAATTGGCAAAATATAATTTCAATGGGCATTAATATGGGAATCAGCTGCTGTTAAACTAACCCTGTGAAGATTGGGCAGCTGAGCTGGTTAAGATGCTGACAACTAGTCAGGCACATACGTAGCAGATTAGAAGCCTGTTCCAAGTCACATTGTCCATTTGCAACACACCATTGTCTGTACTGCTGGAGAGTTGTTGCACCCATGCCCTCAGGGCAGATTTTGAGCATAAGAATCCCTGATTTTGGGCACCTCAGTGCAGTACATTGCTGACATCCACTCTGTCATTCTGATTTCTGATTTGTGAACTGTCCTTGGGTGTCAGCCTAAGCCATACTTCGTTTCCTCTGCTGCTCTCTGGAATATTGCACATTTTACGCTGAAATCTCCACTGTCTACTTTTTCTCCCTGTCTCTTGAGTTAGCCTTGTGTGAGTGTGTGTGTGATTGTTGATCTAGAGTGTCTGTCTGACCTTTCCACAATAAAACACAGTTCAGCTTATTTTGCATCTCTGGCTGGTTTCTTCTCTCAGTAACCCTGTAAACATTTGTGAAAGGATCTTACTACTGACCCAATCTCTTGCAGTACTCTTAATTAAAACCAATAATTTCCCCATTTTATACTGATTTGCAGGTAAGGGGTCCCATGTGTTTGTGGTAACAATACCTTTATTGGCCAACTAAAATATTGTCAAAAAGATATCTTTGAAGTCACTTGGGCTCTTAATCAATTTGCACAGGGTGGTGAGTGGTAGGCATGAATAAAAAAAAATCCACAAATCTTTCTGGCTAAATATTGGAACCACAGGATTTCTACTTAACATCCCAAAATGGAATCTGCAATCAACTTTGTATTTGCTAGTGTTCAGTTCCACTTCAGGGAATCTGGAAACAGATGGTTGTAGTCCTTTCTCTAGACTGTGGTAGAATTGTGTGGCCCTACAGATATTGTTGGACTGCAACTCCAGGCATAAATGACTGGTAGTTACAGACCAACAACATCTGGAGGGTGACCCAAATGCCATCCCTGCTCTAGTCAAAGTGCTAAAAAGTTAACTCTCTGCTGCCTTTATTGTTCCTGTATTGGCTTAGATCAGAAGAAACATGGCAATTCCAGTATCAGGAAAGCTGGAGACCCTCTTTCTTTTTCTCTCACCCCTATTTATTTATTTGTTGTACTTGTATGCCACTTTCTCCCGGCATAGGACCTAGGGAAGCTTCCATCAACAGATTAAAGCAGCAAAATATTAAAAATAATTAAAAACATTAAAAGCATATAAAATCATAAAAACCTAAAACAATATTCCATTAAAATAAAGTACTGCTTTAGACTGTGGAACAGCAAAAGTGTAAAAAGGAAAAAAGAAAAAAAGAAAAAAAATAATAAACAAATGGGCATATATATTGAATCCCTTATTTATGCTGGGAATTTGAAGAAGGGACCATAGGTAGATTATTGGGTGATGTACAATAAACCAGCAAGAATTTATTGCTCCCATTTATTGGCCTCTATCAAATAAAAAAATAACAAATAGCAAAACAGGAGAGGCAGAGTTGTGTAGTGGTTTGAGTGTTGGCTAAGACACTGAGAGGCCAGAGTTTGAATCCCAGTTCAGCCATGAAAACCTACTGGGTGACCTTGGGCAAGTCATGTTCCTCTCAGCCTCAGAAGACGGTGAAGGCAAACCCCTTTGAACAACTTCTGCCAAGAAAACCTTAGAGTTGGCATAAGTCAGAAATTATGACAAAGCAAAAACAAAATGAAACAAAATGCAAAGCAGAGCAGGGCAGAAGGCTGCCTGGTGTGTGTGTGTGTAACCAGTCAGTCATAGCTCTTGGAAAACTGTGTGTTTTTATGTGTCAGAGGTGTAACAGTATAGAAGGAGTAGAATTCCTAATCCCCTGACTGACTAGGAACTTCAGCTGACCAGGAACTGACCAGGAACACTCTTGCCTTATCTGGGTCAAGTTTCAGTTGGATGCAATCCATTTCTGACAAAGAGGCACCAGTTGAAAACCTACCAACCAACCAACCAACCAACCAACCAACCAACCTCATTGGATTGACCATTTGGTGTCATTTAAATTTGGAATTAGGTCTGGTTTTGGGAGGGAAACTGGACTAGCCACCCTATGGGAGACTTTCTGCTGGGATAAAGACAATGGAAATTGCTTCCCCTGGAACTCTTAGCAGCTTTCACTACAATTGACCATGTATCCTTCTGATGTTACCCCAAAACATGGGTGACTCAGGAGTCCACCCATGATGCCAGTAGCTCCACGTGACAATGGGAAATTAATTAGCTCAAATTAGGAGGCTTGCAAGAGGGGGGTAACTTAATGAGATCTTTCCATCAGTGTTTATACAGTTTTGCAGGAAAGAACCAGCCAGAGATTCCACAATAAGCTAAAATGTGTTTTATTGAAAGATCATTCACACACACAAAAGGTCCAAACACCTAACGAGATCTTTCCGCTAATGTTTATGGGGTCTTGCAAGAAAGAACCAGCCAGAGATTCCAAAATAAGCTAAAATCTATTATTATTGAAAGATCACTCACACATGTGAAAGTTCCAAACACTCACACACTCACATAAGAGCTAACTGAAAGATAAAGGGAGAAAAGTTGCTGATAGAGGAATTTTAGGGAATGGGCTGTAATTACCAATTTGGAGAGCAGTGAAGAAAGCAGCGATATGGCTTAGACAAGTGCCTAAGGACAGTACTTATTCAGAAATTGGAGTAACAGTGTTGCAACCAGCAAGTGAAGTACTGCATCGAACCACTCAAAACAAAGGGTTCTTATACCCAAAATCTACCCTGAGGGTGTGTATGGCTCTCTGGCTGAGCAAACAGTGGAGGTTGCCACATGGGCAATGCAGTCCAGATGGAGTTAATGGTCTTAGTATTAGGTGACAAAGAGTCAATGGCTGTTGTAATAGCTCTGTAATTGGGAAGAGATTTGGGGATAATGCAGGGAAATGTCCAGGTATGAGGAAACAGGGTTGAAACAATTCATGTTTTGGTGCGAAATTCCCTTGGCCATTCTATGCTATCAGAGATGTTCTAGCTTCAGCTTAAGCCTGCTGTCTCCAGAGCTGCCTCATAATATGCCTGACCATGACTTCAGCTATGCCTAGAGGGGATCAGCTGACTTGTGTTGCAATCACACATGTTCAGTAAGTTCAGTAATTTTCCTCTAGCCAGCTTGACTTTTCAGTCACATCAGCTTCCATTTTATATCAACACCAATTAATGTATTTTAATATATTTTGCCAATTAAATTGCATTTTGTCACTTAAACCATATCAGACCTGGCCGTAACACTGGGAAGGTTATACTAGAAACTGAAGGCTAAAAATGGTTTTACAGTGGTTCTGCTCCTAATTGGACAGCTGATTCCAGGAGACAGTGCAACAGAATTGTTGTGGCACTTCATGAAAACTCACTTTTGGTGTCCCTCTGGGCTATTTTCTGCCCCTGTCCCTGCCCCTTAGCCTTTAACATCTACAAGAAACTGCTGAGAGAACTTAAGACTGTCAAAAGTGATGGAGTGAAGTGTCATTATTAAGTAAATGGTACTCAGCAGGTTTCTATCTTTTTCACCAAATGAAGGTAAGACAGTGGTTGTCCAGAAGTGGTGTCAGTTTAGCGCTTGACCTAAAGTAACTTGGGAAGAACAGGTTTACGGTATGGATTTTCAGAGATCCAGTTTTGCTACTTCAGATCCAAGTGGCACAGAATGTATTTTGTTAGCTTAAGCTAGTTACTAGGGGTTTTCTTCAAATGATGTATGCAAAAGATGGGTTTTCAATAGAAGTCTGAAGAAAGGAAAAGCCTTACAAAAGTGTTCTGAGGTTTCACAACATGTAATTTCAGAATTAGAAATGTAGATTTTTATTTTTTTTAAAAAAATAATGAAACAAAAATGTTTCAGTTTGGGGGATGGTTTCAGCCAAAGAGACACAAGCAGCAGTTCAGATAATGTTACCAAGTTCCACTGGCTCCTAGAATATTTAAACAAAATGTTTCCTTTGGGGACTATTATATATTTTTTTCAAACTTAGTTCCATTTCTGATAACACAGTAAGGCACACTAAGTCTAAATATTTTAGTACCAGTCTGAAAATGTTAGTACAGCCCATGCTGTTAAGGAATACTCTGTGCCTGATCTATTAAATATCTGGGAACTATTTTAAAAACAATACAGTTTTGATATAATCTAAGAAATCATTGAGTGAAGTTATGAACCCATGAGGTAAAACTTCCCCAGTAAAAGTGCCTTAAGTTAATTTTATTGTCTAAAATAATGGCCATGATACCATGACCATTATGCAGTCTACATTGCATAACTGTACACATACTTAGCTACATAGCAGAGGCGCTGCAAAACCTGCTAGGTGAATTGCGAAGATGAATATCAGGGCACTGCGAGAGAGTCTCAATGTGCATTGGGCTCTAGCAATATCCTTGGCGCTCTCTTGCAGTGTTCCAGTGTACAATGGTAACATTAACATTGGCTTCCCCAATAGTAATATCATGGAAGCCCCTTGCTGAATACAGGAAGCCCCTGCTTATTTGAATGGTTAGGAACTGGAGTATTGTCAAGAAATGAAAATTGTCAAAAGGAAGAACCTAAAGTGGTCCAATCCCTAATATGTCAAATAAGTGGGGGACACAGTACACAGACTGAATAAAGACGGCACTGAATAATAATAACCAAAAAAGCAGTGCATGGTCACAAAGGTGTCATGAAAACACCTATTTTTTGTTCTGTCCAAACACTGTACTGTGTCCATTGCTTATTCTATAGCTATCAAACTGTGGAAGCCAGGGATACAACCGCAGAGGGAACTCTGGAAAAGGGAATAGCTCCCAGCAGTCTCTTCTAAGGTTATCTTGGGCTTTTTTCCTAGGCAGGGGAGGGTGCATGGGAAAGGCCAAGTCCCCCTGGGATAGACTGCACCGTCACTCTTTCGAGTGTGACTAGAACCCGTTAACTTGATGCATGGTCAAAAGAGCAGACCATGTGACATACATATTTTCATGTTGGATAATATAAGTAGATTGGAACAAGTTTAAATTAAAATATTATAAATAAAATACAATATTTATAAATTTATTTATTCAATATTATAAATAAAATAAAAAGAATGAGTTGTTTTCTGAGACAATAGCCTATTTTTAATAGTAAGCAGTTCTTCATTTGATATTTTAGATGTTTTTAATGCCAAGATTATATTGCAAATTATTAACAAGTCACAATAAGAAAATTTTTGATAGATCAAGTGTGTGGGTATATGTGCCTTGAAGCCACCTGTTGACTTGTGGTGATCCCATGGATTTCATAGGGTTTTCTCAGGCTAGGAATACTCAGAGGTGGTTTTGCCAGTTCCTCTCCCTAAAATATATCCTACAGTAGCTGGTATTCGTTGGTGGTCTCCCACCCAAGGACAAACCAGGACTGACCCTGCTTGGCTTCCAAAATCAAATGGGATCTAGCGCCTTTAGGGCAGTGGTTCTTAACCTTTTCTTCACCATGGACCCCCTTTAAATATGTTGTGTTTCCATGGACCACCAAGACTTAACTCAAAGAGGCTTCTGGCTGCATGTGTGTTAGCAAGAGATGTCACATGCTTTCAGCCATTTGGCATCATTCAGGGTAGCACGAGGTAGCTCCTCAGAGCATGTGCAGAATGCTGACAGGGCCGTGATGTCCAATCTGCAACCAAGCAACCCCAGGCAGGCTAAAAAGCTCTGTAGACTGAAAGTGACAAGACTCAGGGCTGTTTATTTATCAAAGCACACTGGGATTAAAGTTAGGGCTTCTGGAAGCATACTAAGAAGCAACAAGTAAGACAGGAACATAAATCAGCATGGAGACACAGACCGACAACATGGCTGGATACATTCCATACATTAGCCCTTAGAGCAGCATGACCATCAGGAACTGACCTAGATGGTAAAGTACAGTGCCATACCTAAGCCATTTTAAGGGCTTAACCACACCCCAGACCCTATGGAGTGACCCAATTACATTTTCAGCGTGCAACCTCCTCATGCTGGTACTGAGTGATGAGGCAAGACCTTCTGAGGCTGGCCAGTAAAAACATTCTCTGCAGCTGCACTCAAAGTCACATCACCTCATTCCTGCTGTCCACTTAGAAAAATCTTTCCGCACTCACATTGAATGCCTTGACGCTCACTGTGTGCAGGAGGAGCAAGTGTTGAATACTTTTTTTTGCTATTGAATAGTTTCATAACTTTTGAACAGTTTGAGATATTGGAATGAAACTTTGTACAAATAATGTCCTGCTCTTTGAAATCAATTTATGGTATGACCATCCTCCTTCCTTCCTTCCTTCCTTCCTTCCTTCCTTCCTTCCTTCCTTCCTTCCTTCCTTCCCTTTTGTAAAAACTCATGGCATTTCTTCGAGCCTTCACAAATCCCCTGTGAGGACATGTTGCTTTGGGGTTTTTAGGCCTTACTGAGATATCAAGTAATTATGAGTAAATGGAAGTATATAGGTATCTTCCCTTTCTCAATATTTTCAGGTAAGATATTTTTAAAGCACTGTTACAGAAATATAGGGCTCTTTGAAATATATGTGAGCCAGAAAAGCTTTTAATTAGTACCCAGTGAAAATATGAAGCTAGGCAAATCAGTGACAGATGGACTGAGAGGTAGATATCTTGAACTTTGAATATAAATTGGGAACAGGTAAGATAAACTGTACCTAGGAAAGAGTGGGCTTGATGATAGAAGAATGTGCCAAGCTTGATGACAGAGGAATGCATATAAGCTAATAATACAAAAATCTTATATAAGATTCAATTCAGATGATATCTCATTTAAAGAAAAAAAGCTCAGCCTTCAGGAGATGGAAGCTGGCAAAGTCAAGGATTAGGCACAAAATTCTTAAATATTTTTGGCCTTAACCTCAAATACATCCCTTCTTGAAGGAAACATTATAAATCACATATAGATATAGAGGCATAGCTAGGAGGAGGGACGATAAGGGCATTGCCCCTACAAATAAGAAATCTGTCCTTCCAATTAAATTTTCCTTCAGACCCTGAATTCCTAGCTTTGCAATACTTTAAACTGCAATCAAGCATTTCGAAATACAGTTTCATCATCCAAAGGAGTGGTCAGGCAAAGTTACCAAGGGAAAGTCAACTGAACAAATATAAGAATTCTAGGCATGAATGACTGTCAATGTCTTGCAATGCTATGTATTTAGGAACTGAAAGAAAATTTCATTTGGGGTAGAAATCTTGTTGAGGGGCGATGCCCTAATTTTGCTCTCCCTTGCTAAACCTCTGCATGTACCTTGTGTGGCAATAGCATCTTGAATGTTGGACTAGAACTCTAGAGACCAGGGTTGAACTCCCCAACTCAGCCATGGAAACTCACTGTATGGGCAAGTCATACTCTCAGCCTTAGAGGAAAGCAATGGCAAATCCACTCCAGACACATCTTGCCAAAAAAACCCTATGATAGTGCTATTCAACATCTTCATCAACGATTTGGATGAAGGAGTGGAGGGCATGCTGATCAAATTTGCAGATGATACCAAACTGGGAGGGGATGCTAACACACCAGAGGATGGGATCAAATTTCAATATGACCTTGACAGATTAGAAAGCTGGGCCAAAGCTAACAAAATGAATTTCAACAGAGAGAAATGTAGGGTCCTGCACTTGGGCAGAAAAAAATGAAAGTCACAAGTATAGAATGGGGGAAGCATGGCTGGATAACAGAATGTGTAAAAGGGATCTAGGAGTCTTGGTAGATCACAAGCTGAACACGAGTCAGCAGTGTGACGTGGCAGCCAAGAAAGCCAAAGCAATTCTTGGTTGCATCAATAGGAGTATGGTGTCTAGATCGATGGAGGTAATGGTACCATTCTTTTCTGCATTGGTTAGGACTCATTTGGAATACTGTGTCCAGTTCTGGGCACCTCAATTCAAGAAGGATGTCGACAAGCTGGAACGTGTCCAGAGGAGGGCGACCAAAATGGTGAAGGGTCTGGAAGCCATGCCCTATGAAGAGTGCATTAGGGAGCTGGGTATGTTTAGTCTGCAGAAGAGAAGGTCAAGAGGGGACATGATAGCCATATTTAAATATTTGAAGGGATGTCATGTTGAGGTGGGAGCGGGCTTGTTCTCTGCCACTCCAGAGACCAGGATAAGGAGCAATGGATTCAAGCTGCAGGAAAGGAGATTCCACTTGGACCTCAGGAGGCACTTCCTGATGGTCAGAGCTGTTTGGCAGTGGAATATGCTGCCTCGGAGTGTGGTGGAGTCTCCTTCTTTGGAGGTTTTTAAGCAAAGGCTGGATGGTCATCTGATGGGAAAGCTTTGATGTGTGTTCCTGCGTAGCAGGGGGTTGGACTGGATGGCCTCTGTGGTCTCTTCCAACTCTATGATTCTATGATTCTATAAAGTTGCCATATATCAGACCTGCCTTGAAGAAACACAGCAAAAACATGCACATGCTGATATGGAATCTGGATATCCCTCTACCACCTAAAATTATGTTGGATGTTTATTATTTTTTTTGCCATAGTTAAAATTTGTTTTTGTGCCCTTGTTTATCTGTTGCAGTTAGATGAGGGTGGACAACTTTCCAGAGTCCATTTTTGCTTTTACTTGGAGCTTGGAAGGCCAGATCTAATAGCCATGCCCCTGACACCCATTTTTTTTTACCCCCAAATCTCACTTTTTTGGTCATTTGAACATATATTTACATTGTAGGCCTGGTTTAGGCCTCAGAAAGCATCTCTAAAAATAAAGAGGATGTGCTCACCTGTTTTTAGAAGTGTCAGAAGCTCCTGAATGGTTCCAGAAGCCCATATTTGTTGAATTATTAAGCAAACTAAATCATCACACGTGATAATTCTGCTTAGAAAGTTAAGTGAGGCATTTTTTTTTAAAAAAAATGGCACAGCATAAGCAACTTCTGCTATCAGGAAATGGGACGGATTATCCCCTCTGTAGACACAATGTACTATTAGAAAACTGAATTAATAACTGTAACTAATTCACTTGTTTCACTTGCACAGTTGTGAAATGGAGTGATAACGCTCAGAAAGCATGTGTTATGGCTATGGTAACATCTGTGAAGTTTCTTAGTATTACCTGTAATATCTATGCAAATGCTGTGTACAATGCATGTTAAAGGTTTATATATATGTGTTTCAAAAAGCCACCCAGACCCTTGTTCTTGGAGCACCTCAACATCAGAACCTCTGAGATATTCAAAGTTTCACCAGATATCAGTAAGGTGGAAACCACTGAGGTCCACTTGCGTCAGTAAGGCAGAAGTCCACTGAAACCAATGAAAGAAAGAAACCAGAAGAGAGGCCAGGAGGGATGGAGTACCTCTACAACCTTTCCTGGAACTCATCCAGAACACCACTTCCATACTTTAATTTTTAAAATTTATTTATAAATTAAAATTGTGGTTAACATTCATTCACATAAGAGCAAAGAGCAAAGAAGTATACGTTACTATAATGTATATACACAATACAGTTGATCTTCATAGGACATTCTTGTTCTCATTCTCACCCGACTTCCTCCCTAGCGAGAGGTGAGAAAAGAGTAAAAGTTATAAAGCATTGTCTGTCAAGTCAACAAACATCACATCAGAACCTGCGCATTATATGCTAATCTTAAATGTTTTAAATTTACCATTTTAATATCGCCCCAAAGATTCCTGAAATATAAAATAACATTATCCCAATCTTTGATAAACCTTTCATATTTGATCCCTCTTAGCACATAAGTAAATCTGTGCACCTGCATCATGTCAAATAGGCGATTTCTCCACTACACTTTTATAGCGCAATTATTCCACTTTCAACATCCTATGGAATCCTGGGGTTTGCAGTTTAGGGAGGGGCCAGCCGGCGCGCTATAAAAGTGTAGTGTGGAAATGGTCATGGTTTCATTTCCCAATTTTCTAATGAGGGGAGGATTTTTTGATTCCACATTTGTGCCAAAACCATTCTGGCTGCTGCTGTCATATAAAACAATAGTTTACCCACCTTTTTCTCAAGATCCTCACTTTCTTGGGTATTTCATCATCTCCTTCAACGAAGGTCCATCTTCAGAGAAGTCACAGGCACCTTTGTTTTTGCAGAGTTTGAGGTTGGATTTCTTTCTTTGAGGAGATCTCCGATGACTTCTTCATAGGGATGAGACGAATCCAGAATTTTCTGAATCCGAATCCGGTTCTGAATCCCTGGAAGGTTCTGGGAATCCACGAATCTCACGAATCTTGAATCTTTTGAATCCTTGTTTAAAAAAGAGTTTAAAAAGCAAGTGAAAGAAGGATAATCTTGGGCAAGACACACTGTCTCAGCCTTAGCAAAAGCCTAGGCAAAGACAAACCTCCCTCTGAAGAAACCTGGCCAGGACAATTGTCATAGTTTTGCCTCAGGATCTCTCCAGATTGAAAATGACATAAAGGCCCTTTCTACATAGGCAGGAAAATGTAGATTAATCCCACATTTTCCTGCCTGTGTAAACAGGGTCACATACTAGACTACAGAGATAATCCAGGTCAAAACTGGATTTTCTTTGCATAGCTCTTTCTGGCATCCTAGGGTTTGTAGTTTGATGAAGCAGCAGCACACGTTGGTAGAGAAGACTGTGACACCTTATAAACGCCAAACCCCAGAATTGTGTGTGAAAGAGCTTTGCAAGGGAGCTATCTAAAGGAATGTTTCAGCTATCCTTGCAATCTCAAGCCTGTAGCTTCCAGTCAAGTGCTGAACTTCAATATGAAATGTTTAATTTAAATATCTTAGAATACAACCCCAGCTGTAATTTGTGAAATTGTTAGCAAAGGCCATTATTACTCCAAGGGAAAAACTCACCCACTTACTATCTTCCTTTGTATGTCTGGCCATCCAGGTTTTCAGAAGTCCTGGTCTCCCAGATTTTCAGGTGACCTGGTCTCCCTAGTTTTCAGGCATCCTGGTCTCCAATACTCGATTTGAAAGATTTGGTTTGCCTATTTTGGCAAAGGGATTCAGATTTGGGAATCTCGAATCCTTACCCAAGATTTGAGGATTTGAGGGTTTGGTTGGCCCATTCCTACTTCTTTATCACCCTTGGAGGACAACAGGCAGAAAGGGGTCAGATATATGCTATGGGCTCTGGGACAGAAACCCAGAGATCATAGAATTTCACTGTAAATTGTTCTACAGTATTTCATTCACATTTCCTTAAATTAAAAAAAATGCACTTTTCCTATTGCAGTAGAGATGAAATGAGAAAAAGGGGGGAAAATGATTCAATCTCATACTGCTGGGCAGGCAGAAAAGGAAATCAGAGCAAAATGGATAACAATTTAATACAATTAAATTGCTAACTTCCAAATTTTCATCTTCATTTTCAGAACTTCATCTGCGAAATAAAAAATAGCATTTAATTGATTATATTACCAAAAAGCTCCAGTGGCAATGCTTGGAGTGTGTGGAAGGGGGATGAGAGGGAGATGGGGCTATGACATGAGCGGCATGGCCACTGTGTGTGGGGTCATGGCTCCGGTGTATGGGGGCGTGGCCAGGGCATGCAGGTACATGGCTACAGGCCGGGATGTCCAAAAAACATTGCCACCTGGGGTGAATCACCCCCCCCACATCCCTATGTGACTGAAAAGCTCATTGATTAGTTCAAAAATTAGTCTTTGAAATGTGATGCTAGAGGAGAGTTCTGTGGACATTCTGGACTTCTAAAAAGACAAATGAATGAGTCCCAGAGTAAATCAAACCTGAACTCTCCATGAGCCAAAATGACTAAATTGAGACTGTCATACTTTGGCCCTATCGTGAGAAGAGAGGACTTGCTAGAAAAGATGATAATGCTTGTTAAGGAAGAAGGCAGTAGGAAAGGAAGACCTGATTACAGATGGATAGACTCAATCAAGGAAGACACATCCCTGAATCTGCAAGACCTGAACGGGGTGGTTGAGGATAGGGTAACTTAAGTCAAAATCAGTTTGATGGCAGTTAACAACAACACTGACAATGTAGTACCAAAAGGGCTTTTTTGCACTACCCTGTTTTAGTACTATTATTCTGCTTTCAACATCCTATGGAATCCTGGGGTATGCAGTTTAGGGAGGAGAATTTAAAATTCTCAGCCAGAGAGTTCTTTGGCTTCAGTAACCTACAAACTCCAGAATTCCACAGGATGTTGAAAGTGAAATAATAGCACTATAACAGTGTAGTGCAGAAAGACCCAAAGAATATACTAGGTGACTCTCTGTGCTCAGTAACCACTCGTTGTACTTAGTTAGTGGGGGCATCTGGAGAGAAGGTGCTCTCAAATCCACAAAAGGCAGATCCATATGGGAGGAAGGGATACTTCAGGGGCCCTGATATCAAAATATTTAGTTTTTAAAGGTCAAGTCTAGCACTTTGAACTGGACCTCTTTGGAAATAGATGATAACATGGTCTGATATAAATGGAACTGCCATAACATAATCAGATCATCTAAATCCAGTTAAATGATTGTAGTCCTCTATTGTGGACTAACTTAAGTTTCTGAGCTGTTTTAATAAGCAGCCCTATATGTACAACACCCTTATTGTAATTTGAATGAAAGGTTATCAGAGGACAGATAATTGAAGAAAGATGATCTTCATCCAGATAGGGTCACAGATGGTGGCTCAACCCTTACTTATAAGAAAGAATTTCCATGGAGGGTCAATTTCAGCAAACAATGGCATCATATTGTTCAGCAATCTGTTTCAGTACTTAGCATTCAGAAATCATTTTAGTAGTTAGTGCTGGCAGTTAGTTTCAAAAGTCACTTTTGGTGATTAGTTTCAGTGGTTTATTTCTGGACTTCATTTGAAATATCAACTGCAGAAATTAAAGGCAGAGAGCATTGAGTCCATTAGCAAACACGGAACTTCCTAGTTAATTTTATTACACAGTGATTCGCTCACATAGAAATTGTGCAAAAACCTTCTCTGTAACTAAAGATGGAAATAGGATTTTGGTGCATATACTTAGTCTAGTGGAAATAAGACTCCCCATCCTTGTCCTCACTCCCACAGCAGCTCCATCATCACTCCCAAGTACCACACAAAAGATTGGGGGAACCCTCCTTTAGAATCAACTGCCCTAAATGTATATCCCTGAAAATTCAGGAAAGTCACTATCTATGAGTAATCCAGGGTGGTAAATGTCTCACTATATCAGAGGCCCCTGATGTGCCCAACTGGAAGAAAACTTTCTTGAATGCAGAAATATATGTGAACTACTGGTCTATTGCTGATATTCACTTTCTGGGTAAGGTGCTTGAACATGTGATGACTGAACAATGTCAGGTGTTCTTCAAGGAAAATGATTACCTGCACCCATTTTGATCTGATTTCAGGTCAGAGTATGATACCAAACAACAACTTGTTCCATTTGAAAGACAAAGGCCATTTCTGCACTATGCTGTTATAGTGCTATTGTTCCACTTTCAACATCCTATGGAATCCTGGGATTTGCAGTGTAGGGAGGGGCATTTAGAGAACTCTTTGGTCTCAGTAAACTAAAAATCCTAGAATTCCATCGGATGCTGAAAGTGGAATAATAGCACTGTAACAGTGTAGTGCGGAAATGGCCAAAGTAGTGCTAATCTTTTGGTCTTTCTGGATCTCTCAGTGGCTTTTGATACCATTGACCATGGTATCCCAGTGGACTGTACCTGGAGTTAGAGACACTGTGTTGAGGTCTGCTTGTATTTGCAAGGCCAGTTACAGAGAGTGGCATTTGGGGATTTCATGCCTATGTTTATTAAGCTGAGGGGTGTCACAGGGTTCCACCTTGTCTTCTATGATGTTCAATATCTATATGAATTGGGTGATGCTATTAGGATTTTGAGGGTTGGTTGCCATCAGTAGGCTGATGACACTCAACTCTACTTTGCCTTGCCATCAGAATTTGTTTGGGCTATGCAAGTGGTAGACCAGTGCTTAAATGCTTGGTGAGAAGCAAGAAACTGAGGTTGAGTCTAAATGAGACAAGGACTAAATGGATTAGTGGTTCTTCTGAAAAAGTGAATCTCATTTTGGAGAACAAATCAGCAAGCAAGCAAACAGAAACAAACAAATAAATAAATAAATAACATGCTCTGGATGGCACTGCACTACTCCTGAGGGAACAAGTACATAGTTTATGAGTACTCATAGAGCCATCTTTCTTACTGGAGGCTCATGTGGACTCTATGGCTTTGAGTGCTTCAGGCCAGCTTTAATTGGTGCGCCAGCTATGACCTTTCCTAGACAGGGATAAATTTCCATGGTAGGCCATGCACTGGTAACTTCCCAATGAGTTCTACACTGTGCTACCTTTGAAGGTGACTCAGTAGCTGAAATTAGTGCAAATACAGCAACTAGATCATTGACTGAAAATCATATAATAGCATTTTTAAAGGTATGGTATTGGCTGCCAATTTGCTTGTGGCCTAAATTTAGTGCCCTAAATGGCTTGGGATTTCAATTTTTGAAGGAATCCCTCTCACTATACATACCTACCCAAAGAACAAACCTTCTGGATGAGCTCTCCTCTGTGTCTAACTAGTGGGAGCAATACATTGTATGAGGACATGGGAGAGGACTTACTTTATTATGTTACCATGGCCTGCCCTCCCCTTGGACACCAGCTTGGTGCTGACATTGATTTCATTGTGGGATTAATGTAAAACCAGGTATAGCCAGGTAGTGCCCAAGTCTCAGCTGTTCCCTCTCCTGGAAACAGAGAATTAAGAGTCACTTGCTATTAGATAGGTGTTGTTGTTGTGTGCCTCAAGTCATTTTCAACTTATGGCAATAAGGCAAATCTATCACAGGATTTTCTGGGGCTGAGATTGTGTGACACGCCCAAGGTCACCCAGTGGGTTTCCATGACCAAGCAGGGAATTGAACTCTGGTCTTCAGGGTCGTAGTCTTACCACTCAAACCACTATACCTCACTGGTTCTTACTATTAGGCATTTGCTATCTAATGCATAAAAGTCCAAGTTTGTTTGTCTGTGTCAGGTGAAGACCTCATACGATTGGCTGTGTCAGGCAAAAACCTCATATGATTGGCTGTGTCAGGTTAAGACCTCATATGATTGGCTGCCTAAGAAGATTCTATGGAATCCTGGGCTTTGCAGTTTAGGGAGAGGCATTTAGAATTTTCAGCAAGAGAGTTCTTGGACCTGTCTTGAATAGTCCATTTGCTATGTAAATAAGACCTAGAAGCAAAGAAGAGGGCATTTATTTCCCTCAGGAACCCAACCTCTATATGTTAATAACTCTGAATATAGATTGGATTGGGGGATATGGGGAAAAGTTACAAGTACTGGACAAGACAGTTTGGGAATTACAGACACAGGACCTCATATCTTTCTAACAAATTATTATGTATGAGAAAATAAAATCCCAGGCATTGCTCGGTGTATACACTAGTTCTTTTATAATCTCTTTGAAGTCCCATTCATGCCACTAAAAAAAAAATGTTCAAAAGAGATGTGATCTTGGGCTTAACCTTAAGTGTGGCATCCAGGACACAGGATGAGATCTCAGTGTTGTTGAACATACTAGAAAAATAGATTACAGTGCCATCACACCAAGGATTCTTGAGCAAAGTTAGCATAGGATAAGAAGGGAGGTCCTCTTTTGGACTGGTAACTGGTTAAAGAATAGAAAGCAGAAAGGTAGGAATAAATGGACAGCTCTCATAATAGGGGAATGAAAATAATAGGGTCTAAATCTATTTATTTGTCCACAACTAAAGTAGATCCACTGAATTAGAGATGTAAACCCTCAAATGCATTGTATACAAGGATAAATAACTAAAGTAATTTTTTCCTTGCTGCATGAGAAAATCCTGTGTGTTTTCTTGTACAAAACCCACATTTTTCTTCATGGAAAAATATTTGTGCAACACTTCAAGGCATTAAATAGCAGGAAGAAATAATGCAAAATTCTATTTTTCTTCCTGATGCAGGTTCCTAAAGGTTGGGAAACCTGCTTTTTGACCTGGAATGAATATTTTGAAATAATCTTTCCTTCCCTGCACTTCCCTACACAAATGATTAGGGGTGAGTGTGTGTGTGTAGAGAAAAGGGCCAGCAAAGAATTCAAAAAGACATAAATATAAAGGAATAAAAGGACTGCAGCTGAAAAACCATCAATTCAAATTAAAGACTTTTGCAGATGACCTGGTAATCTTTTTGGATGAGCCTTTTAAGTAACATAAAATATCTTATTAAGTGATGAACAAATTTGGGCACCTATCAGGATTCAAAGCAAACAAAGAAAAAATGGAAATTTTACCCAAAAATTTAAGTAAAAAAGAGGAAGAAAAGTTAACTGAGATATCAGGCTTCAATACAGTAAAAAAGACAAAATACTTGGGAATATGGATCTCTAAACGTAATAATGAACTCTATGAAAATAATTACGACAAGAAATGGAGGGAAATAAAAAAGGATTTAGAAGGGTGGATGAAACTGCGATTATCATTAATGGGAAGATTAGCAACAATTAAGATGATGGTGCTTCCAAAACTAATGTACGTATTTCAATATCTTCCCATAATAACTAATAGAAAGCCATTCAACCAATGGCAAAAAGACATAAACAAATTTGTTTGGCAAGGTCAGAAACCCAGAATCAGTTGGAAAACGTTAACAGATCTAACAATTAGAGGTGGTGCTGGAGCACCAGATTTCTATACATATTATGAAGCAGCTGCACTATCGTGGGTTGCGGATTGGATCAACTTGAAGAATGAAAGATTACTTGTACTAGAAGGAGCCAATTTATGATTGGGTTGGCATGCATATGTCTGTTATAACAAAGCAAGTGTGGATAAAGTCTTTGCTAATGTGGATAAAGACTTTAGAAGATCCCTCCTGACAATCTGGAGAAATTATAAAAGAATATTTATTACCTCAATCCCAAAGTGGGTCTCCCCACAGGAAACTTTCTTTGGCAGGTGGAAGAACACAACAAAATGGCTTAGATACGACGATTTAATTAAACAATTAAACAATGTACTGCCGGAACAATAGATATAAAGGGCAGATCGGAATTGGAAAAACAAGGAGTAACTTTGAGTTGGTTCTCTTACAGACAATTATCAAAAAGATTTCAAATTGACCGGAAGCTGTTTGGATTCAATATGGAAGAACAAAATGAAACAGTGAACATTTTGCAAGAAAATCCACCACATATAATTGCGAAATTATATAAAAGACTTTTGATATACAAGAGAGAAGATGAAACGGTAAAACATGTAATGCTCAAATGGGTGCAGAATATTGGTCACCCAATAAGATTTGAACATTGGGAACAAAGTTGGAAGTTCACACAAAAATTTACAGCTGCCCAAAACCTAAAAGAAAAATACTTGAAGATCTTTAATAGATGGTATATGGCCCCTTCTAAGCTTCAGAAAATCTATAAAACAGGATCTGGGAAATGTTGGAAATGCCAAGAGGAGGTAGGTACAACCTACCACCTATGGTGGATGTGTAAGCAGGCAAAGAGATACTGGAATACTGTACATAATAATATTGAAGAAATTCTTCAAGTGAAATTCTCAAAAGAACCAGAAATCTATCTGTTGAATATGCTGCACACACTAGATCAAAGCACGCAGAAGAAGTACTCAAATATTCTACTATACATGATAACAATAGCTAGAGTTGAATACGCAAAGCTTTGGAAGAGGGAAAAAATACCAAACATTGAGCAATGGACACAAAGCTATATGAAATTAGGTTAGCAGATAACTTAGCACAGAGACTTAGAGGGCAAACTGACGAGAAGATTGCAAAAGACTGGGGTCCTGTAAACTCTTATTTTCTGAACCAGAGAGTAATATAAGCTATCTTATCTATATAAAAGAAATAAGAAAAAAATGACAAAAAGTAAACATCAAACAAACAAATAAATATAATAAAAGTAAGTTTTTCTAATGTAAATTAAAAACTAGAGTTAGATTAATTTAGGAGAATGATAAGATGTAAGAATACAGTTAATTGACAATGGAATGCTGGATCGACATATAAGAGGTAATTGATGACAAGTAGAGGTTTAATGTTATAAAACGAGTAATAATATTTATTAACTCTTACAAAAAAAAGGCTAGGAAGAAATATTGTAAATATGTTAAATTGTTGTAAGAAGATACTACCACTATATGTTGTATTACTAAAAGATGTACATATTTGTTTTTAGTTATTATTTTTTTGGAAAATTCATAAAATTATTAAAATAAAAAAGACATCTTGAAATTGATAAAATGAGTATTAAAATAGTAAATAAGAATTAATGTAAACAAATATCAAGCGTTGTGTATTTGTACCAGGGGTAAAGAATAGAACAAATTTTGTCTGTATGTACACTGATGGAAGCTTAGCTGGTATCGACTACCAGGAAAAAGAATCCTGGGGCAGTGGTGGCTCTTTAAGGGCCTATCCACACCACACAATTAGAATGCTATTATTCCACATTAACTGCCATGGTTATATCCTATGAAATTCTGAGAGCTACCGTTTAGGGAGGAGCATTTAGAATTCTTAGCCAGAGGGTACTAGAGCCTCATTAAACTGCAAACTACATATCCTAGGATTCTATAGGATGGGGCCAAGGAAATTGAAGCGGAATAATAATGCTATAATTGTGTAGTGTGAGTAAGTTCTTTTAGAGGTCTCACATTCATTGGATTGCCATAAGTTGAAGCAGACTTGCTGGCTCATAACATCAAAGTATGTCAGTGCTGTGATCCATGTTGAGGATCATTAGGAAAACAATAGAAAATAAAGCTGCTAACATCATTAGCAGCAATTGTAGCAATTTCTACAAAAATATAAGTTGACTAGAATTCGAATAGTGTAAAGAGGTGTAACACTAGAATAAATGTGGATCAAGAAAGGGTCTGCTCCAGGTTCTAGCTCAGTATTGTCAACAGTGTGACACTGAGAGACAGTACAGCACAATTCTGCAAGGCTCAGGCCATTTCTGAACTAGACTGTTATAGCGCTATTATTCCACTTGCAACATCCTATGGAATCCTGGGGTTTGCAGTTTCAGGAGGGGCCACCTGGCCCCTCCCAAAACTGCAAACTCCATGATTCCATGGGATGTTGCAAGTGGAATAATAGTGCTATAACAGTCTAGTGCAGAAATGGTCTCAGTTACTTTGAGCAGTCATTCTTCAAAGGCCTGCTGAAATAAAGAAGTCTTAACCTGCCTGCAGAAAGCTAGCAAGGAGGTGCCAGCCCCTGAGTTTAAAAACTTATGGTCCCTGAGTTTAACAAAAAGAACCCAAACACAAAAACCTTGCCTGAAAGGGCAAGTCACACTGGCAACTGAATTTTACTTCAGTAGTCACAATGAAATCATGACCTTACAAAGGGCAACCAGAAAGTGCAGAACACAGTTCTGTCCCCAAA
The DNA here is from genome assembly GCA_948474755.1 of Ctenosaura bakeri. Taxonomy (NCBI): domain Eukaryota; kingdom Metazoa; phylum Chordata; class Lepidosauria; order Squamata; family Iguanidae; genus Ctenosaura; species Ctenosaura bakeri. The sequence goes on from CAOLHI010000283.1 coordinate 524,321, forward strand.
AGAGAAGAATGGCTGGTGGGCTTGAGAGGAATGATCTCACAGCTGCTGGTGGTACCACTTTGAACAGTGGTAATGGCCAGCCTTTGAACAGATGTATAGCTGGATTAGACTCAGAAGAAGGAGGCATGAAAAGTGGAGGAACAATGTCAGTAATTTAAGATATGCAGATGACTCCATACTACTAGCAGAAAAATAGCAAAGACCTGGAATGATTACTGAAGAAATTCAAGGAAGAAAGTGCAAAAGCAGGGTTAAAGCTTAATGTTAAGAAAACAGAATAATGATCATAGATGATTTATATAACTTTAAAGTAGTACGTGAAGAGTCTGATATAGTCAAAGATTTCCTACACTTTGGCAGAGTCATTAATCAGCATTGAGAATGCATTCAAGACATCAGAAAAAGACTAGGACTTGGACCAACTATGAAGGAATTAGACACCATTATCAGTGTAAAGATATATCATTTAGTAACAAAGTCTGGATTATTCATGCCATCATGTTTCCACATATGGTTGTAAAAGCCGGATAGTAAAGAAGGCTGATAGGAAGAGAATCAACTCATTTGAAAAGTAGTACTGGAGGAGAGTTCTGCAGATACTGTGGATTGCCAAAAAGACAAATAAATGAGTGTTGGAGCAAATCAGGCCTGAACTTTCCCTAGAAGCCAAGATGACTAAAGCAGAGACTGTCATACTTTGAACATACTATGAGAAGACATGACTCAGTACAAGGGACAATGATGTTTAGTGAGGTAGAAAGTAGTAGGAAGAGAGGAAGATCACATTAGAGGTAGATAGACTCAATCAAGGAAGCCACAGTCCTGAGGAGGACTGTTGATGATACGGTGAGTTGGAGACCAATCACTCCTAGGGTTGCCATAAGTTGAAGTCAACTTGATGGCATTTAACAACAATGGCCAGTATGGTGAGATAAGGAAGAATCCTGTCCACAAGAACATGACTAGTTTACACACACACACACTCCTCTATAGTTGGCAGGATTTCATGAATTAAGATGGGTCAAACCATTTTAAGGACATATTTGAAAGTAAATACTGTGTTTGTTTTTGGGATGGCCCATGAAAACGAAAGAATGAATGCCCCTGATTTTCTGTAATCATCTCACACTTTCTCCTAAAAGGGATGGGCTTCTGCTTTTGGAGACAACAAAGAATGGGATGGGCAATGGACAAGTGAACCTTCACAGCCTTTTTGTTCACTCCACTCAGTTATCAAGCAATAGAACATGGGAGGCACTGATTCAGAACAGGTGACTCTCATATTTCATTCTTCTGCTCCTCCTCACTCCCCTCCCCAGCTGACTTTGATATTTGCTGCTCACCTCAGGTTCTCTCTCATTCAACCTGTAGAACACCTGACTACTGTGACACTGTAAGTACAGCTGCATTACACTGCACAGAGCAACCTGGTGAAGGGATTAGGAAGAGCAAAAGAGAAATATACACACCTAACTAGTTTCCAGAGGTATTGCTAGGGGAAAAAAATGTTATCAAGCCAAGTAGTTTTGTTGTCATTATTGGAGTGAACTGAAAGATAGCATACACTTAAAAACAAACAAAGTTAAAACAGTGGTTTAAATCCTGCTGTTAGTCCCAAATAAGGTAAAACCACTGGATCAATATTTAATGAAAGATTCTGTGATCCTCCTCTAATAGAGACTAACCAAATGGATTCAGGGCAGGGTATTTAAATATGTGTTCCTTTCTCAGCATTGTTTAAAGATTCCTTCAAACTGTGATGTAAAGATATACTTTTTCTGATGGGGCAGTGAGCTAACCTCCACAGGCTCTAATGTTAGAGAATGTGATGTGTCCTGTGAAGTTTGACTGACAACAGCTAGCATCCTGTTAATGGTAGATGAAGGCATACGTTTACCTTATACTTTCCTATGCCTTTTTGGGGCTGTTATGGAATTGATATTCTTTTCCACCTTCTGCAACAAACCACCCCAGCTTACCATTTAGAAACAGTGGCTCCCCCTATTCCATGGCTGGTGGAGAAATCATATCGGAAAAGTGTCTGGCTGTATACTTGTAGCCAGATGCAGTATTATTATATCATCTGCTGAGACACCCAGAGGTTATCTCTCCATGATCTCTCTTCCCTCCACCAACCATGGAAGGACCATAAGGGGTGTTGTAGCAGCTAAATGGTGAGTCTGGATAAATGGGTTGAGATATATTATAGTTCTGTAAGTGAAACTATTTTGGCAAACTATTTTACCAAGAAATCTCATAGTCTTTATCTCAACAAGTTTCTTAACCTCCAACGATTTAACTAGCTAGGCAAATCCTGATTAGTTCCTGTGTTTCAGGGAGGAGGGAATATATCCACCATTACTGCCCTGTCCTGTGTTTTGGGTCCTAAAGTACTCTTTTATGGCTAGATCTGCTTGGTTCTAGATTTTGGAAATGATCCAGTTGAAATTTCCACTAATTCTGACTAGTTGGTAGAAATCAAACAGCAGTTAGAAAATCTATCCAATCAATTTCATTGGATCCACTAAATATAATTGGACTCCCCACTGGTGGGAAGTTTGGAAATACAGCACTCAAAGTTGGAAGAATGCAAGAAAATTTTTTAAGGCATTGGTTGATGGCTTGATAGATGGAAGAATTTATCGCTTCTCGGGCCTCCCAGACCTCCAAGGCAACACACAAATGATAAAAACACTTAAAACATGAAATGCACAAACACAATATCTACAAACTGACTAAGACAACTTCTTTTTTAAAAAAGGTTTATTCTTTCAGTAACTTTCTGCAAGTGGACCTGACGCAGACTACTTTCCAATGGACCTCTCCATCAGCATTGTGATCTGCTTGATCTTCTCCTGTTGTGTCTGGGATGTAGAAAGCAGAAGTCATAATTCAGTCCTAACAGTGACAAATGGAGGAAAGTGGGGTACCTGGGGGGAAATACAATACTGCACTTCAGGATATGCAAATACATTTTCAATTAAGGTAAACTCTCTAATATCCTATAGAATCCTCCTATACCCTAGAGTGTCCTCCATTTCAAATACCTTGAAGTTTAAGAAGCAGTCACAATCCTCTTTGTCTTCTCAACTTTCATTCTGATTCTTCTTGAAAAATTAATAGTAGAACCCGAAAAATGAACATTGAGGAGACAATCATTCATAAGGGTGAGTTGATGGTTCTTAACTAAAAAGTCACTGACATGAAAGGGTAGATTTTAAAAGTCACATGAATGTTAGCACAAAGAAACTGTCTAAATCCAATTGCTAGCTGCAACTAGGATAGACATATGGAATCAACTGATGGATTCTAAGTCAACACCTACGATCCAATGGATCTGCTTTTTAAAAAAGGTGTACCCAGCATAAACAGCACATAGGGCAAGCATGGAAATTGTGTCTCCTCCAACTCCTCCTCCTCCTTCTCCATCACAAAATCTTCTAGCGTGGCTTTTTTGAGCCCCCCCTCCGGCACTGGCACCCAGGGCACATGACCTACTTGCCCTACCCTAGATACTTTTTATGATAGAGTTACTAGCTTGATAGATGAAGGGAATGCTGTGGATGTAGCATACCTCAATTTCAGTAAGGCCTTCGACAAATTTCCCCATGACATTCTTACAACGAAGCTAGTAAAATGTGGGCTGGACAGGGCTACTGTTAGTTGGATTTGTAATTGGTTGACCGACCAAACCCAAAGGGTGATCACGAATGGCTGCTTTTCATCCTGGAGAGAGGTGACTAGCGGGGTGCCACAGGGTTCTGTCCTAGGCCCAGTGCTGTTCAATATTTTTATCAAAGACTTGGATGAAGGAATAGAGGGCATGCTCATCAAATTTGCAGATGATACCAAATTGGGAGGGGTTGCTAATACGCCAGAGGACAGGATCAAAATTAAAAATGGCCTGGATAGATTGGAGAGCTGGGCCAAGGCGAACAAAATGAAATTCAACAAAGAGAAATGTAAGGTCCTACACTTAGGTAGAAAAAATGGAATACAGAAATATAGGATGGGGGACACGTGGCTGGATAGCAGTACATGTGAAAGGAATGTAGGAGTCTTCATAGACCACAAGCTGAACATGAGTCAGCAGTGTGATGCGGCAGCCAAGAAAGCCAATGCAATTCTCGGCTGCATCAATAGGAGTATGGTGTCTAGATCGAGGGAGGTACTGGTACCACTCTACTCTGCTTTGGTTAGACCCCATCTTGAATACTGTGTCCAGTTCTGGGCACCCCAATTCAAGAAGGATATTGACAAGCTGGAGCAAGTCCAGAGGAGGGCGACCAAAATGGTGAGAGGCCTGGAAGCCATGCCCTATGAGGCTAGACTTAGAGAGCTGGGTATGTTTAGTCTGCAGAAGAGAAGGTTAAGAGGGGACATGTTTAAATATTTGAAGGGATGCCACATAGAGGAAGGAGAGGGCTTGTTTTCTGTTGCTCCAGAGACTAGGACAAGGAACAATGGATTCAAGCTGCAGGAAAGGAGATTCCACCTGAACCTCAGGAAGAACTTCCTGACAGTCAGGGCTGTCCGGCAGTGGAATGTGCTGCCTCGGAGTGTAGTGGAGTCTCCTTCCTTGGAGGTTTTTAAGCAGAGGCTTGATGGCCATCTGTCGGGATTGCTTTGAGGGTGTTCCTGCATGGCAGTGGGTTGGACTGGATGGCCTGTGTGGTCTCTTCCAATTCTAGATTTCTATTATTCTATGATTCTATGATACGCCTCTACTGCTTTAGTTGGGACTAGCAACTGGACTTAAGCCATGCTGTGATTAAATTGCAAAACCAAACCAAATGCATCTTGGGGACTGTGCAACAAACTGTAATGTTAGTTCCATACCACTGAATGTTACAAAATTTCTACTTCTAGTTTGGCTAAATTCAGAGCATTTCTCATCCATTCATATGAAATCCCATTGTGCTTATGCAAGCACTTACCAGCTTCCATTTTGTGCAGTAATGTACCATTTGATTGGTTTGGAGCGTGATATCCCTTTCCTCCCCTTTTTTTGTGATCTCATGGGCACAATGCCAACTTCAGGCATCAGAAGTTTCAGATTAAAATCCGTGAAAAATTTATGAAAAGGGGCAGTTTTTTTTAAAAAAAATAGAAATAGAAGGTACAGAAAGGGTCATAATTTGCTGGTTGTTGTTGTTGTTGTTGTTGTTGTTGTTGTGTGCCTTCATTTGTTTCTGACTTATGGCAACCCAAAGGCTAACAGGGTTTTCTGTGGTTTAGAATGTGTGACATGTCCAAGGTTGCCCAGTGGTTTTCCATGACTGAGTGGGGAAAACCTCTACATCATGAAGAGTATATTCTTTGAAAAGTGAAAGTCCTGAATTCAGTCTGACAGAATTGCTTTATACATATGGTTCTTTTCCATGTACCAAATTTACCATTTTGGGAAGTATCAGGAAGCCCAAGAAGTGCAAAGCCCAATACACAACCCACTCAGGGCCCTAGAACCTCAGACCTAAGCTTCTAGGCTATGTTTGGAGAAGAGTAGTCTTTGATTAAGGATACAAGCCAGCACACTTCAAAAATTCTGACAGTGTTTTACCCATACATAAATGCCTGTAACAAAATGGCCCTAGATTAGATCAAGTATGTTAACATGGTCTCTTTCCCCCGCTTCTTCATAGGTACAGAAAGAGCAAGGTGTTGTAAGGGATGATACATCTCTGAATGGCATCCGTCTTCACTGTGCATCTGGTGAAGTAGTTGAGTCTACAGTTGGACCGTAAGGATCTCTTTTATACCTCTTCTTCTTTGATTTTGTTTCTTAGGGGGTAAAAAAAAGTGGATTGGCTGAAATCTTTTACTATAGATCAGCACTGAAAAAGACAGTGTCAGAATTTGTCCATTTAATTCTGACCTTGCAGAGACTAAGGCCCTTTCCACACGTGGGAAAGGAACCGTGCAAAAATGGGACTCACCAGATTTCTTCAGTATCCAGGCGAGTCCGTCGGGACGAGGAGCAGTGCGAGCTCATCACTCTGCACTGCTCTGGTGTCCAAAATGGCGGCTTCCGGTTTGTGGAGGCTCTCCACCAACCGGAGAAGTTTGCCAGCCTAAAGCCCATCCCTGGCAGATCTGCAGGCACACACTAGTGCGCGCCTGCAAATCTGCACCGGAGCGCAGTGATGGAGTGACATGGGGTCGCACATTCCTTGCTTTTGAAAAACCTCTTAAAAGAGGTTTTTAAAAAGCATGCTGTGCCACCAGTTCCAGTCGCTCTGAACCGGACTGAGGTGTGGAACTACAAAAAGTAGTCCACCCCAGTCCACTCCACGGTGCAGAAGACCTCCGTTGGGGGTCACTCTGCACCGTTTTAATAGCCCGGTGCGGAAAGGGCCTAAGAGTACTCACTTTGGGAGATTCCTGGTTTCCAGCACAGCTTCTCAGGAACCCAAGTGTCATGCAACAAAGGAAAAGGGAATGCCAAAAATAAATGATAAAGTCCAAATGACTCAGTACATGAATGAATTAACAAAATAGCTGTTTTAACACATTTGGGTGAAGTTCTGCATCCATTATGGCAGACTGTATGTCCCCACCTGCACAGCTACAGCAGACTGCTGTCTGGTCTTGTGGAAGGGAGCATCCTGGCAGGGAATCTCATCTCTATAGACATTTCATAGTGGGAAGAGGGAAATGGGGGCACCTAAGCAGCAACTGGCTGTACCTTTGCTTTCTGCACAATGGGAAGAGATGCTACTTCCCCAGTGGTCCGCTAAATATATGCATACTTGGTAGAGATCTGGGAAAGCAACATCTCATTTCATTGTCCAGTTGTACAATTGCAGCCAGCCATTTCTTGGCTACCCTCTTGTCCTCTCTTAGCCATGACAAGACCATGGAAACATACTCCACTGTTACCCAGTGAGGGTGCTGCTTTCCTCATGGGGAGGGGGACCAGAAGGAGGTAGATAATATGTCTTTCTGTCCCATTTATAAATTAACATAGACTGGTATAACCTTAGCATATATCATTAACAGGACTCTGATCATTTTGTTAAAGGAAGTGCATCTTGCTTCAAAGTTCCAGATAACTGCAGCCATTAGAATCCATATCCTTTACAGACATGCTATTTAGACAATGCAGGTATACTGGTATACACAGTACTGTAGATATTTCTAAGTTTGCCATTATCTTGGGGATGGAGTCTATCAGTGGGAGAGTAGTTAACCTAAGTCCCAATTTGTCTGTTCTCTGGAAATACAGCAACTTCAGTTACATAAACTCTATGTGCCTATTCCAGTTAATAGACAACTCTGAAATGTAGTCCCACTACTCTGATGTTGATTTAACAATTAATTTAGCAGTCGACTATAGAGCAGGTGAGCCAGCATGGTGTAGTGGTTTGAATGTTAGATTACAACCCTGGAGACCAGGCTTGGATTCCCTGCTTGGTCACAGTAACCCACTGGGTGACCTTGGGTGTGTCACATACTCTCAACTCCAGAAAACCTGTGATAGGTTTGCCTTAGAGTTGCTATAAGTCAGAAATGACTTGAAGGCATACAACGATAGAGTAGGTCCAACCAATTAAATCTTTTTTCTTAAACATTTCAGTATTTCTTACACAAAAGGCCACTCTAGTTTATCAAATGCCTTCAGCAAAGAGAAGTAATATTGTTTTCCCCCAATTGACAATTCTGTAATATTTTTGGATGTTAATTAATTACAATTATTTATAGCATACCTATCAGGATCCAGATTTTCCCAAGGCAGTTTGCAAATCACATAAAGCTATTTTACTAAGATCACCTTAAATAATATTAGAATGTAAGAACTCATGAAGATGCTTCCAACAGGGCAATTCATAGCAGAAGCCCTTCTGATGAGAAGGAAAGGCAGTCCAACTGAAGCAGGGCCCGCTGTGCTTTTTGTAATACTCCTTCTGCAGGGCACCACTGCAGCTGGTGGTGAAGATGAATCTGCTCTTGATTTTACTGAACCTTCTCTAAGAACAACAGAAGCTCTCCCTGTGTCAGGCTCCATCTTTTCAAAGGCTTAGAACTGGTGGTGCTTCTGAGGAAGGAGTAGTGATAGCATCAAAAACAGATTTGCTATTCCTTCAGTCATGGATCCACCATCTGTCCCAGCTTTCCTGAAATTCTTCTATAAAACAGTTAGAGAGAATAGCATTGTCTGGGAAGGGAAAAAAATACAACTACAGCAGTAGCCTTAGTCATCTTCACCTGGCTTCCTCAGCCCCTCTCTTCAGTTTATGGAATATTTACCTCTCCTTAAAGCATCTATGCTGATCAATATGAATATATACCACAAATCTTCTTTCTAATGTATTAGTCAAGATCTTATAGTAGATGTTTAGAGGAATATCAGTCTGTTATATGGATTTAAATTACAAACCCTTGCTCTAAACCTGATTGTTAGTCCTAGCTGAAATAGACAGATTGATTCAATGAGAACTTGCCAAATACATATTTAAGTAAATTCCATTGATCCAATTGGAATACTCTAGTTGGAACTAATAATTGGATTTGTCTGAAATCTTGTTAGTGTCACAAACTGACTGACTGGAATCTTGTTAGTGGCACATACTCTTATGCATGAAGTCTAGGGATGGGACGAACCCAGAATTTTCTGAATCCGAATCCGGATCAGAATCCCTGGAAGGTTCTGGGAATCCATGAATCTCATGAATCTCGAATGTTTCAAATCCTTTTTTAAAAAAGGGTTTAAAAAGCAAGGATAATCTTGGGCAAGACACACTCTCTCAGCCTTAGCAAAAGCCTAGGCAAAGGTAAACCTGCCTCTGAAGAAATCTGGCCAGGACAATTGTCCTAGTTTTGCCTCAGGATCTCCCCAGATTGAAAATGACATGAAGGCCCTTTCTACACAGGCAGGAAAATGTGGATTAATCCCACATTTTCCTGCCTGTGTAAACAGGGCCACATATTACAGTACAGAGATAATCCAGGTCAAAACTGGGTATTCTTTGCGTAGCTCCTTCTGGCATCCTGGGGTTTGTAGTTTGATGATGCACCAGTACACTTTGGCAGAGAATGCTATGACCCCTTGTAAAACTACAAACCCCAGAATTGTGTCTAAAAGAGCTTTGCAAGGTAGCGATGCAAAGAAATGTTCAGCTGTCCTTGAAATCTCAAGAAGACTGTACCTCCAGTCAAGTCTCAAGTCCTGCAACAAGAAAGGCACTTAAAACACACAGACAGACATACAAAGAGCCTCTAGTCCAATCTCAGTTCTGCACCCTGCAGTCTCAAGAGTCAAGTCTCAAGTCCTGCAACAAAGAAAGCATTTAAAACACACACACACACACACACACACACACACACACACATGTCTCTAGTCCAGTCAATTCTCTACCCTCAAGACCTGCAAGGGACACTCAAGTCAAATCTCTAGGCCTGTCTCAACAATTCCCAATCCCTACCCTCTAGTCTCAAATAAAAAATAACACAGATTAATGCATGCTCAATAAACGATTCTGGAGGCAGCTACTGTTCACCTTGTTTGTTGTAGGCAACACACACTCCTCCTATAGAATCAGCTAGAGTAGAATCCCATTCTTTCCCAGCTCAAGTTTTTTGGCATTCATTGTTTACCACAGACATGCTGCTGCAACATGAGACCAAAAGCCTGTGTTTCTCCAGCAATCCTTTGCAACTTTTCCAATGGCAATGCTGCTCATAAACTTTCAGCTACACAGAGGAAAAAGAGGACAAGGGGTTGAGAAGCATAAAAAGACTTTTTACAACGGAGCTTCAAAAAGGGTTAACTGAAATATTCATGTATTCAAGACACAGAAACTAAGAGAGGAAGGGACATCATGACAATCTTAGTCCTAGAATTGACCAAAGAAAGCTGGTGAAGGGGAAAGTATGGCTGGCAAGGCTCGCATGGAACCCCTGAATCCCTTTTTGCAGTTCTTGGAACCCTCTGGGACATTCCCACAAGCTCCTAGACCCCCACACAAACTCAGTTTTGCTCCTCTGTCCCTCACTTCCCAATCCCTATCCCAAAATTACCTTGCAGAGGGAGGCAGCAGCAGGGAGAGGCAATACTAGGGGCACAGGCAGCAGGAGGGAGAAATGGAGGGCTCCAGGGGGTGCAAGGTCTGTGGGCCAATCACCCATGCCTACGTTGGGTGGGGAACCATGTGAGGAGCAGGATCCTAGCCTGGTCCTGAGTTTTCAGGCATCCCAGGCTCCCAAATTTTCAGGCATCCTGGCCTGGACTCCCAGGTTTTCAGGCGTCCTGGTGTCCAACAAACTGTTTGGTGGTTATCAAGTTATCAAGATTCCATTTGCCTATTTTGGCACAGGGATTCGGATTCCCGAATCTCGAATCCCTCCCAAAGATTTGAGGATTCGGTTGGCCCATCCCTAATGAAGTCATACTATTTTTGACATTGTACAATGTATATATTCTATTTATGACTGTCTAAGCTGATTTCCACAAGTGTGACCATTCCATATGGGCCTAAATCCTATTGTTAATCACAATTACAGTACAACCATGGAGCCATTGAATCAACTGGCTTTACCTATGCATTGACTCATCATTCATCAATTGACTGAATGGTTATACTCATAACTAACCCACAGGATTCCAACCATGCATTTATACATTCTTGAATGATTTGCAACTATTTGTCAGTGTGTAGAAGCAAGTCACCAAAGTTTATGGAAAGGGTGAGAAATCATTGATACTCCACATATTTTGGACTTCATATCTCCAAAACCCCAGCCAGAAAGAACTGTGGGAGCTATCGTCCAAAATATCTGGCAGGGTAATTGTCCTCTAACCTGGTTTATGGCTTAATTCCTTAGTTCAACAAGTAGTTTTTCAGGAATTGATCTAAATGTATTTCTCTAACCACAGTAATCACTATATTCTCTGCCAGGTTGGGAGAATGGTCAGAAGTTTTGAGGTGTCCCAAAGGCAACCTGATTTCTTTTGCTCTAAATGTGGAACGCCCACAAATTTTGGGGGACGATACAGCAGCCAACAACATTCAGTTCACCTGTGAAGATGGGACTATCCTGAAGGGCAAGTCAAAAGAGTGGGGTATATTTGGAGCATGGAGCAAACAATGCACTGCTGGTGCAATATGTGGGATCCAGACAAAGGTAGAGCCTTCACAAGTGGTAGGTGATAGCACAGGTCTTAATGATGTTAAGTTTTACTGCTGTGATTAAATTGTAAGAGTTTCAGCCTGCTTATAACATGAAGAACTGTTGATGTTTGAAATGGTTTGGTGACATGAATCTTCACCACCATTAAATCTTAAACAAAGAGAGATGTGTGTGCTTTATTTTTCAGTGTTTAGTTCCTTGAATGTGTTGTTTCTGGATGGGTTGCCAACTAAAAGATAAAAGAAACGGGACATACTGGCACAAGGAGGTTTATGAGAGGACCTCTTTAATTTGTGTCACTCCTTTTTAAGTTGCTTCTGAAATCTAAATTAGCCATATTGCAGATACATCTTCCACAACCACCCCCAAAAGATAGAAGAAATATATTTTTGAGAAATTTCAAAAGTTGAGAATTTCTTGTTTGGAACATGGAAATGTGAGTGTTTTGCAGAGCAATTCTCAATATGGTAGTGGTTACATGTTGGTTGATCCACCTCCTCTGAGCACTGCCTGCTCACTGTGGCCTCAGCAGGAGAAGGAAAGAACAGCAGTCCTGCAAATATCCCCTGACAGATCTCTCTTCTTAAAATTTTTACCCCCAAGGGAAAAGTTCCCCCTTTCCCCTGCCAACTCCACAGAAGCAATTCCTGATATTATCTGAAATATTGTCCTTCATAATTTATCGAATTAAGTTATCAAGTAACTTGACATTTTTAAATTTTAAATATGGATACTGCTTACAGATCAATGGCAAATGTGTTCTGAACATTAGGCATCAAATGATGTTCCTCCAAATAATAATTTTAAAAACCAGAATAAATCAATCAGCAGATGAAAAGCTCTCCTTTTTATTTTTGATGAAAATAGGTTTCAGATAACTATAGGGCAAGACATAGTATGAACTGAATCATTCATGTAATGGTTTGAGTTTTAGTCCATCAGAGAAACTTTGGAAAATATACTGGTGTTTTTTAATGATAGATGTTCTGAACCCGTACTACATCGTTTTTGAGAAACTCAGCCATAATGGAATACACGGGTATATTAGGGGCAACACCCTCAGTGGCAGCCAGTGACTCCTATGTCACAATACAGTGATTCAACTCAGGGGTTCCCTCAAGTTCAACACCTTGGATAGCTTCTTTAAACTCCAGAATAAAACAAAGAGCAGAAGCACTACACCTTTTGCAGGGAAACCAAGGATGGCCATTGACACTAGCATCTTCATTAGAAAGAACTCTTATTTGTCTGTCTTTTAAAAATTAAAGACTATGAGATTGCTTCTAGATGAGAAATGACCAAAGGTTTAAAGAAATACCAATGGAGGCTTAAGCATCAAGAGGTAGGAGAACAAACACGGAGATACTATGCTGAGTCATTTTCTTTTTGTTAAAAAAATGTTAATTATACAGAAACAGAAGGATCCAGTCTAGCAATCCAAAATAATTCCAAAGGGGATTACTTCAGGGAGGGGATGTAAGCTAATTGTCTATTTCTTAGAATCACAGAATCATAGTGTTGTAGAGCTGGAAGAGACCACAAGGGCTACTGAGTCTAACCCTCTGCCATTCAGAAATATACAATCAAAGCATTCCCAACAGATAGCCATCCATCCTGTGTTTTAAAACCTTCAGAAAGGGACTCCATTACACTCTGAGGCAGTGTATGCCACTGCTGAACTGCTCTTACCATCTGGAATTTCTTCCTAATGTTTAGAAAATCTTTTTTTCCTGATGTTTGAAACCATTGCTCCATGTTCTAATCTCTGGAGGAGTAGAAAACAGGCTTGCTCCACCCTCCATATAATATCCCTTCAAATATTTAAGCATAGCTATCATGTTACCTCTTAACTTTCTTTCCTCCAGGCTAAATGTATCCAGTTCTCCAAGTCACTCTTCAGAGGGCATGATTTCCAGACCTTCTACCATTTTGGTCACCCTCCTCTGGACATGTTCCACCTTGTCAATATTCTTCCTGAATTGTGGTGCTCAGAACTGGACATGCTATTCCAGTGGAGTCTGACCAAAGCAGGACAGAGTGGTACTATCACTTCCCTTGCTCTAGACACTATACTCCTGTTGACGCAGCCTGGAATCATGTTGGCATCGCACTGCTGACTCACGTTCAGCTTGTGGTCTACTAAGATTCCTAGATCACTTTCACATGTACTGTGATCAAGCCAGCTGTGGCCAATCCGATATCTGTGCATTTCATTTTTTTGTGCCCAAGCATACTACTTTACATTTCTCCCTGTTGAAATTCATCTTGTTAATTTTGGCTGTGCTCTCTAATCTATTAAGGTTATTTTGAATTCTCTCCCTGTCCTGTGCGGTGTTAGCTACCCCTCCTAATTTGATGTCATCTGCAAATTTGATAAGAATGCCCTCTGTTCCCTCATCCAAATCATTGATAAGGATGTTGAATAGGACTGGACCCAGGACAGAAACCTGTGGCACCCCACGAGTCACTTATCTCCAGGATGAAGAGGCACCACTGAAGAGCACTCTTTGGGTTAGATTGATCAACCAGTTATAAATCCACCTAATAACATTAGCATTGTCTAGCCCACATTTTAGTAGCTTGTTTGCATGAATATCATCAGGGAACTTGTCAAAGGCCTTACTGAAGTCAACATATGCTATAGCTACAGCATTCCATTCATCTACCAAGCTAATAACCATATCAAAAAAGGAGATAAGATTAGTCTGGCAGGACTTGTTTTTGAGAAACTCATGTTGGCTTTTAGTGATCATGCCATTCCTTTCTAAGTGCTTACAAGCTGTCTATTTAATTATCTGCTCTGGAATCTTTCCTGGTATTGATGTCAGGCTGACTGTGTGGTAATTGTTTGGGTCCCCCTTTTCCCCCTTTTTGAAGATGGGAACAATATTTGCCCTCTTCCAGTTTTCAGGAACTTCTCCCATTCTCCAGGAATTCTCAAAGATTATCGCCAGTGATTCTGAGATTATATCTGCCAGTTCTTTCAATACCTTTGGATGCAATTCATCTGTTCCTGAAGACCTGAATTCATTTTGAGTAGCCAGGCATTCCTGTACTACCTCTTTACTTATATTCTTCAGTGGACCAACTCTGTTAACTTGTCTAACAGTACAATCTGAGTATCTGTTCCTGTGTATTCACTTAGGTAGATTTCTGAGATCATGCTTGCATACTTTTATTTTTGACGTCAAGATTATTAGCATCCTGCAAAACTTATGAACATCATATCCAATTTTATTTTTCCAATATTATTTGAAATAAGTGTTATTATAAAATAATTCAATTTAAATTTCTGTTTTTTGGAATATTGGGGTGTTTATCTGCACCCAATCAATTTAAGCTTTAGGAGATACCAACCAACATGATATAAATCTCCTTCTGAAAGATTATATTTCAGTGGAACATATTAACTTGAAGATATTTACTTCAAATTGTCAACAGTGTAACGGAACACAGATATTTCTCAAAATCTTTTGAGCACCACTTTTATCAAGTCCTTTGCCAAAAGAACTGTATGTGTATGTATGTGTTTTCATGTTACCTGTTGACTAATGGTGACCCCACAAATTTCATAGGGTTTTCGTAGCTAAGGAACACTCGGAGGTAGTTTGCCAGTTCCTTTCTCTGAAATAAAAACCATAGCACCTGGTATTAATTTGTGGCCTGCCATCCAAGTATTAGGGGTTGACCCTACTTAGCTTCCAAGATCAGATGGAACCTGGAGCATTTCATGTATTTAGGACCTCCCTTCCAGACTTTACACAAGGTCCAATTATAGCTCAGACTGAATGATACCTCAAACAGATCCAGTTTGTGCATGTCTACTCACTAATAAATCCCAATGTATTCAGTTAGTGACACTCCTTTGTACATATGTATGTGTGTGTATATGTATGTGTGTGTGTGTGTGTGTATGACTGCAGTTTAATAATGAAATCTTGTACTTAATGACTTGAAAATCAAGCCTTCTAGGTCTTCTTGCATACTATTAGACACATCTGTTAACTTGTACTAATCTCATATCTATCCATTTAAAGTAAGCAATCCACCATGGTCAGCCTTGGAATCTTCATTTTGTCCCTTCTGTTCAAATGGACAATACTTGATTTCTATTTTATTAAAAAAGGCAGTGTTTTGCCAACACTTTCAGAGGTTAGAACTGTGTAGCAAATATTGGGTCATCAATTGCAAGTTGACTCATATGCTTGTGCAAATTGACTTTATGGGGAAGTTTAGGTTTGAAAATAGGTAAGGAACCATTTATATGGAAGGTGTAGGTCAACAATGGCATTATCTTAAATCAGATACTTGGTATTGATGAAGAATTTTTTTCCCTTTTTCAATTTTACGAAAGCAGTTTAAACTTCTTCTATCAGCTGAATGGCAGTATGCACAACAGAAACATTTGCTACAATCAAGATTTGGCCTTGCAGCTTTAAATGCATCTGATATTCTCTTAATATTAGAGATATCAATTGAGGCCAACAAAATATCCATGTGTATACACACACACACACACACACACACATTTTCTGTTTCCTATGAATAAATATGACATATATGGTTTATGATAAAAATGGAATAGAGAGAACTGGAATATCCAGCTCTCACTAATCAATGGCAATCAGTTTTAACCACTGTAGCTATTATTGCTGTTGATTTCTGACTGTATCTTATACAGCAGAAATTGCTCTTTTTGGTCTATTGGTTGCCACAATGATTAGTTAAGAAAGGACTTTCCAAGTTAGCAGATTATTGAGAATGCTTTCTTAAGGCATACGTTTGGAATTGTCTCATAACAGCTACATTTTGGGAGGAGGTAATCACCTGAGTAAATTTAATTTTGGAAAGTTCTTTAATATTCAGGAATGTGCATATTCTTTTGAATTATTTATCTGTTACTTGGGAATTAACAAACGGCCAATAGAAGTGGATTTTTCACACTCTTTTGACTTCTAAAAGAGTGATACTTGGTACTGGAAAGATAATTTTTCTCCACCTGTGATCCAATGGATAGAAGATCTAACAACATGTGCAACATCTAAAAGAATAAGAGATACTTTAGCAACCTGTTCTTCCATCATCAGTGCATTGGTCCACTTGCAAGTTTGGGCAAACAGCATTCTTGCAGCTGTTATAATCTATCAAAGAAATAACCCATGTTTCCTATCCAGTTCTTTGTCAGTTGTTCCCAACAAGAACATTTCTGGTGTTATTGCAAATTCTACCACAAAATTTTTTTTGAATCAAAATATAAATTTTAGACCAATAACTCTTGACTTTCTTGCAACTCCAGCATGTATGGAAAAAGATAGTTCTTTATCATGACAGTCCCAACGCTGATTTGAAACATTCTTATGGTTGATAACGGATCTATATGAGAACACATTTATAACACACATAGGGCAAGAGATTATAATAGAAATGTCCTGTTGGGGCAGAACAAGTATGCATTGGAGGGTGTACAGCTCATGGCCCCCAGGTTCTGTCTGGTGTCTCCCATGACCTCAACTTGCCATTCTTGGTAAAACTTTGGCACCATCCATTGCCCTGTGGCACCAATGATTACTCTGCAGTGTTGTAACCAAGGCTGAATCTACAAAAGGAGTATCTCCCAACTCCACTGCTTAGTATCACTGCCCGAGTTTGATCTCTTTATTGCTACAAGCACTCATTTTAATCCAAACGAAAATCTGTTTGGAAAGCCACAGGGGATCTTCATTAGGTAGCTACATTAATACTAGTGAGTGTGTCTACTGTGTGCATGTGTTTACTATACTGGTTTATGTCTGGTCACATGACTATAGCAGCAGGGTTTTTTTGGGTGGGAGATTCCAACAAAGCATATGCATATTCACATATTTGCTTAATCAAGTAGTCTTTGTTGTCCCTTTCTTCTGATTGCCCACCCACACCTATATAAACTGAAGCTAGTGGAGAAGGGAGAGGTTAAAGGATGACCTACAAATGTGTGCATGCAGACATCAAATCCCACCTTCAAAAGGAGGCATGGCCAAGCAAACTATACTTCCGTGAGCTGTGTGACCACCCACCAACCTGCCCCCTCTCCATTCTACTTCAGTCTCAATTCAGGGATCAAACCATAGATTTTAAAAACATGTATCTTCACAAAAACAATGAAGGAAACTGGAGATTTTTAAAAAATTGCCTTAAAGCCCTCAGGCATCAAAAAGAAGTATATTCACACTGGGAGGAGGAGAATGTTGTCTGTTCCAACAGGACCTGGATCAAGGTAACGATGCATTATTTAGCTTGTGTAGATTCAGCCCAAGTGATCCTTCATTTCACTGCCAATTCCTGTGCCCTTATTATCTCTATCCCACACAGCTCATTACCTGGAAGTTACTTTCTTACTCTTTTGCAAGCTTCATTTATTTATTTAATTTATATCCTGACTTCCTACCATTATTAGACTCATAATGCAAAACACAGTTAAAGCAATGGAGAATACAAATGTGAAACAACAACACCACATTAAAAACATCAAAACTGCTTTAAAAGGACATTAAAAATAGTCATAATGATAAAAGTACAAGATGTACCAATTAAAAGACCTTCTGCAATGGTCAGTTAACCATCAAAAACATGAGTTTCTTCTTCCTTGTCTCATTTCATCCTTGTTTCACTTGATGCTCCGTACTCTTGGAATTGCCTCTCTGAACATTTGTGGACTGTTCCTTCCCTTGTTATTTTTAACTCCCAATTAAAACCTTTCTTGTTTCTCTAAGCTTTTCGAATTTTAGTTGAACACTGTTTTATAATCTTGTACATTTTGATTATCTGTGTTTGCGGGTTTGCTTTATATTATATTGTAATTTTTTTTGTATTTTATCTGGATAATTTGTTTTACTATTGCATTGTGCAGTTTTATATTTTTTTTATCATTCCTTCCATGTGTATGTCTTTGGCAGGACTCACTGGTTTTGGTTGTTTTAGTTGTAAAGCGGCACGTATATCAATGGTGCAATATAAATGAACAACAAGAATAATAAGTAAACAAAAAAGGGATGCACTTGCCAGCAGAAGAGTAGCTGAGAGAGGGTCAACCTAGCTTGCTATGAGAAGGAATTCCACAGTCTTGGAGCAGCCACCAAGATGGCTCACTCTTGTGTCATCACCAACCATACTTGTGATGATTGCAGGATCAAGAGAAAGCTCTCCCACAAGGATCTTAAAACTTGGGTGGACTCATATCAGAAAATATGGGCCTAAATCCTACTGCTAGTTCTAATAAGCGTAGACCCAAGGAATCTACTGGATTTATCTATCTGATGACTTATAATACAGCAGTTCTTTCAACAGGTCTATTCTAGCTGGGGCTAACCAACAGAATTCCAGCCAAAGCTGCTAACATCATCATGAATCTATACACAATCTCGGCTAACTAGTGATTGTGAATGTGGAATAGTTACCTCGATTAACTCATCTGTAACTGTTTTGTGTAAATGATTGCTATTTAGTCATGAATGTGACTCTATTGCCACAGTTGTAACCCCCCAAGCTACTTTAGCAGACATACACGGAAAGAATTGATCAGAGCATGGGTAAATGATGCTTCCATCAGGTTTGGGGAGAGGTGGGGCCAGACCAGGAAAGATTACTTAGGCCCTTTTCGCACGCAGTTTCTTTTGCGAGAGGGCCCCTTGAGCGTCGCGTAAATGGGAGCAGCGGTCTGTATGATGCACTCCCATTTACGCGATGCTCAGATGCAGAGTGGACACGCACCTTTTTATTTTTGGCTTTAAGCCGAAAATGGTGCACAGTCGTGCAATGCTCCCAGGGCCCATGAACACTTACCTGCTGTGTGGTGCGTTGGGAGCCAGGCTGGTCGCGCTTTCTGCTGCAGTTCTAGCCTACAATTCCCAGGTTGTGCTGCGGTAGGAAGGGGCCAGGTGCTCCTGCAACGCTCGCGCAACCAGGAAGTGCTGTGGAACTCAAGCAGCAGAGAAGCAGCAGCGTTCCTGCTGAGGCTTTTCGCGCGAGACGCCCGCCCCATCCACGCAAACAGGTAATGTGCGAAAAGGACCTTAGTTTACTGTGTTAGCTCTATTTAGTTAAGAATACTTAGTAATCATAGAATTATAGGGTTGGACAAGACCATAAGCACCATCAAATCTAACCCCCTGCCATGCAGCAACGCACCATCAAAGTTAAGTAACTAAGTAGCTGATACCGAATTCCACCATGATTTTATTTTATTCTATACTGTGAGTCACTCTGGATCTCTTACTGGGAGAAAGACAGGTTCCAGTATAGATAAAAGAAAAAATAATAAATAAGAAGTGTAGTCGTTCAGAAATTTGCTCTCAACATACTAAGACTGATCTCGTTACCATTTGCAAGCTGTGATTTCAGTAAGGGCATCCTTTTTTTAAAAAAATGTCCTTAAGATTTTTTGTAAGGTAAGGTCACCAAAGAAACAGCTAGTTAAATATTGTGAAAACATACCTTCAGTATCTCTTTTGTGTTTGCAAAACCATAAGATTTGTATTGCCTCAAAATAAGGAGGCAAGCAGGGCAAATGACAGCTTTATCTAAGATGGGATTTATTCTCATACTGATTTTTTCTCCCTGCTTTTTATCTCCCTATAATTTACAAATAAAGTGCATTGAGGAGAAAATGGATAGTTAGGAAGAATAGCCTTTTGTATAACCACAATTTTAGCTAAACTATGACAATTTTAACTAAGGCTACCAATACAGAGCCATTTTAATATTAGTCAGCAAGGAACTGGCTTTAACAATTTCATGTGGGTTGTCTGACAGTTTTATGCCTAAGCACCATTCATGCTGCTGAATGCTTTTAAAATGTAATTGTTCAATATCTGAGTTTCTTCAAATAGAAACTTTTTTAAAAAGTCATATTTACTTTCACTAACTTTGTATGTGATATTAGTGTTAGCAGTGTGAAACCACACCTCACCCCAGGGGGACACACAGCTGGTCTGAATCCCAAATCCAAGGTAGGAAGAGTGAAAGCAGAAGAGTAAAAGAAAACACATTCACACAAAGTAACTCTGGCCAAAGGATTCCTCCAAGTACCAAGACTGTGGCCATTTCCATACTACACCCTTATAGCGCGATTATCCCACTTTCAACATCCTATGGAATCCTGGGGTTTGCAGTTTCGGGAGGGGCCGCCTGGCCCCTCCTGAAACTGCAAACCCCAGGATTCCATAGGATGTTGAAAGTGGAATAATCCCGCTGTAAGAGTGTAGTACGGAAATGGCCTGTGTTCAGTATAGTCTACTAACAGTAGCAATAAGGAAGGATGTCTTTATTCTTCCATGCTTCCCCCTTTGTACCATTTTCATGCTTACATAAAAGAAAAGATTCATGCATCAGCATTAGCAGAGTCACAGCTTGTACATGTGTTACATTTTATCTGACCTTTAACATTCCCAAGACTACATGTTCCTGTCAACATCCTGGGTCATTCCCAAGACATCTTTGACATTGGCAGTGTCCTTCCCTTCTGCACATACTGACCACCAACATATACTAGGCAGAACAAACACTTCTAAGCAAGGTTGTTTGATGAGTGCCGAGTGTCCAAAACCTAATCAATAAGAAGTGTTAATTCTAAAGCAAGTTACTGAGTACCAAATTTCAAGCCTAATAATCCTCCCTTTGATGCTTTGACAATCCAGGGGGAGTCAATAAGCATCACTATTACAATCTTTGCAACCCATGTGCCATGTTTACCCATTCTCTAAAAGTCATTCTTTCCAAAGCATCTTTTGCATACAATGGATCTGTTCTTGGATTAACAGATGCTATACATATAGATGCTATACATATAGAACTTCCTGACAGTCAGGGCTGTCCGGCAGTGGAATCTGCTGCCTCGGAGTGTAGTGGAGTCTCCTTCCTTGGAGGTTTTTAAGCAGAGGCTTGATGGCCATCTGTTGGGAGTGCTTTGAGGGTGTTCCTGCATGGCAGGGGGTTGGACTGGACAGTCCGTGTGGTCTCTTCCAACTGTACATTTCTATGATTCTATGACATTAACTAAACTAAAGGGCTCAGTAACTAAAGGGCTGCAATGGAAACAACAGCAAAGCATAGTGATGTGTATGAGAATGATTCTCTTTGTGAGATATTGAAGCCATTCCCAGCTGGAGAGCCATGAAGTTAGATCAGACAGAACATGAATTTCTTGTACTCTATTTCCTACCTCTTGTATTTTGGAGATTTTTATCTCTATAAATTCAGAATTAGCTGATAGATTAAAGCAACACATTCCTCTAAATTCCATACCACCATGATTATATCATAACAATAGGTAATCTAGAGCTGCCCTATTTTCCAGAGTAGCTCCCCCATATCTGGGACACCTCTTGATATACCAAGTTTAGCATCTGGGAGGTGAAATTCAATCCCTTTATTATAGCACATGCTAGTCTATTAACTTCTATCCATTTGCAATTGCTAAAGCAGGCACCCCCATCATAGTCAATTGTACAGATATTACCTATGCATCACTTGAAATATGTACTTGATTCTTGCATTCTGTCCCAAAATTACAGAGAGCTGTGGCCCTCCTATGTCTATGATGGACATTTCAAGAAAGAGCAAAAGTTACTCTCCCAAGGGTGCAGGGCCCACCAGTAGCATTTGCAGGGATGTAATTGTATGCTGTATACCCACACAACCAGAACCAGCCATCAGGTAGTTTAACATGTGCATAGTAATGGCTAATAATGTGTTCTTCGATACAATTCAAAGGGTTCTTTTCTTTAGTTAGATTTAAGCAACCTTTTAGACACCCCTGTATCATGGCACATGAGACTCCTATAGGGATCACACCTCCCACCCTGAATGATAACATGGTGTTATCTTTGACTTTCTTTATTGGACCCCAGGTTTGGGCTGCAGCAAAGGTAGGGGGAGCATATGTATGACTTTGGAAAATCTCTAGAGGTGTAGGGACTCCTAACAAGGTGGTGGTAAATGTACCATAGGTTGTGTCTTCTGCCTGTACACAAAAATTATCAGCATTCCACCAGTTTTGTGACAAATAACGCCATACATTTTGCTCTCTAAGGAGGCTGGATTGCACTGTTACAACCTTTAGTACCAGACAAAAAACAGCAAAGCTTATGTACTCCATTGTACACAATCAGAATGTGGTCAATTGTTTTAAGTGCAAATCCTGTGCTGTTATTAGAGTTTGTTTATTCAGAGGGGTTTGGATGTTCTTCTGTGGTAATGATAGATCAGCAACAGTCCACTTGTCTTGTCCAGTGTACTTCAGTTGGATCTTCACTGGCTCTACATCACCAGTGGTCACTGCTGTCTTGACGTGGGAGTGATGGATCCACAATTTCTTCCCTGCCACAAACACGCTGTCTGTGTGGTTAACAAAATCTGGTAAACACCATCCCTGGATGGCTCCAAAGACTTTTTATTGAACCTTTTCGCCCAAATGTAGTCTCATGGCTCAAAAGGATGAACCTGTTCTTCATAGGGGACTGTCTGCCCCAATGTCACACATTGCCATAGGTAGCAGAGGCATTTCTGTAAAAGCAAAAACTGAGATACAGTAATATGATCCTCCCTGCAATAGCAAGGTGTTGACATGAGACAATGAACAGCCCTTGTTGTTGGTGGTGGTGGGTCTGCCATAGAGCATTTCAAAGTAGGAAAGACCTGAGGGCTTAAGGGATCAGGTGCATAGGTGAAACAATACAACAGGCAACACCTGAGGCCAATGCAAACCTGTCTTCTGACAATATTTTGATAACATGGATTTGATCTCATGATCATTCATTCCACCTTACCACATGACTGGGTATGATATGCAGTGTGGAGAGAATGCTGGATGTCCAAAACTTGAGCAAGTTCCTCCAAAATCTTGTTAACGAAAGATGGGTCTGGGTCAGAATCAAAGGAGAGAGGTATGCCAAAGCAGGGGACAAACTCCTTGAGAAGGACTTGGGTGGTGGCAACAGCAGTGGAAGATTGGATAGGCTTCTACCCAACTTGTGAGGTGGCAGACAAGCACCAAGAGATAATGTTTCCACTTGGATGCTGGAAGGTCAATATACTCCATGTGAAGATGTTGGAAAGGAGTGGCTGGTGGAGGATATCTTCCCTCAGGCGGGGGCACAGGTGATGAAGGGCTGTTCTGTTGACAAGTAACACATGCTTTCACTATTTACCTGCAAATGGGCTGAATTCCTGGGGCAAACCAGTAAATGGTCAGAAAATGAATTAAGGCTTCAGTTCCATAATGTCCACTGTGGTGATGGCACCACATTGGACTTCTGGGAAGTAAAGAGAGCATAGCGGACAGGCAGGCACAGCCTTCAGGTAGGACTCATAATTTGCCATGAGGAGTTGCCCCTAATTGTTCCCAGTAGCAGGGTTTCATGAAGGAATAGGACAAAGGCTGAGTGTTCAAATCAAAAGGGGCAGAGATTGCTGCTAGCAGAGGCAACTGAAGCAGCCTTATGGGTGGCTATGTCAGCCAAGGTACTCCCCTTTGCAACTGGGGAATTTTCCTTAGTGTGGTCGCTGCAGTGAATCATAGCCAGGCATTTAGGAAGAAGTAGAGTCCAAGCCTTTTGACTAGAGCAAGGTGTTGGATCTCCTTGCCAGTTGCTGTTTTAAAGTCTCTGTATTTCCACTATAAGCATATTGATTGTCTGTGAAGATAGTAACTTTTTGGCCCTTTGATACGTGGCAAGCACATACCAGGACGTAAAGTTCCACAGCCTGGGCTCTCCAGTGTCCGAAGGGACACTGACTCAATAGTGCCATTAGGGTGCAGGTGCATGAAGAGGTGTCCTGGCCTACAGGGTCAATTTGCTGGGAAAAGAAGGCAATGAGATAATGACTCCCACTTTTGAGTAAGAACACCACTTGTGAATCCTAGCCATTCATGGATAAACAAATGAAAAGGCTTGGAGTAATTTGGAGGTTTGAGAGAAAGAGAAGTGGTCACACTCCTTATAAGCAGTTGAAAAGCTTGTTCATGTTCACTGGCCCAGATGATGAGGTCTGGGGTGGACTTTGCTGTTAGGGCATGCAGAGGTTTGGTCAATTCGCCACAGTTAGGTAACCAAGGGTGGCAAAACCCAATCAGCCTAAACACCCTTGCAGCTGCTTCTTAGACTGGGGAAGGGGACATTTCAAGATAACTTTAATTAGTGCTGGGTCTATATGCCTCCCTTCTGGTGTCAGAATGAATCCCAGGTACCACACCTTTTGAGCGAACCATCGAATCTTCCTTGGGTCTACGTTATGTCCTCTAGAATGTAGGAAAAAACAGGTCCTTACTGTCTTCTTGGAGAGGTTCTGCCACTTTCTTTGTCATCAGAATATCATCCACTTAAGGGACCAAAATGGATCCACAAAAGGGCTGGAAATGCTCAAGATCTGACTTCAGGTAAGAGAAGATACTTGGAGAGTCCCTAAATCCCAGAAGAAGATGACTCCAGCAGTAGCTTTGTCCCTTCCAGGAGAACCCAAATAGGTACTAGCTATTAGGGTGTATGGATATGCTGGAAAAAGCAGACTTGAGATCAATAATGAAAAACCACTTTGAATCTCATGGTAACTGACTAATAATGGTAGCAGAACTGGGAACCAGTGGGTGGAAGGGAACAACATATTGGTTGATGGCTCGCAGAAATGTATAGAGCTCCACTTTACTGGGTCCCCCTAGTTCTTAGGTAACTTCTTCACTGTGGTAATATGGGAGAATTACAAGGGGTACTTTGGGAATCCCAAGACCCCTTTCTATAAAACCTTCAACGATGGGACATATTCCTTCCCTTGTCTTTGGGGACAGGGGGTACTGCAGAATGGAAGAAGGAGTCAGAGAGGCTTTTACTTGTTGTCCCATATCATCATCAGAGGTTCCCCATAGGGACTCAGGCAAATCTTGAAAGTGGGAGGCAAGATCCATGAGAATTTTCTAAAGGGAAGGGTTTCCCAAAGGTGTAAGAAGTAGACCTCCCCCCAGGAGTGCAAGTTAGGCTGGCCTCAAGGTTACACATTTTTTTCTATTTAAAACAAAGCAAGGTTGATAAATGCATAAAAAAAGAATGTTTCAGGAAAATAAGTTTGATAAACAGACATTCACCATGGTTGTTAAGAAAAAAGGACAAGAATGGTACATGACACCAGACAAATTAAAAAAGATTTATAATACAGGTACTGGACTTTGTTGGAAATGTCAGGAAGAGGTTGGTATGATATACCACACGTGGTGGACATGTCCTAAGGCTAAGAAATATTGGAGTGAAATACATAACAAAATTTGTACTTTAATGAAAGTTCAGTTTGCTAAGATACCGGAATTGTACTTATTAAATATGATAGATGTACTAGAAGGTACTGATATAAACAAGTATTGGAGAATAATACTGTATATGATAACAACAGCTCGTTTGTGGAAAACTCAGCAAATACCCACAATAGAACAATGGTGGGGAACACTTATTGAAAATAGAAATGCTGATATGGTTGCTCAGAGATTAAAAGGGAAATCAGATGATGAGATTAAAAAAGAATGGCAAACCGTAATGGGTAATTTCTGGGTACTGTCAGATGGAAATGAGTAATTCATGGTTTAAGATCATTAATGAGGGCACTACTGGGTATATATCATGAAGCTGGAATGTGGTGATGTAAATGCAAGAACCAACATGTAATATTAGCAGTAAAATGTGGTACAATAATGGCCATTTCCACACCGGGCTTCTGTAATGGTGCAGAGCAACCTCTCACGGAGGTCTTCTGCACCCTAGAGTGGACTGGCGTGGACTACTTTTTGTAGTTCCACACCAGAATCCACTCAGGAGCGGCCGGAACTAGCTGTGCTGTGTGTTTTTTAAAAACCTCTTTTTCGAGATTTTTAAAAAGCACAGAGCGCGCAGCCCCGTGCTGCTCCATCACCCAGCTCTGATGTGGATTTGCAGGCGCGCACAAGTGCATGCCTGCGGACCTGCTGGAGGTGGGCTTTTGGCTAGCGAGCTTCTCTGGTTGGTGGAGAGCCTCCACCAACTGGAAGCTGCCATTTGGGACGCCGGAGGAATGTGGAGCAGCAAGTGCACGCTCCTCCGCATGGTGACGGACTTGCCCGGCTGCTGGTAAGCTCCGTTTTCAGGCGTTTTCACCCATCCCCCACCACATGTGGAAAGGACCAATATAAGCATGTTAAGAGATATTGAAAATGAAATCTAGATCAGTGTGGAAAATCAAAAATGATTCATGTAAAATTACATTTACAATTGTTTGTTTTATATCTGAATTTGAATAAAATGATTATAAAAAAAAGAAAAAAAAAGGACAAGAATTACACTGGTGTCCTGCAAGGGAAGAAATGTAAAACAACCTATTTTCAATCACCAAAAGTTTTTGCAGTGTGCAAAGGTTTTGTCCAGACTTTTTTTTTTAACTTTTACCGGAAATGCTGAGTGCACTTGTTGTTACTGTATTTTGGTGATAAGGAACAGAAGATTCACAAGAACAGGATCCTCTGTACAGTTTACAATCCTGAAATAAAATTTAAACCTCTTCACTCCTTGTACTTCTTTAACTCATCATGAAACAGCCTCTTCCCTGCCCCAACAGTTTTCTTTCACTCATTCTACTTTCACAGATCTTCTACTACATGCAAAAGCCACCTTTAACTCTCGTCCTTTGACTTATTTCCTTGTCCTTTCTTTTCCACAACATCTCTTCAGCCTAATCTGCCCTTTGCTTAGCACAGCTTCTCAAAAACTGAACATGCATAGCCCAAACAGGGACTTGGTTTTTCTCCCTCTTTTGCTTTGTGTGTGGGGGCAGTCCTCTTCTCTTTAGTAAAGCACAAAAAAACTGTAGCACTAACGGAAAAGCAAACATGCATCCTCCAGCCAGGCACCTTCAAACAATAAAGAACAAAGGGGAAAACATTTACTGACAGCTCAGTTTTTCTGTCAGTCTCTTGATAGAGCAGAACCAGCAGGATTTTTTTTTTTTTTGCATGCACACACATTGAAAGATAGCCTTTTTGCACACTATAAATGAAAGAGATCATATACATGTACATTCACACACATATATACTCACAAGTTTCAGGCACCTGTTTCTCCAACCTCTATCTCTTTCCTCTCCTTTCTGATAGGGTCTATATTAGGTGCGAGACTTAGTTCTCCAACTTGGCCTCTCAGTTCTACTTAGGGTATCCAATAAGTTGTGAGTGGAAAAATGCATTCAGTTGCCTTTGCCTTCCAACAGGGTCTTTCCTCTCATCACCCCCCCCCCAGACCTTGTCTGGAAGGGGTTATCTCTAATTTGCATATTCCTCCACTCCAGTTTCCCCAGGAAGTTGGAGGGAGGAATGACATGTACTCTCCTTGCATTCTCTCTTTAGCAGAGAAGGGAGAAGCCAAGCTTTGACCTCTCATAGGGAAGCAGCATATTCCCACAAATCACAAAAAGAACCAGCCAGCGACATTAAAGCAAGCAGTCTGGACTCAGATTCACCCAAAGAGTCAGGAGTGCCCACAGAATTCCATTCAAATAATTAAGGGTATTTTCAGAAGCTTGAACCATTCCTTCTACTTCATCAGCCTTAGTGGCCATTCCTGGGGTGGCCACTCTTGAGAATGTGAGCTGCTGATTCTGAGAAGGGGTGGAAGATTTAGGAATCAGCATTGCTGAAGGGTGAGGTGAATCCTCAGGCTAAAGCAAGTTGGCCCATAACAACATTTGCAAAAGAAAGCTTCCAATCAGCAAGTTCTGTTTTTGCCTGCTCTTCCCCCGCCCCCCATGTGCACAATTGAGCAAGCATATGTTGAAGAACCACACATTGCTCATTTCCCCTCTTTGTTTTCTAAAACTGCAGTATAACCAGGCAACACACCTCATACAATTGAAACATACAATCTTTTCTCATAATAGGTTTCACTGAGAGTTTCTCCTCATCCCAACGTTTACACATAAGACCAAAGGAGCTAGCATTAGGAATGCTTTTCCCCTGCCCCATCTCTTCCTACACAGGGGTTCTACAGCTGTCACTTAAACCTCTCCCAATACCTTGCCTCCTCCTCAAATGAAAGTAGAGTGTAAAACCCACCCTGTTGTACTCAGTGGTGTTCAGATAAGGTGGCAGCCAGAGGTCTCGGAGGGGGGGACCGTGGGAAAAAAAGGGCAGAAACACCAAATTGTTAGCAGTGTGAAACCACACCTCACCGTATTCCCAGGTGGACAAGGAGCTGGTCTGAACCCCAAATCCAAGGTAGGAAGAGTAAAAGCAGAAGAGTAAAAGGAAACACTCACACAAAGTAACTTTGGCCAAAGGATCCCTCCAAGTACCAAGACTGTGTTCAGTATAGCCTACTAACAGTTGTGATGAGGAAGGATCTCTTTATTCTTCCATGCTTCTGCTTTTATATCATTTTCATGCTTAGATAAAAGAAAAGATTCATGCATTAGCCTTAGCAGAGTCACAGCTTGTACACGTGTTACTTTCTGGCTCTTAACATTCCCAAGACGACATGTTCCAGACAACATTCTGAGTCATTTGCAAGACATCTTTGACATTGACAGTGTCCTCCCTTCTGCAGATACTGACCACCAACATGTATTAGGCAGAACAAACACTTCTAAAGCAAGGTTGGTTGAGGAGCCCCGAATGTCTAAATCCTAATCAATAACAAGTGTTAATTCTAAAGCAAGTTACCAAATACCGAATTTCAATCCTGACATTAGGACATAGGAATCAAGCAAAGGAAGCAAGAAAGTTGTTATTCAAAAGAACACATGGAACTGTTAGCAAAGAGGGATTTATTTTCATTTTTACTCTCTCTTTTTGCTCTGTCCTAAGACCTGTCTTATTCTCACTGATTAGAATAACTGAGCAATAGCAGTCACTGAATTAAAAACTAATTTTCATAAAGACACCCACCGGTGTTTTACACTGTCAGGCACAAGCAGAGTATGTTCTAAATACTGTTTCTACTCCCATTCAGGAAGTTCACTTTCTCCCAGATTTGAATCTTATTTTTAAACCTAAAATTTTGAAATTTGAAATACGACAATGTTTGCAAATTTTGATAAAAATTCTCCCAAAAGGAGACAAAATGAAATTCGCTCCCATTGGGATTGGCTTATATCAATTGCTGTTGTTGTTGTTGTTGTTGTTGTTGTTGTTGTTGTTGTTGTGTGCCTTAAACTAATTTCTGACTTATGGTCAGAAGGCAAAATTCTCATGGGGTTTTCTGGGGCTGGCTATGTGTGATGTGCCCAAGATCATCCAGTGGGTTTCCATGGCTGAGCAGGTAATTGAATCCTGGGCCATTTCTACACTGCGCTCTTATAGTGCGATGATTCTGGCCTCTCCCTAAACTGCAAACCCCAGGATTCCATCGGATGTTGAAAGTGGAATCATCACGCTATAAGAGCGCAGTGTAGAAATAGCCCTGGTCTCCAGGGTCATAGTCTAATTCTCAAACCACTACACTATGCTGGGTCTCACATATAGTTAATATCAATATGGAAAGAAACACATTTCTCTTGCTACCTTATAGGAATCTTGCAGAAAGGTGGCAACTCTAACATAGCTGGTTACTCAGGAATTCAGACTCCAACTTTTAGAATCAAATGTTCAAATCTCTGAGCCTAGATGTATGAATCTCACTGTTTTGAATTGTTCCATATTCATAAAAGTTTTTTAAAGTCCTAAGCATTTTTAAAAAGTGTAAAAAATGGTAAATTATCACCACAAGTGAACTAAAATGGATTTTTCATTAATCACCAGACCTCACAGTGAAATCATCATCTAGCTATAAATAGATCATGTAGTTATTCCCCAAGAGAAACAATAATTCAATTTTTACTTCTGTTCTGAGAACCCCCTCAGTTGCTCATTATTTTTTCTTTACGTCGCTTTCTGGGGATCCAAAGCTTCCGTAATCTTTTTCATATCCATTTCTGATTCTCCATTATATCATCTTGACTTTGAATTTTCAGGTCTCCTTCTTTCCCCTTGTCTCACAGTGCCTCAGCTTTGGTCTGTATCAGGCCAAACTATTCAATAATACTAGTTAGCTTCTCTAATATTAAATTATACTGTGGCCATTTCTCTTTTACTTGCATCCCTTTGTACTAACATTGATATTGGCTTAAATGAATGAATATCTTCTCATGCCGAAGTGAATAACTTTGGCCAGACTGGTGGCTGAATATTTACACCTACTGCCTGCTGGTGGTCATATCAGGCTGCAGAATGGTGGTGAAGCAAAACACACACATAAAAACACAAACTGGAAGTGAGGAGTCTGTTACTTTCAGTGTTGATTTGATTTTGGGAGTCTATTTTCTGGTCTTGCAACCCCCTCAACCTCAGCTATTACAAAATTGCCACTTATGGAAGTCCCCAGTTATACCAAAACTGATCAAGAAAATTTCGGCAGTTTTCAGCCATCAGATTTGACCATTATCATCATCTTTTTTTAGGGCAAACAGGTATCTTCGGGGTGGCAACAAATAAATCTTCACCGTTTTTAAAATGTTGAGCAGTATCAGGTGGGTTGCTTTTCTCAAATAAGGCTCTAGACAGAACTTTTTTTATCATATTCAGTGTGATTCCAAGACTGCAATTTCCTTCTTCCCATAATGACTTATTACTATCCTTTCCTTTTTATGACACTTTCTAGTTTAAAGAGATCACTGTTCTAGCTTATCATTCCCCACCAAAATAAAACCAAATTCACTTTTATTATGAAAACTGAGGCAACATTTTTTCTTGATATACAAAGCTGAATTAAAACGCTTTAAACGACAGTACAATAAAATGTGATGTAATTACTAATTTTACATTGAAAATTTTAAACAGTTGATCTAAGTTATTTAAAAACCAGAGAGTGACGCAACCATAAAAGTCTAATCAAAATTCATCAATCCATTTCCATGGGCTATTAATTCTAGAAGCTGATTCCATGAGACAATTTCAATGATTCTTTTCAGAACTTTGTTCCAGCCATTAGTTTTAGCTACTAAGTTCAGGCATTAGTCTCATCAGTTAGTTTCAAGCATTAGTTTCAGCAGTTAGTTTCAAGGAACATGTTTTGGTGGTTAGTCTAAGGAGAAAGAATAAGCAGAAAGGCTTAAGAACTAGTCCCACCACTTATGTACAAGAATACGTTACAGCAATTCTTTTCAGCCATTAATTCTTGAAGGGAGTCTTACCAGCCTAGATGGCAGATTTCTTCACACACACAAGGTCCAGTTAGTTTGCTGCATGATATTAAAAGATTTGGAATTTGTAAGGCAGTGGTCTTCTTGGAGACCATCTTTTGTTTTCACTTGAAATATGAAAAAATGTGCACATAATGACCTGAATTCTGGAAGCAACATGTACATGTAGAGTAGATACTACAGACATGCTGCCAAGAACTTGGCACTGAGCAACAGAAAAATTCTGCAGGCAATGGTGGAAGTGAAGAACCATGGATCATGTTGCTGTGCAATTGGTACATTCAGGACGCAACAGTTCAAGTGCTGTTATGTGATCCATGACATTGCACAATGACCATAATTTATTCTCCTACCATGTGCTACTGCCCCTTTTCCTCTATAGTTATTGTATATTGTGATTTGATTGTTACACAACTCTAATGTTTCTCCATGTGTTGACCTGTGTTGCTATTTGTATGGGGGTGCGTAGTGCTGCAATGGCATATTTCTGAGTATGGTTCTTTATGTTACACTAAGGACTTCTCGAAGTGAGGCCATTATTTATTTATTTATATCTTGCCTTTCTTGAGACGTTTGATGACTTACAGCAAAGCTTAAATAAGAAAAAGCTTACACCCCAATGGGAAAAAAAATGTCAAAATGCAATTCAACAAGATATCATACTGCCATTAATTTAAAAAGATATAAAATCATTTAAAAAAATAACATTAAAGATAAATATAACATTAGAGATAAAAATACAGCAGACACACCATAAAAGAGACTTTCCACAGCTGCTTAAACATTGAAGGCTTGTCTAAACAAACTGGCTACTAGTGAAAGGAAAGTAGAAAGGGGGCCAAGCTATCCTCCCATGGAAGAGAATTTAACAGATGGAGAACAGTTACAAAGAAGGGTCGGACCCAGCTGCTCATTATTCAGGCTTCTGATGGCAGTGCAAATGAAATCTCTCTCCTGACGATCTTAAGATCTGGGTGGGTTTACATATGAAATACAGCTCTTCAGATAGTCTAAACCTAAATAACTCTTCATTTACCAAGCCAATCATTTTATTTTGAGCACTGATACTAAATGTAGTTTAAGAGACAATAAAGGATGGCGATCAAATAAATATATGCAAACCTAATCTATTTTTAAAGCACTTTCTGAGGCAAACAATAATTCTGGCATTTTAAAATAATAAATAGTTGGGTGGGAGTAGATCAAATTCATCATCTAAACTCAGTTTGATCCCATTTAAATGATATTTCTAGGACAGAATCCTGTGCAGTCACTATACTAGCATACATGAACTCTTTCATATTGTGTTGGAATTTTGCAGTTATATTCCAAATGTACAGAAAATGCTTAAACTGCAAATCTGTTAGATCCGTTTCAGACTCAGTCATACTCAAAGTGGGCATATTGACAGCAACAATACTCAATTTACTTACAACAAATTGAAGCAATGAATTGAATGGGTCTTCCCCTAAGCAAGACTAAATACTGGAATATTTAGTATCTTGACACATGAGTTCATACTTTTGGGCTGTTTGGCTATATTCTCAACTAGACTAGAGTCAGTTGGGTTTACTTATATGTTGACTCATGATTCAACAGTCAATTCAGAGCATCTATTCTAACTAGGACTGAACAACAAGATTCCAAGCTTGCAGTTGTGTATCCTTGGATGGTGCATAACTATTTGTCTGTGCCTTCAGTGTGCCACTTAATTCATTGCAACTGGATAAACAGCCATTGTGCATTACCCATTGTATAATGAGACATCTTGGCAGATGTACAGTCAGAGGCCATTTCTGCACTAGCCTGTTATAGCGCTATGATTCCACTTTCAACATCCTATGGATCCGGCCCCTCTTGAAACTGCAAACCCCAGGATTCCATAGGATGTTGAAAGTGGAATCATAGCGCTATAACAGGCTAGTGCAGAAATGGTCAGAGACACAATATCAGTATTCAGTAGAAGGGTGATGAACTGCAAAAACTGTGTTAGCCATATGAGCATAGATTTACACAGTGCAATTATGATATAGGATGCTACTTCCTATTATATTTGCATTCAGGGTACTACATTTCTAACCAAATTTCACTTAAAAGACAAGATATTAATAAATGCCAGACTTTATAAGAACTTAGGAAAAGCTCAGCTAGCTGAGACCAAAGCCTATTTAGTGCAGCATCTCTTTACCATTAATGGCCAACCAGCTGTCTCCAGGAAGCCCACAAGCAGAAGATGAGGGCAAGAGTCCTCTGTCATTGTATTCACCATATTGTCTCTGCTCCTAGAGCATACCGTAACGATCAGTAAGCAGGAATAGTCCTGTTGCTCATTCGTATGTATAATCTTTTAGAGCACCCATAGCCCTACTCTGGTGTTGAAACTAAAGAGTAACTAAAGACATGGGGCCCTTCGGTCCTACACTTTTATAGTGCTATTATTCCACTTCCAACATCCTGTGGAATCCTGGGGTTTGCAGTCTAGGGAGGGGCATTTAGAATTCTCAGCCAGAGAGTTGTTTGGCCTCAGTAGACTACAAACCCTAGAATTCCACAGGATGTTGAAAGTGGAATAACAGCACTATAATAGTGTAGTGAGGAAAGGCTCATGGAGAGGGAAGAGTGCTAGTTCTGTCCTTGCTGTCATCACTTTGTACAAATGAAAAGTGACAAGTCTGAAACAAAGACTTGCTGTAGAATATCCATGCAGTTCAGCTCCCTAAAGTTTCTTCTTATATAGAGGGCCCTCTGTTGCAGACTCGCTGGCTTTCATGTGATGCTTTGCGTATTTTTCCTTGAATGCTTTTTAAATAAACATTATAGAGAATGGTTGAACAAGGCTTAAGGTGGTGGCCATTATCATATCTTGAAGCATGAATTTCTACAGGGTTTCTAAAATCTACATTTTAAGCTGCCTTGGCTCTTGCATTGGAGAAACAAGCTGAATACGTAAATAAATAGTGTACTTATGCACTATATGCATACATTCTCTGATCCAATGATTTACATTTTACACTGTGTGTGGACAGAAGAGAAAGCTATATTTTGCTCATCTCTGTCCAACTCTGACTCTTCCTACCAATGCAGACTGGTAAGGACCCTGAAGCCACAATACATCAATTTATTCTGAAAAAGGTGGTCCATCTCACCAGTAGGATAATCATCCTTGTACTACATAATAATTCTACTGCAACTGTCATGGTTCCATTCTGTGGAATCCTGGGATATGCAGTTTATGGAGGCATGTTTACTATTCTCAGGTAGAGAGCTTTAGTGCTTCACCAAATTACAACCACCTGAGCACCACAGGATGCAATCATGGCAGTTAAATTGGAAACATGGTGCCATAACCTTGTAGTGTGAAAGGGTGCTAGGTTAAAAAACAAAGGTTTTCCTTTTCAGACAGTCGTCCCCTTGTCAAGAAGCTCAGGGGCTTCTTGGTTTGGACAACCAATGACTAAGTTGCCTCTATTAAAGGCACCCAGTGACTAATTTGCAGTTAACAAAGCACAAGGAACAGATCATAGCCTTCCGTTGGCCTCTTTAAGTAGTCAAGCAACAGAGCATGGAAGGCACTGACTAGAGAAGACTGATTCCCACATTTAATTTGTCCAGACTTCTGCGGGCTGCCTTGCTCACACTGACACTCACTGCTCCCCTCAGCTTCTCACTCATTTTTATATGAAAACAGACGGCTGTGGAACTGTAAGTACAACCGCTTTTTTTTTCTGGGAAGAGGCTATGGTGAAATACATGATTTGTGTACCAGCAGGTCTACAGTTCAGTCCTTGCCACTTAAAGCACTACTGGGAACTCTAGATGTTGTTGCACTGCAGATCAACAGCATTCTACCCCAAGATGACCAGCTTGCTGAGTGTTATTGATTAACAACATCTAGAGAGCTGCATGATTCTTGTCTGTGATCCTTTTCGCACCTTACCTTTTCATGATGCTGGGGTGCGGGGCTGGCACGAGCAGCCTCCGGAGGAAGGCTCTTGCATCCGGGGTGCTTCGGCTCTGCATGAGCTTCCTGCTCGTGCGAGAGCCCTGCCTCTTCCTTTCACAGTGCAGCCTGGGACCTTTCCAGGTTGCACTGGATAGGAAGCACGACTGACCCGGCTCCCGAGGCTCTGCACACAAGGTAAGTGTGAGCGGGGCCCCGGAGTGAAGTGCGACCATGCACCATTTTCGGCTTCAAGCCAAAAATGAAAAAATGCATGTGCAGTCTGCGTCAGGCCCTTGAGTGTCATGCAAATGTGAGTGCGTCGTGTGGACCGCTCCTCACATTTACACGACACTTAGGGGCCCTTTCGCATCAGAAATGCTGTGCGAAAAGGGCCTGTGACTTAAAGAGATCAGGAAGCAGATAATGAACAAGTCCTCTGCCTAAGACCCTAGAGAGGCATTGCAAATTCAAGCAGACAGGTGTCCTGTTCAGGAGAAGAACTCATGCAGGACTCTAGATAACTTGGATCACAGATTAACAAAGACTCAATCTTGCTGTACCTGTCACTTTTTCTAAAGCTGCTTTGTGGCTGCCTTTACTACTTTGCCTTTCATCCTGGAAAAAGATTTGATACAAATTCACCTCCTTTACACCAGTCAGAAAAACAGTCAGTGAATTCATTGCATGAGCCAAAAGCAATTGTGTTTCCTTTTTAGGAGAAAATTTTGAATAACTAGATTCAGAGATACTTATTGCCAACTGAGAAGAGTGTCACTCCCAATTCTGGGGCTGTAAATATTCATGATTGTTAGCCTATGACCAATAGTTTCTTCTCAATGGTGGTTCCCTGGTTATGGTATTCCTTTCTCTAAGTGGCTAGGCTGGTCCCTTACTGTTGTCCTTCTGCCGATTGGTCTGCTATACTTATTTCCCCTCCACAGACGTGTTTTCAAATTGTGGTTAATTTAGGTATTTCAATAGAGAGATCCGTTTGTGTGTGTATTTAAAATATTATAACCATTACTGGTTTTGGTTGCATATGTTCTTAATCATTCTGTGAGCCCCTTTGACTTCCACTTTGTGAGGAAGGTGAGAAATAAATAAACCAACCAATTGTTCTTCAGTCACAGCTAAAGTAGACTCCCTGCCATGAACCTCTTGGTCAGTCCTCTTTTCATGATGCTCACCGGCTGCTTGTGGAATATAGAAGCTCGAAACTACAGTTCGGTTCTCACTGTGCCAAACGGAGCCAGATGGGGTGAATGGGGAAAGCCAGAACTCTGTGAAAAAGGATATGCAGATGGATTTTCCTTGAAGGTAAAGCTACCTTGTGCTAACCTTTTCAGGCACCTGATGATGAACAGCTGGCCAACGACTCCAAAAGAATTGTTTGCCTTTAAAAAAAACTTAGCTAGGTATACTTAGCTAAGTAAAGTCTCTTGGCCTGACCCTCCCAAATCAGATGGAAAGATCAGATGGAAAGATCATTCACCTATGTTCTGATTGCTGGCAGAATAGAAGTCCTTCTCCCCATTCAGCTGATACCTGGTAAAATAGGTTTGGGGGAGTCATGATCATGCCAATAGTCAATCATAACTAAATGGCAATTGTGAACAGGAAACTGTTACAGATGAGTGAATCTATGTACTGTTATGTATTCAGGGCCACTACTGAATTATGATTATGACACTGGCCATTTCTGCACTAGCCTGTTATAGTGCTGTTATTCCACTTTCAACATCCTATGAGATCCTAGGATTTGCAGTTTAGCTTGCATATTGGATTTTTTTTTTTTTGGTGTGCAGAAACTAATATTTCTTTGCAGAAAATCACATTTCTCCACAATAATATAATTTTCTGTGCAGAAAATGTTTCACATGCAGAAAACACTGTTTCTATGAAAAAAAGAGCAATTTTGTAGAGAATAAGCCCTGAATTGAAAAGATTCTTGTCTGTTGAGGATTCCCTATGTCAGAGTTTTCCAACACTTGATAAATACATTTTCTCACCTTTTTACAGTATTTTGAAATATTCTTTCTGTCTTTGCTTCCAAACATGGTTCAACTTGTTTATACTATTACATTTAATTCGGAGCAACCCCTAGCCTTTCTGGGAGCAGCAAATGAAAATTCTGTTTTGTATTTTAGAAGTACAGGGCATTTTTGTAAATGGGGAAAAAAAATCTCCTTCCATGTCTTAGGCTCCTTTGTGGAAGGAAAACAGAGGTAGAAGTCAAATTGGGCAGCTTGTCTTTGTGATCAGACAGAACAAGCGGTTAGAAAATCAGATCATCAAAGAATCAACCCCCAAGAATCCCCCACCGGTTGTGCTGAAATTCTGGGAGCTGTAGTTCAAAGAAGCTCTAAGCATTCCTGTGCAAAGAGGCAGCTTCTTTTTGAGCTTGCTGTTGGGGTTGGACAGAAGTGTAAAGCAGATGCTTTGCATGTAGAAGACTCCACCTTAGTATTGATAAACTGATTGTTTTGTTATAGTACTGGCCAATTCAGCCTGTATGCTTATGTGTGTGTTGTGTGTGTGCGTGTTGATTCTGACAATAAACATGCTTAACCCTCATGCATAAGGATGGTATATTTTAGTCCCCCAGACTGATGTTTTGTTCCAAAATCCATGCTACTAAAGACCAACAAAGTCTACAATGTCATTGTTAGTTGCACAGTGGTAAGCATTGCTTCCAAATTTCATCTGTGTATTTTCTTTTAACAAACAGAAGACAGAAGGGATGGGGAAAAAATTCTACAAATCTCTTGATTCTTTTTCTATAAGAGTACTTCTGTCCTTCTAGCTAATACAATGTATTAGGATGAAAAGTGTCCCATACTGTTTTTCAATAAACTGTGCTATAGCAAAGTGAAATGAGCATTTATTTGGCTCATATATCCCCCACACTACAGGAAGTGTAAATTTATGACATATTGGAATTCTCATTGAAATCCTCATTCAACTTAGGCAGTGCAACATTACTAACCCAGTGCATGAGTGTCAAAGGGGCTGCATTCACAACAAATTTATCACGTTCTCGTTTTTCTGTTATCTACCAGGTGCAGAGCTACCAAGGTAGTTTGGCATGGCATGATGATACATCCTTAAATGCCATTCGTCTCCACTGCAATGATGGCCAAACAATTACATCCAAAGTTGGACCGTAGGTGGTACTACTACTACTACTACTACATCATCATCATCATCATCATCATCATCATCATCATCATCATCATCATTATTCCTCTATTTTTCTTGACTCCTGGAATCTTGGGAGAAAGGCTGTAAATAATATAACATAAAATAAGAAAAGGGGAAAGTTCTTAATTGTTAGCACCCAACAATTCTGGGTGTCTAACCTCTTTAAGAATCAAGCCCCAAAGCCCTTACTGCATGGTTTGAAAAGAATTCTTCCGGTTCTGCACAGAAACGTGTAGGAGCAGCTAGGGATGGGAAATCATTAAGGTTTAAGTCAGATATTGCTCTCTGTTCAATGAAGTCTTCTGTGATATTCTTGTGGACAGCCTGGTAAAATGTGATCTAATGATGCTACTCTTGACTGGATTAATGATTGGCTGATGGACAAGGACCCAAAAAGAGCTCACCAATGGTTCCTTGACATTCTAGAAAAGTGACAAATGGAATGCCCCAGTGTTCTGTCCTGGGACTGATGTTATTCCACATCTTTACAAAGAACTTTGATGCAAGAGTAGAAAGGATACTCATAAAATCTCCAGGAGAGGCTAATACCTCAGAAGACAAAATCAATATTCAATATGACTTTAACATATTGGAGATCTAGGCCAGTGCTAACAGATTTTTCTTTAACAAGAATGAATAGAAGGATTGACAGTTAGGCAGGAAAAGTAAGAAGCAGAAACATTGCACATAGGATGAGTAAAACCTGGCTTTAAAGGCACTTGGCTAGGTATCTAGAGGTATCTAGATGTTTTCATAAACTGCAAGCTAAATGTGCTCACTTTGGCAGCACGTATACTAAAATTGGAACAATACATAGAAAATGAGCAGGACCACAAGCTAAGCATGAGTCAACCAGGTGTTATGACAGCAAAGAAAGCTAATGCAGTCCTAGGATGTATCAACAGAACTATAAGATATATAACAAGAGAAATAATTTGCTGTTGTTATGTGCCTTAGATCAGTGGTTCTTAACTTGGGGTCTGAGGATTCCCAGGGGTCTGTGATGCCTCACAGGGAGTCTGTGAAGGGTTTGAAGCCTGCTCAGCCTGTCTCCTCCCTTACAATGGAGTGGTGACCAAAGCAAAAATTGGCAGGCAGGCTGGTTGGCTAGCTGGCTGGCTGGACTTGTGTGTGTTGCCTGTTGCAGGGTTGCTCCATTGTGGAGAGAAGGCAGGCTCAACAACTGAGTAACAGAGGAGCTGACATCCAGCCTGCTGGTCAGCATTTGCCCTTCTCCTCTCTCTTCCTCCTTTTGGTTCCAGCAGAGAGTAGTCCGGTTAATTATAAGAAATGCTCAAATACCTCCCCCTACTTTATTTTTGCTTTCTTTACAAGGAGAAGAGGAGACTGAGACAGGTAAAGGAGGGAGGGACAAAAAAAGGCAAAGGAGAGAGGGAGGGGAAAACGGCAAAACAAACACAGATGCAAGGTTGAAAGAAAAAAAGGGAATGGGTTGAAGCAATCTCTCTGTAAAAGACCCTGAGTTTACCTCCTCTTTTCCATACATAAGTGCCTTCAGTCCATCTTCCTTTTTTGCCTTTCCCCATCCTTCCCTCCTTTGCCCTTTTCAGTCTCCTCTCTTCCTGGTGAACTAAGCAAAAAGGTGGGGGGTGCTTGAGCATTTCTGATAGACTGGGTGGCTGGAAAAGAGGAAAGGGAGACAGAGGAGGGCAAATGCTGACTGGCTGGCTGGGCCTGCATGTTGCTGTTTAATCCCCTCCAGCCTTAAACTGGTGGGAAGAAGCAGGAAAAAAATCTTCCTTTCCCCTCCAGCACCTCTCAGGGAAGAGTACATTTACTTATTTCTCCCTTCTCTCTTGATTTGAAGACCCTTTATAAGCAATTTTAAATAAACATTTGATGCACTTTAGGGCTTTAAATCTATATGTATGTCTTGGGGGTCTGTGGCAACAAAAGATACTTAAAGGGGGTACCTGATAAAGAAAAGGTTAAGAACCACTGTCTTGGGTTAATCTAATTTATGGTACCTCTATCAAGGTGTTTTTAAGCAGTTTTATCCAGAAGAGATTTGCCATTGCTTTTTTTTTTTAAGGCTGAGAGACTGTGACTTCCCCAATGTTACTGGGCTTCCATGGCTGAGCAGGGATTTGAACACTGGTGGTCTCTTGGAGTCCTAGTCTGACACTAAAAACAGTACACCACACTGGCTCTCAGTTAAGGGAAGTAATAGTAGCATTGTATTATGCTTACTCAGACACCTCCTGGAGTACAGTGTCCATTTCTGGGCGCCGTGATTCAGGAAGGACATTGTCAAGCTGAAATTCCTTCAGAGAAGGACAACATAGTGAAGGGTCTAGAAACCAAGTCCTAGGAGGAAGAGTTGAAAGAAGCCATATTTTTAGCCTAGAGAAGAATGAGACATGATATGATAGACATCTGCAAATATCTGAAACACTGCCAGGTAGAAGATGGAATGAGTTTATCTTCTACTGCTCCACAGGATAGGATACAAATCACTGTATTCAAATTACAAGAAAGTAGATTCCAATTAAATGTCTGAACAAACCTCCTGACAAAAAGAGCTATTTGGCAGTGGGAAAAAGACTATTTTCAAGGTAGTGGACTTCTCTTCATCACAGGTTTTTGAACAAGGGTTGGATGGCCATCTGTTAGGGATGCATTAGCTGTGGATCGCTGCACAGGCAGGAATTGGATTAGATGACTGTTTGGGTTCCTTCCAACTCGATAGTTCTATATTTTATGATTCTTGAGATTTAAGAAATAATATTAAAGACATGTTGTGAAAGCCAGTCTGGTGTAGTGGTTTGAATGTTGAACTGTGACCTTGGAGACCAGGGTTTGATTCCGCGCTCAGCCGTGGAAACCCACTGGGTGACCTTGGGCACGTCACAAAATCTCAGCCCCAGAAAGTCCCATGATAGGTTCACTGTAGGGTTGCCAGAAGTCGGAAATGACTTGATGGCACACAACAACAACAACAACAACAACAACAACATGTTTATAGTGTTATATTGCATATTACCTTGCTTGTGATCTTGCATGCATTGTTTGCTGGCAGAAGTCGCATGATGATGAACAGATTCTAACTGACTTCTCTGATTTAAAAGAATTATGGCTATATTGATATGCCAGTTTTTTGGAATGAATAACTTGTATATCTGTTTTTTATCTTTTTCTCAAAGCATTTCTATTATTATCTTCTTTGGCAGATGGGGAGACTGGACAAATCCTGAGTTTTGCCCCAGCGGGAATCTGATTGCCTTCTCATTCAAAGTGCAAGGTGAACTTGGCCCTGTAGTGGATGATTCTGGAGGTTCTAACCTCAGATTCAACTGTGATGGAGGGTCTGTTCTGACAGGCCGGTCACAGGAATGGGGTAATTTTGGTCCATGGAGCTCAAGCTGCACTGCTGGGGGCATATGTGGGCTTCAGACAAAGGTGGAGGATGACCAGGGTAGTGGCGATGATACAGCACTTAATGATGTGAAGTTTTTCTGCTGTGACTGAGATGTTGCTACAACATAGCCAATGCATGTTGACATGAAGCTTAACCACTATTAAATCTTAATCAAACAGTTTTGTGTTCCTTTTTTTGATGACATTCCTTTACTTCTGTCTATATGGCTTCTGGATAGAAGATCATCAAAAGGATTAAAGGAAGAATGTTGGGTCATAAAAATAAAGGGATTGATGATAGGATATGATGATAAGAGCATAGAAATGAATCAGCTAGATCAGACCAAAGGCTTATCTAAGCCAGCATTCTATTTCCTACACTGGTCAACTAGTACCTATTTTGGGCAGAGGGGTATTTAGGGTGGGGCCAGTAGAGTATGTGCCATGGGCTCCAATGCCAGGAGATTGCAAAAAACAAACAAACAAAAACATACTAGAAGATTGATGGGGCAGGAGGAGGAAGCAGCCCAAGAGGTAGGGGCACAACTTCCATGTTTGCCTAAGGCCTGTTTGTGCTAGATACACCTCTGATTTTGTGGGAAGCCCACAAACATTTTAATGATCAAATACTGAATCAAGTATTTGTTACAGAATTGCAAATAGTAAATCTTCATGTCCTGTCAAATATAATTAATCAGATGTCAAACATCTAGCTTATTGGGCCTATTGGGTCCAATTTGACTTCTCTGTGATTGTGTTCAAAATCATCATCAGCATCATACCTAAATACTATTTAGTATTTTACTTCATTTTTATTAAAATATTTAAGCCACTTTTTAGGCACCAAAGCCTCTCAAGATGGCATGCAAGAGAAAAGAAACCAACAGCAAGCAAATACAACTATAATCCCATAAACAGATATTTTGTAAAATTTAATTTAAAAATGACACTGACAATAAAACCAATAGGCCATGGACCACAGCAAAAGAAACAAAATGTGGGTCAGGATTCCATATCATGGTCTTCATTTTGTAACTTTTCAGATCTGATATATGGTATAGAAATGCAATAGCGCTATGCAATATAGAAATAGAATAGAATATACTGCACTATGCAGTATAGAAATGCAATAGCGCTATGATTCCACTTTCAACATCCTATGGAATCCTGGGGTTTGTAGTTTCGGGAGGGGCCAGGTGGCCCCTGCCCAAACTGCAAATCTCAGGATTCCATAGGATGTTGAAAGTGGAATCATAGCGCTATCACAGTCTAGTGTGGAAATGGCCCAACTCCCTCCAAGCAAAAGCAGTATCTTTAGCTAGTGCATCCCCAGCATGTAGTTGTCCAACCTCTTTTTGAAGACATACAGAGAATACCCCTCTAGGAAATTTGTTCCATTGCTGAGCCACTCTTACTGTCAAGAAGTTCCTTCTAAGGTTTTGGTGTCAAAATTATTGTGCAGCCTCAGTTTTTCCTTCTGAAGATAGAAATTTGCCATTATTTTCACTGAATATTGCTGGAAACCAGCAAGTGACGCTGATGCCCTTACCTTCTAGTGAGCTTCAACATCCCATTCTATTCCCAAGTCTTAATAGGTAATCACTTTTGGCAGCAGCTGAAAAAAAATACCAAATGATACGAGTGCAACACAAGCTATGTAGCATTTCATCTGCTCTACTCAGTTGTGGTGCAACAGAG
The DNA here is from genome assembly GCA_948474755.1 of Ctenosaura bakeri. Taxonomy (NCBI): domain Eukaryota; kingdom Metazoa; phylum Chordata; class Lepidosauria; order Squamata; family Iguanidae; genus Ctenosaura; species Ctenosaura bakeri. The sequence goes on from CAOLHI010000283.1 coordinate 567,882, forward strand.
CATGGCAGGTGCTGTTCCGCAAGACAACTCCCACACTTCATTGTCCTGCCCTTCTCCCACTGTGCCCATATTCATACTCTGCTGCTCAGCTCAGTGGCTCTCTTATTCCATCTCCAGGATATTTGGCTGCTGTGTGTAACTGTAAGTAGGATTTTTTTGTGCAACTGCTTCCCCTTCACTTGCTGTGAGAAAAAGGCAAGGCATGAATTACAATCCAGGCAAAATTATATACCCGCTCTATTTGAATAAAGTAAACCAGGGGGGGAAAGGTCAGATTATACTGTTGATTTTATAAATATTAAAGGGTGAGGCAAAAGATAGATGGGATATTTCACAAAATTTTTCAGCAGTATCAAAAGGCACCTCTCATTGGCAATTAGAGAGGTTCAAGTCAAAAGGGTGGCAACTGTTTTCTTGAGAGATGCCCCATGATATTTTGTTCTTTGTGAGGAAGGACCAAGTAAGCCCTCTCCCTGTATTTCCAAATAGGTAGTTACATCTTCAGTTCTGTAAATGGTAGAGTGTCCTCCATTACAACTGGAAGGCAACAAGGCTCACATAGGGGTCAGAGGTAAGGTTTCATAGCACACACAGCTCCTATAATACCTCACTGACTTCTCAACCCCTATCTGCTCCTGAGGCAGTCACCACAGCCTGCCTAATGGTAGGGTCAGCTTTGGTATCTTCATTCATAATGGTCATCTTAGGCATTTTAGGATTTCCTAGAACTGTCATCCTTGAACTCAGCTCCATCAATCTCATCCTTGAGGCCCCTCTCTAAACTCCAACCCCAGAATTCCACAGGATGTTGAAAGTGGAATAATAAGATTTCACAAATCATTACATCAGGAAAATGCTTTTGAAAGTTTGGGAAGATTACAAATCTAGAAACATTAGGCAGCTGCCCACCTGGGTCTCCCCTCAAGAAGCTTTTTTTGGTAGACGGATTGAGTCTGATAAATGGCTTTGATATGAGGACATAATTGAGAGGGCAAAATTGAATAGTATTCAGCTTAAATCAAGAGAAAAGTTGGAGCAAGAAGGAACAGGCAGTTAACTGAAAGGTTTCAGATGGATAGTGGGCTGACCTATCTCAGGTTTGCTGTGAGGATAATGTAGGGAAGAGGAGGAGTCACACATGTGACATTAAGTTTATTGGACAAAGACGGTTATATATCCAACCTTTATAACTATATATATAGCTAATAAGTAAAGTAAAAATGAGAACTGGCATTATGATGTGTTTAAATAAGTAGAGAACAGTGTAAAACAAATACAGCCTTAGTGTGTATAATGGACAAGCCAATTACAGCCAAGTCGCTAGTGAGAAAGATTGATTGTTGCCTGGTGTAGTTGGCATGACAGCCATGAGGGGATGCCAGCTCAAAAAGTCAGACTGTGCTTTGTCATGATGACCACTCTTCAACCATGTTTCCACAGCTACAGCCAGAGAGGACAATGGACCTTTTCATCAGCGGTCTGGCCTTCCTTATCATCTCCTTTTCCTTCTGGGATGTAGATGCCCGGCCTTATGATGCCATCCTCAAAGCGCAAAATGGAGGACCATGGGGTTACTGGGGAAAAAGAGAATATTGTCCCCTAGGTCATGCTACTGGTTTTGCACTGAAGGTAAGATATGCTCTGTGTTGTGCTTTTGAGCATGGTGTAGTGGTTTGAGCATTGGACTACGAGCCTGGAGACCAGGGTTTGATTCTCTGCTCAGCCGTAGAAACCCATCGAGTGACCTTGACTGTATCACACACTCTCAGCCCTTGAAAATCCTGTGATAGGTTTGCCTTGGGGTTATCATAGCTGGAAACAACTTGAAGGCACAAAACAACAACATTGTGCTTTTTGGATAACTTCAGGTTGATCAGATGTCATAATCTTTAGATGTGTTCATGATACGTAATAAGCATTGTTTATTATGACTGGAGACATAGAAAGTACTTCTCAGAACTTGAAGGACATAAATTGACACTATCAATTTAGGGGATTCTCCAGATGTGGCAAATGTGTCAAGTGGCAATCTTATTTGTTCTCAAGCTTTTTTTGTTTTTTGTAAGCAAACATACTGTTGTCCTGGATTATTTTATAGCAATTCCTGGCCTCAGCTGCAATTCTCAGCCTGGAGTGGGTTTCTTTCTAATTCCAAGACATATTGAAACAATAAGCATCCTTCCCTTTTCCTCCTTTCTCTCTCTCTCTCTTTTAGCATTATAGCATTAGCATTGTACATCAGTGAAATGGCACTTTTGCCCTATAACACTACATCTCTGACCAAAATAAAATAAGAAGAGGAAGAGAAAATTTGCTCTACAAACCATAAGATCCCTGCTTTTAAAAGACCTTTCAAAATTCCCACTGCAGATCAGGAAATTACTACAACCAAACTCCAGAAATAATGGAATAAAAGGATGAAGTGGAGACAACAACCAGCAAAACTGAGACCCTTTTCACACTGCACAATTGTAGCACTATGATTCCATTTGAAGCTGCTGAAGTGCATCCTATGGACTCAAGGGGTTTGTAGTTTGCTGAGGTGCTACAGAGGCAATCTAACTGAAAATTCTAAATGCCTCCCTCTAAAACGACAACTCCCAGGATTCCACAGGATGGAACAATGGCAGTTAAAGTGGAATCATAGCGCTATAATTGTGTAGTTTGAAAGGGCTACCCAAAGCTACATTGCAAAAATCCATGCCTCTTTAGATCTACAATGGTTTTAATTGGTGCCACTTCAGCAAGGATGGCTTATTATAGTGCATCCTGGAACACTCATCAGTGAAATGGTAGTGGTAAGAAACTAAGTTAGTGCCATATTTGGGTCTTTTCACTTTTCTTTGCAATAAGCAGGGGAACATATGAAGCCTTTCAAATATCAGATCAGGCCACTGTTTCTTCTAGCTTAGGGTGTCTACAGATAGCAACAACATCTCTGTAGGGTCTTAGACATGAAATGCTGTTTCTTGTGCAGAAAATGCTGTTTTCTGTGCAAAATAATTTCTGTGTGAAATTTGCCCCAAATAAGTTCTGAATTATGAATAGGCTTCAAAACTTATCATAGGGAAGAAATTTGTTAAAATTTCTTGTTGCTTTCTTTGAGGAGAAATGTAGTGAAGAATTAGATTTCTAACTTGAAGTGCCATGAGATTCACCTACTTGCTTTAGGTGAATGGAGTATATGGCACTGAAATGACTTTTTAGCCAGTTATAACTGTAGATGGTGATAGAACCTTAAATGAATTTCCTCCATTGTGGTTCTCATTGTGCATAACTATATTTATTTTATGTTTCCCACAGTATGGGACCCAGGCTGGCTAATAGCATGAATTCAAACAAAATACAGCTTTATCACAATCTGTCTCTCCTCCACCCAAGATAGAGCCCTATCAAGGTGGTGGAGAATCACAAGATGATACATCCCTGAATGGCATCCGTCTGCTGTGCAAAGATGACTCATTCATTTCGTCCTTGGTTGGGAAGTGAGTAGCTCTTTGCTTTTGAAATGGATCAGGTCAGGGATGCATCTTCAGATGCTTTGGTCTTCAGCTCCCTTCAGTCCAATGTTGAAAGATTATGAAAGTTAAAAGTCCAGCAACATCTGAAGTTCTGCGTTAAAGTAACTGCCCTCCTTTGAATGTAGGGTTCACATTCCTTTGAATGTAGGGTTCACAGTAAAGTTGAAGGCAGTAGGAAAAGGGGAAGACTGCATTACAGGTTGATAGAGTCCATCAAGAAAAACATGGCTTTGATTTTGAAAGACCTAAGCAGGGCTGTTGATAACAGGATGGCTTAGAGGTCTCCCACTGATAAAGTTGCCATAAATTGAATCTGACTTGATGGCACTTAAGAGCAAATAGCACTGTCCCTGTGATATTCCTGTTACTTTCTGTTTATTAACGGCAACTGGAATCTGAAGGAGGAGGTGGTTGTGTTCATGATAGTATTATGGCTGGTATCTGGCATGTCAGTTCAGAATACCAATTGTCACAAACCACCCATCTGATATGTAGTCTGAAAGTGACCAGCGTTCTGACATAAAACCTATCATCCAGTGTTGTATCTAGTACTGTATTGCTTATGTTATCTTTATTATCTTGGCAGATGGGGTGCCTGGTCAGAAATTCATCAGTGTAAACCACCAAACAAACTGATAGCCTTCTCTCTGAGAGTTGAAACACCCCAAGGGTTTGGGGATGACACAGCAGTCAACAACTTCCGGTTCTTATGTAGTGATAGGTCTGTACTGGAGGGCAACTCTCACAAATGGGGGCGTTTTGGCCCATGGAGTCCTCGCTGCCCTGGTGATACCTATATATGTGGGATCCAGACAAAGGTGGAGAGTCCGCAAGATCTTGAGGATGACACAGCATTTAATGATGTGAAGTTCTTCTGCTGTAAAAACTGACAACATACATACCAGCATTCATGTGGATTTGCTCAACACACATTTATCCACCACTAAATCTTATATTTAAATGGACAGCTGTGTATGTCTTTTTTTTCATCTTTTCATCTGTTTTAAATGAATGTTTTTAACATCATTGTTTAATTGGTTTTTTTTTAATTTTGTATTATCTGTTATTTGAACTAGTAGTACTCAAAGACATAGCTGTGTCAGTATGCAAAGAGCTCTTGTAACACCTTGGAGACAGAGGCCCTTTCCACACCATAACTGGATATTGTGATGTCCCGGTGTAATCCCAGCAGTGCCATTGCTGGAAGAGAGCATGTCCTGAGCACTCCCCTCCGCACCTAGCCAGCTGCCAATGGATGGTAGTGTTTGGGACACGCTCTTTCCTTCTGCAATGCAGCCAGATTCTTCTGGTGCTGCACTGAGGAAAGAAGCACTTTGGTAGCACTTCCATCCTTCCTACACCACCACAGCCAATGTGATTGTTGCACTAAGGGGACCTATTACCAGATGTTTTCCCCAATAACAGTATAATGTGTGATTGCAATGTCTGGGGATGCGACAGGAACTGGACTGTGACAACATTGTGTGGTAGTACACATCACAGTGTTACCCTGATTTCTGGGGTCCCTTGGGGGACACCTCAATGTGCTCCAAATAATGGGGAATGGGAATTAGCCAGAGCACAAGCTGTAGCACTACGAGAGGCAGGGTAACCTAACGAGATCTTACACCCAATGTTTATGGGGTCAGGCCAAGTCAAAACCAAGCAGAATTAAATTATAATTGTTTTCTTTATTGAAAAGACAGTCACTGCGCACTTACATACTTACTCACACAGACCTAAGAAAATAAAGGGAGGAAATGTGATAGGGGTTTTTAAGGAGTTTCAGGGGAAATACTACACCTGATCCTGTAGCCCGGGTAGCCAGAAGAAAGTCAGTAAGGCTGGAGCAGAGATTCTCAGCATGTGGAAGCTGAGGGGAAGGCTCATCAAATGGAGTGGCAGCAAGGTGAGATGACAACCGTAAGCAATCCAAGGAAGTGCTCAAAATCAGGGGTTCTTATAGGGATAAATGTGCCTGTAGGGTAGTCCGTTCCCGGGGAGAACAATGGGTTTCAGGTTGGAGACAAAGCCTCCGAAAGGTCAGCATTTAAAATGATTGGACTTTGACAGAGTTGTCAATAGCTCAGACAGTATGCAAATAGGGAGTGCTTGACAGTTGGGTAGTCAGAAGCGCTAATCTCATCAAGCTGACGGTTCGGGGCAGAGAATCTTTTGTATGCTTGGTGCATACTTAATGTAGTTTCAAAGAGTACTTGCCTGGAGGTCTCCTGAAGCTGCTTGCCAGAAAATTACTGGTCTGCCTGTGATTTTTCTTGTATTTTTCAGCCATTCGGCCGTGTCCGTGTGCGTGCTTATCCGGGGGCCTCACAAGCATGTGGAGGGGAACAGTTTGGAATGGCCAATCTTTTTATATGAAATTATAAGCCCTGGGCTCGGACTACAGACCACAGTAACAAGAGACTGGCTTTAACATTTCCCCATGCTGGGATGGGAACTGTAGTGCAAAAACGGCCTAAAAGAAAGAAACTTGTAATATAAACTTTCCTAGAGTGTGGGCCTTTCTGCACTACCCTGTTATAGTGCTATTTTTCCACTTTCAACATCCTGTGGAATTCTGAGGTTTGTAGTTCTGAGGCCAAAGTGCTCTCCGGCTGAGAATTCCAAATGCCCTTCCCTAAACTGCACACCCCAGCATTCCATTGGATGTTGAAAGTGGAATAATAGCACTATAACAGAGTAGTATGGAAAGGTCCTCAGTCTACTTCATCAGACACGATGAAGTAGACCAGTCTGCAAAAGCTGACGCTACACACTTCTCTTTCTCCAATAGTTTCAAAAGTACTGCAAGATCCCTTTGCATATTGTTTAAACTGTTGATTTTAATGGATATTGACAGCTGCAGTGGATTCCATGCTAGATGAAAGGTGGGATATAAACAAACAAACACTAAAAAAAAAAAAAAAACCCACGTTATTCAGTTCCCCAAGTATGTTGATCAGAGGTGTGGCCCTCCAGATGTCATAGGACTGCAGATGCCCTGGCCAGTATAGACAATGAGGAGAACTGATGGGAAGACACAATCCAAAAGATCTAGAAGGCCATACAGTTCCCATTACTGATCTAGAAGACAGAAAAGGAAGCCTTTTCACTCTTGAGAGCCACATTCCTTTGTGGGTAATCTTCAAGAGGGGATGTAGAGAAGAAACAAAGTCTCAGGGTGTTGTGAAAGACAATTTTATTCTTCCAGTTGTCCAACCCTTGGAAAATGCTCCCTTTGAAATCCCTGCAAGTGGTTTTAAAGTTGTATCTCCCTGGAGAAGGCTATTAAATAGTACTAGGTTGAAATGTATTGGGCTAACTGGAAGAATAAAATAGTCTTTTACAATACCCTGAGACTTTGGCGCTTTCCTCACCAGGCAACTAGAACGGGGCAGTGCGTCCTCTCATGGAGGTCGTCTGCACCTTGGAGCGGACTAGGAGTGGACTACTTACCAGAGATCCGCAACTCAGTCCGCTCCAAAACGACCCCAAGTGGTCCTCCAGTGTGTTTTTGAAAGACTGGAAAAAACAGGTCTTTATTTTCCTGGAACACGCCATTGCGTTCCTGCTCCCTTGTGCGGATTCACAGGCTCGTACCAATGCGTGGCGAGCTTCAGTGGTTGGTTGGGACCCACAACCAACCAGAAACCGCCATTTTGGAAGCTGGAAGCCGCCATTTTGGAAGCTGGAAGCTGCCATTTTGGAAGCTGGAAGCCACCATTTTGGAAGCCGGAGCCGCCATTTTGGAAGCTGGAAGCCGCCATTTTGGAAGCCAGAGCAGTGTGGATCTACAGACCTCGCACTGCTCCGATTCACCCTGGACCAAGCAGGAGGCCTGCGGAAGGGCTTCAGGGACAGTCCATGTTGCTTCGGACTCCAGAAGAAATTGTAGGTAACGGTAGGGAGTGATTCCCTCACCTCGTGCAGAAAGGGCCTTTGTCTCTTTTTTCCATTCCCAGTTGTTGCTGTTTTTTAATCTTCAAGGATGCCACATGCAATCAATGGATGTGCCTGAAGCCACACCAGCCATTAATCCATTGGCATCTTCAGCTGGAAAAGTTTCAAACAGTTCTGCTCAGAAATACCTCTGCCCAGCCTCCTGTGTGTTCTTATAAATGTTCTGGTCATATTTCTAACTGGGTTGGGATGAGTGGTATTACACTTATATGAGATTGAATTGTACTACAATGAATCTTTTAAGCATTGGTGGTAATGATAGGGAATTTACTTCCTCCCAACTATTGATTTTCTGTGCTGTTCATGTGGACTTCTCTGTTATGCGCATATGCTGTTGCAGGCAGGGATCATGCCCCACCATTAAGATCTGGCCATTAATCTCACTGCTTATCATCTTTTATGCTTATTATGTTTTATTTCTAGGAGATCTAGATTTGTTAAGATATTCAGGATCACAACAAGCAGCCTCTTTTCATGTTAATGAATTCAAAATCAGTCTCTCTCCCTCTCAAATTACTTTAAGAGGCAGGGGAATAACATTTCTCCCTTGCAAATGCTGATCTAACGCATTTTTGTGGCACTGTGTCAAATATTATGGCTTTAATAAGTAAAGGAAGACTGTGTGGATGCATATCCTAATGCTTTATCACGTCAATACATGTAGGAGCAATTTTTTAAATAGAAGCTGGTCTTAAGCCTTCTGTCTGATATATATTAGGCATCAAAGGGCTCAGGGAAGATACCTGACCTGCAGCCATCTGGGGCTCTTTATTCCCAGACTGTAGACCTCAGGGAGTTGGACAAAGTTGCTGACCTTCACATGAGCCCTGTCTCTGTCCTTCTGCTGGCAGTCAAGGATTATTTTTCAGATAAGTTTTTGATCATGAAGCGATCACTGTGGACGGCATTTTAATGGAGAGGTGTTTACTCTATACCTCCTAGGTTATGTTTAATCTGGTTTTGTCTAGTTTTCAAGCCCTATACAGCTTAGGTCAATACTATCTGAAAGTCTGTGTGTCTTTCTGGGCACCATCAGAAAGGGAAAAGGGGCCCTGGAAATCTCAAAAGTTTACAGTTCTTTTTGTTTTGACTTATTCACAAGTTCCATCCTATCTCTTTTTTAAAATATGCAGTGTTTCCCTCCTCCTTTTCTCTCTTGTGTTCTCCCCACACTGAGCTGATCGCTTCTCATCCAGTCTCATGCAACATTTCAGAAACTGATTTTCACCAATTTCCACTCGACCTGTTTAAATGACTGTTCAAGAGTTATAGTCAAAGTGCTGAAGTACTTCAGCAGTATCACACTAGTTAAACTTTAGGATCACTTTGTTTTAGCACTAACATTCCTCTTTCCTTTGCTTGATCTCCATTGACTCTGTGTCCAGAAACAATAGCTATGTGTATTGGGGTGGCCGTCTTTACTGCTTCTGAGAAAGTACAAACACACAGGCAAATCTACATAGATTTCATTTCAGAAAATGCTGGATTAATTTAGACTGACCTGGGGAGTGGGAATGAAAAGTCTCTGGTAATGTCAGGAGCTATGAGGAAATACTTTGGGATGAAATAATCCCATCATCATGTGGATGTCTAATATAAAACAAGAAAGCACAGGTACAAAACCTGAGAGTTCCAGAAAAAGTATCTTATGTCAGTTTAATGGACTTCTAATGTTAATGTTAAGTCAACAGCAGGATGCCAGCCACAATAACACTGATACAGTGAAGGAGGCATTATATGTCCCTGTTCAAAAAAGCCTATATAAATCAGTGCTAAAGTCCTTGACCCATGCTAGTTCATCTCAGTGTGAAATCTAAATGGAGGTTATGGGCTTTTCTGTCGAGGAATATCCGTGTGGGGCTTAGGTCCAGGCTGTCTCATAGACGATATCATCCCATATGAGCACACCTTGAGATCCTCAGGAGAGACCCTTCTCTTAGGTCCTTTCTACATTACAATGCGCTTCTGCATCGTTGTGCTGCAAATCTGGGTCTGTAAGGGACTGGAATGCTCCCCTTCGCACCTACTCACTCCCTGTGGAAGGGAGCAGGATAGTCCCTCCCCTTCCTTCCACAGTGCAGCTGGGCACTTGACAGGAAGCATCGCAATTGTGTGGCTGCGGCTTCCGCACAGCAGTAAGTACAGGAGCGCTGCACAATGGGAGGTGTAAAAAGGATTTTTTCCCCCATTTTTCAAATACCGCACAAGTGCAATGCTTCATGATGGAATGGTGAGAGGCTGGCGATGATGTTGTGCAGAAGCATGACCTGCCAACTGCTACCATCCCATGGCAGAAGCAGTTCAGTGTCATCATGCGGAAAGGGCCTTAGTCCCACCATCCTCTCAGACACATATAAAGAGGATGCAAGACAAGCCATTCTTGGTGGTTGCTCTTAGGCCATTTCTATACCTCACCAGTTCCCACCAACATCCCTTGGTGATTCCAGCGGTGCCTTTGCCAGGATGGGAGCATGAAGGGAACTCTGCTCTTTACATCTGACTAGATCCTTATGGCAGAGAGCATGAGCAACACATACCTGCCTTCTGAGCACAGCCAGCCTTTCTCCCATGCTGCACTGGGAAAGAAAGTGTGTGATCACACTTCTGCCCCTTCTGCATGGCCAGGGGTGACGGGAACATTGCATAATTGTGGGTGCTTAACAGATTTTTTCAGTTAATTGAATACCCCATGATTGCAATGCATGTGGATGCACTGGCTGCATGACCACGATGACGTTGTGCAAAAGCATGACCTGTGAACTACTGTCATCACGTCTCCATTGCGGTACTGCAATGCCATGTGCAATTGCCCTATGTCTCTGAAACTCTCTTTGTGCCTAATCTTTGAAAAGGGGAACTCCTTTCCTAGAGAGGTTAAAATGCCCCCCTCCTTGCTGTCCTTCCACTGGCAGTCAGACTTTTTTTTTATTCTAATAGATTGAAATTTTTTTCACAATTATTTAGTCTATGTTGCACATTGTTTTTAATGTTAATGATGGTTTAATCACATTGTAATGTTAGCCTTTTATACATTTTAGCTACATTGTATTTGTTTTAATTTGTAAGCTGCCTTGAGTCCTGGCTATGGGGCAAAAATTGAGATGACTGATGATAATGATGATGACGACGATGATATATTCCTCATCTTCATCACTTTAGGAATCAGACATGAACCACTTGTTCATGGCTATGGTTTGGTTGAATGTAATACATATAGAGGGCTGAATGGAATACCTGTTTAACTTCTACATCTATCTATCTATCTATCTATCTATCTATCTATCTATCTATCTATCTATCTATCTATCTACCTACCTATCTATCTATAGTGTGTGTGTGTACACAGTAGATCCCTGGGCTCATCCTTCAGTATGGTGGACAGGTATACAGAGATATGCCAAGGGCCATACACCACCTCCATGCTCTAGTATTGTTTTGTGTTGCATTGCATAAGATTGCATGACATTGGTCTGAACTGCATGGATTTAGCTTTATCCTACTTTTTCTCAAAGCTGGGACTAGGGTTCTCAAGTCTTAGGGCTTGTCTCTGTGTCTTAGGGCTTTGCTTCTCTTATTTGGTCCTCTGGGAAAGTGGAGGAAACTGAGTGAGAGTGCTACCTTGAAAATGTATGTGTTTTTTCCTCATTTGTTTGACTGTGTTTTTTTCATTTGTGTAATATATTGTATGCAACTATGGTTAATGCATAATATATCATTCTGAATGACATCATTAAGGCCCGTCCCCTGTGGCATCACAAGGAGTCATCCTTAGGTTTCAGGTTTTGGCAATGAAATCTCAGGGCCTGGGGGTAGTCCTAACTTGGCAATCCTATCTGGGACCCAAGGCAGCAGAATGATGTCAAGATCTGCCCTGTGGAGGCTGGATGATGCCAGGGTTTGTGGCCATGCCCTCTAATATCACTGGGCATGGGGGATAGGGGAAGAGAAGTAAAATGCTCTCAGAGAGCATCTGTAAATGCTGGCTAAGAACAGCTATCCTAGTGCACTTTTCTCTTTTCTAAGTGATAGAAGAGTGATCCAAGATAAACAGTGCTGATTTCAATTCCATCCCTGTAACCTATGCAGGATCAAGTCTGTGAAGACAATGGAAAGTGGAAAGTCTGCCAGGTATAGATTCTGACTCCCAGCAGGTTGGATTGCATCTAATTCTGAAGCCATTTCCACACTAGCCTGTTATAGCGTTATTATTCCACTTTTGACATCCTATGGAATCCTGAGGTTTGCAGTTTAGGAAGGGGCCAGTCGGGATTCCAGTATATTGAAAGTGGAATAATAGCACAATAACAGGCTAGTGTGGAAATGGCCGTACTCTTTGCAGCTTGGAGATTGTCCCCCCCGCCCACAGCAATGTAGCCATTATGCCTTTGCTATAACAAGTAATGCTGCTAGTTCTAATATGAGATTGGAGCTTAACTTTCTTTTCAAAAATTCAAGCATTTCCTACCCTTGAAAATTTTACTTATACCACTACAATTTAATCAGAACATTTTCTTACATTGCAGCTCCATTCTTCCTCTGCCCTTATGTCCATTATTGCCTTTTGTTAAGTTTTCTGGCCTTTAGTCCTTTTAGAAGGATGATTTAAAAAATCTTTCACATTTCGTAGAATCATAGAGTTGGAAAGACCAGAAGGGCCACTGAGTCCAATCCGCTGCCACGCAGCAATACAGCTTCAAAGCATTCCTGACAGATGATCATCCAGCCTCTGTTTAAGAACCTCCAAAGAAAGAGACTCCACCATACTCCAGGGTAGCAAATTCCACAGTCAAACTGCTCTTACCAGCAGGAAGTTCTTCTTAATGTTTACATGGACTATCTTTTTCTGAAGTTTGAAGCCATTCTCCACATTCTAGTCTCTGGAGCAGCAGAAAACAAATTTATGCTATCCTCCATACAACATCCTTTCAAATATTTAGAAGTAGCTATCCTATCGTCTCTTAACTGTCTCTTCTCCATGTTAAACATACCCAGCTCTTTAAGCTACTCTTCAAAGGTCATGGTTTCCAACCATTTTGGTTGCTCTCCTCTAGACACGTACGAGCTTATCAATACCCTTCCTGAACTGTGGTACCCAAAGCTGGACAGAATACTCCAGGTGGTATCTGACCAAAGCAGAATAGAGAAGTGCTATCAATTCCCTTGACTTCGACATTATACTCATATTAATGGAGCCCAGAACCACATTGGCTTTTTTAGCTGCTGTACCACACTGTTGACTCATGTCCAGCTTGTAGTCTACTAAGACTCCTAGATCCTTTTCACATGTACTGTAGTCAATCCAGGTGTCACCCATCTTATATCTTTGCATTTCATTTTCTTTTTCTGGCCAAGTGTAGTTCCTTACATTTCTCCCTGTTGAAAATCATTTTGTTTGTTTTGACCCTAATCTGTAAAGATCATTTTGAATTCTGATCCTGTCCTCTGGGATGTTAGCTAACCCTCCAAAATGGTGTCATCTGTAAAATTTACAATTCAACATTTGTAAATTTTCTAGTGGGTATTATTTTCAATTTTTTGAAAATTCCCATTTTTAATGTTCCTGTGCCACATTGGATAAATTCAAGTCTCCAGGGCCAGATGAATTGCATCCTAGGATATTAAAAGAGCTGGCAGAGGTCATTTCGGAGCCGCTTGCTAAAATCTTTGAGAAATCTTGGAGGACAGGAGAAGTTCCAGCAGACTGGAAGAGAGCAAATGTTATCCCCATCTTCAAGAAGGGAAAAAAGAGGACCCCAATAATTATCGCCCAGTCAGCCTGACATCAGTACCCAGAAAGATCCTGGAGCACATCATTAAGCAGTCAGTTTCTAATCACTTAGAAAGCAACGCGGTAATCATGAGAAGTCAACATGGATTTCTCAAAAATAAGACATGCCAGACTAATCTTATCTCTTTTTATGATAGAGTTACTAGCTTGATAGATGAAGGGAATGCTGTGGATGTAGCATACCTTGATTTCAGTAAGGCCTTCGACAAAGTTCCCCATGACATTTTTGCAAAGAAACTAGTAAAATGTGGGCTGGACAGGTCTACTGTTAGTTGGATTTGTAATTGATTGACTGACCGAACCCAAAGGGTGATCACGAATGGCTGTTTTTCATCCTGGAGAGAAGTGACTAGCGGGGTGCCACAGGGTTCTGTCCTGGGCCCAGTGCTGTTCAATATTTTTATAAACGACTTGGATGAAGGAATAGAGGGCATGCTCATCAAATTTGCAGATGATACCAAATTGGGAGGGGTTGCTAATACGCCAAAGGACAGGATCAAAATTCAAAATGACCTGGATAGATTGGAGAGCTGGGCCAAGGCGAACAAAATGAAATTTAACAGAGAGAAGTGTAAGGTCCCACACTTAGGTAGAAAAAATGGAATACAGAAATATAGGATGGGGGACACGTGGCTGGATAGCAGTATGTGTGAAAGGGATCTAGGAGTCTTCATAGACCACAAGCTGAACATGAGTCAACAGTGTGATGTGGCAGCCAAGAAAGCCAATGCAATTCTCGGCTGCATCAATAGGAGTATGGTGTCTAGATCGAGGGAGGTACTGGTAGCACTCTACTCTGCTTTGGTTAGACCCCATCTTGAATACTGTGTCCAGTTCTGGGCACCCCAATTCAAGAAGGATATTGACAAGCTGGAGCAAGTCCAGAGGAGGGCGACCAAAATGGTGAGAGGCCTGGAAGCCATGCCCTATGAGGATAGACTTAGAGAGCTGGGGATGTTTAGTCTGCAGAAGAGAAGGTTAAGAGGCGACATGATAGCCATGTTTAAATATTTGAAGGGATGCCACGTAGAGGAAGGAGAGGGTTTGTTTTCTGCTGCTCTAGAGACCAGGACAAGGAGCAATGGATTCAAGCTGCAGGAAAGGAGATTCCACCTGAACCTCAGGAAGAACTTCCTGACAGTCAGGGCTGTCTGGCAGTGGAATCTGCTGCCTCGGAGTGTAGTGGAGTCTCCTTCCTTGGAGGTTTTTAAGCAGAGGCTGGATGGCCATCTGTTGGGAGTGCTTTGAGGGTTTTCCTGCATGGCAGGGGGTTGGACTGGATGGCCCCTGGGGTCTCTTCCAACTGTACATTTCTATGATTCTATGATTCTATGATTCTTGTTATTATTATTTAGTGTGCCTCCCTAGAGTTCACAGCAGTTCCATATCAACAAAAAAAGAGTTTAGAAAATCAATTTTTTGGATTGCAACTCTCAGAATATCCCAGACAGCAACAGTAGAAGCATTGGAATGATATTTGCTGTTAAAGGAGTTGTCATCTTTGTATAGAATCAACAATAGTCTGTATTAGCAAAGCAGGAAACTGCTTTTGTTGTCTTCATGTTAGTGTTATTTTCGGGTTAGTTTTCAACTTTACTTCTTGGCTTTTACTATTTAGTATTTAGGACATGTTTATATTGTATTTTGTTTCTTCGTGTGTATGTGTAGTTTAATGTTTATTTTCTTTTGTTTGGTATGTATGCATTGTGTACTCTTAATAACGTATATGTATAACAAAAACAAAATGAAAACAAAAGATGAACATCCTAGATAGCATAGCTGGGTTAATTAATCTTGACTATCATTCCAGAATTCCAGTTTTATTATTAGCATATCCTGAAGAAGAAAATAACTAATGGATTCAAATTACAAGAAAAGAGACTCCACTTAAACATTAGAAGGAACTCCTTGATGCTAGAAGCTGTTCAACAGTGGAACAGATTCCTTTATTTGTGGTATTTGAAGAGAGGCTTTTAAACAGAGGTTGGATGGCCACCTCTCAGGGGCACTTTAGCTGTCTGTTCTTGACTGGCAGAAAATCAGACCAGATGGGCCTTGGGGGTCCATTCCAACTCTATGTTTCATCCCAGGAGATCAATCTAAATAGTTTTGGGTCCAGTCAGAGTATAATATGATTTGTTACTTGTTACCTGAGGTGGACAATGGATTAGATGAGCTGGAATGGAAAAGAAATTGATACTGAAATAAGATTTGTGTGGGTGAGGATGGAACAAACATCTCATTTGTAAGATTTCTGTGTCTAGAGATATAAATCAGTTACAAACTGTTCAACCATATCCTACTTGCCCTTGGCAATGACAGTAAAGCCTTCTTAGAACCGTTCAATTTGCGATGAAGAATTTCATTAAAATTCACCAATAGATAAAGAATCTCTTTTTAAAAAAAACTAAATGAGGCCCGGTACTCCAAAGAACAGTTCAAACAAAGCCTACAGGAGGGAAAGCAGAGAAACTAGAAATGCTCTTATGTACGTATTGCATGGATGGGCAAATTGCAGCTCTCTAGATGTTATTAGATTGTAAGTACCAGCAAGAATAGGCAACATGGCCAATGCTGAAATATACTGAGAACTGTAATCCAATAAAAACTGCATGGCTGTGTTTTGCCCATGAGTGATGTATAGCCTGCATTACACAATAAATATTGCAAGACCTTATGTTAATTGTATTTGAAACATAAGTGGAATACAAGAAAGAGGGTGGCAGCTGTGTGATACCTGTACACATGTACAGTACACATGTGATGGGCAGAAAATAGCTTCTTAAAGGAACAGCAATGCTTTCAGTTTATCTGATCTCCTTGTATGGTAAAATGATAATAATACAAGTACCTTCTTTGTCTGGTTTATGGTATCAAAGAATAGCCCCCCCCTTTTTTTCCCAAAAGATGTAGGCAGAGAACCAGACTGGAAGACCAAATAGAGCTGTTGGAAGTACTGCAGCTATTTATGACCTCCCTCTAAATTAATAGAAAAGCAGAGGGATGTTCAGGTGGAAAAAGGAAGTGAGCTGATGCAACTTCCTTTTAAAGCTACTGACATCTATTGGGAAGGGAGAGTAAGATCAGAGATTTGAAAAGTTACTTTTTGGATTACAGTTCCCAGAATCCCCCAATCAGTACATTTGCCCTGCTATAGTAGCTAAGCCAGGAAAGGAAAATGTGCTCATTGAAGGGTTCTCCACAACTTATTAAAGCAGTTGTTCCACAGCTTGGAGCCTCATCCTCCCTTTTTCTGGATCTTTTGAGTCTGAGGTCCTTTCCACACGGGGGTTAAAAAACGGTGTAGAGCAACCTCTGATGGAGGTCGTCTACACCGTAAAGTGGATTGGGGCGGACTACTTTTGCGTAGTTCCACACCCCAATCCACGGTAGGGTGACCGGAAGTGGCGGCACCGCATGCTTTTTGAAAACTACTTTTTATGTGGTTTTTAAAAGGCACGGGGCATGCAGCCCCGTGCAGCCCCGTCACAGCGCCCGGTGTGGATTTGCAGGTGTGCGCAAGGGCGTGCCTGCAGATCTGCTGGGGGCGGGATTTCCAGCTGGCGAGGTTCTCCAGTTGGTGGAGAGCCTCCGCCAGTCGTAAGCTGCCATTTTGGGCGCTGCAGGACACCGTGGGACGCCGACGAGTGTGGAGCAGTGAAAACGCACTGCTCCACTGGCGACGGACTTACCCGGTTTAAGGTAAGCTCCGTTTCAGCGTGTTTCCGGCCGTTTCTTCGCCCGCGTGTGGAAAGGGCCTGAGTGTAAGAAGCAGCTCTTCAGTAGCAACAACAGCAGTCCCTAAAAACTGTGCCTTGGGAATATTGGCTAGTGTCAATGGAATTATTTTAGATAAGCAATCCATGTCTATAGAAAAGTCAGTGACAGGCTAAGAGTTTTTCCCTCATGGTTGCGAGCCACTAGATGCTCCCAGTTTTTCTGGATCCAAGAGACTCAGAATCTTTCTCAGCAGCAAGGAGTATCACATCTTCTGCCAAGCTACATGTTACAATTACTGTTTAGTATGCGTCCTTTTTTTTTTTTTAGAGATGCAGAGGATATTTTGGGATTACTTCAATATATGGGGAAGAGGAAGTTTATGTCTTCCTTTCAGTCACTCTCTATATGACCAAAAATGTTAGTAAACTTAAATTTTAGTGGACTTTAAAAAAAAGCAACCTCCCCCAAACCCAACATTTCTAATGCCACACAACCGTAGTTCTCTGGTAGAGCACATGTTTTGTATGCTGAAGGTCACCTGTTCACATCTTGACACCTCCAGGCAGAGTCTGGAAATGCCCTTGTTTGGAACACCATAGAACCACTACTACTTAATATATCTATTACTAAGCTTGATGAAACAACAGCAGACTTGGCACACAACAGCTTCCTATACTTTTGTTAATAGAATCATTGTGGGAGAGACATACAAAAGGTAATGTATGCCCCTCTAGATGTTGTTTGACTGCACCTCTCATAATCCCTTACAATTGGCTATGCTGTTTAGGGCTCACTGAGTGGTTGTGTAACCATCTGGAAGCCACATGTTTTCCTCTTCTATGAGCAGTTGGAAGCTTCTTCTGTCTGCAGGGGGAATTTCTGAGTCTTCTTTTTTTCTCTGTTGGTTGATGTAGGAACTTTTACAATTCTCAATTTACAATGCTCTCATATGGTGAGCATAACAGGTAGTCAGGCCTCAAAATCTTATTTTGGCATTTCATCCTAAGTTTGATTGGCATAAAGATGTGAGATTCCTCATAAAGATGGCACTGAAGCCAATTTACTCAGAAACAAATGTTCCCAAAATGAGAACATGATGCAGTTTGGAGAGCTTATTTCAATAGGTTGGGGTGGTTTTTTTTTGCTTGTGTTTCTGTCAGCTTATGTTAGGTTTGCCAAAAATTTGCAGTCTCTGCTTTTGGACAGGACTTTGCCTTGCAAGCCCATCAGGGGGTTTTCTGCAGGCTGTATACGATGCACCCATGATTTCCCAGTGGGTTTCCATGGCTTTCCCTGGCTGAGCAGGGAACTAGATCCTGGTCTCCCTCATCCAATGCTCAAACCACTACACCATGCTGGTTCTTTTTAATCTGTTTTAGTCTTAACCTATTTAAATTATTTTTCGTTTTTAAAATTTAAATTGTTTTAAATTGATTTTACCTGTACACTGCCTTGAGATCTCATGACACATGATGGCAATGAGCACACATGTGCACATGCACCCACATCAGTGGGTGGGGATACCCCAGGAACAATGGGGTCCATATGTTTTTCACCATGTGTGATCCTTGATGCCAATGTGTCCTCATCCTTTGCCTTAGAAAGTTACACTCTGGACTACAGCTCTCAGAATCCCTAACCATATAGGCCACTGGCATTGCAAGCTCGGGATTCTGGGAGCTGTAGTCCAAAAATGTCACTTTCCCAAGCTTTGGCAGAGTAACAAGTTTTGCTGTCTTCTATGTCTTTCTAGAAGTGTAGTTTGGGGACACGATTGTATTGCTTGACAATAATAATTTCAATCTGTTCTCTCTCTCTCTCTCTCTCTCTCTCTCTGTCTTTCTCTCTCATTCTTTTGTGGTCGAAATCATGTGCCCACCTTGCTCAAGTTCATTGCCTCCCACCCTTCCTCACTTCTGGGGAGGCAAGTTCTCCTTCTCTATAAATATAGATTGGGTAATTTTTGGCATGGGTGAAGCTGCTGCAAAGAACTTCAGCTATTTGATTGGGGCAATTGTGATTCCTTCCCAAGACTTTTGTGCTCTGCTGTACTCTTTTGAATCAAACAGTAACATCTTGTACTTCTTTATAATTGCTTTGTACATTTTCTTAGACTGATTGTGATCAGTATTTATGGTTTTATGAATAATAAAAGTACATGCTGAAATAATACGGTACATGGTGAAAGAGCTGGTAGACCATTGTCTCATACAAGTGTGACACAGTGAACATACAAGATAATTATACACACACATACACACAGATGTATATAATATATCTAGTTTTACCTTATTAGACATTAAAATTACTTGGAGTCTAGGGAAGTGTGTGTATTTTTATTTTCTGAATTTACTTATATCTTTGGACATTTTAAAAATTAAAATGTATTTTTATAAAAGCAAATCATTAAAATGGAGAAAATAATATCTTGTTACAAAAACATTTGGATAGACAAAAAGGAAGAAAATGGGAGTTTTATATGTAATAATATTAATAAAGAGTGTAACCACTTTAATGTGGGACTATATCAATGCATGAAGACAATCAAAATATGGTTCTTTTCCAAACTTGTGATGACAGCTTGTAAACATCAAAAATGAATGGAGTAATCATAAGAAAGGTAAGAAAAGTTACAATTCACTTGTAAGAAGTTCAGGAGGTTTCTGTTATGTCTGTTTCTTTTATATCTTTATGTCAGTGAGAAATTAATGCATGTTATTTCCTTTTCTCAAGTATGGATAGGTTTGTATATTAACTATGCAGACATTTGAAAGCATGTAATCTCTACAAACAAACACATTGCGTAGGAACAACTGTGGCTATTTTGACCCTCTCAATTCCCTTTTTCAAGTCAAGTCTCAAGTATCCGCCTTCAAGTATCAAGACAAGTCTCAAGTCCTTGCATGATACTTTCAAGTCAAGTCTCAAGTATGGAAGCCAACTTTAAAAGAAAAAAAGAAGAAGTGGTGGTGGGGTCTATGGAGAGGTCAATGGGCTTACAAGGGTCTGCAGCTTCAGAAGTTGGGAATAGGATTCTTCTTATTCCCCATTTCCAAAACTGGAGACTTTTTTGGAAGTGGGGAATAGGATCTTTCTTACTCCCCATTACTGAAACTTCAAAAGCTTTAGAAGGAAAGATCCTTCCTCTTCAAGCCTGCTGCCTAACACATTTGCTGTGCCCTGTGCTCTGAGGGTGAGTTTTGCCTTCTGGTATTAGGAAAAGTTTTAGAAGGATCCTCCAATATGCAGCAGGAACTGGCTGCTGAGCAGACCTCAACCCCACCTCACGACCGTTGCCTAACATGTTTGCTGTTTCCCTCCAGAAATGGGCCCATGCTTTGGGCTTGAGACAGACTGTCGTGACCAGTAGGCAAAAAGTGTTGTTCAAAGTCATAAAGTTTCTGGATGAATGGGCTACATTACTGATCCAAGGGCAGCAAGTCAGTCACTATAAATATACAAGTCATGAGTTGAGTCAAGTGAGTGTATCATTTATTGTCGAGTTAAGTCGAAGGCCCTTTTCACATGTTACCCGTTTGCGCGGCTGGGGGGGGGCGTCTCACGCAAGAAGTCTCATTCAGAACACTGCCGCTTCCCCGCTTCTTCGTCCTGCAGGTCGCTTCCTGGTAGCGCAACCGTTGCGCTCACACCCTGCCCCTTCCTTTTGCAGTGCAGCCTGGGAGCTGGAGGCTGTGCTGGGGGAGGAAGTGCGACCTGGACGACTTGTTCAGGGCACCGCACGCAGGTAAGTGCGTGAGGGCCCCGCAAGCATTGCGCAACTGCACAGTATTTTCGGCTTAAAGCCAAAAATAATAAAATGCGCGATCGTCCTGCTTTAGGCTCATGAGCGTCGTGTGAGTGGGAGTGCATCGTACAGACCGATGCTCCCATTTACACGACGCTCAAGGGGCCCTCGCGCAAAAAAATCTGCGTGCAAAAAGGGCCCAAGTCAAGTCACTGAAGTGACTTGAGTCTGACTTGAGTCTGAGTCAATCGACTAGAGACTACATTGCTGCCGTGCTCCAATCCCTAGTCCGTGAGATAAGTGGGAGAAGTCTGTACAGAGTCTCTCTCTCCCTCTTCCCCTCTCTCTCTCTTTCTGTGTGTGTGTGTGTGTGTGTGTGTGTGTGTAAAAGGGGTGAAAAACAGTACAATGCTCAAGCCTGCTGCTCCATCTCCTAATACACCTTAAAATGAGTGAATGGGTATGTGTGCATATTATAAGATTTATACATGAAACTAGGGGTGCACCTATGGGAGGAAAGGGGAGGATGACACTATGCCCTGAAGTAAGAATTCTTCCCCCTCTGCAATTTTCTTCAGTCTTCAAAATTCCAGCAGAGAGTGAGATCCTCAGGAATGATTTGCACCTAGAACTCTTATACTTGCTGTGTTTGTATTCCCTTGTTCACTTTGCCTGTCCCTTTTCTTTGGATGCCTAAACTGTATTTCTAAATGCTCTACTAATGTTTTTGGTTATTACAATGCTAGGAATTTGGGGAGTGAAGGAAAATTTTATTGTGGGGAGAATTCTTATGCCCTCATTTCCCCCCTCCCACAGTGGTATCTCTACATGGAACATACTACTTCTTTGCAATGATATAAAATGAGTGTGGTATTATGATTTGTTTCAGAGCTTGGAATATTTTTTTTAAAAAGTAAAGCACTAGGCATTGTTGTTCACTTGTCACCACCCATTACGAAAATGGTCAAAAATCCCTTACAATGATTGTCCCCCAAAAGAATGTGTTAAGAGTGATGAGTAAACAATTTTGCAAAACTTCACAAGCCCCAAAGGCAACACATTAAAGGTAGCATCATCACTTGTAATGTGTTTGTTCCAAGCTCTTTTTGTTTATGTGCTGTTCATGCACTATTTGTCTGCGTTCTGTGCTTCTTGAACAGCTTCTTGTTCCTGAAGTCATTCAGTACTATGATGTACGGTGTGACCAACACAACCAATAATATTATTAAATGTTAGCAAAATGGACTTTTACAAATACCCTTTTAAAAAAAATTACAAGAAATTAGAACTGAAATTGTGCACATGCAAAAATATACACACAGGAAACTCCAGAAACTTTCTATCCTCAAATTTCTAAAACATTAAATAAATTACTTTCAGTGTAAACTACATCAGGTCTATATTCTGCTACCATGGAGGTGGGAATTGTCTGGCTCCCCAGACATGTCTAGATTGCAAGTCCTATCAGCTCTACTCTATGGCCAGGAATTCTGGGGGTTTCAGTCCAGCAACATTTGGAGGGCCACATGAATTTAACTCCTTACCTACATGCTAACACTCTAAAATTTTTAAGAAAAAAAAAAACCCTAAAAGACAGAGAAAATAGGACTGCTTCTTGAAGGAGTCAGGATCATTCTTCTGTTCTTTTTTATCATTATCATCATATTTGTTTATATCCTCCCTTTTCCCCAAAATTGGGACTTAAGGCAGATCTAATTATACTTTCTACAAATTTACTCAGGACAAATGCTAATGAACCATAGATTTCCCAATTCATCTTGGATCTTTTTTTAAAAAAGGGCAGTTGTTACATTGCCTGCCTCTCTGCTCTCAACTAAACAGGTTGAATATTTGTTGAAGAAGGTCAATATGTTCATTTTATGGTAATTTCAGAAGCCCCAGTTGTATACTTATTAGACCCAGCTGTGTTAATTTTTAATATTTCTATTTCTTCTAGGTTTTCAGCCCTCATCTCTTCTATGTGGTTTCTTTCTTTCTGTGGTCTCCTGGAAATTTGATAGCTGAGCCAAGAAGGCAAGGAGGACCACGAAGCTCATTAGATGACTTCAGTCCAATTCTCAGTATATCCTCCCTCACATGATTATTGTGAGGATAAAGTGGAGAGGAGGAAAAGCATGTGTAATATCTTGAGCCTACTGGACAAAGGTGAGACATGTTATTAAACAAGGGTGAGTTATAACATGTGAATACAGGTTTAAATCCAATTGTTTGTCCCAGCTAGAGTAGACCCATTGAATCAATGGATACTTGGGCAGTCAACAGTTAACATAAATTCCACTGACTCTAGGTTATTCTAACTGGAACTGACAATAGGATTTAAGGTCTTGTTTTAATACCCTGAAAGCCTGTCTTCAGGATTCCAAGACCTTGTTTGATCTTTGAAACTAAGCAGGGTCAGTCCTGGTTAGTACTTGGATGGGAGACTGCCAAGGAACACCAAGTGTTGTAGCTGATATTTCAGAGGAAGGCAGTGGCAAACCACATCTGAGTATTCCTTGCCAAAAAAACAAAACAAAACCTGTGAAATTGATGGGGTCAGTGTAAGTTGACAGGCAAGTTGAAGGCACACACACTATTTATTGTTTACCTTCAAATTGATATGAACATGTTCCTCAAAGGGTTTTTTTTTTTATTGTTGGGACTTTTTTTTTTGCTTGTGTTTCTGTTAGCTTATGTCAGGTTTGCCAAAAATTTGCAATCTCTGCTTTTGGACAGGACTTTGCCTTTTTTAAACAGGGATGGGCAAGTTGGGTAGGTCTAAGGTGAAGTCTTCTGCCACTGGAAGCTTCCAGGGACTGCAAACACTGCCAAAAATGGGGCAAAATTTTAGGTGACCAGAAGTCTACTTTTGTTTTTTTTAAAAAATGTGGTTTTTTAAAATGTTAAATGTAATGGTGGGTGGAGGGTTAATAGCACCCAGGGCAAGGGGGTGTGATGACTGGTGGGGGCAGGGAGGAAGTGGGTGGGGTGAGTGGGGTGGGTGGAGTGAGTTGTGGGCGGAAGTGGATGGGGCGAGAGGTGGAAGTGGGCAGGGTGGATAGCAAAAGAGGCATGGATAGTAGCAGAAGTGGGTGGGGTGAGTAGGGGTAGGCAGGGTGAACAGTGGATGGCATTGGGTGGGGCAAATGGGGTGCGGCAAATGGCGGGTGGAGGTGGGCGAGGCAAACAGTGGTGGTGTGAATGGCAGGTGGAAGTGTGCGGGGTGAACAGAACTGGGGCGAACAGTGGGCAGAGGTGGGTAGGGCAAAAGGCAGTAGGGTGAACAGTGGGTGGAGGTGGGCAGGGCGAACGGCAGTGGGGCAAATGGTGGGTGGTGGTGGGTGGGGTGAACGGCGGTGGGGTGAACGGTGGGTGCAGCTGGGCATGCCGAATGGTGGGCGGAGCTGAGCAGGGTGAACAGCAGTGGAGCAAATGGCTGGCAGAGTTGACTGGGACAAACAGCAGTAGGGCGAACAGAATGCGGAGCTAGGTGGGGCAAACGGCAGCAAGGTGAACTGTGGGTGGAGGTGCGTGGGGTGAATGACAGCAGGAGGATTCCTCTTTTTTGCACACACACCCCACTATAGGCACCTGGGGCAGATGCCCCATCTCTGGTTAAATGGTACTGGAGGACCGTCTACTTATTTCCAGAATTGCTAATTCATCTTTCAATTGAGCACCTCTCCAAGAAGGTTCTGCATGTTTTATGACATTATTACTATTTTTTCCCTATGTGCATCCACTCCAACTTTTTAAAAAATGGATTTTTAAGGTATGAGTACAAAACAAAACAAAAAGAGGGAAAAATAAGGAAATAAAGAAAAAAATGAAGGAAGGGAAATTGTAGGATAGGAATGAGACCTAGATCTGTATATTCATATAAACTGAATGTATTTCCAAAAATACATTTTCTTGAAATTGACATCTATAAAATATAAAGCAATACAGTCCTCTGACCATTGAACAATAGTTAATGAATGCTTTCCAAACTTGGAATATAACTCTTTTTTCAACAGTAAAAGCATTCAGGATCTAACAAAGTTGACACTCAATTAATATCCTCATCACAGGAATGCAGTTTTAAAGAACATATGCATTTGGAAATATCAAAGAGTTTTCAAGTATAAGATCAATACAGTGCAACACATCCAATCAAAAGGAATAATCACTGAGCATGCCCACATCATATGCCACAAGGAAACATTATCTGCATTGCATCACTAATTTTTTTTCTTTGAAGTAAACAGTTCCTTTCCATGAAGGCATAATGGTATCCAATACACCTGAACCATCCATTTTTGCAGGAGCAAATGTACTTCTGAGTCTATAGAGGATTTAGATATTGAAGCTAGTGTAATTTATCATTGGTTAATTTCTAGAGTTTGCACTGTGATAGGGTATCCAAAAACTGTAGCTAAACCATATGACACACAAAAGAATCATGAGATTTGTAAGGACCTGGAAGTTTTCCTTGTTAATCTGACACACCCACTTCTAACTCACCCACTTATTTATGTTTGGATATATGTGTGAACTCCTCTGTCCTCCATGACTCTTTTCTGACTACTGTTAAGACTGTATCTGTTAGATCATCACAATGCTAGCATGTTTTGCATTTCTGTAGCATTCAACATCCCACCCCTGGCATTTCTACAAATGTCTCTCTATTAAACATGCACTCCACACATCTGATAAAGTGAGCTGCGTTAGTTTTTCTTCAAAAAAATTTTTTGGAAGCACATTTAACTGGTATAAAACAACATACAAGAGAACAATACACACACATAGTTGAACATCTACAAACCAAACAGTAAAAATCTAACTAAACTAATTCACTAATTACAAAAACTCAGAAAGAAGTGAAAGCCTTACATACTTGACTTCTGAGAGAATGGCCATTATGGAAAGCTTATTGTAATTCTTAGGAATATATCCATTCCCAAATAATCAAATTTTCTATTTGAATTTATACTTGTGTAAAGTTTTTAGTATATTTATAATTACCTCACAACTTATGTTAACTACAGAATGATAAAAGCAGAAGAGAGAAAGAGCCAACATGGTGTAGTGGGTGACCTTGGGCACTTCACACAGTCTCAGCTCTAAAAAAAACCATGATAGGTTTGCCTTAGGGCCACCATAAGTCAGGAATGACTTGAAGGTACACAGCAACAACTAACATTCTAAAATAATGATTCCAGCCATGTTAATCAAAAACTATTGCTGCAGGTCTCCCCCCAACTTTTCTTAAAAAGATTATAACCCTCTCCTATTGATTCTTAAATTCCTTCAAAGAACCTTCTCTAACTAACATTGTCAATTTGTCCATCTCTGCCGTGTGAACAACTTCACCAGTCACTCATCTTGAGATGGAATTGTGGGATCTTTGTACTTCTGGACATAAACTATTTGCTCCTCCTTTATCATATGATTCTTAGAAAGATTTTATTTGTCTATTCATCAACCAGTCCCAACAGAAACTGTTCTGATTTTAGTTGGATCTTCATGTTGAAGTATCCTCTACTGAGTTGTGGATCATCACTGAAAATTTCTTTGCTTTACCACAAGTCCACCTCATATGAAAAAGGTCGCTTTCAACTGATTACATTTCCAACATTTAGGTGAACAGCCTTTATACATTTTGGACAATTTTTCTGGAGTTAGGTACCATCTACACATCATCTTACAAAATTTCTCTTTCAAGTCATAACTTAAAATCAGTTTCAGATCTTTTGTCCTCATTCTTTCCCTCTGTTCCATTTGAACTGGGTGGCCTGCTTTTGAGCCCACTGTCATATATTCTTTTACCTGCTCTGTTCCATCTCTAACTTCAACAATATCTTATATATTTTTGGCTATCAAACGGTCATCATCTTTGCATGGTAGATCTTCAAATTCTGTTTTTTCAACATTGAAACCAAACATTTTTGTTTTGTCCGTTTCAAATCTTTCAGATAACTATCTATAAGCACACTATCTTATATCAAAGCCACCCTCATTCAGTTTTTCATTTGTCTTCATTTTCAATAACTTGGGCCATTTCTGCACGAGGCGAGGGAATTGCTCTGTGCTGGTACTTACCAGATCTTTCTGAGCACGGACCAATGTGGACTGTTCCTTAAGCCCTTCCACAGGGTTCCTCTTCTCGTCCAGGGTGAATCAGAGCACTGTGAGGTCTTAGATCCACAACTGCTCCGGCTTCCAAAATGGCAGCTTCCGGTTGTTCGTGGGTCCCAACCAACCACGAAGCTCGCCACGCCTAAAGCCCGCCCTCCGCAGATCGCAGGCTCATATTGGTGCGAGCCTGCAAATCTGCACAAGGGAGCAGGTACAAAATGGCACTCTCCAGCAAAATGAAAAACCTGTTTTTTCTGTTCTTTAAAAAGCGCACTGGAAGACCAGTTGGGGGCGTTTCGGAGCGGACTGAGGTGCGGATCTCAGGTAAGACCTAGTCTGCTCCAAGGTGCAGATGGCCTCCATGAGAGAATGCACTGCACCGTTTTAATTCCCTTGTGCAGAAATGGCTTTGGTTAGTTTTAAAGGGCCACTTGACTCCTCCTTTCTCTAGTTAAAGAGTCTATCATGGCTATATCAGTGAAAATTTTCTCAAATAATGGATTTTAACTAGACTTTCGATTATGCATGTGGTGTCCAAGTATGGGAGCTGTTGCTGACTAAACCATGTCACAATGAAAGAATTATGGGATTAATGAGAACTAGGAAGATTCACCTGCATGGGAAGTTGGCTGATTTTTGATTTTAACCCAATGAAAGGCATTATTATCAATTACCATGTCTGTGTGTCCTCACATAGACTTGATCTGCAGTCACTTGTCACTGTGTGTAATGAGAGAGCCACAGTATAATGACTGGGGGCAATGGTGCTGGGCTAAAACAGAACTTGGTTTAAGAGATATCTACAGACTCCAGATGCAATTGTGGCATGCTGCATGTTTTTGTTCAATTCCAAAGTCAAATTCAGGCAAAATGAGGAAGGGTACATTATGTTCATAATGCTCCCAGAACTTTGTAGTCTGCTTTGTTCTTACTGTCTGAATTATTTAGAATTTATTAAACAGGATAAGGCCATTATGCTGCTCTAGGATGTAAACTCAAATATACTACAAGATGTACCTTCTTAAATCCCCAAATGTACCTTCCTGACTAGTACTTAGTATTTAGATGTGTCCTATTTCTCCAGAGAAAGAAAGCAGAGTCTTCATTACACATAAAGAACCATCACTTCCCCTGAAAAAGTTGGGTCTTCAAATGAATGTCTTTGCATTTCAGTAAAGATTGTATCATGCATTTTGAGCTTTCATTCTATCAGGATTTGGAAGTAACTAAATATAAATTAGACTTACTTGTGATTAATTCCTTTTTCCAATAATGAAGGTGTTTGTTGTCTGGTGCTTTCAAGTCATTTCCAACGTATGGCAACCTTAAGGTGAACCTATCATGGGTTTTTCTTGGAAAGATTTATTTGGGGAGGGGTTGCCTTTGCCTTCACCTGAGGCTGAGAGAGAGTGGCTTGTCCAATGTCACCCAGTAGATTTCCATGGCTGAGTGGGGATTTGAACCCTGGTCTCCAAAATCACAGTCCAATGCTCAAATTGGCTCCACACTGGCTCTCTATGAAAGTGTAACTACATTTTATTACAATTGTAACTTAACAAGTAATAGCATAACTACTTCTATAGTGCAATTTTTCACTTCTTGGTTGTGGTCTCACTAACTAGTAGAGGAGGAATATTACATAATTCACATGCTGGCTCATGCTGTGCCTTGTGCTACTCAATGAAAACAATGCTTCTTCCCCAAAATGTAACTATTTAGTTACTTTTGAGAAAATGAAAAAAAGAATAGTTTTCAAAATTGTAACTGCAACAGTAACTAATGTGGGGGGAGCTACAAGTATAACTGTGGTTAATCAGCTTTCAGAGTAATCTGTGAAGCTGTAAGCTTAATATTTATCCAACACTAACATTACACCCATTGTACGGTTGTCATGTCCTGGATGACCCATAAGCCACAAACACATGTCGACATTTCTAGTAGTTTTTATTCAAGGATTAACATAAGCAACCACACTACCCTTCTACAGAAGCTGCTGAAATTGATTACCATAAAGAGTCTATAGGTTATCAATACAAATTTTACTGCGCAAGCATTCATTGGTTATAACATATGATTGATGCCCATCGAGCACTTTCCCATTGCCATGCTGGTGCCTGGTTCTAACTGCCTTGTCCTTGAACACTGCTGACTTGCCTACTAGCCTTCCCCAGCTATCCCTAAACCTATATGTCGGGTAGCCCTCCATATGTCAGTTATGAGCCATGTAGTAGGAGTTAATTAGCAGCTTACTTGTAACAAGGTATGAGAACCGTTAGATAAACAAAGCTAGGAATGTAGTGATAAGCACTGCCAGGCTGAAACCAGAACTCCAAGGTCTCCTGTGCGCGGGATCAGAAACTTTCTGCTTTTAATGTTTCGGATAGAATCATAGAATCATAGAATCATAGAAATTCAGAGTTGGAAGAGACCACACAGGCCATCCAGTCCAACCCCCTGCCATGCAGGAACACCCTCAAATCAATCCCGACAGTGGCCATCAAGCCTCTGCTTAAAAACCTCCAAGGAAGGAGACTCCACTACACTCCGAGGCAACATATTCCACTGCCGGACAGCCCTGAGTGTCAGGAAGTTCTTCCTGAGGTTCAGGTGGAATCTCCTTTCCTGCAGCTTAGGATTTTGCTAATTGCCTCCAGTTCACTCACTGAAGTCCTGTACTATGTATCACACTCCTAATAAATAGAGTATTCGCACTGTTACATTTGTGTGTGTGAATTCGGTTCCTGACAATTCCTGTCTCATAACAACCCAGCACCAGGAAGTGATCACTTTTTCTTTTCTTCACTCGCTCCTATCTGTCAATTACCAAGCAACAGCAAGTAACACCAAGTGACCTATAGGATACCTTGTAGCCGCAATTAATGTTGAACATATGCGATATATTCCAGTCTTCAGTAATGGTTGTATACCAGAGCTTTCCCAACTTTTCTTGTTGGTGACACATTTTTTAGACATGCATCTTTTTGCAACACAGTAATTTAGCAAGTAATTCAATAAGTGGAGGCAGCTCTTCCACCTGAGCCTAGCCCACTGCTGCCCTCAATGGGGTCTTCCTTGGCCTGGGGTGGTGGCAGCGAGAGAGGCAGCCCCTCCATCCTGACCTGGCCTGTCACAGTGGCAGGAGAGGCAGCCCCTCCACCCGTTATATTCGTGCAACACAGCAAGACACTGCAGGTGACCCACTAATGTATTGCGACACACAGTTTGGAAAGCTCTGTTGTATACATTCCAAGCTGCTTGCTAACCTTGCAAACCACACACATTTGAATATCCTATACATATTCCTTTGAATGGTTATTCTCCCTTTCCCCCTTTTCACTCCTAAACATGACAGGGGTGATCCATAATCTGACAAGATTGCTGTCACTGTTGTATGCCTTCAAGTCATTTCTGCTTTATGGTGACCCTAAGGCAAATCTGCCATGAGGTTTTCTGGGGCTGAGAGTGTGTGATGCACCCCATGTCACACAGTGGGTTTCCATGGCCAAGTGGGGAATCGAACATTGATCTCAAGTGTTGTAGTCCAATGATCAAACCATTACACATAGAATTGTAGAATCATAGAATTGGAAGAGACCTCAGGGGCCATTGAGTCCAACCCTCTGCTATGCAGGAACACCCATCAAAGCATTCCCAACACATGGCCATCCAGCCTCTGCTTAAAAACCTCCAAAGAAGGAGACTCCACCACACTCCAAGGCACCACATTCCACTGCCGGACAGCTCTGACCATCAGGAAGTTCTTCCTGAGGTTCAAGTGGAATCTCCTTTCCTGCAGCTTGAATCCATTGCTCCTTGTCCTAGTCTCTGGAGTGACAGAGAACAAGCCTGCTCCCTCCTCAACATGACATCCCTTCAAATATTTAAATAATGTCCCCTCTTAACCTTCTCTTCTGCAGACTAAACATACCCAGCTCCCTAAGCCGTTCTTCATAGGGCATGGCTTCCAGACCCTTCATCATTTTGGTCACTCTCCTTTGGACACATTCCAGCTTGTCGACATCCTTCTTGAATTGAGGTGCCCAGAACTGGACACAGGATTCCAAATGAGGTCTAATCAATGCAGAATAGAGTGGTACCATTACCTCCCTTGATCTAGACACCATATTCCTATTGATACAACCAAGAATCACGTTGGTTTCTTGGCTGCCGCGTCACACTGCTGACTCATGTTCAGTTTGTGATCTACCAAGACTCCTAGATCCTTTTCACGTGTACTGGTATCCAGCCACACGTCCGCCATCCTATACTTGTGACATTCATTTTTTCTGCCCAAGTGCAGGACCCTACATTTCTCCCTGTTGAAATTCATTTTGTTAGCTTTCGCCCAGCTCTCCAATCTGTCAAGGTTGTACTGAAATTTGATCCTATCCTCTGGTGTGTTAGCAACCCCTCCCAGTTTGGTATCATCTGCAAATTTGATCAGCATGCCCTCTACTCCTTCATCCAAATCATTGATGAAGATGTTGAGTAGCACTGGGCCAAGGACACAACCCTGAGGCACCCCACTAGTCACTTCACTCCAGGATGAAAAGCAGACATTGGTGATCACCCTTTAGGTGTGGTCAGTTAACCAATTACAAATCCACCTAACAGTAGCCCTATCCAGCCCATATTTTACTAGCTTCTTTGCAAGAATGTCATGAGGAACTTTGTCAAAGGCCTTACTGAGGTCAAAATATGCTACATCTACAGCATTCCCTTCATCTATCAAGCTTGTAACCCTATCATAAAAAGAGATAGGATTAGTCTGGCATGACTGATTTCTGAGAAATCCATGCTGGCTTTTAGTGATTACGGCATTGCTTTCTAAGTAATTACAAACTGACTGTTTAATGATCTGCTCTAGGATCACACCATGATAACAAAACTAAAGTAGATTACACACAGAGGTCCTGAATTCTAATATTAACCCAGGCAGGATGAGAGCTTGAATAGGGTTGTGTCAGCCCTTCAGGTTTGGCCTGGACTCTGGGAAATGACCTTCATCTCCAAGAACAAATTCTGGTCACTATTGGAGGTCAACAAGCTACCACTTGGAACTAGACAGGGGGAGTGTGTCCCTGTTGGTTCTGCTGGACCTCTCAGTGACTTTTGATACCGTAGACAATGTTATTCTTATGTAATGTCTTGCTGGGATGGGACTTGGGGGCACTGTTTTATAGTGGCACAGGTGGACTCCTGTTGTTAGCCTGTATGTTGGGGGTCCCGGGAGGGGCACCCAAATAACCACATAAAAACACAAGTTGGGGGAATTTAGCTGGAGCACTCTCTTGGCTAAATGAGAGGCAGGGTAACGTTAGCAAGGATCTTTTAACCCTATGTATACAGCGGCGGGTCAGAGAGTGGCTAGACAAGGTTCTCAAAGTAATAGACAATATTTTATTAAAGACAAGAAGCACACAAGACAAGACATAAACTAACTAGCTGAGAAATAGAAACGGGGAGTTGCAAAAGGGTAGGCAATACGACACCTGGTCTCATAGTCCTGGAGAGAAGTGGGGTTCTGGGGAAGAGAGCTCAGCAGGGATCGCTGAGGGGAGTTTCCTTAGACGACCAGCAGCAAGGCAGGATGGAAGTCCAAAGTAGTCCGAAGACCGTGTGGAAATGAGGGGTTTTTATAGGGGAGTTTGTGCCTACCGGCCATGGCATGCCAGGTGAGAACAAAAGGAGTTCAGAGCTGGACAAAGCATTTGGAAAAGGTCAAGTTTGCATGATGAGCTTAACGCTCGATGACAATAGTTTGGCCAGTATGTAAATGTCCTGTCTGAAAGGACTGGTCCAGCTGAGAGCTGTGCAGGTATTGTATGGTTTGCAGTGGGAAGCTCCTTGAAGCTACGAGCGAGGCTTGAGTTGCTGGCCTCAATAGGGTCTGGAATGTAAAACCATTAACGGCCGCACCCTGTCCATGCTTGTCCGGAGAACCTCGGAAACATGTGGAGTGAGGTGGCTGAAAAAGGTCAAGCTAAGGCCGAATTGTTTGATATCAAAATGATATCTGGGGTCCTCACCAACAGTGCCATAGCAGGAGTAACACTGTGTGACCACTTGGCTGTTCACCTGTGGGGTTGCTCAGAGCTCAGTTCTGTCCCTTATGCTTTCTAACATATATATTAAACCACTGGCAGAGGTTACCTGAGTTTTGGGGTTCTGTGCCATCGGTACGCAGATAACACACAATTCCTTTCCACCACATGTCAAGGAAACTGTTTCAGTCCTAAACTGGTGCCTGTAACTAGTAATGGACTGGATGAGGATGAGCAAATAGATATGTAATTCAGGAAAGGCAGAAGTGTTCCTGGGACTCACCCTGTGATGGGACTACACTCCCCCTGAAGACACAAGTCCACAGCTTGGGTGTGCTCCTGGATTAAACTGTGAGCCTGGAAGCTCAGATTTCAGCAGTGGTGAGGACTGAATGTCCACATTTAAAACTTGTGCACCAGTTGCACCTAGTGCTTCAATTGTCAGATCTGGCCACAGTGACACATGCCTTAGTTACATACCAGCTGAATTATCATGACACAATCTTTGAAGAATGTTTGGAAACTGCAACTGGTCCAAAGAGCTGCAGCTGGATTGCTATTGGAGTTGGCTATAGGAAACACAATTCCCTTGTTACAACAGCTCCACTGGCTGCTGGTCCATTTCTGGCACAATTTGTAGCGCTAGTTTTGTTCTATAAAGTCCCATATGACTCAAGTCCAGGTTATTTGAAAAACTGTAATTGCCCTTATGAACCTGCCTTTGAGATTTGCTGAGGAAGTCTTTCTCTCTTTCCCACCACCCTCACATGGAAAATCTGATGGGAACACAGGAAAAGGTCTTCTCAATAGCTGTCCTTAGGCTTTGGAACTCCCTTACTAGAAAAGTTAGACTGTTACCATCCCTATTTTCTTTCTGCAGACAAGTATGAGCTTTTATCTTTAGACAGGCATTTGATTGATTGTAGAAGGACTGTATCTCCTAAATAATGTGCTGGATCTTTCTAATTGTTATGCTGATGTGTGTGTGCATGCTGTTTAATGGTGTGTGTTTTAATTTTTTTTGATTATCTAATCTCTTTTTAACTTTTGTATTTTGTGAATTTTTAACTATGTAGTTTTTAAAAAAAACATTACTGTAAGCTCCTTTGAGTTCCAAGTAGGAAAATGCAGAAAATCATCATCATCATCATCATCATCATCATCATCATCATCATCATCATCACCATCGCACAAGAAGCTGCTAATTTTTCAAAATGCTATGAAGAAACCAGAATATAAAATATAAAAATGTTGTTGAAACTTCACTTTTGTTGAAACAAATGTCTTCAGTCTGGTTTGGAGACAGCGGCATATCTAGCATAAACAGTGCTTAGTGAGAGCATGGAAGTTGCACCCCTACATACTTACCCCTACCCCCACCTCCCTCTCCTACATGCATGACTTTTTCATATCCCCCTGGCATTGGTGCCCAGGACATATGCCCTACTTGCCCCACCCTGGATACACTTCTTTTGGAGGTATATAGCAGGCTGTCCCCCTCAAGGTGATGTGCCTGTTTTGGAGTATGATTTTTACCCAAATGTTCTGAAATCTTCTTTCATGGTCCATGTCATGGCTCCCCTTACACATACATTTCTTTTACACACTTCCTATTTTCTATGTTCTTTTGAATAGGGTATACTCCTCAGTTACTACATTCTACTTATGAGTTTTATCCTTCTAGGTTAAGTGATACCTATTAAATCATATTTATCTTCTTGCCTTAGGATTTCTAGTTCATCTTATTTATTTTTTATTTAGTTCATCTTTATTCATCTGAAACCATGGTTCGTTATCTTCAGCTCCTTCCTTACTGCTTTTTCTTGTCCATTGGTGGATTCATATACTGCACTATAATTTCTCCTCAATACTTGGTATCATCTTGTTCTTTGAAATACTGTCATCCTTCTCTTCAGGATTCAATGTAAAATCCTTCCGATTAATTGTGTGAGACTTCTAGCAAATATTTTTTTCACCAGCTTCCATCAGGTGCAATCCCTGTCTTGCTAGAAGTCCTTGATGAAAGCACAGGCCATGATCCATCATCATAGCAATACTCCACCAAGTCAAATCTTTCACAATAACACCATCTACCTGGCCCTGACTGTCAACAGCAAGGATGAGTGAGAAACAATCTGTGCCCTGGTATCCTTCCACTTACTACTCAGAGCTTCATATTGTTTGCAATATGCGAAGGTTATGCCTGGCAGTATCATTTATTCCCATATGTATCAAGAGGGATTATGGGTAATTGCCTTGTTGAGTCTTGGCAGACTTTCTGTCAAATTTTGGATCTTCACATCAGGAAGGCATCACATCTCTCAACATGTCAGGTCTAGAGATTTATGCTTCTGTTCTCCTCACTGGGAAGTCACCTGCAATGACTAGGACTGCATCCATAAGGCCTACAACTGCTATTCCTGTTCCTGTGACCAAGAATTACTAAGAGGAGATTCTGAAATCAATTCTGTAGTTTCATAGGCACAGCATGGTTCCAAATAGTTCTATGGGTCACATTCTAGTCTTCCTCATTGCTAGCAGGTACTCATCTGTGTCACTCTGCCAGAAGAGTGCTCTGCTCTGTCCAAGAACTCTTCATATTCTCCAGTGAGTCCAAGTGTGGCAGGCAGACCTTATATTGTTGCATCTTCCCTTCCAGCAGGTCATCCAACTTCCAGGTGTTGTGGGTATAGCCATCGCCACACAGACAAAGAAAAACAAACATGGCATGCATGCTGTAGATCACAAAAGTAGCTTCCTCACCTTCCATGTCTCTTCATCCTGTGACGGTAGCAGGAGAACAATCTGAACCTCCCAATCAAATTTCTGCACTCAACAATAAAACAAAATGTCCCTAGTTTGCTAACTTTCCCATAAACCCCTGCTCACATACTTGCAGAGAGCTAGCAGCTGCTACCTCCACTCCAAACAAGGCAGTGTCTGAGGGTCTTTCCCCACTACACTATTATAGTGCTATCATTCCACTTTCAACATCCCATGGAATTCTGGGGCTTGCAGTTTACTGAGGCCAAAGATATCTCTGGCTGAGAATTCTTAAATGCCCCTCCTTAAACTACAAATGCCAGGATTCCATAGGATGTTGAAAGTGGAATAATAGCACAATAACAGCATAGTGTGGAAATGAACTCAGTTCCTCTCAGCCATAGCCCCTCCTCCTTAGAACATTTGTTTTACCAGAACTCACACTCAAGAAACAACAAAACCAGAATTCACATGCGAGAAACGAACAAAACCAGAAGAAAAAAGAAGAAGAAGAAGAAGAAAGGGAGGAAAAAGAGAAAAATGTACACATCGAAACAAAAGTTTTACAAGCAGGCTTCCAATGAATACACCCAAGGATTGCTCATGACATAGTACAAAGAACAGTTTTAAGTTCTTCTTTCACATAATGACTTACATAGTAATGTCTTAAAATAAAATGTTTAAAAACGTATCTTTTTTTTTAAATGACAATGTATCTTTTTTTAAAAAAATGACAAAAAAGGAGGATTTTAAAATTCAAGATAAAGATGACATGATCAAAAAGAAAATAATGATCAAGGATAAATTCTTTGGAAAGTTTATAACTTTTCATAAATCAAACTCATTTCAAAGAAATGGTTGACTAAAGAGTCCATTGTATATGAGAATATCCACAAAGATGTTTAAAGGCTTAGGTTAGACTAGACTGATTCGCTGCTAAAAATAGAGGCACATTGCCAATTAGAATGAAGCTGAAGCATTATGTCTAATTAAGGAGTAAGCTGTAATATATTTCATTAAAAATTGCCTTTATCTCGGCTGCATTGTAAGACAAACTGTAATAGGCTTACTTTATTTTGTCTCCTAACAGAAGCAGTGAAATATGTTGAATGCCTCATTGTCTCTAATAAGACTCTGTCTTTTCCTCTTGTAAAAAACAGTCACACAAATGGGTACTAAATATGCTGGCTGTCTCATTATATATAATAAGACTGTGCTTTTTAAGCACGCAAACATATGAGATGGAAAATAAAACAAAAAAAACAAACCTAGAAGAGAGGTTTAAGGTAGAAGGAGAGGTTCATAATGAAAGTGGTTTTGTGTTTGATCAGAAGTTGGCAAATCCAACCTTTAAATCTTTAGTCAAATCTTTAAATCTTTAGTCAGCAAGGCTAGAACTTATTCAAGATTCAGGACAGCTTCAAAACATTGCAAACTTTCAAAATTCCTATTCAAAAGCAATCTTTTTTGTTTCGGTAGAATTAAGCATGCAAATCACATAGAGATACTCACGCTGACCAAAGGTATGACAAATAAGATGTGAGTAATTCCACAGTGGATGCTTGGATGCTATGTAAGATTTGAGAACAACCATCTGATGATCTCATGAACAATGACAGGGACAATGTGACCAGTTTAATTTGTTCAAAGAGCTGCTACAAATTTCATACAAGGAAACCTCTTCCATATTAGAACATGGAAACCATGCCCTATGGGGATAGACTTAGAGACCTGGGGATGTTTAGTTTGCAGAAGAGAAGGTTAAGAGGGGACATGATAGCCATGTTTAAATATTTGAAGGGATGCCATGTAGAAGAAGGAGAGGGCTTGTTGCTCTGCTGCTCCAGAGACCAGGACAAGGAGCAATGGATTCAAGCTCCAGGAAAGGAGATTCCACCTGAACCTCAGGAAGAACTTCCTGACAGTCAGGGCTGTCTGACAGTGGAATGTGCTGCCTCGGAGTGTAGTGGAGGCTCCTTCCTTGGAGATTTTTAAGCAGAGGCTTGATGGTCATCTGTCGGGAGTGCTTTGAGGGTGTTCCTGCATGGCAGGGGGTTGGACTGGATGGCCCCTGTGGTATCTTCCAACTCTACATTTCTATGATTCTATGAACGGCAAGATCAGGAAAGGATCCCCACAAAGCTCTTTCTCAAATTGCAAGAGGGTCAGCCTTACCATTAGACTGGATGCATTGGTGGCCTTATGCAGCAGATACTGAGTGGTGGGAACAAATAGAATTGTGTATACTTCATAAATCTATACACATTTATCTATCTTATTTTTTTTCTTTTGTAAGGTTTTTTAGTTTTAGAGAAATTAATTTTGTTCTGAGGTTTTTGAAATATTCGAAAACAGGAGCAAGAAATACTTAAACATTTAGATAAAATTATGGAAAATATATATATAAGTAAATTTAATGTATTTGATGTTTAAAGATGAAGTATTTGATGTATGGAATGGAAGTTATAGTTCATTATGATTTACATTTTTATAAAAATAATGAGAAGATAAATCTATACACATTTATCTAGGACTTATCTGGAACGCAGGGGAGTATAGATTATTTCTGAGGAGATATGTATAGGATATAATGAAACTGCATTCCTTTCCCTACTTTTCTGAATGGGAGAAGGCTTTTTTTTTTTTAAAAAAAAAACATGAATATAATGGTAATTGTGATGTCGTAATTGTGATGATGATGACAATGACAACAGTGATGGTGGTGATAGATGAATTCTCAGCAAGTTCTCTAAATTAGGGATGTAGATACTTATTTAGTCTATTCTTGCATGGTAAACAAGAAAATGCAAAAAAAAAAAAAAGAGTCTAAACAGGCCAGATTTTTAGAAGTTGGTCTCAGAGAAATTTTGCCCAATTT
This sequence comes from Ctenosaura bakeri, assembly GCA_948474755.1. Classification (NCBI taxonomy): domain Eukaryota; kingdom Metazoa; phylum Chordata; class Lepidosauria; order Squamata; family Iguanidae; genus Ctenosaura; species Ctenosaura bakeri. The sequence continues at coordinate 606,418 of CAOLHI010000283.1, forward strand.
TTAGGCTGGTTTTAATGAATTTTCTGTAGGTGAACTGTAATAAATCTTGCTTTGTTGCATGGACTATTAAAAAGCAGCAGCACTGGATGCATTTTTATTCTTTTTGATCAATCTGTGTGCCCTCTTGTGAATTCTCTCTCTCTCTGTTTGTGTGCCTTGTGCTGGAGGCAGGACCTCTTTCAGCACTTCGAAAATCTTCAACCAAGTGTGTCAACATGTCAAAAGGGCTTGTTTCAATGAAAAATCTCACCAACTACATGATTTCTGCCACACACACCCCATCACTAGCTTGAATTTTTGGTATAGTCCAATGTATAAGGTACATAGGTGAGATCAAGTGTGCTCACAGACAATACTTGTTCTCTTCTCTTGCTCATTTTGGGTTCAAATATGTAATCTCAGAAGTTCTCACCAGCTGATCATAGTCCAAAATGAGGGGCCAGAACTAGACACTATCAAAGGAGCCATGGAATCAAAACTAGACCCCAGCAACTATCATGTAACAGTGGAGTCAGACACTTCATGCTATTAAATGCTAATAATCACATCTCCCTCAATACTATCTCAACTGACAATATCTCAGACGAGACATAGGCCCATAAATCTAACATCATCACCATTTTTCTCCTGTATGATTTTTAACATCTTCACCTGATGTCTGATGAAGAAGCCAGTGAAACTTCTGTAATGTATTTTATGTTTTGGACTTGGCCCATTAAAAGTATCTCTGCTTGTGGATTTTGGATTTTGTTGAACATGCAACAGTTTGCAGAATTCAGCTTACTCTGCTGGCAATTGAACATGGCCATTTTGCAATGGCAACAAAAGGTGCAACTGCCTGAGCAAAGGAACATATATGCATATATGACATCAACATGGTTAAATCCACACATGTGTGGATGCAGTGCAAAATCTTTTCAATTTTTCATATTTTCAGTTATTAAGTGAAAATGGCATTCTCCATCTTCACTAGAACCTGATGTTAGTTGAGAGTAGGTTGACCCCAAACACTTAGCTACCTGAGAAGAAGGCCCTGAACATGTCTTCCCCCAATTCCATGCACAGACGCCAACTGTATTTTATTTCAACATTGAAGACAAACAAGATGGTGTCCTCCATTCCACAGGAGACAGAAGGGCAGTTTAGTTGGTGGCAGACAGATCATATAGCACACACAGCTCTCCCTGTTTAGTGCTCCTCAGCATCTGCCACCTGAACCAGGAAACTCCTTCTATATTATGGTAGGACTAGCTCTGCTGCCCTTAAATCACAAAGTTATAGACTTCTTTCTGAGTCAAAGAAAAGACAGGGAAGCATGACATATATCCAAGGTTCAGCGGGAAGGACAAGACAAATCTTACTATCCTTACTTGCATAGGCTTCTGGAGTTGGAGGCTATTAGTATACAAAAAAAGTGCTTCACCTTTGGAATCTGTGTGTCAAATCTTGACTTTTCCTTCATAAATCTCCCTGTGTAGCAAGCACTGACTAAGGAGCATAAACAGCCTAGACCTACAATGAACAGTTGTGTCCGTCTGTATTTGCCATTGGATTAATGAGGGAACCAAGCCAACTCCCTATATACATAAAAGGCTCCTGGTCACTGAGGCTGTTGCCATATACCAATTTCTCTGCAGTGTGAAAGCTTCACAATGCAGCCTGGTTTTAGTATCACAAGGTCTTTGGTGTTACTGCTCCTTTCTTGCTACTTGTGGGATGCAGAGGCTGCTTGCTGCTCTGGGGGTGTAAAGAGGCATCGTAAAGTTGTTGCCACGATTTCAGTGAAAAATGGAGGAAGATGGGGACAATGGGGACCAAGGCAGTTCTGTCCCAGAGGCTATGCGACTGGGTTTTCTCTGAAGGTAATATCTTTTCCTCTCTTTCTTCAGTGATATCTTAGTAGATTTGTCTCCGTGCCTTAGGTCATTTCTGCACTACACTGTTGTAGTGCTATTATTTCACCTTAAACATCCTATGGAATCTTGGGGTTTACAATTTAGTGAGAGGCATTTACAATTCTCAGCCTGAGAGCTCTTTGGCCTCAGTAAACTACAAACCCCAGAATTCCACAGGAGTTTGAAAGTGGAATAATAGCCCTATAATAGTGTAGTGCAGAAATGGTTCCTGATTCACACATATATCTGACAATGCCTCTTTTAAGCTGGAGTGGAAAGAATTCAATATGCAGGATCTTTTTCTTTCTTCACTTGATCACTGAAGTCTGTCAATGAGAAGTAGATGCAAAATAGAGGCTCAAGAGGTACAATTAATTGTAATTAGAGAAAGAATGGGGAGAATTGTGCATGATGTGGTGGTTAGAATGTTGGACTACAACTCTGAAAGCAGGTTTTGAAACTTGGCTTGGACATGGAAACCCACTTGGCGACCTTGTTCAAGTCACAGTATCTCAACCTTAAAAGAAAGCAAGGGCAACCCTCTTCTAAACTAATCTTGCCAAGAAAACCCTATGATAGGTTCACCTTAGGGCGGCCAAAAGTTGGAAATGACTTGAAGGCACACAACAGAACAACAGTACAGAGACAGAGAAAGAGAGACTCAAAGTTCATCACTGAAAACCAGCAGTTCTAGCACAGCAGTAAAACTGGTCAGTAAAACTGGATATGGCAAAGTATGGAAGTAAAAAATGTACAAGCAATTTAGTTTCATTTGACTAGTTACTTTTGGTATAATTAGTACGTAACAAAGCTACATATCAAAGGTAACATAAGAAGAAAGAGCAAGGTTACTTTATTTGTTCAACAAGTAATAGCTTCTAGTTACTTTCAAAATCTGCTTTCAAAGGGAATTTTTAAAGGCATTTTGGCAGTAATTTTTCAAATGTCATATCATTTTCTTATCAGTCCTAAGTTGCTTATTTTTTAATTACAAAGTCATGGAAAGTATTAGAAAGGTTACAGAAAGTTACTGACAAAGAAAAGAGGAGAGCAACAAGTCATTGTTGTAATGAGGAATGGCAATGAGTTATTTTTTTCAGAACAAATTCCTTTTAAATTAACAGTAATTAAATTAACAGAACAAATTCCTTTTAAAAAGTAATTTTCCAAGCTCTGGAGTGAAGATCTGTTTAAAAACAACCAGTCTGAGCATTTAAATATTGGGGTGGGGGTGGGGGGTAAGAAAAGAAACAAAAGCCTTTTCTGCATGATCCCATCACAATCCTGGGAGCGTGTCCCAGCACACCTCTCTGCATGTGACATACTCCATCCTTCTGGACTGCAGCCAGCCTTCTTCTCATGCTGCAGTAGGGGAGGAAGCATAGAGATTGCATTTCTGGCCCTTCTGCACGGCCGACTGCAATGGAAGGCTTGCACAATCAGGAATAATTGATGAAGTTTCCTGTCAATGATATAGTCCATGATCTAGTGATGCAAGGAAAGTGGGAGCGTGACAACATCATGTGGTGGTATCATCATGGTCCCAGTCCTTTTGCATCCCCATGAGAGGACACAGTCATCATGTGGAAAGGGCCAGAGATGAAAAGATGGAGACTTTATGTGGAGTCTTGGATGCTCTTTATTGATCATTTGTTCAGGGACAGCTGTGCTGGTCATGCAGCATAATATGACAAAATCAAAAATCCATAAAACAGTGATACCTTTATTAGTATAAAAGTCTCACTGTTTTGTAGATTTTAGATTTTGTTTCACTTTATTGATTATATTACTCACACTTGGGCCATTTCCTCACTACACTGTTATAATGCTATTATTCCACTTTCAACATCCTATGGAATCCTAGGGTTTGCAGTTTAGGGAAGAAGTGCATTTAGAATTCTCAGCCAGAGAGTTGTTTCGTCTCAGTAAACTACAAACCCCAGAATTCCACAGGATGTTGAAAATGGAATAAAAGTACTATAACAGTATAGTGAGGAAATGGCAAGAGATTATTACAGTCGTCTGGGATTTCAGTTTTGGAAAGTTTTCCTAATGATTTTTGTTATAGATATTCCTCGAATCTCAGACCAAGGTGGATTCAGTTGTGACTACGATATGGATATGCTGACTTGCTTGCTTGCTTGCTTACTTGCTTGCTTGCTTATTTATTTATTTATGCACGCCATTTGAGAGTCTGCCCCGTGTAAGAGGTGTTCTAGCTTTCATTGTTACTATATTATACCTTGTCTTTTCGATAGAGTAAATATGTGGAAAAACCCTATAAATGGCTAGTCTTATTTTGTAAGGCAGAGATATGTGCATTTAATTTATGGCCAGCAATACAATATTTTTTTCCCCTCAGAATTATACCTGCTTTTATTAAACTGATGGGAGCAAAACAAAAACAAAAACCTTCAGCAGTCTACAACAAATCACCTAGCGATTGTCCCATGTTTCTTACAGTTCTTTGAGCCTTCTGCTCTCTCTTCCTTCTTTAGTTCATCTTTTGACCTTGTTTCTTTACCTTTGTTGTCTCAGGTTCAGCTCTTCCAAGGCAAAGGGCTTTTGAAAGATGATACATCTCTAAATGGAATCCGCCTCCATTGCAACGATGGCTCAGTTATCACATCATCAGTAGGAGTGTGAGTATTATCCTCTTCTATGTTTAAAGATTTGTGTCCAAGTTTCAATAATGCCATTTCCCTGCCAAGAATATATTTTCTTTAGCCCATTATTTATGTTACTTTTGTTTTTTTGTTAGCATGAACCAAAGCAAAAAGAGAGGACAAATATTTTATCATTGATTAAAGTGCCTGAACAATGATTGCAGAAGTGGAATATTAGACAGCCTTTTTAATATTCATTTTTAACTCAAGATACTCCCAAAAAAGTACTTCTGTGCTCTGAACAGAGTTCAGGAAGAGGGGGATCTTCAAATGTATTAAGTACATGACAAGTGAATTCTTCTCTGGCTTAGATCACCATCCAAGCAAGAGAAAAATTCCTTGGCAGTCTTCTCTCACCCCTACAAACTCCTTCAGGCTACTAGCCTTAGATCTTTAGCATTTTAGTAAAGAGAGATGTCCATAGCTTTCAGAAAGGCAACTTCTTTCAAGATTCCTCATTATAGTTTCACTGTGGCCAAATGCCTGTGCTTCTGAACTTTTACAGGACAGAGGTCTGTGTTAACTTAGGCTGCTCTGTATCCTGCTGCCACTGTTCACCAGTCTTCCATGCACATATTTATCTTAAATTTTTGAAATTTCAGGAAGCAGGATGTCCTTGCACTATTCTACACAATATTATGCAAACAAATAAACAAACTGAAGACCACACATCTAGAACAGACTGTCTGGAACTATTTGCTATAAATGAGAGAAACATCCTCACATTATTTTCTTTGAGAGTCAATGCCATTGCACCCTTAAAAATGGCTTTTTCTTAAAAGTTGTCAGCTGCTTGTACATTTTGCTGTAAGATTTCAAAAACACTTTTTATCATATACTGTGTCAAGGTCTTTAATGCACGTTTTCCTAGATGACTTTTCTTGCATATTAGATAAAATCAGAGGGCAAATGGTTTTGTGAATTACCATGGCCAATAAGAAAAATGAATTTGGAGTTTTCCTTTTAATTGATTATAAGAGATCTGGAGCTAAGTCAGAGTTCTCAGGCAACAATGTTCAGTATGTTTCATATCTAGCATCACACTGAATTTGCGTCCATTAACATTTATGAGTTCCACTTAATCCTTTTTACTGCTGTGACTGATAAATATTTGTAACCATGGACCCATTCACACTACAGATGTATATGACTATTACTCCAGTATAATAGCCATAACTCCATTTTATGGTACCCTGATATATGCAACTTAGGGAGGGGCATTTAGAAATCTTAACCAGAGTGCTCCAGTGCCTTACCAAACAAACCCAAGGATTCCATAGGATGGAACCATGACAGTTAAAATAGAATAATAGTGATTAGTAGTGATATAGAATAGTGATATAGAATAGAATAATAGTGATATAATTCTATATTGTGACTGGGCCTCTGGTTAAAATTTAGATGTTTCCTCGCTCTCCAAGGGTCCATATCCTAAAAATAAAGGTTCACGGTCATCCCACATCCTTCTTGAATACTGGAAACCTCATAGAAAAAAAAGAAAAAGGCACAAATCCCCAACACAGTCCACAACACTTGCTCCAAAAAGACCTAGATATATAATATATTATATAGATATATAAATTCTCCTCCATGCAAGTTGCTGGGGAAGATGCAGGAGGGTGATGGTCTGATCATGTTCTGCCTGTGGACTGAACATAGACATCTGGTTGACCACTGAAGAAACAAATGACTAGGCTTGGTAGGCTTTTGGTCTGATCAAACAGGGCTTGTTTATCTTCTCATGTGACACACATGTTGATTGTGTAAAGCCTCCTTAAATGAGCTGTTTGTGTTCTGTTTCTACAGAAACGGTTATTGGACTAATGGCAAGTCTTGCTATGGTAAGAATCTACTAAAGACCTTTCGCCTCAGAGTCTCAAAACCCCAGGGGAGGGGTGATGATACAGCCGCCAACAACATTCAGTTTAGGTGCACCAATGGAGTTCGGCTGCATGGAAATGGACTGCCTTGGGGTCAATATGGAAAATGGAGCAGATTCTGCAGGCGAGGCATTTGTGGTTTACAAACGAGGGTGGATAATCCAAAAATATTGGGGATATGGGATGGTACTGGACTAAATGATGTCAGGTTTTTCTGCTGCAAAGATTAAATATCTGCAGCTTCCCAGCTCTTGGGGCCTGGATGTACCTATGGCCATCTATCTAATCATATACCTATAAATCACTTTCAACAGCAAACAAATATCTCAGCTTTCTGATTCTCTGTATCATAGTATGCACCCATTAATTCAGTTGTATGTTTAATGCTGTCTTCATGCGCTAACTGTCTATGTCCACATCCCAAAAGAGACTCAGCAATGTCCCCTGGCTGTCTTCTACCTCTTAGCTAGTGTTGTGCCTTAAGTATATCAGAAGATGGCTTCACTTTCACTACCCTTTTCTAAGGTGCAAGGGTGTGGATTGAGTCCAGATGAATAATGCAACAGAACGGGAAGTGGCATGAAAGTGGGATGACTGAGAGCATTTCTCCCCAAATCTGGAGATGAATTTGGATCAGACCCCTTTTCTTGCTCCCTATTGTCACCCTCCTGTGCTTTTAATTAAAGCCATGTTGATCTCAGCTTTGTCATAATTCTGAAAGAAACAATAAGACTTTCCCCCCTGTACTCTGAACACCAGCATTGATATAAAGTAGCTATTGTGGCATTAAAAGAAGCTTTCAGCTGTTGGAGTTATGCTTTCCAAAATCATTTAAACTCCCAGGACACTTGGAATTCCATTTCCCCTAGTCACTTTAATTGGAATCTAAGTGACTCCAATGCTAGTTTAATGAAACCCACAAATTAAAACAACAAACAAAAGGCACAATGCAACTGGGACTAAAATACCAACCAGTCCTTTTGTTGTAGGAGAATACATGGAGCATGAAGTGACACAAGTTGGGAAATTTACTTATTATTTTAATATTCCTTAGGAATCAATTATCACTTCAAAAGCACAGTAGCATTTAACTAGGATTTGGTTAACAAAAATTAATGAAAAACCAGAGAATGATTGAATGAATACATATTTTGATGTGATTAACAAATAGAACTCAAAAATATATATCAAGAGCAAAATGTTTCAGCTTCCATCTGCTTCAGTTGCCAAAGATAAAATAACATGTAAACTATAAAAATAAAATTTTAAAGGATTGTCAGCCTTCATAGATTTGTGAACATATCTGGCATATATAATGGATGCTGCTACAAAATTGCTGCTGTGAAGCTCTGGCTAGTTACAAAATGCTTGCCTCTCCTTTGGGCCTACCAAGCAAGGCACAAAGACAAGTAACTTGCTCAAGAGTTTGAACACAAGGCAAAGACTGAGCTGGAGCCTCAGATATCTGACTTCACAAAGTACAACAGTATCTCTGTTTCACAGAGGGAAAGCTGGTGTTTATGTGAGAAATATTCTCCCATAACAAGCAAGGGTAAAACACCTATGAACTCACCACAAAAGAAATACCCACCGACTGCTGGCAAAACACACAGAGAGATACACACACTTTAAATCAGGGGTGAGGAACTGCAGAATGGTGGGAGACACCAACATGACCACCCATGGGCCACACAATCAGTCCTGTTGACATTGTTTCTTTTCTGTCTCAGCCTAAATCCAGTTGATTTTTGGGATTTTAGGAGGTTTTATGGCTAGTGACGGGAGGAAGCATTTCTGTGGCAGTGTGGCTGCATTCGTGTGTGTGTGTGTGTGTTTAAACACAAATGCTTGTGTTTAAAGCCATTGTTTTGGCCATTTTTTTTTTTTAAAAAGCATCTTGGGCATTTGGAATCTGTGGGTGGGTTTCTAGGGAGCTCCAGGGACACCAAATCAGGGCCCCAGGGGCTGGATGTAGACCACTAGGTGCACATTTCCCACTGTAGGTTTAAATATCCCAAACCACCACACAGCCTGTCCACAAATCACAGACAGAACAACACATAGGATGCTTTTAAAACACTCTGCCTCCATGCCATCAGCTTCTTCTTACCACAACTATTGCTGTCCAGTGCCTCTTCTCTAGCCCCTGCTGTCATTCTCTGTCTGCAGTCAAACTAATCAGATGCAGAGGCATTCTTGGAAAAAGAACGAACGATGGTGAGAGTTGGTAGGTTGGTGCTTCATCTCCCAGCAGTATTTTTTCCCCAAATTAAGCATAAGAAGAACCAGGGTCTCAGATGTGGTCAACATGGCTTTAGATTTGGAGCTGGAGTCTACACCTGGGCTGTAAGCCTAGTACAGACTGAAGGAAAGTGAACAAGACTCCCCCCCACAATATCTCCCATGCAGTAAGTGTGGAGAGAATATTCGTAAAAATTCCAATGCCAGATGACAAAGGAATTAATTCTGGGACAAAAGAGAACCTTCATAGTTAAGGAATCTATTCTGCCTGAAAAACGTATTTGGCTTTTCTGCACAAGCAATGGCATTTTCTGCACAGAAATATTATTTTGGTACAGGAAATGCTGATTTCTGAGCAAAAAATGCTATGTGTGGATTTTTCACAGATAAATCCTGAACTGCAAATAATCCTCAAAAACTATTCCATCAAGGACTTTCTCACAGTGGCAAGAAAAATGGTTCCAGATATTTTTGCTCGTGATAATGAAATTTGCAATTTTTTCATCCCTGCTATGCAGAAAGAGAAGGGTTTTCAAGAGAAGTAAGAACGAGTCAATAAATGGTACAATGCAGAAGGAAGATTGCACAGAGAGGAAATGCAAAGGGGGGGAAGTATTTTAAGAGGGCTGCTTTCCTTCCTCTCCTCCATAAAAAGGGCCATTTGCCAGCTGAATATCAACCTCATATCCTCTAACATTTCATAGATGAACACTCGGATATGTTTGACCAAGTAACATCAGAGTGTGATCAAGATGGTCAAGGTATTAATGAGGAAGAAGCCGCTAGCTAGGAGAGGATGAAGCAATTTGCTTTTGCCTAAGTCTACTGGGAAAGAAAGACTCCTTTTCCTCTCCTGTCCTCCCCCCTTCCCAGCTGAGTTAATTGAGTACAGACTACTTTTATACACTTTGCCTGAATTTGCAGGGAAGGGTAAGATTCTGCCCCCTCCACTCTTCTTCTACTTTTGCACTTTGAACTCCATTTGCAGCAACTGAAGTAAACTAGGGAAAATGGAGAAAGTTGGAGTAGGAGAGAGAAGCTGAGATACTTTAAAAGCAGCTGGAAAAGTGAGATGAAAGAAGATTAACTGGAACTCTTTTTGCCAAAGTGGGACAGTTGGAAGGTATATTCATGTCCTCTTCATGGGCTTCCCATAGGCACTTATCTGATCATCATGGAAAAGCTTGATAGGCCTTTGGTTTGATCTAGCATGGTTCTCATTACGTATTTATAACTCAGGGACTGACAAATGTGGCCTTTAAGATGATTTTGGATATCAGTCCTAATCCCATCAGCCTAATTGGCATATAGATGAACAGAGCTGGAATTTATAGTCCAACAATGTCTGGAAGGCCACAGTTGCCCATCTCTATAGCTGGTCTGACCAAATAAGAGATTTAGATTCCTGTCCCCTGCAATGTTTTGTCTTTTTGTCCTCCTTTTAAAGCAAGCATGAGGAACCTTTGTCCTCTAAATATTTGGGGCTTCATGTTTTAGCCACCATATCCAGTGGTAAGGAATTGTGGGAATTGTAGTGCCAAGTATCTCGGTGGCCAAAGTTTCCCTATGAAAGTTTTAAAGCCTTTATCTCAAAAATCTTTAATTCCAGTATGTTCTTGATGACACTATGGGAATTTGGAAATATGGAAATCTAAACCTCTGGTCATAATGTCTCACAGCAGTTTGGTATCAGAGTCAGCCCTGTACTAAGTCTGACTTGAACAGGAGTTTGATTCTGTGGCCCTTTCTGAAGAAGGCCTGCATCCTGGCATGGGGGCACGAGAGGAGTGGGACTGCAGTGATGCTTCCTCAAGATGTCATCACAGTCCCATCCTTCTCATGTCATCAGCTAGCACAATAGCAGGGTAAATCATTGACAGGTTTTCCCCAACAATGACTCCTGATCGCATGACTGTCCCCTTACCTGTGTGTGTGGTTCCCTGATTGTGCCAGGTCCTGTGGTCAAGCTGGGAGCCTAATGCAGGGATGCATACACACCCCTGATGCTGGCCAATCAGAAAAAAAGGCCCTGGAAAAAGGCGACCAATCAGGTGCTGTGGAAAAGGGTGGGGAGAAGGTGTCTCCATCATTGAGGCCTTAATGCAGAAGGAGCAGCAGCATTAACACTGCTACTCCTGCACTGCTGAGGGATGTGTGTGGGATGGAGAGGTGCAAAACTGCTCCCATCCCATGACTGGTGATGCCAGAATCTGAATGGAACATCGCACCATCAGGGTAAGATGTGGAAAGGGCCTGTGTCAAGTTAAATAGGTGCATGCATGCACACGCACAGAAAGAAAGAGAGAGAGAGAGAGAGAGAGTGTCTAGAAGAATTAATTTCTACTTGAATTTGCTTGAGTCCATAATATCACAGATACTCTGCTGAATTACTTGGAATTACCTTGTGTAACCGAGTACCGAGCCTCTGTAGCTGTGTGTAATCACTGCATGTAACAGCCTGATATTAGAAGTGTCTATAGGTTATTATTGCTCTGTTGCTTTGCTTCAGTGCTTTACAGGCTGGAAAGAATAATAATAATAAAAAACTCAACACTTGCTTTTTTCCAGAGGCTGCATTCTCTTGTTTATAGCCTTTGGGCTTTATAAACTAAACGGCTTCTTGAAATAGCTGGCATAAAATACGCTTCTGTGTTGTTGCTATTCATACAGTGTCCACACTCGAGTTTCATGAGGCACTTGCCAGGTTACCTTCTATTAGAGTGAGCACTCTCCTTCTCCTTCTCCTGCTCTTCCTCTTCCTGCTCCTCCCCTCTGCATATTTAGGAATCAATCTTGTATAATAGTCAATTCTAAGAGTGAAATCCTATGCATATGAGAGAGATCTAAACATTAAGAAGAATTTCTTAATCATAAGGGCTGTTTGACAGTGGAATAGAACACCTCAGAAAGTGATGAACTTGCCTTCTATAGAGGTATTTAAACAGAGGTTGGATTGGCATCTTTCAGAAGTATTTTATCTGTTGATTCCTGCCTGGCAGGAGGTTGGACTAGATGGTTCTTTTGGATTCTTCAAACTCTGTAATTCTATGATGTCTGTTCAAAAGCACGTCTAATTGGATTAAACAGAGCTTATTCCTTGGTAAGTAGCTATAGGACTGCAAACCCATGAATTCTGGGTGACTGATTGGCAGCATGGTATAGTGGCTTGAGTGTTAGACTATGGCTCTTTCTGCACCCTACTGTTTTCTGAAGTTACCTGGTGGGCATCCTGGCAACGGCTCTGCTGGGATAAGAACACAACAGGAGCACTCCCCTCCATACCAGCTGTCTCCCTGCAGAAGGGAGGGTGATGGCCATGCCTCTTCCTTCCACAGCATAGCTGGGTACTTTTCCAGGCTGAGCTGGGGCAGGAAGTGCAGCCATTGTGTTTCTGTGGCTTCTGCAGGACAGATCAATGTGGGATGATGGCATGATTGTGTGTCATTGACAGGGAAAAACCCATCAATGATTAAGTCCACAATTGCACCGCCTGGGGACAGAAGAAGGACAGGGCCATGCAGAAGCATCACCACCATCTCATCCTTTTTCTGTCCGCATTGTGGGATGGGAGGGTGCTGCGGAAAGGGTCTATGACCCTGGAGACCAGGGTTCGATAACCTGCTCAGCCATGGAAATCCACTGGGTGATCTTGGGCCTTCTCAGTTCCAGAAAACCCTGTGATACAGTCACCTCAAGGTTGCCATAAGTCAGAAATGACATGAGAGCACACAACAACAACAATGGAAACTGACAAGATAGATGTATTAGTCTGTATCAAGGTATGCAAAGGGATCTTGTAGCACCTGTGAGACTAACTGAAAGAAATTTGTAGCTTCAGTGTTTGTAGACTGAGTCTACTTCACTGCACCCAATGAAGTAGACCCTGTCTATGAACACTTATGCCACCAACTTTTTTTTTACTTACTCTCAAAGATGTTACAAGATCCCTTTGCACATGGAAATCAACAACATTGACCAAAGCAGGATCAATTTACTCACCATAGGTCAATGGTGAGTAAATTGGCAGGGTTCAAAGAAGCCATTCTTATTCTCCCCTTGACTTTGGTGGATGATACTCCATATCCTGAGGCCCTGAGGGGCTGCAGTTTGCCCATTCCTGCCTTTGGCTAACAGGCAAGTAGCCTCTTGCCACTAAATATCTTAGCTGAAGGATCTAGAGTTTTTCTGTTCTGATACTTACTATGCACAGATTGATGGAGTCATAAAAAAGCAGCAACTTATCAAAGCTACAGATTTCTTTGAATTTCTAAATGTAGTCTCAAATAGCAGTAGAGTGAAAAAAAATCATTCCCTGTAAAACTGTCCTGGCTGCATGCTTAGCATTTTGAGGAACAAGACCAGTTGTTTAGTAAAATACTCTTGTAAAATGCTTGGAAAGAAAAGGGGAAAATAAACCATATTTTTGGTATTAAAGTGCTGCAGCCACATTGGACTTGAAAAAGAAATGTAATTAAGTGGACTTGACTGTCCTATGGATGCTTTCACAGCACCACACAATTATATCCCTATGATTTCATGTAACTATCATCGCAACATCCTATGGAATCATGGGATCTGGACTTGGTGAACCACTAGAGTGTTCCAGCTAAGAATTCTAAATATCTTTCCTAGAATTCCATGAGATGTTGCCATGGCATTTAAAGTGCAATCATAGTGCTATAACAGTATAATGTAAAAAAGCCCTGGTTTTGAAAAGCAGTCATTTTTTCTGGTTAACATTTCAGGGGGATCCAAGACCAGTTTAAAGGGGGAATTGCAGCTCCTGCAGGCTTCTAGAAAAGATCAGAAAAGAGGTGGTCCAACAGAATCAGTCTCTGAGGGTAAGGGGCCAGAAAAATAGCCATAGGGACCACATGTGCCATATTTTGTTCATCATGTTTTACTTACTAATCTGGGAGTAAGTCCTATTGAACACATTGTGAATAAGTAAAACCACAAGGAGGGTAAGAGCTAAATTGAAGACTACTATAGATCTTCATTAGGGCTGGCACTACCATTAGGTAGAATGCGCTGGCTATCTTAGCCACCAAAGTTTGGATGGCAGGAAATGGCAACAAATTGTGAATTATTTAATTTTGTTAATTTTACTTGCTGCTTTAGCTTATTTGCAATTTACTATACTTCATTCATTTTAATTGTTATTTTGATTATTTTATTTTTCATTAGCTATCTTACCTTTAAAAGACAAAGTAAAAATACTGGAGTGTGTCAAAGACATGTAAGACAGCATTTCAAGCACAATATCTTGCAAACTAAACTGTTAATAAACAAATTCAAAGTGCAGGAAATCCAATGATATGCTAGAATGTCTGAACCAGCAACACATAGCAATCAGTTGGGCACACGCATCTTAGCATGAGGCCTACAGCCAATGCCTGGGAAAATCACTTTTTGGAAACACAGCTCACAAAATTCCCCAATCTAGATGGCCAGTGACCATGCCGGTTGGGGGATTCCGGGACTTTCAGTATCCCCAAAGGTCACTTTTTCATGTTTTGTGTTCTGCTTTATATCAGGAATCCTGTTTTGATATGGTGATTTATTAATCTGGCTAGAGCTGAGGTTTTCAGTCACTGATCCCTCACTGTCAGCTCAGTTCTCACTAAATAAGATTGTTGCTTCATTTGGTTGTCTCAATAGAATTATTAGAGCTGCCAGAGTGAAAACTCTACCTTTAATGGTTGTGTAGAAGTGGGAATTGTAGCAGGTGTTGCTTGTCACACAACCAAGTAAGCAGCACCCGCTGAAATCCCCTCTTCTAGGCAACTGTTAAAAGTTATAGGAGTCCTCTCCAGTTTTCATTCTGACACTCTAGGGTCAACCCAAAGCATTTTGATTTTTGAGCCAGAAAAATCTGAGGTAGCCATTTCTACCTTAAAAAAGTCCAAATGCAGATAAATCATAATCCTGTTCCTCACTTCCACCCACAGCCTGGCATTTTAAGTTGCAGGAGCCCTCTTCAGTTCTCACTTTGGCAACTCAGGAAGAACACCACTCTCCTAAACCTGTCTTTGTGGCTCTTTCCCCCCTAAAATTGGAAGAGGTAGAATTTCTTCCCTCTCCCAAAATGCATAGCAACTCCAAGAGTGTTCAGGCTCCCACCCCATTGTCAGGCACTCATAAACCCACCCCAATTTTTAGGCCCCTAGAGACCTTTTCTTTTCTTGTCCTGTCTTGTCTTTTCTCTAAACCAGGAAGTCACTGAACTTTTTGTTCCAGCTGCAGCTAGTCACAGGTTTTGGAGGGGTTTCTGTTAGATATCTTATGACAAAAACTAAGTTCCTCCCCATTTGGGGGTTGGGAGACACAGAAGATCCCACGGGAGGTCAGTGTGGCCCCCAGGGCTACCCCTGATATAGCCCAATATTACCTACAACAACTGGAGTGGCATCATGACTGTGGTGACTTGGATAAATCCAACACCAGTTGAAATAAACTATAGACAATCTGTCTTCAGAGAGAAACATGACCACCATCATCATCACCATCATCGGCCTCTTTTCCCCGTATGGGAGGGTAAGAATATTCCTATTTAGTGCCTCTTAGGGTTGCCAAAGTGAAAACTAGAAATGTAACTTCCTAGTGCCCCTGCACTTTTAATGGTTATCTAGAAGAGAGCATTTCAGCAGGTGTTGCTTGTTCTGCAACCAGGTAGCAAGCAACACCTGCTGAAATGCCCTCTTCCAGACAGTCACTGTAAATATAGGAACCCTCTCCAGTTTTTACTTTGGAAACCTAGAGCCAACCCCAGACATTTTGATTTCTGAGGCAGAAAAATCTGAGGTAAACGTTTCTACTTTAAAACAGACTGAAACAGATAAATCAGCATCCTGTTCCTCATTTCCACCCTGCAACCTGGCATTTTAAAGTGGCATCCTGACTATGGTGGCCTAGATAAAACCTAGGCATCCCCATTGAAGAACCTTTTAACCTCAAATCTTTGGCCAGCCTAGGGGCTTGTCATTAAGCACTCTGTAATGGAGTCAGAAGGCTCTATGGTCCAAACCTTCCGAGTCACTTTATTTTACTTGAGCTTAAGGCAAACTCCTCTGTTTCCTTCACGACTTGTGAGTTTCTATGCATTCAGAGTTCACAGGTAGCTCTAGAGCTAGATTTCATTCACAGTTCCTGGAGTTCCTGAAAATGGAAATTAAACCTCTAGACACCTCTAACATCAGCATGAAGTAAACATCTATGTTAATCTTGTTAATATCCAAGTGATGGCTTGCATTCCCCAGTGGAAAGCTGGCGTCAAAGCAACAGCCAATTCCATTTCCTTCATTAATGATATGTTTCTTTTCTTAGAGCAAAGGAGAAACATGAAAAGAATGGGGGTAAGAGACCAAAGGTTATGAAAACAGGGGGTGGAAGAGAGTTAAAAAGGGAAGAAAAAGCAGAAGTGAGGCTAGTTAACAACTGTTAGGGCACACTGTGTGTTCAGTGAGAATCCTTTCGTGCTCTGGATGTTTTGGACTACAGCTCTCACAGCCTCTTACCTTTGGCCATGCTAGATGGGGCCCGATAGAAATATAGGCCATCTAGAAGGTAAAAGGTTTCCCAACTCTGATGTAACTCATTTTGTCCAAAGCAAGCATATCTCTTAACACATATGTGATCAGTCTCTGGCCGAAAACCTCCAACTAAGGAGAGGCCATGGTGCCTCTAGATAATAGGTTCCATTGCTGAAGTCCTCTTAACACCGGGAAGCTTTCCTTACCATGCAACATACCCTCTTGTAACTGAAGCCCATTAGATATACTTCTGCCCTTGGGGACAATGGAGAACAAGTTCTGGCTTCTTCTGCATGACAGGTCTTCTCCACTACATTCCATAACCCCTTTCTTAACGTTACTATGTGTACTAACTCTCTACAAGTAATAGTTTAATACTATTTTAATTGCCATATCCCTGTCCCATGGAACCCTAAGATCTGCAGTTAAGCAAGAGAGTTGGAATTGGAATTATCTAGAATTATCTAGATTTTATAATTCTAATCTAATTATCTAGAATTATCTAATAATTAGAATAATCTGCTAGAGACCTCCCCTTACCTACAGTGTTAGAGCTCTCTACGAGATAGTTCTAATGCCCTCCTCTCAGCAAATCACCTCCACTCACCGAACTACAAATCCCAGGATTTCATAGAATTGAATTGTGGCAGCTAAAGTGGTACCAGACTGCTATAAATGTGTGGTGTGGAGAAGGTGATGGCAAAGGCCTTTTTCTGTCTGAGGCTTCAGAACCGTTATAGGGTATGACACAAGAAGAAATGCCAGAGTGATTCCTCCCATGTGGCCATTTCAGACTGCCAAGCAGTAGAAATTCTTCTTAGTGGTTGCTCCTGGACTATGGACAAGAAGTTCCAGCTGTTTTTGTAGGCATAGAAGAGACAGGAAACCTTCCTTTCATGAATTTCTTACATGAGCTTATTTTGGATTTGCGAAATGATAGAATGTTATTAATATCCCTGCTCAAGGCCGTTTCTGCACTAGACTGTTATAGTGCTATAATTCCACTTTCAAAGTGGAATTATAGCACTATAACAGTCTAGTGCAGAAACTGTCCTGGTCTTGCAAACTCAGAGTCATGGCTTCCATGATTGAGTCTGTCTGTCTGTCCATCCATCCATCCATCCATCCATCTACCCACCATTTTCCTCTTTTCTTGCTGCCTTCTACCTTACCTAGCATTATTGTCTTTTCTAATGAGTCACATTGTCCCATGTTACTTCCACAGTATGCTAGTCTCAGTTTAGTCATTTTGGCTTCTGGTGAGAGTTCAATTACTGAGGGGTAAATCAGCAGGTATGAAATTCCAGTCGATTCAATGGAGTTAACTCTAGCTGGGACAATAATTGTATTTAGTCTCAAGTTCTGACAGTTCCATAATTGTCTATGTTCATTCCACTTTTGTAAACGTCATTTCATACCCCTCCACTGTCCCAGTTTGGCAGGAACAATCCCAATTAAACCTTTGTCATTTCGCTTTTTCACCTACTTTTAACATATCCCAGTTTCTCTCTCTTCCTCCCACTTTCTTCCTGTGTCCTTAGCTTACTTTAGTTACTATATACTGAATTCTATGTGGGGGAAAAAAAGTAATTTCCATTCCATTAACTCAGAGAGGAGAGGAGAGGAGAGGGGTGGAACCTTGCTCTTCACAGAAGGCTCAGGCAAAAATGAACTGCTGTTGCCTATCCTAGTTGGTGGCCATTTCCGCACTAGCCTGTTATAGCGCGATGATTCCACTTTCAACATCCTCTGGAATCCTGGGGTTTGCAGTTTCGGGAGGGGCCGGCCATCTTGACCAAATTCTGATGTCGCTTGGCCATGCATTTCCTGGTTTTCATCTGTGAAACGTCAGAGGGTATGTCGTTTCATGGCAGCTGGCTGGTTTTGTGATTTAACTGGGAATCATTTGAAGCTACCTATTTTTACAAGGCACACATTTTTGCAGACATAGAGTGAGTGAGAATTTGTGACAAGGACCCCATTGCATTATGATTAATTATGGACCTGGAAATTCTGGGATGTAGCTGTAATTCTGGGGACTAATTATCTGTCAGTGCCCACAATTCTCACTTCTATTTGGAGCCACCCTATGAAGAATTTCTTGCTACAGAAATACAGAAAAGCTGTGGGAAATTTATCAATGACACATTTTGGAGGTGCTTCACCTCCAAAGAGTTATAGTGTCACAATGTCTTCAGTGAAGCAAGGTTTTCATATATATAGTCGTTCAGGTTTCCATGGAAACCTGGCTAAACCTTTCCTCTAATATCATTCTGGAGGTCTTTGCAGAATTGGGGAAAAAAGACCATAGACTGTCAAACCATTTTTATCCTGACATGGAGAGCACCAGCCATTCCTGTTACTTAATAGAGTTTGCCACATCGAATGACGTGCGCAGTGTAAGGTATCTAAAAAGGCACATTCTAAAATTGTACTTGCAGCTGTTCTTTGCTCCCTGAGCCTTCCACATTGCCTACCAAAAACTCTGAAGAAATCTCAAATCCCCCTCACTCAAGTTCCCTGTTAATTAATTCACTGAAAACACGGACTTGCGTATAGCATGCTTAATGAGGTGGCTTTTGACAATATGAAATCAATTTAGGCTGGCTTCTGTCAGTAAAATATTGTTCTTTTGTTCTGTAACAATTCAGCGACTTTTAGCTTTAAATATTCCTGTAAAAGGAAACCCTTCCGGTTCTTTTTTTCCGGAATTGGTTCCTATATATATCTGCATATTTATTTTAATGGCATTGACTCCCACATCACTATTGATTGTCCCTCCCCTCCAAAAAAAGTCTGTCCTAGGTACATTGTCTTTTGGATCTGTATGTTAATTAGATCTCTGTCAAACAAAGGGAAAGAAATCTACATTTTTAACAGGTATATTTTGCAAAGTATTTGTAGCAGGGATGTAGAGCTTTACTCCCCTAACAAGAATTCTGCCCACAAATAAATTTTTCCTTCATCCCCAAATTTCTTGCATTTCAGAGAGTGATACATTGAAACTAATTTACACCTAGAGCTCTTATATTTGTGTTCCCTTGGCAACTTTGTTGGATGCTTAATGGTATTTCTAAACACCTGACTGAAGTGATTGCGATGCTGTTAATTTGGATACTGAAGGAATATTTCCCGAGGAGGCAAATTTTTTATTTTGGGGGGCAATGTCCTCATTTTATACCCCCACAGCTATACTTCTGGTTTGGAGGGGGGAGGCTTGGGAGTTGATTAGCAATGATTATAATCATGGGGTGAAACTTACATATGGATGTACATAGAATGCCAGGCTTCTAAAAAAACTAAAACTAAAAACTAAAACTAAAAAAAAAACACCTCATATCAAGTTCAGGCAAATCAAATGATATTTACAAAAAGAAGCCAGAGAAAAGATGCAAGCTGCTTTGACCCCCAATCTGGGAATAAGTGGGGTATAAATAAAGATAACAATAAAATAATAATAAAAGATGGAAAGCACTTGAGTGATTTGTCAAAGGCCATTGACTCCCACATCACTATTGATTGTCCCCCCCTCCAAAAAAAAGTCTGTCCTAGATACATTGTCTTTTGGATCTGTATGTTAATTAGATCTCTGTCAAACAAAGGGAAAGAAATCTACATTTTTAACAGGTATATTTTGCAAAGTATTTGTAGCAGTGGGGGTGTAAGGTGTGGTAACAGTCTGGACACTATTATGATCACCAGGCCACAAGTGAGATGCTTGATAGAAAGACAGAAAGAAAGAGACACTTGATAGCACAGTTAAAATTCCTCTTTTACAAAATGGGGTAGAATACTCCTTCTTCACACCAATAAAAATGCAATTACAATAAATTAATGATTAATCAATTTGCAAGTCTGTTGCTGCCTATGGTGCTTGTTTCAGTCCATCTAACGTTAGGGCTGGCCTTGACTTTAGTCCTAGATAAGAAATAAAATGTGATGAGGAGAACTGGATGCAAAGTACATGATCTGTAGAGAGCGTATGAGGAAGAAAGTAATTGTGAGAATTTTAATTAGCAGTGCAATGGTGCGGAGACAACCCTGGGCTCAATAGAAAGTGACTTGAGCGGCCAGGTCAATGATGGTGTCTGAAACTGTAGCATAACAATTGGACTTCATTCCCTGGACAGACAACAATGCATGATTTGAAGCAATGTTGATAATCAGAATATGATTATTTCTTGCAATAGAGAAAGGGGTGCCCTCAAAAACCTCCACCCTGATAGTTTCAGAGTTTGGATGAGAAACTTAATATGGGTGTGTGTGTGGAATCTTCATTCTGGTATGACATTTCCAAAAAAAGAAAAAAAAAATTGAAACCCATTAACTCTGATTTACTCCCACAGAGGTTGGTTGTTCTTTAGCATATGCAAATGACAATGCATCACTCCTCTCCCATAGGAGTGAGCTTGGCTGTCTAATTACTCTCACTGCCAAAATGTTTTCCAAACATGCTTAACCTCCCTCCCCATTTTACATCAAGATTTTTTTCTCCTCTCCTTCTGAGACCATGAATAAAACCTTCTAGCTATGAAGCCTATGAATAATTCCTTTTCTTCTCTCTATATTGTTGCTACCTGACAAGTATTTGCAGATTGCCATTGTATGCACTCGCAAAGCCTCTGCTGTTTAAATTTCGCCCCCTCAGTCTCTTCCTTCAAGTAATGCACTCTTCATTTCTTCACTAATTGAAGCAGAAAACTAAGTGCACGTTCTTTTCTATCCCATTATTGAGATAATGTATGCAGACTACTTTGATCACCCAGAAAAAAAACCCTATATGTATGCTAAGTATTCTTAATTTTTTGATTATCTCCTCATCAGAATGATCAAAGGATTGGAGAACTTTCCATATAAAGCTATAAAGGACAATGTTCAAGGATTAGACAGAGCTTTGACAGTCACACTTTACTAGGAATGCAATTAATGGTAACTAACTACTTTTTCAGGTATAAAGGTCACTTTGGAGGCATTTTCAGAGGAATTTTGAAGTTCCATGCCATTTTCTAAAAGAGAAAGGAACAGAATGTAACAGAAAAGTAAAAAGCAGAGCAATGAACAATGCAATGTATTTGTTTTCATCAGTGCAACAAGTAATAACAGTGGATTATTTTTTAACTATTATAATAAGTAATCGGATAAATTATTTTTAAAAAGTAATTTCTCAAGTTCTGGTTTTGGGGAACGGGGGAAGAATGAGGCATCCTATGCTCACAAACATCTTAAAGATGACAGTGTCACATTTTATTGCTGATAACTATGTCCAAAATTCTCTCCCCTCCACCGCCAACCACTACGCATACATTCAGGGCGTATTCTCCCTCCCTCCTTCTCTCTGTCAGTACTCCTTGGAACAGGTCAGGGTCAGGTAACTCATCATTTCTTTCCTTCCCCAATTCCCACCAAGCTCCTGTTCTCTTCCATTTCCTCATCTTACCAGTTGTTGTTGTTGTTGTTGTTGTTGTGTGCATTCAAGTCATTTCCAACTTATGTCAACCCTAAGGTGAACTTATATGGGGCTTGCTGGAGCTATTCATTTCACAAAATATTCTGTGAAACCTCAGTGCAATTCCCCACCTGATAAAGTTTTGATTCACCCCCTTGCTTTTCAATATTCTTCCTCAGTTCAGTTCTGCTCAGCAGGGCTTCATAAATCATCTCTCTACTATTTTGTGCTTGTTGGTAACTGGGTGGAACAATAAACTAGTGATTCTCTAGGCCACGAGTGAGGATCACGTCACCCATGGAGGTCCTGTGAAGCCCTTGCCCTCCGTAAGGCCTCCTAGATGCTCCTAAATATTTACTTCAGCCATAAAATGTGTTTTCAGAGGAAAAAAAATCACCTCTTTGAGCATGTTCTGCCCCATAAATGCTATTGGGGCACACCAACATAGCAGGGGGAAAGACACCCCCCCAAACCCCAAAATTCATAAATGTAACAAGAAGTGATTTCCTGTTGTCCCAAATATCATTTCTGGTTTCTTTCCACCCAACACTAGAGGTGCTTAAATCTGTAATCTGTTCCTTGTTGGATACCTACATCTGCTTGGGGTAGACTGCGTTCATCTTGATTATGATCTATTCATATATTAATTTATTATCTACTTACCTATTTTGCTGATTTCTTCCTTTCTTCTCTTAAAATGTATTTCACTTGGGACTCTTTAGTTCATCCACTTGGAGTCCCAGTCTCTTTCACTGGAGAGTCACACTTTACTGATTCATGGGTTACAATCCCACAAACTCAGGTTTGGGATAAAATGATCAACCTTGGGAATTTGCAGAATTTGCACCAAACTTACTCCACATAGTATCCCATGAAATATCTGCTATCTAAAACAGCTGCCTCGTCCAGTCTAATGTTAGGGTTGGCCCTGATTCACTGTAACGGTGGAAGCTGCTCTTTTTATACAGGAGGATATGCTTATGAATATGAATTTTCTTTGCTAAAAGAGGGCAGCTGACTTGGGTAGACATGAAAGACGGATGCTCCAGAGACTCTGGAATGACAGCAAACTGCAGGCTCATAACCCACAACTCCCAGATGTGCAACCAGCCATGCACATCTTCTAATGTTATTACTCTTCACCGCTTTAGCAATAAACTTTTTTATCGGAGAGACTGACACACACAAAATACAACGATGAAGTCTGAATGAATATTTCTGAATAATTATTCCAGTTAAAATTCATAGGACTGTCAAGATCTGTGAATGTTTTTGTCAGTATCTCAGAGTGCCCAGACATGAATAATGAAATTTCTGAATCACTGCAAATCAAATTCGCACATTCATATCATAATCTATTATTATCATAATCACCACCGTCTTTATTATAAAAGTTCTTTTGCCAAGCTCAGGAGCTTAGAGGGAATTAAAAGCAATCCCAGTGAAGACACAAATTCTATCACTAAACCAGGTGGGAAAGGAAAGAAAGCCAATATGAGTCTGTCTTCTAATGAATGGAGTAGCAGGCATTGTGAGAGTTTATTTTTAGTTACATTATTATTTTCCCAGTTAAGGCCCCAGTACAGAGTGTATAACACAGTACCTGAAAAATTACTTTTAAGCAGTAATTCATTCCAGCTTTTTTTCCAGTAGCTAGTTACTATTCATCTCAATCAGACACATTTTTTTTTCCAAAAAGCAACTCTCTTCCTTCTTCGTTTTTAAAAGCAACCAAAATAGTTACTTTTTAGTTATTTAAATATTTGACTTTTTTTTTATTCTTGGATGCCAGGCACAGCATGAACCAGAACTTGGACCAGGAGATATTTTCCCCTTCACCATTTAGTTTGGCCACACCTCATAAAAATAAATTTAACCTTCCAATAGGAAAGGAATTAAGTTATTCATTGTTAAGCTACGTTTGTAATAATTACACTTTAATGACAGAGGGAAGGGTGAAAAACTAGTTGTTTTTAACTTTAAGAAAATAGTTTTTTTAAATTAATTATTCCCAAGCTCTACTAAAGCATTTGGAGTAAGCAAGATGTGGATGTTCATGGAAACAGCACATATATAACCCCTTACAGCTGCCACTGGACACTCCCTATTGGGACTGGCGCCCGTAGCCAGCATAGCCATGTTACCCTGTTCTCTGGGGGTCCTGGGAGGGGCGCCCAAATAACCAAACAAACACAAACACAATGTTGGGGAAATTAGCTGGAGCACTCACTAAAGCTAGCGAGAGGCAGGGTAACTTAGCAGGGATCTTGTAACCCAATGTCTACGGGGTCAGGTCAGAAGAGTCGTCAGACAGGTTTTAAAACAGTAAAAATGATATCTTTATTAAAGACAAATGACAAATAAGACAACGCAGGCTAACTGGGAATTGGAAACGAGAGTTTTCGGGGGAAATGGGTGATATGACACCTTTTCTTGTATTCCTGAAGAGATTGGAGGTTGCAGGGAGGAAAGCTCAGCGTGGTTCGCTGAGGGGAGCTCCTCAGACCAAAACGGCAGCAAGACAGGATAGAAGTCCAGAGCGATCCGAATGGGACGAGAGGTCCGGACGGGGCAAGTGAGCGATCCAAGGTGGGCTCGGAATCAGAGAGTTTTTATAGGGTGGATTGTGCCTACAGGCCATGCCATACTCGGTGAGAACAATGCGAGTTTGGAGTGGGACAAAGCGTTGGAAAAGGTCAAGTTTTACATGATCAGCTTAGCACAGGTTTGACAATAGTGTAGCCAGTATGCAAATGGCTTAGCATTGAAAGGGCGTCAGCTGGAGGCCGAACGTCTTTGTATAGAGTCACGCTTGAGCAATGGGTGTCTGCAAGAGAGGTCCCTGAAGCAATGGAGTGGCGTTAATCTGCCTGCCTAAGTGGGGATTGGAATGCCCAGCACTTACCGGCCGCATCTGTGTACGTGCCTGTCCGGTAGCCTTGCAAACACGTAGAGTGGGGTGGCAGAGAAAGGTCAAATGATTTGATATCAAAAAGGAGATATCTAGTGCTATCACCGGGTAGGCCTGAACCATAGTAACAGCCATTAGTGAGAGATGCTGGAAACTGCTGTTCAACAATAGTTGGAAGGGTGTGCAATTCCTACCCCACCCTATTTTTACAACCCATTTTGATACATTTCTTAGTAGAGCATGGAGAGCAGAGCAGAGGTCATGCTAGCTGGTGATATGTAGAAACTGTAGTCTAGAAAAAGTTTTTTGTTTTTGTTTTTTTGGAGGCATGATTCTTAGCTGACTGGTACAGTCAGCATAGTGTAGTGGTTTGAACATTTGACTATGACCCTGGAAACTAGGGTTTGATTCTCCAATTGGCCATGGAAACCCATTGAGTGACCTTATGTGTGTTACACACTCTCAGTCACAGAAAACTGCTTGATAGGATCCCCTTAAGATAGCTATAAGTCAGAAACAACTTGAAGGCATGCAACAACGATAATCTAACCACAAAGCCCTATTCTTGCCTAAACCTTTTGTCAGTTGTATCTTTGTGCCAGCCGTAGTTCCCAAGTTCTAGTATTATGTTCTTCTCTGGTGTCGCTTGTCCTTAGTCACCACTTCTTTGACACACCTGCAGTTCCTCTATGTATGTTTCCCTGGCCAAAGGCCTCACGCTTTGGTCAAACTAAGAAAGCTTATGCACACCTCTTATAACCTATATCTGTATTTCTATATGGTGCATGCCTATGTGTCTAAGTTTAATATACCTTCTGAATGCCTACATGGATAACTCCTTGTAATGAAACCTTAAAAATATATTTGGATGTGTTTCAGACACACTGATATCCACAAGTTGCAATATCCCAAGATGACAGTATAATTGACAAAGTTGACCATTTTATTGTTTAATTGTCATGGAACTGTCAATAAATTCCATTATTAAAAACAACATAATAGGTTGGTCTTCTCAACCAAATTAAAAAGACAAGACTGTTGTATCTCTCCAGGTGCAAATACTGGGTGGACCCTGTAAAATTTGTGGGGTTGCTGTGGGTCAATGGGTGACAAACACAGTGGAATATCATCCAGACTTCTCAAACGGTACATTTATCATTTCAAAAAGAGGCAATTGGGCTAACAAGAGCAAGGTAATTTTGACAGGTGAGCAAAATCTCATTTCCTAAGACTCCAGGGCCAAACCACAAGACCAAGACAAGCCCTTATAATTTCACATGAGTAACATGGTGACAGGCTTCTGGATCAGCTCAATGTAGAAACAAGCATTAAGTGAATCTGGGTAAATGAGCCTAGAAGCTGGTAAAACCCAGATAACTGGATGATAATATGGCAAACAGATCTGGAGAGAAAACGGTGAGCAGGAAGAAGTCTGTAATATGCTTACTCAGCATGGTTTCCACCTCCCCGTCCAGGAAATTTTATTAACAGTCTGCTATTTCTTGCTGACTGCCAATTAGCTGTTGCCCATGGTTACTCCTTAGGTTCCTTCTGACCATCACCTTTTGGTTTCAGGGGCTCCACTTTTGCTGTCTGCTCCTCCTTGCTGCTCATTGGCTATTTTATCTGGCTCCAACTGTTTGCCAGCTGATTTCTGCCCTATGCTTGTCTTTACTCTTCTGTCCTCTGTCCTTTGCATTCCTGGGTCATTTCTGCCCTCTGCTCTTTTGGACAACATGGTGATTGCAGTTTGAACTTCAAAGGTGGTGGTTAACAACACTGTCTTCCCCCGACTTGCTACACTTAACTTCAATGATGCTTCCTGATGTATAATCCATTAGGTATCTGCCAATGCGCTTCTGCTTTTCTTTTTTTATATAGTTGGACAATGGGGAATGAGCAATGTCTGTCTGTGCAATTCCAGGGATTCAAAAGTACCCTGGAGGCATGAATCTACAGCTATATGCCTTCTAGGGATGCACAATGGCATGTTTTCCTTTCTTTTTGGTTTTTTCGGGAACAATAACAATGCAGTTGTAATCCTTTTGGAAGGTAATTACGACCCTTCTTCGAGAACTCTAATCACAGAAGAATTGCTGTGTCTCCATCTTGAGCCCGCCCTCATACCCAATATTCCACAATGGCATGTGAAATAATTCTTATTAACTGCCATCAAGTTGGCTTCAACTCATGGTGACTCTGTGAATGGGAAACCTCCAAGACACACTATCATCAACCACCCTACTCAAATCCTACAAACTTGGGGCTGAAGATTCCTTGATTGAGTCTGTCTACCTGTAATAGTCTTCTTCTTTTCACATTGCCTTTCACTTTACCAAAGATCACCCTGTTTTCTAATGAGGCCTATTGTCTCATGTTAAGAGCAAAGTACAGTAGTCTCAGTTTGGTCATTTTGGCTTCTTTGCTCTGGAAATTATTCATTGGTCACTTTGACAGTCCCCGGTATCAGTAAAACTCTCCACATGACAAATGAGTTGACTTTATTCCTAAAAGCTTCCTTCACTGTCTAGCTTTCACAACCATTCATAGAAACAGAAATATGATGGCAGTGAAACAGTTACGCTTGCAGAATTCTGCTTGTGCATCCATGAACTGACTACAATCATTGCATAAGGGCCAAAACGTATCATCATAAGTACAAGGGAACTTAACTTGTAGGTATGACAGTAAAAGGATTCCAGTCAGGGTTTTAAAAAATGCCTGCCATAGTTTTCCTTCATTCTTAAGATCAACATAGGAATTGGGGTGAAAGGATGAGTAAAGTAATAAAGGATTTTTTGGAAGTGATGCAACACAAATTCAAGCACCAAGTTAGAATTTACATAAATGTAAAAGACAATCCCCTTTTCAATATAAATATAATTGACCGTTTTTTTTTTAAGGTTTCAGGGTGAATATAAAATCAAGACATCTTTTCATGAACTTACTGGTCTCTGAATGTCTATACCCTGACTGATTTGTTTTCACATTTTTGGCCTAAATGAGGGGTGGGAATCATATGTCCTTCCAGATATTAGACTGTGTATTCCCCCAGTCCTAGCCAGCATACCCAGTGGTGAAGAAAACTACAAATTGCATTTCAAAACATTTAAATGTTTGCATGATTTCCCATACCTCATCTAAATCCCACTAAGAGTCGCATAGGGATGTGGGGGTTGGGGTGGGCAATTCACCCCAGGCAGCAATGTTTCTGGGGTGTCTCAGCCCATAGCCATGCCCATGTGCACCCTGGCC
The DNA here is from genome assembly GCA_948474755.1 of Ctenosaura bakeri. NCBI lineage: Eukaryota > Metazoa > Chordata > Lepidosauria > Squamata > Iguanidae > Ctenosaura > Ctenosaura bakeri. The sequence continues at coordinate 634,244 of CAOLHI010000283.1, forward strand.
ATGCCACATGAGCTGTAGCAGCCCCTCCCTCCCACCCACCCCTCCACACACTCCAAGTTCTGCCATTGCCCACTAAAGTATTAGGATTCACGGGGGGCAGGGCCAAGATGTTGGCGCAGCTGGCAGCCTGAACCGCTGGCTCAGGACTACCTGCTGCGAATTCGCAGGGAAAACATATCCTGGGGACCCTTGTGGTCCCCAAATAAGTTTCCCTTAGAAGGTAGGGGGAGCAGAACAGCTCATAAGTCCTGGAACATCCCGGCGCCGGCAGAGAAGGAGTGGAAGGACCGAAGCGGAAAGGATGGAGGATGGAGCCAAAATGCAGCGGATTTGCAGCAAGTCAAATAACTGATGAGTGCCGGCAAAAACCTTTTTCAAAAAAAGAGGATACAACTTAACCAGCCAGTTGAAACAACAAGCAGCAATGTCAAACTGATCTGAAACCTGACTGCATTGCTGGAGTAGCCTGTCATGGCGGAGACTCGTGGTTTTGAATAAAAAGAAAGGAGATGAACAGACTTGGTGAGTGGAGAATTAACTCTTTCTTCCCCTGGAAGTGCTTCAGTGAGCTTTCCCCCTCATTTCAGAGTGAGAGCTCTAAAGGAACTTTTAAGCAGCACTTTTGAACTGAACAGTTTCTTTATAAGGCTTTAGGCTCTCAGACTCATTTATTCTTTTGAAACTTGCATTTTTATTGTAGGAGAAGGGGAAGCGGAAAGGGATTAAAGGCAGAGATTTAAAAAACTGGAAGGGGGAAAAAGATGGCGAGGATGGAGATTGTTCTAGGAGAATAGAAAGACTATGTACTGTGCTTGACCTTGAAAACTATCTGGGTGTTCTTTTCTTATCTGAAATAAAACTGGAATATTTTGAAGGGTCCATAGAGGATTAGCCTCAACAAGAGAGGCGAAGAGGCAAGAGAAAATTTGGGGAACATTTTAAAACAGGTTTGAAACAGAGGTATAGGAGCAAAGGAACTAGAAAAGGGTCTGAAATGAAGTGAAATGAACTGATTTGAAAGCAGAAATAAGGAAAAATGAATTGTAATTAGAATAATGAACTTTTAAGGGAATATGGGACATAGATTATTTTTTTCACTTTTATCTTATGTACTAATGAATTTTTGATGGTTCAATATTGGAGGAGATAAAGGGAAGATTTAAAAGTTTGGACAAATTGAGAAACTAAGTGTTAAGATTGCTCCTTTTGTCCCCCCCCAAATGGATTAACCTCAAGAAGAGAAGTGAAGATACTAAAGGGCTGACATAGAAAGAAAGAGATGTGAACTCTGGTGACTATTGATGAAATATAAAATTTATAATGAATTAATGGTTGAATATACCTTTAAAAAAATTGGAATAGAAAAGTTAATTTTGAACTTGCTTTTATTGCAATAAAAGACAGATAGAAATAATTTGAGAAGAGTTTAAAAATTTGAAGTAGTTGATTGATATACTATAGATTTTATACTGAAAAGCATATTTTTGAAAATAAGAGTTCTGGATGTTATTTTGATAAAAGATCTGATAAGAATTATGTAGAAAAAGAACAGTGATATAAGATATGGCTACAGGTCAAAAGAAGACAACACAGACACAAATTCAACCACAAGTCTTGGAAAGAAGAGGATCCACGGGCTCCAAAACAATGGAGATGAACAGGTTACTTGAAGAATTTCAAAAAATGAGAAATGACATGATGGAAGAATTAAAGGCAACAAGGAGAGAGATAAGAATGACAAGGACAGAAATAAAGCAAGATCTGAAAAAAGAAGTAGCCTGAATCAGAGCCTGCAAAAACTTACAAAAGACTTATCAACAATGGATCAAAAAGTGGAAGACATTAGAGAAAAAAGTCAGAAATTGGAAAACCAGGTAGAACAAATGAAGAAAGAACAGCAAAAAGATAAAGAAACTATAATGCAGTTGGAAATACGTCAGCAAAGTAGATCCTTGAAACTGAGGGGACTCTTTGAACAGAAAGAGGAAAACTTAAATCAAAGAGTAACAGATATTTTAGCACCATATATAGGCCTAATAAGAACAAGGTTTGAACATGAGATAGAAAAGGCCTTTAGAATTGAATTGACAGTGGCGAAACAAAGAGATTTACCCCAGGATATAGTGGTATATTTTGCCAGGGAATAGACATGGGACTTGATTATGGAACAAAATAATCAAGAAAAATTAATTGTCGATGAGAATGAAATAAAAATTTTTAAGGATATACCGCTGAGTGTCATGAAAAGCAGAAGAGGGTATGCATTCTTGGCGAAAAATCTTCAATCACATGAAATAAGATACAGATGGGAGATATAGGAAGGTCTATCCTTTGTCTTTGAGGGTAGAAGAAGGAAAATAAGTTCTGTACAGCAAGCAATAGAATTTCAGGAAAAATATTTGAAAACAAGACCAAAAGGAGCAAGGACTGAAGACAAGAAACCAGACCAAAAAGAGGAACCTACACAGATGGGAACGGCAACGGCAGAAGATATCAGTCCAATGTCTGAAAAAGAGTTTGAACCGGCAGAACCAGAAGAGAAAAAGAAGAAAGGGAAGTAAAGACAGTGAAAAATAAACATGAAGATAATATCATGGTATGTACGAGGAATTTAGTTGCAAGCAAAAAGACGACAGATTTTTCATCATCTGGAAAGATTAAGACCCCAAGTCACAATTTTTTTAGAGACTCATATAAAGAAAAATCAAGAAAAATATCTATATAATCCCAAATTAGGTCAATGTTTTACCTCCTTATATGAGAAGATAAAAAGGGGGTGGTAATCTATATCGACAAGGATGTTTCAGCAAAACAAATAGTAGAAGATGAAGAAGGAAGAATATTGGGAGCTGAAATCCTGAAAAATGGGGAAAAAATTCTTTTAGTTAGAGTATATGTCCCAAATGAAAACAAAAGTAAATTTTATAAGGAACTGTGAGAAAAAATATCAGAACACTAGTATGAAGACTGAATTTTGGCAGGAGATTGGAATGGAGTTATGGACGTTAAACAAGATAAAACAACTTCTCAGAGTAAGGAAGATCAAGAAAAAAGGTAAATTGCCAAAATCCTTCTTTGAGATGTATGATGAGTTATCTGTTTCAGATGTATGAAGAACTAAATACCCAAATGAGAAAGATTTTACTTATTTCTTGGAAGTACATCAATCCTGGTCTCGAATTGATATGATTTTTATCTCTAAACATTTGTTATCAGAGATAAAGAAGACAGAAATACTGCCTAAGATCATCTCAGATCATGGCGACTGAATGATAGTTTTTTTACTCTGTTTACCGGGGGTCCCGTGAGGTCAAAAGGTGGGGAAATTAGCACAGAGCACAACTGGTGATGCGAGAGGCAGGGCAACGCAGCAAGATCTTGAATCCAACGTCTACGGGGTCAGGCTGAGTCAAGGAGCAGACAGAGGTTGAACTAACAATGGTGATCTTTATTAAAATATAATCAAACGGTGTATGCAGTACACTCACCCAGATTACTATAGAAAATAAAGGTTGGAGTGAGATAGAGGGATTTTTAAGAGGGATTGTTGATTTGGGTGATGCTACACCTTTCCTGAAGCCTGGGTAGTTCACTGCGGAAGTTCAGAGGTGCGTAGTCTCAGTACGTGGGACTGAGGGGAAGGCTCACCAAGTACAGTGGCAGCAAGGCTGGATGGAAATCAGGAGCGATCCGAGGAAGGTCTCGGAATCAGGGGTTTTTATAGGGAAAATGTAGCCTTGGCTAGTCTGTACTTGGGGGAAAACAATGAGTTTTGGGCTGGAGACAAAGCCTCGAAAAGGTCAGAATTTAGCATGATTGAGTTAGTTCCGAATTGACAAAGGAGTAGACAGTATGCAAACACAGAGTGCTTGACAGATGAGGATTCTCCTAATCAAGCCTCCTGCTCAGGGCAGGGAGTTATTTGTAAGTAGCGTGCATACATAATAGCGTGCTTGCCGGGAGGTCTCCTAAATTGGCGATCTGGCTATTCCTGGCCAGCCTGGGTGGGTAATGGAATGTCCGCCGATTAGTGGGGGTGCCTAGTTTCGTGCTTGTCCGGGGGCCTCACAAACACGTGGAGAGGGATGGTAGAGGAAAGCCAAATTATTGATATCAAAGTGATATCTAATGTCACCCCAAGTGCAGCTTATGAACTGCAGTAACAGTTTGTTAAACGATGAGGCGATAGTACAGTAAGGAAAAGAAGTACTTAAAGATTACTTCAAGGAAAACATAAAAGAAGATATGAAAATGAAAATGGTTTGGGATGCATCTAAGGCAGTAATGAGAGGTTTTTTTATACAACAACAATACATTCAGAATAAAAAGAAGCGAGAAAAACACCAAGAGCTGATGACTAAACTTCAAGATTTAAAACACTCAAAGATGCAAAAGAGAGAAGAGGACTTGACTTACCATCATTAAAAATCTATTACCACGCATGTGGTTTAGATTGGATCAAAGACTGGATTCAAACAGAAAACACAACCACTAAAGAGATAGAAGAAATAAATAATAGATTTGGGTGGCCTGGATATCTATGTTATGATAGATCTATAGTGAATAAAGAGTTTAAAAACCATTGCATCTGAAAGGTATTGTTGAAGGTCTGGTCACAAATAAAGCAAAGATTTTATAAAAAATTACCAGTATGGACCTCACCACAAGAAGCTTATAAAATCGCCCCAACAAAACAAGGAAATTTACTAACATATCAAGAGTTATTTAAATGGAAGGGTGACAAACCAAGAATGTGTACAGAAGAAGAATTCAAGGCTGAAGGGCATGAACTAAATTGGTTTCCATGGAGACAACTCAGAGAAAGATTTTGAATGGACCAAAAACTATATGGATTTGAGAGAAAAGAGAATGAATTAGATGCACTGATGAAAGATAACCAAAAGAAAAAAAATTCCACTTTTTATAAATTATTGCTGAAAAGAAAAATGGAATCAGAAGTAGTCAAAGATACAATGGTTAGATGGGCACAGAATTTGGGACATTCAATTGAATTAGAAACTTGGGAAACAGTGTGGAAAATATATATAAAATTTACATCAAATTTAAATTTAAGAGAAAACTTTTATAAAATGTTTTACGGATGGTACATGACCCCAGAAAGATTACAAAAAATAACGAAAAATGGGAATTCAAATTGTTGGAAGTGTGATGAAAAGACGGGGTCTTTTTTCCATATGTGGTAGACATGTAAGATAGCAAAATTTTTTTGGAACGGGGGTAAATGACAAAATCCAAAGAATTTGTAAGCTGAATTTTGAAATGAAACTGGAGCTTTATTTGTTAAATATGCTAGGGCAACAAAGGGAAATAAGAAGTCATCAGAAGATATTATTATATCTAATAACTGCAGCAAGGTTGACATATGCGCAGCACTGGAAAGAAAAGAAATATATTGATATAGAAGAATGGAAGTTAAAAGTTCTGGATATGATAGAGATGGAAAAGTTAGCATTTTTTTTGAAGAATAAATCTATCCAGAACTTTGAGAAAGAATCGAAAAGAGTATTGGATTGGGTAAGGATATAAATGTATAAAAAATCAAAGAAGAAATAATGTAACTGTTCTTCTCTCTGTAAGCCGGAAATTATGTTTGTAATGGAATGGAAATAAGCAATTTCAACTGGAAGATTTAAGCATGGAAGTGTGTGTGGATGGGTTATTTTCGAGACAAACTCTCAATAAAAATTATACAAAAAAATAAAGTATTAGGATTCACATATACATTGACTGAACCATTCAATGAGACCGAGCATGGTCTAGTGGTTTGAATTTTGGACTATGACTATGGAGACCAGGGGTCAATTCCCCATTCAGCCACGGAAACCCACTGGTAACCTTGGGCACATCACACACACACTCTCAGTCCCCAGAAACCCTTATGATAGGGGTCACCTGGGTGTTGCCATAGGTCAAAAACAACTTCAACACACAACAATATAATTCTAGTTAGAATTGGCAATTTGATTGGTCTATGGGGTTTCAAGCATATTGTATGCATTTAAAAACTCCTAATGAAAGATGCAGTAACTTTGGATTGTTCTAAAAGAGAATAAATGCTATTTTGGGACTATTAATTATTCAAGGTAAACTGCTAAGAATATTGTCTAGAATATATATATGTGTATGTGTGTGTGTGTATAAAGAGACAGAGAGAGAGATTAGGGGAAGGACTGAAAGAGAGATAATAATAGAAACAAAAGACAATAGGTCTGGTATCCTAGAAAAAAAAGAAAAGGAAGCATGAAAAAGACAATTAACTCAGGTGAAGAATCATCACAAATCAGGCAGGAAAAAACTGAACTGAATCCAGAAACTTACACTTATTATACTTAACCTTTCATAGAAGGCAATTAAGAATGGATTCTCAAAGCAGTATTTTCTACCACAAGATGATATGTTTTAGCTGATGCACTGTCATGTACATTTTGTGTGGGCCCACAGCCCATTTTTCACTGCCTTAGTTCAGTTCACATGGGGAAGAACAACATATGAATGAATATCCACAAACACAATAATACTCCTGCACACAGAAATTTAGCACATTAGGGAGGAGATATCCCAAGCTAACCGTTCTTCTGATTATGTATTAGCTATGGTTTTCATTGCAAGAGTAAGCCTGCCTCTGACTTGTCATTCAGTTAGCATAGGAGAAGATAATTGTATATTCTTTGATTCAAAAATGCCCCATTCACAGAGAAATATAGCATATTAGAGAGAAGGTAAGGTCAAAACCACCACCAACAACAACAACAAAAAATCAGCCATCCTCTCCCAGATATGTGTTAACCATGGTTTTTGAACGGACTTGAATTCTACAAACTTTGCTGCTTTTCACTTTTCTTTCCTTTTGTTCCCAGATAAGGGAAACAAAAGTTGGTTTTCCTACCTCTTGGATTTTCCAGAATGTTTCTCTTTTACTCGAGGGTACAGTTTGTTTGTAAAAACACACGCATACAATATGCAATTTGCATTCAGTTGTAGTAGTGCAGGAGAATTGTGATGGCAATGGGAGCCAAAAGTATGTGTGTGTGTGTCCAAACTGCTCATTGCAATGGTGCTCAAATTAGCTTTGGGCTTTTCTGCTCCTTCCTCAGCCTCTTTTCATGTACAAATTGTTGCAATCTTGCTTACTCATTCCATACCAGCCCCAGAAGTTTGAAACAGAGGGTGACAGATTGCAAATACAAAACTAGGCGGCTGGAACAGACCAGATGCTCTTACAGCCCCCAAGAGTGTGTTCCTTCATTGGCATGCCATCAAATTTTGCCACTTCATCCAATCAGCACTGGCACCACAATATTTACTCTAAGTCCTATAGATTATAACCTTGGCATTGGAACTCACATATTTAGGTCCAAAAACAAAACTCTAAACAATACCATTAGGGACCAAATTGCACATTTGCCGGGGAGTGACTTTTTTGGGAATGAGTCATATTGAACACAGTGGGGTTTAGTTCTATACACAGAATTGCATTATTAAACTCTGACAGAGGCTATAGAGACTAAATTGGGGGGTCTGAGGCAATAATTTCTAGAGAACTAATGGAGACCAGTTCTAGGTCAAGGACTGCAAAGGGTATCTATGAAAAGCCAGGATTTCAAGCCTGAAGTGAGGACAGAGTGGGCCCAATAACTGCAGAAACCAGTAAAGCACAAGTAGATTAACAAAGTTATTATGCAAAACTGTGGACCAGAGTGAATAAGAAAACATTACTCATAATTGCAGATAAATTAGCTTCTCCTTATAATAAGTCTGAGAGATCAAGAAGACACAAGGAACAAACAAAGAGGCGGATTGGTAATACAAGAGAAAGTGTTCCCTAATGGGAGAAGGGTTGTAGCTCAGTGGCAATGCATATGCTTTGAATGTAGAAGGTTTCACTCCCAGTTTCATTCTCTGGCATCTCCAGGTTGGGCTGAGAAAGACTCCTGTCTGAAACATTTTCAACAGGCATGGGCTAACTATGGCCCATTGGGGCAGAGCTTGGAAAAGTTACTTTCTGGACTGCAAATCCCAGAATCCCTTGTTGCCTGGAAGGTTCTGGGGGTTGTCATTTAAAATTCTCACCTCTCACCAAGGTTTGCATAGAAGTTCTCCTTCCAGCAGAATCCCTTCACCCATCTAGAATAAGTTTTTACCTCTAAGCAGGAGGTGAATCATAGGCCATTTTCACACTACACTATTATAGTGCTATTATTGCACTTTCAACATCCTATGGAATCCTGGGGTTTGCAATTTAGGGAGAGGCATTTAGTATTCTCAGCCAGAGAGCTCTTTGGCCTCAGTAAACTGCAAACCCCAGAATTCCACAGGATGTTGAAAGTGGAATAATAGCGCTATAACAGTGCTATAACAGAAAGGGCCATAGATGAGAACTTTCCTCTGCTAATCACTTCAAAAAGTTCCTTTCCGCAATTTACAGACTTGCTTGCCTCCAAAGCTTATCTTGCTTGTTTTTGTGCAGATACATGCAGAGGTGTGCCTTGCTTACTTCTGAGTAGACACACAGAGGCTTGGTATTTCAGCTGAAAGTGCTGCAGAGTGTTCAAGTGCTGCTTACATCAGAGTAACTAGGAAGATGCTTGCCCTGCTTACTTGTGAGTAGAAATTAGTTGCACAATTACTTCTGAGTATGCAGGGAGAGGCTCACAGACTAGCATCTTCCTGCATACTCAAGTTATACCTTGATTACTTCAAAAAGGAATTACCTAAAAGTTTGGTGTCATATGTGAGTAGTTCCTTCCAAGCTCTGTGAAGCACTAGGAGTTGGGAATGGATCTACCAGAAATACCACAGTGTCAACTCATCATACTGTGTTTATTGCTCATCCCAATTTTGCAATTATTCATTCATTTTACTTTCCCACTGGAACAGTATATAACACATAATGGAAGATGAATGTTTTCAAAACCCAATGCTGTGTCTAAAATGTCTCACTGAGTCCTCTGAGGGAATCAAAGTTTTTAAATAAGCATATGGAGAAAAGCAATTTTTTTTAAAGCAAAGCCAGCTTGAGTCAGAGAAATAGCAGATATAAGCATGCATCCTTAATCCATTCCACTTGCACAGGACCTGTTGTGATATGGACGTTAATGGCGTAATTGCCTCTGTGTTTTGTCCATAGGATTTCACAGACTTCTTTAGCGTAATAGGATGGTTTGTGCTGAGGGAATACGCTGGCAGCATAACATTCAAGCTGGTTGTCCATGATAACCAAATAAAAGGAGGATTATTAATTAAATGCTTTACTTTCAAAGGAGGACTTAATACCAAAGCAACCATTGTGTATTTGCACTGCAAAGGTACAGACAGTGAATTACTGCAACAAAGATATGGAATAAATGCAGTGAAGAGTGAACATCAAGTGATGCATTAGTGACTCAGGCCAATTGTCTAGGTAACTGAAGTGTCTCCTACAAAAGCCAACACCATCACAAGGTGCTTCAAAGGCAGACTAAAAGGAAAACAACTGCAGAGCAATCTCAGATGCAGTGTTATCCTTATGTTCCCACCACCCTGGAAACCTGGGAAGTGGCTTTTTTCCGGATTAAAAATTGAGGCTGACTGCAATGCCCTCAAAATTTGTGTGTTTGTGATTTCTTAGCACTCTTAGTACTTAGGATAATAGTGCTAGGGATTTGGGGTTGCTGTGAATGACCTTCTGGGATCTCTTGCCCATGTTTCCAACTGGGGTTTATTTATTTGCTTTACCTGCCTTTTTTCTGCTCAAATTGTGACTCAAAGTGTGATTGTGACAAGATGATCAGGTAAGAAAAAGTACAGATAAAAACACAGAAAGTTCTGATATCAAATACAAAATACAAGTATTTGTTGGAGTATAGACAAGACCTACAACTTCAATCATTATAGGGTTAATTGTGTATTAGTGAGATAGAGAGTACTTTCAGCTGTAAATGTTATGTGGAGCAGCTGTGAAGCCTCTATAAGATAGCATCTTTCTTAGTGAGCTTATCTGCTGTTGCTGCTGTTTGTCTTTGTATCCTGTTTGATCCTATTTCATTGTGGTATTTTGTTGTTTGATATATTTTGTATTTTTCTATTTTTTACTTGTCTATATTGCTCATGCTCATTTTAATCTTTTTGACTACGTTTTTCCTTTTGTATATTGTCTTTATATAAATACCTTGTTTGCTATTTTTTCCTTTTAAATAGAATAGATAAAAGAATTAATTTTATTATCCATTTTGTCTTCTGAATTTCTATTTTACAACAGTATTATTGTAGCCCAGTTGAGTTAATTACCACTTAAAAGTGCATTGGTGTAGAAAGAACAGTGTTTAGGGAGCTGGGTATGTTTAGCCCAAGAAGAGAAGGTTAAGAAGGGACATGATAGCCATGTTTAAATATCTGAAAGGATGTCACATCAAAGAGGGAATGGGCTTGTTTTCCACTGCTCCAGAGACTAGGCCAAGGAGCAATGGATTCAAACTACAGGAAAAGAGTTTACACCTAAACCTCAGCAATAACTTCCTGACATGGCTGTTCAGCCACGAAATTTTCTGCCTTGGAGTGTGGAGGTCTTCTCTGGAGGTTTTTAAGCAAAGGCTGAATGGCCATCTGTTGGGAGTGCTTTGCTGTGTGTTCCTCCATGGCAGGGGGTTGGACTGGATGGCCCCTGTGGTCTCCGTCAACTCAACTTCAAATAATAATTCAACTTCAAATAATAATTTTATGAAAAGCCCATTCCTTAAAACCAATAAATTGCTCAAAGCCTGCAAGAGCATTGCATGAATTTGCCTGCAGTCTAAGATCTTCAGGGGAATCCTCTGTTTCTCTCTCTCTCTCTCTCTCTCTCTCTCTCACACACACACACCCCTTCTCTTCAGGAGAATCCCTTCTCTTTCTCACCTTCTCAGGCTTGTTGAGTGGCCACAAGGGAGGCAGTCTTTTCAGTGGCTTCTCCCAGACTTTGGAGTTACCCCTTTGCTTTCTTTCCACCAGCAGGTGAAGACTTTCCTGTTCCATGAAACTTCTACAAAGTGCCTGTGAGGGTCTTTTTAATGGTGTGCTATTTTGTTGACTTTTTGTAGTCTTTTAATGAATTTTAAATTGTTTTAACTCTGTAGATTAATCCTTTTTAAAACAACACATGCACATACTTACTGATTTTTTGCACTTTTTCATTTTTTTGCACATTTTTTAATCTGTGCTGATTTTAGTACTTTTTAAGCTACCTTGAGTCACAGGAAAAAGGCAGGTTATAAATGATCAAGGAGAAAGTGAAGGTGAATAAGATAGCGACAACATTTTTGAAGTGTCATTTGGGGAGAAGCAATTCTGTGCAATTCTGTAATTATAAGCTATCCCTGCATCTCTGTGGCAGATGGTGACTACCCTATCAGTAGGGACTGAATGCAGTCTATGGGCCCTTCTGTGCGACACAGTTATAGTGCTATTATTCCACTTTAACTACCATGGCAACATAGTATGGAATCCTGGGATTTGCAGTTTAGAGAGGGGAATTTAGAATTCGCAGCCAGAGAGCTCTTAGGCCTTACTAAACTACAATCCCCAGAATTCCACAGGCTGTTGCCATGGCAGTTAAAGTGAAATAATAGTGCTATAACAGTGTAGTGTGATAGGGCTTAGGTTTTAGTAACTGTAAAGGAGTTATCCAAGGTAGTGAACTCTGTTCCTCAAATTTACCATGTCACTGATAGAGTAAACTCCAGCCACGTTTGCTGCACATTTCTTTCAATCTCACTACCAAAAATAATCATTGTCATAATTAAAAAAAATACATTTTTGGTAGTTTTCTGTTTTGCTTTTTTTTATAAAAAAATCAGAATTCAGTGGCACATCAAACACATTCACACACCATTTGCTTCAGTTGAGTAGGTGTAGGTGTATTCCCTTCATAGGAAGTGACTATACCTGAAAAATTGCATCCAGTACCTGTGACGGAGAGGGGGAAGCCAAAACAAAACAAATTATAGTCATTTGTTGAAGTACAAAGATTACAGCTTTAATCCCATTGGCTACTTCAGCCAGAATAGACCTATTAAATCAATGAGATTTATCTTGGCACTGGCTCACCATTCAACAATTAATTCAATGAGCCTGTTCTATTTTGGGGGTGTATGTTAACCAACAGGATTCAGGCCAAAGAATTCTAAACTGAGATTTGAATTTGGCCGTGAGTTAAATCGGGAGGCCTCCATTTCATCCCAAAGAAAACCATGCTGTTTTAAACCAAATTTTGTGGTGGTATACTCCTGTAAATATAGTTGTACTTCTGATTTACATAGCACTTTCAGTTCTATGCATTCTTAAGGGCATAGGAAGATGCCTTATAATTGGCCAAATCATTGTTCCACCTCACCTAGTATTGTCAACTCTGAATCGTAGCCACTCTACGGGAACCCTTTCACATGATATAATTAAATCGAGCCTGAACTCTCCCTAGAAGCCAAGAAGACTACACTGAGTCAGTTGCTTTCTAGACATATCATGAAAAGATATGACTCATTAGAAAAGACAATAACGCTTGGTAATGTAGAAAGCAGGAACCAATGTTTTGTAGTGGTCCGTGACCAGGATTCAATTCCCTGCTCAGCCACGAAAACCCACTGCATGACCTTGGGTTCACCATACACTCTCAGCCCCCAGAAAACCCCATGATAGGTTCACCGTAAGTTGGAAACAACTTGAAGGCACACAATAACAAAGAAGTAGACGGCAGGAGAGAAAGAGGAAGATGTCATTGCAAGTGGATAAATGAATAAAAAAAGCCATACCCTGAACTTGAAATGCTTGAAGAGAGGTGTTTAATAAGAGAGTGACTTGGAAGTCTCTCATATGCTGAAGTCAACTTGATGGCAATTAACAACAACATACTATAGCACTGAAGAACCAGCATGGTGTAGTGATTTGAGCACTGGACTACAACTCTGGAGATCAGGACTTGAACCTCCAGTCAGCAATGAAAACTCACTGGCTGACCTTGGGCGGGTAACACTCTTTCAGCCTCAGAGGAAGGCAAAGGCAAGCCCTTTCTGAACAAATCTTGCCTCCTCCCTAAAAAAGAGACTGTGATAGGTTCACATTAGGATTGCCATAAGTCAGAAATGACTTGAAAACACACAGCAACAATTACAGCACTGAGATACCACTTTAACTGCCATGGCTCCTTCCTATGGAATCCCAGGGTTTATAGTTTGGTGAGGCACTAGCACTCTCTGAGTGAGAATTCCAAATAACCCTCCTTAAATTGCAATTCCTAGGATTTCATAGAATGGAACCTTGACAATTAAAAAGGAATCCCAGTGTACTGTGAAGATCCCCAGGTTTTCAAGTCAGATTCTTTTGTCGCTCTAACTAGAGACTGCTGTTTTTCCCTCTTGGTCTGCAGTTCAAGTACTAAGTAAATGCAACCCTGTTTAGCTTTCAAAATCAGATGAAATTAGGATATTTCATACTGTATAATCATAGCACTATGATTCTGCTTTAACTTCCACAGCTGCTTCAAATGGAATGCTGGGATTTGTAGTCTGGTGAGGTACCCAAGCTCTCTGACTGAGAATTCTAAACATCACTCCCTAAACTGCAAATCCTAGGAGTTCATAGGATGGAACCATGGCATTTAAAGTGAAATTAGAGTATTACAATTGTAAAATGGCCTCAGATATGTTTTGGGTGCCAGGGTAAGCTCTTACTATGGGCAACATTGACAACAAATCATCTTTCCATGCCTTTGCACAAGTATGTCCCATTGATATCAGTGGGGATTAATTCTAGTAAGTGAGTCTAAGTGTCATTTAATTGAGAAGGCAGGCATAGGCCGAAATCCAATTGCTAGTCTGAATTAGATCCTTCAATTCAATGTGATTTGCATACATATCCACTTACCATTCAGCAACTGATTCAATGGGTCTGCTATAGCTGACTAGCAAATAGATTTAGGCCATGCTTAATGATGCACTGTCCATCTTTTATACTACATATTTTTGAAAAGCTGAGTTCCATGGTGAGTGCTGCGCTCAATTTCATCCCATATGGCTGCTCAAGTCCTTCTTCACAACCAAAGGCGTCGGTACACAGATTATATTTTGGAGCAGATAATGAATCCACACATAGAGTGTTGGACAAGCAATACTTGTATTTTCTTTTTAACCTTCCTATACTTATCTGTCCTCTCAGCTAGAGAGTGGAACAATTCTAATAATTACTGTCAGAAGCTAGATTTTATTTCTTTGCAGAGAGAAATAGAACAGAATGCCATATTACATATCTGGGACACCAGTTTTCCATTAACTTTTATGTTATCTCCACTCCACAGATAGCTCCTCAAGGACAAATGGAGGCAAGTAATTCTCCCCCCCCATTTCCCCCTTTTTTATTAACACTGGCCACATGAGAAATGAAAGTAAGTCAGTTTCCAAAAGTTCCCAGAGCACACTGTAAACTATTGTAAGTATCTGTACAAATCAACAGTGCTTATAACAAACCTGGGGTGAGGGACTACCTATTTATTTTTCCATTTTTTTATGTGCAGACATACAGATTGAAATAGAAAGAGAGAAAGTTGGAACTCACCAGAGAATGTGGAGTACAGAGCGCTCTTTTTTGTTGACTGTGCCAGCTATCCAGTCCTCATTCACTTCATTCCACTCTACCTTCATCCAAATTTTCCATCTCCTCCCAAACAATCAGTTGGGGGGTCTGTCACCACTGAGCATGCCCAGTCTTCACTGTATTATTTAAGATTTCCTCTCCTTTTAGGATATTTTTCACCGCAAATTTTGTGGAGGATGGTTTGAAGCAGAAGTTGGTAAATATGGCCTCGGGCATTTTCAGAAATAAAGCAGAACTTAATGCAATTGGCAAAAGAAGCTCAGAGGTCATCCAGACAAATCAAGCCTGTTACTTGGTTTGTCTGGATGGTTTGTCTTGTCTCTGCTAACCGCTTTTGTTTCTGAGATTCTTTTTTTTATATCATTTTATTAAAGTTTCACAATTAAAACAATCATTTATTATTGCTATTTCACATGAATTATTTCTTGAATGTTCCAAACTGATCTAGATTTCATTTCCAAAATCTCTTAACATTGTTATATCATTGTACTGCATTTTTCAGCTATTTTACACATTGGTACATAGTATTTCTATTTCCATATTCCTGCTTCATGATATCTGCCGTAATCATCACAATGAAATTTTTCCACATACTACCATGAATTATAGACTTCTATCAGGAATCACCAGCAATCACCTACAATTTGCCATTCTTTCTGAATTTCATCATCTGATTTCCCTTTCAATCTTTGAGAGACTATGGGCTTTTCCGCACTTTGGAGGAGAAATGGGGCAGTCTGGACTGGCACACTCCCCCTGAGAATCCACGTTGGTTCGGAGCTGTCTGTGCCTGCTGTACACACTCTCCGGAGACGAAAATGGAGGCTTCTGGTTGGTGGAGGCTGTCCACCAATCGGAGAAGCTCTCCAGCCGGAAGCCCGCCCCCAGAAGATCTGCAGACTCACACCGGAGCGAGCCTGTAGATCTATACTTTACAGAGCGACGGGCTGGAGCGCACCACAATATTGAAAGTCCTCTTTTAATCGGTCTTTCAATAGCACAGGCAGCCACCAGTTCTGGGCGTTCCGGAGCGGGCTGAAGTCCGGACAAACAGTAAGTAGTCCGAACCCAGTTCGCCCCCAAGTGTGAATGTCCTTGTGGGAGGATGCACCGGCCCATTTCAAAAATAAAATGCGGAAAAGGCCTATGTCAGCATTTTTATTTTCAATAAAGGTTCCCCACCATTGTTCTATTGTAGGTATTTGCTGTGTTTTCCATACCTTAGTGTATTCAATACGTGCAGTTGTTATCATATATAATAATATTCTCCAATATTTCTTTATATTCATACTGTCTACTAAATCTGTCATATTTAACAAATACAATTCAGGAATCATAGGAAATTGTAGCTTCATTATTTCACAAATCCTGTTATGTATCTCAGTCCAATATTTCTTGAGCTTTGGACACGTCCACCACATATGATATATCGTACCCACCTCTTTTAAACATTACCAACAAAGCCCAGTACCTGAATTGTAAATCTTTTGTAATTTATCTGGTGTCAAATACCATCTATAAAACATTTTATAATAGTTCTCTTTTAAATTCTGGG
Organism: Ctenosaura bakeri; assembly: GCA_948474755.1. Classification (NCBI taxonomy): domain Eukaryota; kingdom Metazoa; phylum Chordata; class Lepidosauria; order Squamata; family Iguanidae; genus Ctenosaura; species Ctenosaura bakeri. Next base: position 650,418 of record CAOLHI010000283.1, read on the forward strand.
CAACCGTAAATTTGTTTGTCTTTTTCCAACTCTGCTCCCAAGAGTCCAGTTGAATTGTATGACCAATATTCTGTGCCCACGAGATCATTACTGCTTTAACAGTTTCTTCATACTTCTCCTGGTGCAATATTTCCTGAGTGATTTGGGCTAGTAAATGAGGAGAGTTTTCAAAAATTCACTTTATCACTCCAACTTTCTCCTTTATTTCAATTACATGTGTCTTTAAATCCATCTGAAACCTTTCAGTTAACTGCCTGTAAGGAAACCAATTTAGAACTGTTCCTTCTTGCTCCAACTTGTCTCTTGATTTAAGCTGAATACTATTCGATTTTGTCCTCTCAATTATGTCCTCATATCGAGTTTCTGAGATTCTAACAACATATTCCTTATCCTAGTGCATTTCCTGCTAATTTCTGTCACTTACTGTCTCTTTTTACTCCTTACAGGAATGTGGTACTCTCTCTTGTCCTGGTACATTTTGAATTCCAAATCCATGTGCACACCTATTGTTGTAGTTCATTTAATTATGCTTTCAGACAGTGCATTCCCATCATTGATGCTATGATATGGCGCTATTGTGGGTGCAAACTTTTTTTTAATTAATTTTATTGTAACTCCATCGTATAAAACGAACATTTCTCATTGTACATTTCACTAAATTATTACAGCTGTCTTCCACTCCTCTCTGAATTTCATTAACTGTTATTTCATTGACATATTAACATTTTGCATCTCATTACTTTTAGTAACATACAAGATAGTTCCTGCTTTTCAACCCAACTTTACATGTTCCATGATATTCCCCTGATTTTCTCCTTCTAGCTACACGTGCTACCATGAATTAAGAATTGTTTCATGTCAACACTCAACCCATGTCCAGAACAATTTGCCATTCTTTATTAATGTCATCATCTGATTTTCCTTTTAGTCTCTGAGAGACTATATCTGCATTCGGATTTTCAATAAAAGTTGCCCACCATTGCTCTATTGTAGGTATCTGCTCAGTTTTCCATAACCTTGCATATTCAATACGGGCTGTCATAATTATATACAATGTGGGTGCAAACTTTTCATGCTTCACCCACAGTCTGGTTTTGGTGACTGTTCTCCTGATGTTTCCAACCAATTTTCCCCTTTCCTTATTGCAATTCACCACATGGACACAACAAAGAAGAGTCAGTTGGGAAAGGCTTCTGACTCTAGCCTACATAAAAACTCCCTTCCAGAACCTGGGCAGCTGGCAACAGATCCAGATGATGAAGACCTTCAGCAGAATGGGCTCTCACCTCATCCAGCATTGATGGAAACTGAGGAGATGACCATATCATTTAAGCCAAGAATTAAAACAGTGGTTCCAGACTAAATAACACTTCTTACAGAGACTTAAATGAGAAACACTAGCAATTATCTGTCTCAAAACTATGAGTCTTCCAGAGGCTGAGGGAAGCTGCACACAGCCATCAGTCTTTCTGGCATAGGCTCTTGGCACTCATGAATTTATTTGGATTCCTGACCCTTGGATTGGCTTAAGTAGTTGTTATTGTTATATTTAACCTTTCTCTCAGGACTGGGATGCAAATACAGCTAAAATATCCAAAAAAGTTAACATTAAAATGGAATTAAACCACTGACAATATTAAAATGATTAAAAATTGTACTTAAAAAGATAAAATACAATTAAAAAAATTAAAAGCAATAAAAACAGTTCAATTTAAAACAATACAGCACCTTTCAATTTTAAAAGCCTACCAGAATGAAGGTCTTTGCCTATCAAAGGAAGGATACCAGAGAGGGGACCTCTTCTGGCCTCCCTGGGAAGGGAGTTCCAGAATTCAAGGACTTTTCTCATGTGATGGTGGTAGGAGTGACAGAAGGGCTTTTTCTAATGATCCCTGAGAGCCCTGGTGGCACAGTGGTTAAATGCTAGTACTGCAGCCACAAGATTGTGAGTTCAATCCTGCCAGGCTCCAGGTTGACTCAGCCTTCCATCCTTCTGCAGGTCAATAAAATGAGTACCCAGCTTGTTGGAGGCAATTAGCTAACACATTGTAAACTGCTTAAAGAGCACTTCAGCTGATAAGCGGTATAGAAATACACATGCTATTGCTATCCCTGGGCAGGCTCATTTAGGGAGACACAGTCTATCTGGTAGCCTGGACCTGAACCACATAAAGTTTTTGGGGTCATAATCAGCACTTTGAATTATGCCCAGACTGGCAGCCAGTGGAACTGTTGTAATAGGGGTGTAGTATGATCCTTGTAACCTGCCCCAGTTAATACTTTGGCTGCAGCTCTTTGTCCTAGCTGAAATTGCCAAACACTCTTCAAAGGCAGCCCCGTGTAGAGTGCATTACAGTAGTCCAAAGAGGATATAGCTAAGGCATGTACCACCATAGCCAGATTTAGCATTTAAAGGAATGTATACAGTGGGTGCACAAACTTTAAACATGAAAAAGCACTCCTGGCCACTGCCGAAACATGACCTCCAGGTTCAAAGCTGAGTTTAGGAGTGCACATAAACTGTGGAACTGTGCCTTCAGGAGGAGTGCAACCCAATTTAACACAAGCTGAATCCTATTCCCTATATGCCTTTTGACTGACCAGCAGCATCTCTGTCTTATCTGGATTAAGTTTCAATTTGTTTGCCCTCATCCAGTCCATTACTGATGTCAGACACCAGTTTAGGACAAGATGGCCTCCCTGGATTGGGATGGAAAGGAGTAGTAGAGTTGGGTATGATTCACATCTTGAGGCACCACACCCAAAAACTCTGGATGACCAGTAGTTTCATGTTTACATTAAATAACATGGGGGACAAAACAGAACCCTGAGAGAGCCCACAGGCCAATGGTCAAGGAGTCAGACAGGAGGCCACCAGCAGCATTTTCTGAGTTTGCCTCTCCAGCAAGAATCAGAGCCACTGTAAAACAGTGCCTCCAAATCCCATCCCAGCAAGATGACCTAGAAGAATACCATGATTGATGGGATCAAAAATCACTGAGAGAATCAGCAGAACCAACATAGACACACTCATCCTCTCCAGTTCCTTTCAAAGGTCATCCATCAAGATGACTAAAATTGTCTCTACTCCACAACCAGGACTGAAACCAGTTTGAAATGGATCTAGATAATCAGTTTCATCTAGGAACCCAAAGCTGGGAGGCCACCACATACTCTAATACCTAGCCAAAGAATGATATGTTAGACACTGTTAGATAATTATCCATTATAGAGAAGTACTGGGATAGCTTTTTAAACCAAGGCCTAACAACTGCCTTCTTTAATCAAGTTGAAAATTTGCCTTGTTGCAAGGGGCATTGACTACCCCCTTTACCTACTCATCCAGTCCCCCTTTGAGCAGTTTAATGAGCCAGGAAGGGTAAGGATCTGGTACATGTGTGATGGCTCTCACCTCTCCAAGGCTTATGCTCATATCCTCAGTCTTCCCAAACTTAAAGATATCCAATAGCTCAAGTTTACATCCACTGCAACTATGTTAACTACAGCATAGCTACAGCATTTAGAACAGATCTGAACAATCTTATCTGCAAAGTGCTGTGCAAATTCTTCATAGTGGTTTGCTGAGTTGTACATTGTGTGTGTCTGTGTGTGTGTTGGCTTAATTTGTCATGAGTCCTGGCTTTTCATGGCTGATTTTGGACCAGCTGAGATTTTGTCACTGTGACTCCCTTTATCTTTAGAGAACTCCATATACAATACATGTACAACCAAGACTGCCTTGAGTCATGTATGACTGCTTCCCCATACTAAAGCTTGCCTTGCTTGGAGCTTGCTGCTTCTGGCCACAGGACATTCCCTTTTAATTTTGCCTTTACCTGTTCTCCACACCTATCCTCTACATCATTCTGTTCCCCCTTATCTTCTAGCATAATGTTTCAGTCACTATGGCAACATGGCAGTGAACCTTTAAATTTAAAAATGCAACATAGTGCAGTCCCATGTATTAATGCACATGGTGCTGGCTGAACTATTAATGTAATCCTATAGCACTAAGGGAAAGCTTTTTTAAAAAATAAACCCACAAATCAGATAGAAAAATTACATTGAAACAGGAAGTGTTGGGCTCAGAAGCAATGAAGGAGAAGAGGGGCCAAGAAACAGGCAATGAAAGAGAAGATCTGAGAATAAGATCTGTATTACCTTTTCTAATAACAAACTATTCCATGACCGTGAGGGACTGTGTGTATTGGAAGTTACACTACACTTTGTTACAACACAATCACAAGAACCAGAACAAAAGGTGGTGAATGGATGAGGAGAAGACAACCACCAAAACATGATGTAGCATACCCTAACAAATGGCAACACTTTTGGTCAGTCTGAATGAGCCTGTAGCCTACATTACTTATGGGACAAATTGGACATTGCAACTTGGCCCTTTTCAAGAGGAATAGTATTTTATACATGGGGTGAGTAAGAGTGGAGAAACCAGGGGTGAACCCAAGACTTCTGACTACTTGAAACATGGTATAAGATGATACCCTCTCCCCTGTGCTATATATAGAAATTGACTGGGCTACTGGTTGACTCTTAATTCAATATTGGCAATGGAATGGCTTCTCCTACTACCTGTAGTCAGTAGGCCAGTTTGAGCAGTGAAAGGAGGCTGTATGGCACAGGTAGATCAGTCCTTCAAGAATAGAAAACATCTGGGAAACTCTGGAAGGACAATCAGGGGATTGTTAAGGGGCCCTTTTAGTACATGTGATCTGAGGCAGTTGCCTCATTCTTTGTAATGGTAGGACTGGTGCTCAGGACTGAATAGCTAACCCTTTTCACAGTTCTTATTTACATACTCAGACTGTAGCATCACTAATACAGTTCAGGGGATGAGGGTCCACATTTCTCCCACCGCTTGTCCCTTAACCTCAACCATTTGTTGTTGCTAATATCTGCTATCAAGTCAACTTTGATTTATGGCAACCCTATAAATGAAAGACCTCTGAGTCTCCCTGTCAGCAATAGCTCTGCTCAGGTTTTACAGACTCAGGGCTATGGCTTCCTTGATTGAATTATCCATCAACAACGTGGTCTTCCTCTTTTCCTACTACTTACCACCTAGCCAAGCATTATTGTCTTTTCTAGACAGTCATATCTTTTCATGATATGCTCAAAGTACAACAGTCTAAGTTTAGTCATCTTTGTTTCTAGGGAGAGTTCTAAAACCCATTTATTTGTCTTTTTAGCAGTTCCCGGTATCTGTAGAACTCTCCTCCAGCACCACATTTCAAAGACATTGATTGTTTTTTCCTATCAGCATTTTTCACTGTTTATCTTTTACAACCATATATAACAATTGGAAATATGATGCCATGAACAGTCTTAACTTTACTATTCAACGATATATCTTTACACTTCAGGATCTTGCTTAGATCCTTTATAGCTGCCTTTCCAAGTCCTCTTCTTCTGATGTCTTGACAGCAGTCTCAATTTTGATTAATGTCTGAGGCAAGGTATGAAAAATCTTGAACTATTTCAATGTTTTCATCATTTGCTTTAAAGTTATGTAAATCATCTGTGGTCACTATTTTTGATTTTTTAATGCTCAACTGTAAACCTGCCTTTGTACTTTCTTCTTTGACTTTCTTCCATAATTGTTCCAAGTCTTTGCTATGTTCTGCTAGTAATATGATGTCAACTGCATATGTTAAATGGATAAAGTTCCTTCCTCTAATTTTCATGCCTCCTTCCTCTGAGTCTAATTCCAATTTATGTATGATATGTTCAGCATACAAGTGAAAAAGATACACTGATAAAATGCAGCCTCTGATTCAGGAAGTAATACAGAGTCATTCTGACTGGCAGCCAGTGTTGACTCTAACCTCCATGAACTTACTATTTAACTCCCCTTTAAAGGCCATCCAAGCTGGCATCCATCACTACATTAGGAGTTGAACACAATGGCCTTTGTGGTCTCTTCCAACTCTATGGTTCTATTGTGTGGCAGTGAATTGAATGGTTTAGCTATGTGCTAAATGTGTTTCTCTGTCCTGAATCTCCAGTGAGGGCTTGAAAACTGAAATGACTCTAACAAAGGTTTTGATGAAAGAAACAGGAAGCAGATAATCATGGAGGAAGGAGTGGGTACGGGAAAAAATAACTGGAATGGAATACAGCATCTCCCAAAAGGCATGTCTGGCTGACACTCTGAACAGCAGCATTCCACAGGGCAACATTTTGTTGCAGGTTCTACTTTTCAAGTGCTTATGAATTTCTTAGACAGTACCAGGTTGAGTTATGACCCCCAAGACCAGAGTTTGATTCTCTGCTCAGCCATGGAAACCCCCTGGGTGACCTTGGGCACATGACACAGTCTCAGTCCCAGAAAACCCCATGATAGGTTTGTCTTAGGGTCATCATAAGTTAGAAATGACTTGAAGGCACATAACAACAGCAGCCACAACAACAATGTAGAATGCAGTAGGAAAAGAGGAAGACCACATCAGAGGTGGATAGACTCAATCAAGGAAGACATGGCTCTGAGCTTACAACCAGAGCAAGACTGTTGATAATAGGGTCACTTAGAGGTTTCGCATTCATAGGATCTCCATAGCCAAAGTCAACTTGATACCAATTAGCGGTAACAACAACCTGCCTGTCAAAATAGACAATACTGGGCTAGCTGGACGAATAATCGATTTTTAAAGCAGTTTTTTGCATTCTTAGTTGGTGTAGTCTAGGGAAATGGTAGCAACCAGAAAAAAATGTATGGAAACCAGCCCTGGAAAGCCAATGCAAGGTGGCAAATGCAAAAAGAAATTCCATCCAGTGGTAGCTGGGGGGTTCCATGCCAGTGGGATAGTGAATTTGCTCTGAGCTTTAGTCCAAACTTTAAGCTACCCAAGGAACCTTACCCCCCAGATTGGTTTTGCAACTCGAATAGCTCCTTTGAAATTGACAGCAAAACCTGGTTCACCACCTAACTGAGAGAGGAGGCCCTAGCTGCAACTCATTTCACCCAACTCCTTGTAAAATCCCACATTGCAAGTGGCCTATGCTTATACATATTTGAGAGGCTCTGTCTCATATGTAAGGATGCCTGCTCCTTCGACTTAACATTTTCAAATGGTTTCTCCTCCCAGCCCCGAAAAGCACAGGCCATGCCAGTAATATTGACAATTTACACAGCACAAGCTTGGCAGGCAGGGTTTCTCTAAGGATCACTGGGTAAATTTTACCTCAGGGTATGTAGCATATCTCCAGGATATTGAGTGTAAATAGGCTTGCTGTTGTCATTATCCACTGGTGTTTTATGTGCTTCTATATTTAGAGCACTTGAGAGGATTGTGGTACAACCTCTCCCAGCCAGATTTCTATCACCTTTGAATCTTCTTTTGTCAAATCCATGGCAAGTGTGCTGACACCCTTTGAAATGATGCACATACCAAATGAAGGAGGCCTGGTTTAATTATGTTCAGAGAAAACTGAGGAAATATTCACCTAGCAGGTAGAAGAAATTCTTTGTTCTCATCACATGTCTGTTTCAGCTCTTCTTTTTTCTTTTGAAAGGATGCCTTTTTTCTCATCTAAAAGGCAATAATGCAGAAATAAAAAAAAAATCAACAATGACTTTAGGATTTTTACCCATTGCACAATGAGAGGAGAGATAAATGTCTAAATACCTGAATTTAAGGAAAAGACAACTGCATTTTTAAAAACACTTTTTATCCCTAAACTATTCCACTAAACTTTCATTCTCATCTTCAAATGACTACTAGATAGTTATAGTTAATGCTCAGGAGGGCCTATGCCATGGGATACAGCCTCAGGCAGCAATTTGGGACGTGATGAAAAGGTGACAAGTTGTCAGTTATTGAATTCATGACTACATTTTCTTTCAATCCCAGGGAGGAATCTATTTGTATTTCTTTGCTTCGTCTTCCAAAATAAAGGAGAATGCTGCAAATATCCCATCCATGCACTGGTTTGTTAAAAATCAGTGCAAATGTTGATAGTAACTATGACAGATTTCCTTCTCAGAGGGGCCTTGCAGTTCCTAGCCCTGGAAACCTGTCACTTTTACCTTGCCCTCTGGTCCTTTAAAACCTTTCCTTGGATTTGGGTCCCAATGTTCAGTAAATCACCTCAGACTTTCAACTGACTCCTCTAGCAGTCTATTTCCAACTTTCTGTCTTCGGTTAACTCACTGTTCATTGAAAAAACTCCTTCTCTTCACTGGAGGCCCTTCTTCTCCTCAGAGAGTTCTCTGTGTTGGGATTGGCTGCTTTCACTTAGGGCCTTTCTGCCCTACACTGTTATAGTGCTATTATTCCACTTTCAACATCCTATGGAATCCTGGGGTTTGCAGTTTAGGGAGGGGCATTTAGAATTCTCAGCCAGAGAGCTCTTTGGCCTCAGTGAACTACAAACCCCAGAATTCCACAGGAGGTTGAAAGTGGAATAATAGCACTATAAGAGTGTAGTGCAGAAAGGGCCAAGGTAAACAGCAGTTGTCTCCAGATCTCCTTGCTGAGCATGTGTGAACAGCAAGACAGAAAGAAAAGGGGACAGTATATAATTCTACCTCATCAGCTGTCCTCCACATATTAACAAAAGAATAGATCTGGATGTTTTCCCACCAAAAATGGAAATCAAAAGTGAAAGAAAAAAAGAAAGGAAAAAAAATCATCCCTGTTTCTATTTTGGAAGAAGATTTCAAATGGTCTCAGAGTGCTTGAGTTTTGCCCTTTTTTTTTTTTTTTTTAGGGCTTACCTGATCTCATTCTTTCATTTCACATGTACAGATTGTTAATTTTGAATGAAAAGTTTGCTGAAACATGTTAAACTGTCCTTCTCTTTTGTGGTGTAGGAAGCTATCCATGCTCTTTCCACGTTATTTCTGTCTCTGTTACCAAATTTCCCGTTAAAGAAGCAAAGCCAAGGAACACATCTACTTTGTTAACTCAGCTAGATCTGTCCAACAAAATTAAAATTCATTGTTTTCATTGTCCATTGAATAGCTGACAAGTTGGGCTACACAATGAAATTTTACAAAAATGCAAGCATTTTCAACGTGTGTCTAAAATGAAAAATTGTTGAATTTCAGGGAAAGAGTATCCCACATACGAATACATAGTTGATACCATAGTATTAAATGTCTTGCTCCACATGTCTGTGGAGCGGACCTTCCACAGTATGTGGAGTATGTAACACAACACCAAGGACCTCTCTCTAGATGACATTATAGATTAGACTCACATGCAATGGAGATACAATAATACCCCATTATCTGATTCCTGTGTATACCAGATTTATAATGTGAACTTTCCTTTGCTCCCCCAGACTCAGCTATTTGATTACAATAGTTAAGGAACACAATTTGAGTATCTCTGATAACTTTTTGTATTGGTTTAATTCAGTGTAAATACTGTGACTTCTTAGGTGAAGATTCCCAGGAACTGTAGCTTGATGAAGAGGATACAATCCAGAAATTCCTCACTGCTGGTATAGAACTATCTTCTACATTTCTTTGGGAAAGTAAATTCTTATTAAATTAGCAAAAAGCTACAGTATAGACAGATGTGTTCCTGGAAATTCAGCATAGTTCTATGAATGCTTTATCCAGTATAATTTTGGGATAACAGATTTGTGATTAGAGTCAAAATCAAGGGTGGGTGGGCAATTTTGGGAGGCAAGGGGAAGACTTTGGAGTGTGGCAACCCTCCTGCATCTCCCCACAAAAGTATTTTTGGCCCTTAAATGCCTCAAACAACCTCTAGGTGTCATGGGGAGAATTTTCACCATCTTTATAGTCTCCAGGCCCAGACCCCCCTTTTTTTTTAAAGAAACAGAAATCACTTCCTGTTCACTTCCTGTTTTTGAAAAGGCCTCCCCTGCCCCTAAAATGTCCTGAGAGGTGAAAAATGTGGTGGGTATGCTTCCCTTACACCGTATAGGCATTTGGGGGCATTTTTGGTCCCACAGGCTCTAGAGTCTCAAGAAATGGACCTGGATGGTCATATGCACCCCACACATCACATTTTGCCTGGTCTAAATGAAGCACTGGTCTAGAACTGAAGCGAGCAACTACCAAGGGTTGGGGTGGGGGGCATTGCCCCTTCCCCGGGACATGCCTCTAGCATGCTTTCTCCAGTTTTTTACAAATACCCTCCAACTGCCCTAGGGCTTCCTTTCTGGTTGACGAAAGGTCTCTCCTGGGCTTCAAACAGTCCGCAGGAGGGGGAGCATAGCCAAATCACTTCCTGCATCCCCAAGGTGGTGTGGGAGCCATTTTGAAAGAACAGCTTTTTCCAAACCAAATGAAACAAAAATAAAAAAGGATAGCTGGGTACCCTTGGACCTTGAAAAATGGCCCTTGAGGCCCATGTTCAGTCTACATATTTTACTTTGTCTCTGCTTGTTCTAGAACAGCACAAGTCTCTTCAGTTCTAATCCTGAGCAGAAGCTGTGGAAATGATTGCCTAGGAATATTGCTTGGTGGATCAATCCTTTGAATTAAGATTAGCACATTCTATCTTAATTCAAAGGATTCCATCTTGGTATTACTCCTCCGAGGTCTGAATGAAGACACTGCAAAAGTAACAGGAACTGCTATTCAGTAATTAGTGTAATACATGCTAACATCCGTATCTACAACTGTCTTCTCTTCCTTTCCTTTTCCCAAGACAGCCTCTGGAATCATAGCAACAGAAGTGTTTTGTCCATGGTGCTGATTTTGTTTCACCACTGGGGCAATGCATTTTAGTGCTAATTTCACTCTAGATATCTTCATTTTGTATGAGACATAAAAAAGGGATCATTTCTCTTGTCAATGCTCCCTGTTGATGGAGACATTAGTTACTATAGTGCCTTTTAATTTTCAATAAGTGGAAGCATTTTTGTACAAGTGAAGAGCCCAGAGGGTAGAAAATGTTCCCCCACTGTCGCTTTGCTGTACGTTCATTTCAGGTTCCCTTGCAAGGAGGCAACTTTGCTCAAATAGGTTGGACCCTAAATTTCCTACTGTAAACAGGACTTCCTGGCCACCATGACAACCTTGAGGCTGTTTGTATCCATCACTGGCCTAATACATGTGGCAGGATATACCTAGGACCTGCTTTTTCTTGTTGAGTGGATGGAAAATGAACTGACGTGACAATAATCTTGTTCTTGTGGACAGATCACTTCCTTGCTTGTTGGACTCTCCCTGCAGGGACAGGGGATCAGTTAAGATGTCCACCCTTGGATACTTATGGAATCTGAAGGATTCCTGAATGATCTGGGGATTTTTCAGGTGATAGGGTTGGCAAATCAGTTGTGTCCAGGCTTGGTCTGGGCTGGCAACCAGGAGAAGCTGATAACAAACACAGGTCAGAAACTCAGCAGTAACTTAAGTGGTCAGTTTACTGAAGAAAGGAAACAGCTTTGCAAATGTGAAGCAATAAGGATCCCAACAATGTCCATAAATCAGAGGCAGGCAAAAACAAACACAAGTCAAAGGCAGAAACACAGGCAAGGGAAGCAAATAGAAGCATGCATGGGATAAATGATCAGTTGATTGCTGACAAAGGCTAGAGGGGAAAGGCTCAGTGCTTATAGGCTCCAGGGTCAGTGTAGCTGGTACCTGATTAATTGGTGCTTGGCATAAATTTGCTGGGACCAATGCAGGAGATCCTTTTGGTGTCTACGCTGGGCAAAGGTAGGTACGGCTAGATCATTCTCTGTGCCAGAGTGAGCAGGGTTCCCTGCTGGGGCTGACACTTCTGTCTCTGGGGCAGATGGTGGTACTGTCTGCTCTGCAGGTTCTGCTGTAGCAGTCTCTGTGTCAGGGCTCAGAGCACGTTCTTCTGCCTCAGACTGAGTCTAGGTCCTGGAAGCTAATGACGAGTTGAGATCTAGGTCTCAGTACAGAATGGTGAGTTGAAAAGGCCCGTCAATACTATTATTCTCAAATGTCCAATCAAGTGCTGTGGAGTTTGTAACTCACCTTGGTTTACAGAAATCCTGTAAGCAATGAAACAGCCTGGGTAATGATTACAGTGCAGATGGCTTAGGTCATGGAACAAATATCACCGAGAACTGGCAATGATTCTTTGCTATGCCTAATATAAGGCAATGAGGTCAGTAAATAATAAAATAAAAGAAATTGTGCATTGACTATTGTATCCTTGACATATCACCCAGCAGTTATTCAAAGTGTTTGAGGAGCTTGGGATCAGGTGCAGAGAGGCAAGGATATAACTACAACTTGCCTGCTGTAACAAATTCACTTGGCACTTCAAGGAGAAAGTCACTAATACTCACACAGAACTTGCCATCACACTGATCTCAGAGTCTGAGGAAGTGTCTAGTGCTCCATCTGATCAATTTTCTTGGGATCAGTTCCAGTTGCTCAGGGTCTGATGATGTGGGCAAGATACTTGAATCAATTTGGTTTATGAGACATAATGTTGACACTTGCCTATCTTGACTGATAATATCAAGCAGATATGAATGGATTGTATGGGCCTAAGGGATGGTAAATGCCACACTACATCAAGAGGAAGAGGAGCCTGATTCCTTAAAGGAGGCTGTGTAACTACCAATCCACAAAGCCTCCGTCTTATCAGGATTCAGCTTCAGTTTACTGGCCCTCATCCAACCCATTATAGCATCCCTGCACTGGTCTAGAATCTGCACAATCTCACACAGCCTCAAAGACAAGTAGAGCTGACTAGTGTCAATATAATGGTGGAATGACATCCTAAATCTCTTTATGGCCTCCCCAGTAGCTATATCTATATATCATATAGACTTTGAACAGCATGGGAGACAAGATGGAACCCTATGGTACTCCATGACACAATGATAAAGGGCTGAACAGGACTCCCCTCTGGGACTGGCCCAATAGGTAGGAGTGGAACCAGCGTAACACAGTACCCCCTACTCTCATTCAGTGGAGCCAATTCAGTAAGATACCATAATCAATGTCATTAAAAGCCACTGACAGATCCAGGAAGAACAACAGGAAGTCATCAGTCAGAGCAACTAAGTCAGTGTTATGCCCTGGCCTGAAAACAGATTGAAAAGTAAAAGTAGCCCAGCTATCACAGACTCAAATGCTCTACCTGAAAAAGGGATGATAGGAACTGGGCAGTAGTTCTCACATAGCTCTGAGTCCAGAGAGGCTAACTTCAGAAGTAGGTACACAGCAATTCCCATCCATCCTTGTCAGCATAGCTGTAGGTAGGGAAATCCTAGGAGTTGCAGGCTAACAAATTCCGTCCATGATCTAAATCAGTTTTCTTATGTTACCTGCTTCTTTATGTCCACTTTATGCTTCATATTCTGCACATTTTGACTAATGTCTCCTTATTTGCAGGTGTGGCCAAGGCTCTGTTATTGTGGGACAATAACTCTACACTCAGTAATGGAAGACTCTTATGTAGTTCCACCAAGTGTTGGCAGCTCTCCTCAGTTTACGGAAGCTATCCAAGTGCTGAATCTGTTGTGGGAATTGGGTTCAGCACCTGGATAGCTCCCATAATACTTGGAGACACTGCAGAAGAGGCTGGCATTAAAACCGTGGGTGGAGTCTCACCTAGGCAATAACATAGCCATCAACTTGATCTCTTTTCTTCTTTGTATGCATTGCTTTGAGGGGCTTGGTCCAACAAAGCAACTATTTTTTTTTAAATGGACTAAACAAACAAATTGCAGTCACCCAAGCTGGTGTTAACCTTCGCTATCCCTTTTTCACTGAAAGAGTGTCATCAACTTCCCATCTGGCAGTGATTTCCGCACCATTCTAAGTCAAGTGTTCTCTGGACAACAACCCTATCTACAAAATGGACAAAGATGCTGGCTCTACTTAAATATTGAGTTACCACATGGATTTCCAACCTTGACTCAGCCTTTGCCAGAGTTACAGTAAGGAAGGCATTTCTACGCTAGTGCCATGGAGGTGTCAGTCAGTCACATGCATTGCTCCTAAGCCTGAAGGTAATAGGCTGGCTGAGAAATCTGGACACATTCATTGCAACAAGGGAGAGCATGCTGCCAAAGGTAATGCACATCAGACAAGATGTCACACTTCTTGAAGAAGTGACAAATCCTCTGTTGCTTATATTCCCTTTCCCCAATCAGAATTGCTGGGATGGCAGCAGAATGTATAAAACTGCAAGAGGCCTTTGCTGGATGGCAGTTGCCATTGAGAAAAGGGAAAGAGCTGAGGTCCTTTGAGTTACTGTGTCACAAGTAAACCTGGTCATGCCTGCTTATTAATTAATTTAAATAAATATACTTGGACAAGGTGATAGATGGTGGGTAGGGAAAATGTACTAGGCTGAAATATCACTTTCTAAAGGGCCTTCCATGTTAGGCAGCTAAAAAGCATTTCCCTCTCTTTTTAATAAAACACAACACAGATTGAACAGTCTTTTAAAATGGCCTTTGTAAATGCTTAAAGCTTCAATCTGAAGCCCACAGACATGTGGTCAACTCTAGCCCTTCAAATGTTTTTGGCCTACAACTTCCAGAAGCCCTAGCTAGCATAGCCAATTGTGAGGGATTATGATAATTCTGGCTCAAAAACTTGAGGAGGCACTGTTACCAACTGGGGAGTAATTCTCACAGAATTCAGTGGGCCTTACATCTGAATCTTAGAATAGGTTTTAGATGTGTCTGAAAAGAGAAGAAAATAGATGGGATATGATCAAATGCATGAATAAATTGAATAAGGCAATTGAACAATGAAAAGGATACCAACTTTTCTATGAACACCAAATTATTTAAGGTGGCTAACACAGAAAGGGATATTGAAGAGCTCCAAAGGATCTCGTCAAAGTAAGGGAAAGGGTATTCAAATAGACTTCAGTATATACAACTGTAAAGTGAGTTATACCTTAACTTTCTGGCCTAGTAGTCAGGTGAGAGTGTTACCCTGTATTCTGGGGGTCCTGGGAGGGACGCCCAAATAATCAAACAAAAACATAAGATGGGGAAATTAACTTGAGCACTCTCTTAAGCTAGCGAGAGGCAGGGTAACTTTAGCTGGGATCTTTTAACCCTATGTATACAGCGTCAGGTCAGGAGAGCAGTCAGGCAAGGTTTTAAAATAGTAAAAATGATAGCTTTATTAAAGGACAAACAACAGAAAAGACCCCACAAGCACACAGCTAACTAGGAAATTAGAAATGAGAGTTTTTTTGGGAAATGGGTGATATGACACCTTATTTTGTAGTCCTGGAGAAAAGTGGAGGATTGCAGGGAAGAAAGCTCAGTGCGGTTCGCTGAGGGGGCAACTCACTGGACAAACCAACAGCAAGGCGGGATAGCAGTCCGGAGTGTTCCGAGGTGGACTCAGAATTGGGGACCCTTTATAGGGTAGATTGTGCCTACAGGCCATGCCATGCTCGGTGAGAACAAAGGAAATTTGGAGCGGGACAGAAGCGTTGGAAAAGGCCAGGTTTTACATGATTAGCTTAGCGCTGGATGACAATAGTGTAGCTAGTATGCAAATAGATCAGCATTGAGAGGGTGCTGACTCAGGGCCGTGCGTCTTTGTGTAAAGTCACGCTTAAGCAAGGTGTGTCTGCAAGAAGTGGTCCCTGAAGCAATGGAGTGGCATTAATCTGCCTGCCTAAGTGGGGATTGGAATGTCCAACCATTACTGGCCGTGCCTGTTTACGTGCGAGTCCGGTGGCCCTTGCAAACACGTGGAGCAGGGTGGCAGAGAAAGGTCAAGTGAAGGCCAAATAAGTTTGATATCAAGAGATATCTAGTGCTATCACTGGGCATGTCAGAACCGTGGTAACAAGAGGTCTCATGGTCATAACATTCAGATCAACATAACGCTGAGCCAACGTATGGCTGCAGTAAAAAGACAAATTCCATGTTGCAGATCATTAGGAAAGGAGTGGAAATGAAATCTTCCAATATCATATTGCCTTTATGGTGTGACAATATCAAACAATACCAAACATGGGCAACTGTAGTCCTGAAGATCTTTTGGTTTGTAGCTCTCATAATCCTTCGGCATTGGCTGTGCTGGCCTGATGGAAGTTGTGGTCCAGAAACATCTGTGAGACTACCTTTCCCTGTGCACTCATTCTTGCTGTATATTGTTCTGATTACCATACTTCAAAAAGGTACAGAAAAAGATAACTGAAATGATATGATATGATGTGTGTGTGTGTGTGTGTGTGAGAGAGAGAGAGAGAGAGAGAGGGAAGGTACCTTCATTAAAAGAGATAAGGTGGTAACAATCTGAAAGAGATCTGTCAGAGGTGCACACTCATTACTGAATGCCCTCTGCTGGAAACTTTAGAGAGCATCATTGTTAATTTCTTTTGAGTAAAAGAAACTGGGGAGTAACCAATTAAATCCACAAAAGAAACAATATTTTGAGCATCTTAAAATGTAACTGCAGTTTCTTCTGTGAAGTGTCTTCAAGTGCTAGGTGGAAAAATTATTATTCACCAGGGATTTTTTTATTGCTACTGATTTGTTTATATTTGCTGGCTTTTCAAAAATTATATTGCTTTGTTTATTCTATCTTTTAAAACTCTGTAATCCATCCCGGAGTCAAACTGATGGAGGACAATATATAAATCTTTGGGGAAAAAATACTTAAAAATTATCTCACTCTTCTGGGATGAGTCTGTCTTAAGGACCTTACCTATCCCTTGAGATCTGCTTGAACACTGAATTCCATAAGAGAAGCCCAGAATTTCACAAAAGTTCCTTTTCTGGACTATAGTTCCCAGGATCCCACAGCTAGCACACCAATAGGCCATGCTGACTGGGAAATTCTGGAATCTGCAGTCTAAAAAGTCCCATGATTGCTTGTGTTGGTTGGGAGAGTAGTTCAGGTTGGAAATAGTGGTTTGAAAATTCTCAGAATCGTGCAGGAGGACTTGAGACACATAGTGGGCTTAAATGCCATGTCTACGCCTGTCCCTCTCACTGTTACCTTTCTGTCATATAGCCAAGATTTTTTTTCCCTCCCCCAAAGGACTTTGGGTTCCTTTAATGTAGACTACAACAGCATCTGATAGGCAGAGTAGGGCAAACATTTCAGGTAGCAAATGTTGGGGGACAGCAGCTGTGGGACCCTCCTACCCAACTGTTCCTCTGAAGGGCCCTACTTATTTTCCTCTTATGGAAGGCAGATCTCTATGTTCCACTGGGTCCGCTTGGGACCCCCTAAAGTCCCCTCAGGGACATTAGTGGATGCTTTTCTACTGCCAGCATTGAAGGAACAATCAGCTGCCATCCCATTTTGTTTCTTTACGTGGAATGGGGGCACCATCTTCTCTTTCAGAGAGTTGTCAGGCATATGTGGGAGACACTCCCAGAAGAAGACTCATCCATTTCAGTCTCAGATTGCATTAGAAAACTTACAGTAAATGATGAGGCATTGAATATAGGAAGGGCCGCTGAGGGAATCTGAAGCAACAGAAGGGGCCCAACAGCTGTGGAAAAAAAAATACTGGGAGGAAATTGCAATCCAGCCAGCTGTGTAAACAACTGAAATACTTTTAATTTCCAATGCATTTAAACAACAGCAACAATTTCTCTCTAGGGAAAATTTGCTTAACAAATGAGGGAGGGAGGCAGTTAGAACTTCTGCTGCATATGTCAGAGGTTTGCAGGTTAAGGCTACAATTCTCTGCGTGCTTACCTGAAAACATGCCATTAGGACATACTCATGAATACACATCCTTAGAATGTGCTGTTAGGACATATAATTTCCTAACTAAGAGGGCTTGGGTCAGCTAGTTACACATAACAATTCACTTGAGTTCAGAGCCAGCATGGTCTGAGTATTTGACAGGGATTCAGGAGACCAGGGTGTTGCCCCCTTGGTAAACTGTGTCCCAGGGTCTACAACTTTGATGTAAAACATAATCTAACCTACCAGAGAGGTCACCCGGATGAGCACGTAGGCAACAATGGTCGTATGATTGGAAGAACCAGGTCAGGCCAGTAATCTCCCCTGTCACGTAGACACAGGGAACCTCAAGCTGTGCCAACCCATGGTGGACAAAAGGTCTTCAGCCTTTAAGGAGCCAATTTGGGAGGATTAAGAGTTTTTCCCACAAAGTTGGGCACTGGAAGCAATAAAATCTTATCAGACAAGGATCATCTGCATAAACTCACACCGCAACTCAAAGCGGCGCAAGATGCTGATACTTGGGTGGCACCTTGTTATCTTCCTATATCAGAGAAGGTGCCGGTGTGAAGTTGTTTTCCATTGTTGTCTCCTTTGTTCTCCCCAGGAGAGGATTTGCCCTCAAGGTAATTTTTTCCTACAAATAGTCCCCATTTTTGACTAGTTCTTTGGATACCTCCCAGTCATACCAACTGACCGCTCCCCCTCCCGACAGCTGTGTGATCCCCTCAACATTTCTTCTCTGAGTTCCATTTCTTTCACTGCTTTCCAGACCTAGGACTTTAGGAAAAGGTGCAGTATCACCCAAACCATGAATCCTTTAATAATCCCGCTATCTTATTTCCACTCTATTTTTCTTTAGCCCTTGTATGTGTGTGTGTGTGAGTTTATGGGTTAATGCATTATATAAATCAATAAAGTCATTCATTGGACCTTTTTGTGTGATTTCTGTCTGGGCCTGACCCTGTAAAAACTGGGTAAAAGATCTCGCTAGGTTGCCCTGCCTCTCGCATTGCTGTTGCTTGTGCTGTGTTGAGTTTACTTTCCTCATCATGTGGAGCATATTAAGGAGTCCCTCGGGGACTCTCAAGACCCTCAAGAATGTCAGGGTAACAAGGGTTCAAATTCCCACTTGGTCATGGAAAACTCTTAAGTGATCTTGGGCAATCTACACTCTCTCAGCCTCAGAGGAAGGCAAAGGCAAACCCCTTCTGAGCAAATCTGGCCAAGAAAAACATGATGGGTTCACCTTAGAGTTGCTGTAATTCAGAAATGATTTGAAAGCACTCAACAACAAAAATGCCCTTTCCCATTGATTATATAACTACATTAGATTACAAACTATAATTTTACAGAGGATAGTTTTGTAGTGTAACTGTATCTTCTCATTTACTTCTGTACTTCTGAAGAGGTGACCTCATTAACTCATGGTGGAGGAACATTTCATCGTTCCAGTGCTGCTACTTCATGGTCTGTTGTGGGTGCTGAGTCAACAATGAGGTCAAGGGAAAGGAAGTGTATGATGTATCATAGGCCAGTGACTGTGCATCTGATTTTTTGAAAGAGCAACTGGAAGTAACTATTTGGTTGTTTTTGAGAAACTGGAAAGCAAATAGCCACTCATTTTTAAGTTGCAGATACAATGGCAACCAATTGCTTTGAGCCCTTGAAAATACATTTCCAGGATCCATAAGAAGACCACATTGTTCAAAACACTGATTACTTATTCATGGATTAGGAGAAATACAGCTCTGGAAGACAATGGCCAGAGCCTAAAGAAGATGCTTATTGTTCATATGATGAATCTTATGGGCTGCATTTGGCCCAAGGAACAGAGTGTATATCTATACTGTACAATTATAGCAGTTTGATACCATTTTAACTACCATAGTTCCATCTTGTGGAATTCTAGGATTGGTAGTTTAACGACTTCCTTCAAATTCTCCAACACACTCCCAAACAATACAATAGGAACTATGGCAGAGAACGTTAAGTACCTCACAAAACTGAAAATCCCAGAATTCCATGGGATTTGGCCATGACAGACTGTATCAAAGTCATACAATTGTGTAAGCTGAATCTACCCTACAGTTCTCCACTGCTACTTTAAGAATTTATAAGTAGGAGCCAGTGTTGGAATTATTTCCAGAAACTATCTAGGTGAGCCAGAGGATTAATGAAAAGATGATGAAAAATTTGCAAAGCAGCATTTGGGATATGAAAAAGGGAAGGTGAAATGAAGAGCAACTGGCTTTGGAGCTCTGATGAGAGACAATGTGCTCCTGCAAATGCCCTTCACCTTCACAGCATAAGAGTCTGCCCATTCTTTGGATACCTTTCAGTTCGCTCAAACTCTCATGCATCTCCATTCCTTGTAGGCACCCTACAAATTAATCATCAGTCGAGTTCAGCGCTTGCACACACACTGAATGTGTAATGGCCTTTCTCCTGCTGATCAGATGAACAGGGAACACTTTTTTATATTAACTTGTAATTGAAATAGAAGCATGAGGAAGAGGAGGAGAAGGAGGCAGCAGCAACAACATGTTCAGCTATTGAGTTAGAGTCTGTTATATTCTTAAGCACACTTAACAGGAAAAGTAATTTTCATCGAGTTTACTTCTGAACAAAGACAGAACTCTCAATCTTGGGACTGCGTATGAGCACCACATGCCTATGTCAGGCTTTAACTGGATGTTATGCTAAAGACATTAGCAGAGTGGGAGAGCTAGAAAAAGAGTTTTGTAAATTTCTTCTGCAATTGATAGAGATATATGCATAATAAAAGCCAGTGTTGGTGTAGTGGTTTGAGTATTGGACTATGACCTTGGAGACCAGAGTTCAATTCTTCACTCAGCCATGGAAAACCACTGGGTGACCTTGGGTGCATCACACACTGTCAGACCCAGAAAACCCCATGATAGGTTGACTTTAGGGTCACCATAAGTTGGAAATAACTTGAAGGCACACAACAACAAAAAATATGCATCACATTATGAATACTGTGGAGAGATTAGAGAAAGGGAGATTTTTTAAATTCCCTTTTCAAATAGTAGAATCTGAGGCCATCCAATTTATCTTGGAGCAGGGATGGTTGGCAGATTCAATGTCCATGGGGTAGCAAATTTGCCCGCTGAACTCATTTGAGGGTAGGGTACCTGGGATGGCTCCTTTTAAGTGCAAACTAAAATGTGGAATGGATTAATTGCTCCTTGTACACTGGAGACATTAGCTAGGTGTTACCCTGCTTTCTGGGGTCCCGTGAGGGACACCTTAATGTGCTCCAATTACTGGGGAATGGGAATTAGCAAGAGCACAAGCTATAGCAATGCAAGAGGCAGGGCAACCTAGCGAGATCTTGGACCCAATGTTTACGGGGTCAGGCTGAGTCAATAAGCAAACAGATGTAAATAATAATTGTTTTTCTTTATTTTGAAACACAGTCAAAACGTATGTATGCAATCACTCACACAGACCTAGTGAAAGAAAGGTAGGAGTTTGATAAAGGATTTTAAGAGGGATTTTTCATGGGAAATACTACACCTGATTCTGAAGCCCGGGTAGTCAGAAGAAAAGACTGTTGAAGAGGAGATTCTCAGCACGTGGAGCTGAGGGGAAGGCTTGTCGAACGGAGCAGCAGCAAGGCAGGATGGAAGTCAGAGCAATCCGAAGAAGCGCTCAAAATCAGGGGGTCTTACAGGGGAAAATGTGCCTGTAGGCTAGTCCATTCCTGGGGAAAACAATGGGTTTCAGGCTGGAGACAAAGCCTCCAAAAGGTCAGTACTTAGCATGATTGAATTATGACAGTGTTGTCAATAGCACAGACAGTATGCAAACGCAGAGTGCTTGACAGTTGGATATTCGGCTCGTCAAGCTGCCTGCTCGGGGCAGGGGATCTTTTGTAAGCTGCATAGATACATAATGTGATCTTAAAGTGTACTTGCCTGGAGGTCTCCTGAAGCTTGCAGTCCGGCAATTAGTGGTCTGCCTGGATTTGTTTGTATTGTTCAGCTATTTTTGGCTGTGCCCGTGCCCGTGCTTGTATGGGGGCCTCACAAGCACGTGGAGAGGAACAGTTTGGGATGTCCAATTTCTTGATATCAAATGATATTTAATATACCACAGGCCCAGACTAGAAACTATAGTAACATAGGAGTTGGCTTAAATGACAAAGAGGACACAGGAATGTCTGTAAAGGTCTTTCAATGTGTCCTGAGTATGAAGCACCTTTACTCTTCTTGTGTCTAGTTAAGCTGTGTACAATTTGTGGAGATCTGGGTCAGCCAACACAACAAACCAGGCTTGCTTTCTTTTCTCCCTCCCTGGGGAAGCAGCACCCATTTATATAATTACTACCCCCTGGCTCCCTCTCCACAATTTTATCACACCTCTTGTTTTCCCTAAAGCCACAACCTTCTGGACAAAGGGCAAAGCATCTTAAAGGTACACGTAAAAGAAGATATAACTTGTGGTAGTGTCTTGTTAAATGCAAATTGAAGAAAACACTTTATTGAGGCTCCTCTCATAGAAAATAGAATACATTTTTTATTAAAAGAACTCACAAGGGAAAGGTATTGGGCAAATCAATATTTTCAAACAGCAAAGAACTTCCAGATTATTCATAGGTGTACGCTTCCCTAGGTTAACAGCCTTTGGTTTTCCTCCCACTCTCTCTCTCTCATCTCACTGAAGGAACTCCCAGACCCTGTTTCTGGTATTTATCTGTTCTGCTGACTCACTCATCCACATAGTCCCTCCCTCTGGCTAAACTGGGTTCCTCAGTCAGAGAGCCAAGCAGATTACATTACCCTCTGTTGCTAGGGCTGCTCTGCTGGCTATGCCCTGCTAGGGTTCATCACACAATTGGCTGGTTGGAAATTCTCCATCCTGTTCATGGGCACAGAAATTGCAGAAACCATAACATCAAATTTATCTGAGAGAGAAGAAATTCTGCATGTTTGGAGGCATTCAATGGGGGGGTAAGGGTCTTGTTAAGAGCAAGAGCCTATCTTCTTTCTCTTCTCCTCCTCTGTTTTTTGTTTTGATTGCCACAGCTAATGGTAATACCAGCAAACTGGTGGCGAATATTTGGAAAGTGGGTGTCTTTCTCTGAGGTCATGCCAGTAGAGAAAAATCTCAGAGATTTTCTTATAAAAGTATCTTCAGTTCAGCTGTACTGACTACTTTATCTTGAACATAAATGTTGCTAAATGTTGTCCTGTATCACAGGCATCACAAAAGATTGAAATAACACTCAGGGCCATTTCACATGTTACAACATGGCAGCAAGCTGCACTTGGTCATCAATTCTTCACTCAGCTGAGAGAAGTACAGTATCTAATCTCATTGAGGGTACCTGTATGATAGAAATATTTGCAAATGTTTGCTGTGTTGAGCTTTCTGTTGTGTTCTTCTGAAAATAAGCCTTCTGAAGTAGCTTTCAGTATGTGACATTATATATCTAACTAGTGTATATACCCAGTGTTGCCTGGGATTTTGTTTTCTCATAGGTAATATTTGTTAGAAAGATTTGAGATGCTGTCTCTCTAATTCTCCAAACTGTCTTGTCCAGCACCTGTAACTTTCCCCCATATTCCCCAATCTAATCTGTATTCAGAGTTATTAACATACAGAGGTTGGGTTCATGAGGGAATACACTGCCCTTCTCCTTGCTGCTAAGACTCATCTCCATAGCAACTGGCCTATTCAAGACAGACCCAGTTGACTGAGGCCCAAGAGCTCTCTGGCTGAGAATTCTAAAGGCCCCTCTCTGAACTGCAAACCCCAGGATTCCATAGCATCTTCTTAAGTCAGCTGATCATATGATGTCTTCACCTGACAAGACAAACAAACTTTGACTTTTATATATTAGATATGGAAAAGCAAGAATTCCTAGGGGAAAATGCTATATCAAGGGGTCAGAAGTGAGACCTTTATGAACCTATGTGAGGAGCACAACTTGGTCAAAATTAAACAATGTTAAGCTCTGCTGATTTCAGTAGCAAAGAGTTAAGCATATGTTCAGCTATTTTCCTATGAAAATGAAAAGTATTTAACTTTGGTTAGATGATGCTCAGCATATGTCAGTTGGAGAAAGAAATGTTGAGGTCCCAAACAGCTAAGAAAAGGTTTAATTTTCAACTGTCGTGCTGTTGTTTTTGCCTTATAAGAAAATTTTCCACTGACTTTCTGAAACATCTCAGTGGAATTCAAACTCAGCAGATGCTACCACTCTTTTCAACCTATGTGGAATGCTTTAATGTGCACAACTTCACTCTGTGTATGACAGATATGTTGTGCATATCAATGTACCCTGAACATAAGTTTCCACTATGTCGCTTTTCTTATGTAGTGCATTGTGGGCATACTGCCAGGTTTCTCTCATAGCAAGTTGATTTCCATTAACAATATGGTATTTATACATTTAATCCTGGAAGGGGGAAGAAAAAGTGAGTACTGTCTGAATTAAGCCACTATACAATCAATGTTGTTCCAGTCAGGTGGAAACAAGCCAATTTAATTAGATAACAGGATGGATCCTACACAGGAACATAAAAGCCGTACTGTGGATCTGTCCAAAGATACATCTTGTCTAGCATTCTGTTTACACAATGGCCAAGCAGGTGCTTATGGGAAAACCCACAAGCAGGATGTAAGTGCAATGGCACCTTCCCTCTCATGCTCACCATTAACTGCATTTGTTGCAACCACTGAAAGCTGCATCCTCTAAGAATCTGTCAAAGTTCTCTTTAAAGCAGTCTAATACTGCACCTACCACTATTTCTAGTGGTAGTGAATTTCACAGTTTAACAATGCATTGTGTGAAGAGCTACTTCCTTTTACCTCTTCTATGTCTCTCCCTGGTGGAAGACTCTGGATCCAAGTATTATGAGAGCGGGGAAATACATCCCCCCATACTACAGGTGAACACCCTGAAGTCCATGACCTCTGGGACAGCATTGCAGTTCCTATAGCTCGTCAAAGACTGCCAAAAAAATTTCCATGAGCCAAAAAAGCCATTATAGCAGCAGAAAAATCTTGGTCTAAGTGAGGCCTCATGGCTTGCTGCCAAACCAGGAAAACCCCATTAAAATAAGCATTTGTGGCTTATTTTAATGGCTCCTTGATGTCTTCAGGAATGTGCAGTAGGGGGTGTGTGACGTGTGGGTTTGTGTCAATTTTCTAGAAAAAAAATCCAGCAAGGTTGGCATCAGGAGACTGTAGAGATATGTGCAAGTCCCCTCCCCATAGCTCTGAGGAACCATTTGTGGTTCACGGGAAGCAATTTGCCCATCCCTGAGATAAAGCTTAGTTCCTTTTAAAGATGAATGGGTGGGATGACATGCTGAAGCTTTTTATAACTGAGCAGTGGTGAGATGATGTTCTGAGATTCAGAGCATCATCCTACAACTGCTCAATTACAGATAGCGCCAAGACATCCCTATAGATGTATTTCTCCTAAAGTAAATTCCTCAGCTCTGAATTCAGAATTTTACTGTTTCAGCCTGCCTCCTAATTGTCCTTAATGTGCGGAGTGACTCATTCTCTCTCAGAAAAGCAGCCCAGTAGATTTATTTGGTCTCTGATATGTGAATGTTGCTTGTCAGTTCAGTCTTAGCTCCAAACTACATATTATGACTTCTCACCATGAACCCTGAAATGATTTGGCAAAAATAAACCACCAAGACTCTTAGGTAGTTGAGCCTTCTTTAGCATGATCCATAAGAAGTGTACTAAATCATTAAGTGCTAAGGAATGTGAAGACAACAGTCATTGTCGAGTCATCCTAGGAATAATAAATAGCTGCCTGCAAGCTATCCTATGCTCATTTATTTGGGAGTAACTACATTGCATATATGGAAGTCACTTTTAAGTACATATTATTCTTGTAAGAGTCTCCACATTAAGGATATTTTAATGTTAATAGATGGCAAAGGTAATTTGTCCTCTCCCTGCAAGTACCTAAAAGTAAACAAAGTTAGTAACAACCTGACTGCTAGTGTTTAGCCCTCCTCACCTTAAAAACCATTCCATGGTCCCCATTCCAAATGTCTTTTCTGTTCTTCCCAGGTTCTAACATTACATCAATATGCTGGCATTTTCCTGACTTTCCCCAACAAAGAAGAATAAGGACTGGGAAATGTTAATGTAGTGTTGTCATGGCTCCCCTCACCCTGCCAACTGGACATCATAGAATCATAGAGTTGGAAGAGACCCCAGGGACCATCCAGTCCAACCCCCTGCCATGCCAGAACACACCTCAAAGCACTCCTGACAAATGGCCATCCAGCCTCTGCTTAAAAACCTCCAAAGAAGGAGACTCTACCACATTCTGAGGCAGCATATTCCACTGCTGAACAGTTTTGACCATTAGGAAGTTCTTCCTGAGGTTTAGGTGGAATCTCTTTAGCTGTAGATTGAATCCATTGTTCCTTGTCCTAGTCTCTGGAGCAATGAAAAACAACCCTGCTCCCTCCTCAACATGACATCCCTTGAAATATTTAAACATGGCTATCATGTCCCCTCTTAACCTTCTCTTCTGCAGACTAAAACGTTCCCAGCTCTCTAAGATGCTCCTCATAGGGCATGGCTTCCAGACCCTTCACCATTTTGGGTGCCCTCCTCTGGACACATTCCAGCTTGTCAGTATCCTTCTTGAAATGGAACTGGAACTGGAACTCATTAAAGACTGGCCTAGAACTGGACACAGACAAAGAAAGGCCTAGAACTGAACACAGTATTCCATATGGGGTCTAATGAAAGCAGAATAGTGGTACCATTACTTCCCTTGATTTAGACACCGTACTGCTATTGATGCAACCAAGAATCGCGTTGGCTTTCTGGGCTGCTGCATCACACACATTCAACTTGTGGTCCACCAAGACTCCTAAATCCCTTAATGACCAGGGAGATATTAGGAGGAGATGAAGACTGCTAGCACGCATATGCAACCTATGTTATTTGAACTGTAAGCTTAGAAAGTTGTGCAGCATCTCTTTTCACTTTTCCTTCTTCCTTTGGGCAAGCAGCTACAAATGCCACATCCATTTAGGTTTTACCTTAAGAAGCAACAGCAATTTCAACGTTACTCCCCCCCCCATTGTACCTATCACTTTGCAAGCTTTATTACTTGCATTCATGAACAGAGATTGTAGGATGAAAACCTGCCCTTGAGACTGTAAGCATGCACAGAAGTTTAATAGCCACCTGCTAGCTGAACTGCTAAGGCTGCTCAAACAGTCCCTGCTTAGGAAAGCATTTAACAGCTATCTCATGCCTACTGTGGGCATCTAGTTGATCTTCACACTTTTACAGCATTGCTCCAATTTTCAGACAGGCAAAGGAGAATGGGTGTTATAAAACGACGTAAACAGACTCGTAAATGTTAGTTGTCTTTTACAAATGACTTTGCCTGAGCTCTGAATAAGATTCTTTACAGAGTCTCACAAAAAACAAAGGTAACCAGGTTGGTTGTGAAAGTAAATAAATCCAAAATCCACATATCTGCAAATAATTGGAGCTGTAGAAGGTGTGGTGGATAGTACAGCTTTATCTCTCATTACTGGCATGTCTTTAAACAGGAAAGATGGGACAGAAAGATTAATTGCATTTGCAGTAGACAGTAAGGGAGATGGATGAGCAGCATCCTGTTGGGAGAATCTTCACTCTGCCTAATGATTGCACTGGCCCAGCTTAACTTGTGCCTATTTGTTTGCCTATCAGAGATTTTAGTTTTCTTCTGAACCTGGCCAAAGATGGGGAAACAGAAACATATCCTAGTCTTATCTTTTTAGATCAGTTCAGCCAGACATTCAAAGCACAGTTCTGTCCAATCTTGCTCTTCCACTGAAAAAATGTAAGCCTAGTAGAGAAAAAAAATCTTGTAGGATGGAAATATTTATTTTTATTATCTGTGATGCATAAGAGTGGCAGAATAAGAAACTTATTTAGAGGTGCAATTATTCTGAGGAAACATGACATCACTGAGAAGTTGTGTGCTTGGAAAAACAATCTTAGGACAAAACAAAAACAAGTGACCAAAACAACAAGAGTTAGTTGTTGTTTTGTATCTGTTATTCCTTGTCCAGTAGCAACACTACAATAAACAAACATCCATAGATACTGACTAGATTAAGTACCAGCTGTACGTATTTGTGTATAAGTCTGGAAATTTTGGTCAAAAAATTGAACCAGAAAACTTGGGCTGACTTATGCACAGGTCAGTGTAAGTACTGTACCTTAATTCTTATCTAAAAAGAAACTATCCCCTTCTCTGAGTAAAGTGGCAAAAGGCAAGAACTTAGTCCATCCTGGGAGAACCTAAAAGAAGCACCGACCCCCACTGCAGCGCTGCGTCTGGCCTTTTTGAATGCGCAGGCAGGAAAATGGTGGCACGGAGGGGAAGCTGGCCCCCTAAGACAGTGGTGGCACTTTCCCCTCTCTGTGGAATGACCCTTGACTATCTATGGGTAGTATCAAAATACATAATTTTGGCCTCAAAACATGTCCAGACTTATACCTGAAGTTGAGTTATACATGAATATAAGCGGTAGTCACAGGACCAGACCAAAACATTTGGCTGCCTGAAATGAGGCACAATATGGCATCCCCTCACTTCATCTACAGAAGCAAATAGGGCTGGCAGCTGAATCATGTCTCAGCACTGCTGCTTGTCTCCTGCATCTGAGGGAAGCAGGCATGCCACATGTGACTCCCATACCTATTTCTGAGAACAGTCATGAGTTGTGCTTTCCATGTCAGTAGCGCAGCAAATTTGCTCTGGGTTTTATTCTGAACTTCAAATGAGCTATCCAAGGTTGTAAACCTGTTTTGAGGATATGGCTCAGCCCCTTAGACTAGCTTCTTTAAAATTCAGGTTAAAATCCAAAGCACATTAACTGTCTCACTGGAGAGGAGCCTTCACTGCTCTAATACCTCACTGCTGTTTCCCCTCCCAAAGTTTCTACTTCAGGAAAGAAAACTTCTGGAATGAACTACAGTGACTGGCCTAATTCCAAAGATTACAAGAAGAATTCTGATAGATGAGACTAAAGTGTAGCCTAAAACCAATTGGTAGAGTAGGCTACTGAATCAATGGAATATCAAAGGGTTGGTTCACCATTTAGCAATCGATTTGATGGGTCTATGAAAACTGGGACTAGCGTTTGGATATAGGCCTAAAGGTCCATTTTTGTTTTGTTTTGTTTTGACAGCTCAGCGTGATGTTTCCAGGAGGTCCACAAACACAGCATGAACTCAATAGGATTTTTTTTCATTGTTTTGCTCCTAGCTACTTATATTTGGAAAAAACATTGCTTCTGAACAGCATAGCTTCATTTAGTGATCATCCACTCCCCAGTTGTCTTCATAGCATGAATGTGATTCTAGTACATAAGGAGCTGCAGGGCTAGACCTTGGGTCTGGCCCTTCTGTTAGGCACAGTGAGGTGGCAGGCAGCAGGTACTACTTCAGGGTTGAATAGTGTAAACCTCCATAGGTGGAGTTATGTGTTGATTGTACTACACAACCCTTGGGAAGATGCATGGGAACTTGAGAATGCCACAGATAAAGCAATTATATTTAAGAGGAATTATAGAAGGTAATCTTGGGAAAAAAAGTGGAGAAAATACTAATTTACATGACAGCAGCTGCTAGAATTACAGTAGCCCAAAACTGGAAACAAAAAACTCTTCCTACTGAAAAAGATTGGATCGTGAAATTATCAGATACAGCCTATATGGACAGACTTACAATGTTATTAAGAGGAAATTTATACATGAATGGCATGCTGCTATCTTGTATCATAAGAACACTTGGGGAGATATAATGATAGCTAGTTTTGAAGTTTGATTTCACTGAAGTAATTCTATATGCAAATACTATAAGGAGATGAAAGAAGGAGAATTACTGGTTATATTAGATGCAAAGATACAGAATTCATAGGTAGCGTAGACCCAAACTTTGTAAGGAAGAAGTCATTGAATGCAACGATGAGGAAAGATTAAGAATGATTGTGTTTGTATGTTTGATGACTTTGTTTTGTTTTATTTTAATATTTTTTTTAAAAAATTAATGAACAAAAGAATGCACAAACACATGTATAATTTAAATGCACAATGGAATGCACAACTACTATCAATATCAACAGGGACAAACAGAAACATAGAATACAAGAATGCACATCTGCAGGAGCAACAGCATTGCATGCACACTCTGGTTTCTGTATGTTTGAAACAGAAGTAGACATTGAACAGCAACCCAAAATGTTCTGCTGCTCCTTTAAGGAACTTACACAAGCCTAGAAGATAAACAGTAGTCCAGCCTCTAGCAACCCAGCATGGTACTGTGATTTGAACATTGGTTTACAACAATATGCTGTTAGGACATATAATTCCCTAATTGCAAGGGCTTGAGATCAACTAGTTACAAATAACAACTCACTTGAATTCAGAGCCCACATGGTATAGTGATCTGAATATTGGACTGGGACTCTGGAGACCAGAATTCAAATCCCTGCTCAGCCATTGAAACCCACTGGGTGACCTTGGGCAAGTCACACTCTTTCAGCCTCAGAGGAAGGCAAAGGCAAACTCTCTGAACAAATCTTGCCAAGAAAATCCCATGATAGGTTCATCTCAGGGTCACCATAAGTTGGAAGCTACTTGAAGGTATACAAAAACATCAAATTCCAGTCCTTGACTGTTACCAAAGCATATACCTGAAGCATGGCTAGCTATGATTTTTTTTAGATAACTTTAATATTAATGTATTATTGCTGCTAGGGTTAATATTGAATGGATGTTCCAGATTTATGTGTTATTATTACCAACTTATTCTGCTTTAGGTGCCAAAATAACTTGACCAACCTAAAGTACCATGCACATTTACTTTTGTGGTTGCCATCATTGGTTGCTCAGCCTTGACCTTAAAATATATTTGGCTAGTCCTGCCACTTTCACTCTTCAGATCAATTGGTGTGGTGCTTTAAAAAAATAGTCTACCACTTATTGAGATCTAGCTTGTTAAGCCTCAATGTGAATCTTTGTAAGGAAGGATGTTAAATGGTTGCCCTGCAGTGCTATTAACCAAGTATGGAAGCCAAGGATCTGCTGTAGGTAAAATACTCAACAGCTTGAGACTAAAAAACACATGACAAACTTTGCACTAGCCAAAACTGGACTTCTGATTGCTGGCTCTTGGGATTGATGGGCCTTTTTCTTTTCTTTTCTTTTTTTAAATTCTGACTCAATACGTTTTTAGATGTTTAAGTTCTTTATTTGAAGTGCCTTGTCATTTTATATACTCTCAAAACTTTGGGCAGTTATATCCATCTTTTTATCTTTACCCATCTAGCTTAAGTGCCAATATAAAGAAATATGACAGTTATTATGGATAATTTCAGTGCTAAAATGATTCAACCAAAAGAAAATGAATACATAGAAATGAAGAAGAAGAGCTCATGGCTGAAAGGCAGAATGCTTTGCTTGCACAGGGCCTCAGGTTCAGTCCTAGACCTCTCTGGTTGTAGGACTGGATCAGAGAAAGCTCTTTGCCCCAAACCTAAGAAAGCTGCTTCAAGTTACAACAGACAACACTAGGCCAGATAAGATAACAGACTTATTCAGTGCATGGACAGTTCATGGACTCAAGCAACAGAACTATGAAGAAACATGGGATTGTTGAACTCTAGAAACCAATGCAGTTGCAAACACATGAGACACAGATAGTGCCTGGGATTTTTATTTATCTAATTTTTTTAGACTAATGGTATGTCGTTCTAAATTCTTGGCTGGCATCCTGTTGGTTAGTCCTAACTAGAGTAGACACACTGAATCAGTTATTGAATAGTAACTTAACACACAGGGAGATCAAAGTGACTCTGAACTAGTTAGTACTAACTGTAGGATTTAGATCCTTGTGGATTCCATTTTTCCTTCTTTGCCCATCAACTGTTGTCAACTTTTTTGGAAGGCTATTACATATAAGCATTATCCCTTCTTCTCCTTAATTCCTACCCAAATGTGAGTGTTGTACATCCATCTGTTAACAGTTGTAAGCATCCAGGTTTCTAACAGACAGAAATTCAAGCAAATTATTTGGCTTTGGTGTTACACCTTCTTCATCCCTTTCAGAAATGACAACAGGCAAATGGTCTTGCCTGATATTGCTAGGTCCAAGTACTGTCAGTAATCTCTGGCCCACAGAATTGCATGTAGGTAGGGAAGAGAGAGCAACATCAAAATGGCCTGTCAGTGTCATGTTCTCACATCAGGAAAGTTGATTGACAGGCAGCATTTTGATGTTTTGTTCTGCACCTGCCCAAGGCTGATAGCATATCCATAAATTGCAAACTGGTGGTTTTTAGAACTCAGCAACACTGGTGTCTCAGTGGCAATGTGGCCGGACTAGCATTACAGCATGCACAATCAAGTAATTTTTTTTACATTGATGCTACGAGCAAATGCTCCTATAATAATGCATGGAGAATTTCTACTTGCAAGATTCTGAAGGCATAGACAGTTCAGTCATAACAATTGGGCACTATTTCTCATGTTTTAAATGCTATATCAGATAATTATAACGGACAGAACTTGTGCTGAGAAGACAGAAAGAGGTGCTGTTTATTCCAAGGATAGCCAATCACCTTTCATAAAAGTATGACTGTTTCAGACTATAGCACTATGATTCCATTTTAACTGCCATAGTGGAATCTTGGGCTTTGTAATCTAGTGAGGCACTAGAGCTCTCTGTCTCAGAATTCTAAACAACCCTCCTTAAACTGCAAATCCTAGGATTCCACAGATGTTGTAGAGGTAATTAAAATAGAATCATAGTGCTATAAGTTATATAGTGAGAAAAGGCCCCTAGAGAGCTGGATGAGATCTTGGAGATCTTTTAGTCGAATCCCTTGCTCAGTTCAGGAGCTGGAGTGCAAGATTCAACTACAGCATCTTTGAAAGACATTTGTTCCCAAAGACAGATTCCAGATTCTTCAACATCCTGGTAGCCCTATTCTGGGTACACTCCAATTTATTGATGCCTTTCTTAAAAAATGGTGCCAGAACAAGATATATTCCTTCAGATGTTTCCTGCCCTTGGCAGGTTCATGTAGGGATTTGGATATCATTGTTGGGTTATCTGTTGTCCCATGCAAATTGAGGCAACACGTTAACAGTTTCTCTGCAAAGGTGGCTGTCTTTCAGGGTTGCTTAGTGGTTATTTTTCAAAGGCACTCAGCAATCCTTACTGATTTTCTAATCTGGGAATCTTGTGTTTTTCCAAACCCCATGGTTTTCTGGATTACAGTTTTGTAATCATAGTGTTCAGCTATAATGAGCCAATATGGTTTTGTTGTTAAGAGAAGATTAATATTAACGTTGCCAGGAAGATTCAGTTTTTGGTCCCTACAAACCCATCACATTCACTTGGGCCAATCATTTTGTCTCAGGGTTGTTGTCAAAATAAAGTAGGAGGAGAACTGTGTATGTTCCCTTGAGTTCATCAAAAGAAAGAGAGGGTAGAAATATAACTAATAATAGTTACAGCAATTGTTGTTCCTGTGTGCCTTCAAGTCATTTCTGACTTACGGTGATCATAAGACAAACATATCACAGGTAAAACACAAACTTATTGGCAAGGCAAGAGGTGAGTGGTTGTCATTGCCTTACTCTGTGGCTTTGAGAGTGTACTTTGCCCAAGGTCATCCAGTGGATCTTCATGGCATAGTGGGCATTTGAATCCTGGTCTACCAGAGTCCAACTCTCAAATCACTGCATTATGCCGCCCTTATAGTTAAAAGAATACTTGACACTATAAAAGCCCTATGCAGTCTTGAGTCCAAGCTATCTGAAGGGATTTATCATCTCATATGAACCTACTGAGGTTCTGAGATGACACTTTTCTCAGTCCCTCCACTCCTACAGGTACATTTGGTAGGAACACAAGAGAGGGCCTTCTAGCAACAGATCCTAAGCTCTGAAACCCCCTTTCTAGAGAGACATGGAGACAGAGAGACAAGAATGGACTTGCTCCATTCTTGCTAACTTTTCAGCAGAGGTGAAAAGCTTTTTATTCTGACATACCTTTGGGATCTCTTTTATAAGGAAAGGGTTTTCCTTAGTGTTTTGCATTACACTGTCCTTTGCTTTTAAAGTGAGATGTTTTAAATATTTGTAACACACACTCTCGGTCCTAGAAAACCTCGTGATACGTTCATCTTAGGGTTGCCATAAGTCAGAAACAACCTGAAGGCACACAACAACAAATTCTTTAGATAACCTCACACTATTTTAAACATAATTTTTCTACATTTTTATTTCCTTATGTTTTCACTTGTATTTCTTTTTATCTTGCAAGCTGCCTCAAGTCCCAGCTTTGGGGAAAAGGCACACTATAAATAAAGTGATATATTACAATGCAATACATATCTATTTAGAATGGGGACTTTTTATACCATCATTGTTGATCCTGTGCATTGATGAAGACAGTTTGCTTGCTTTTTCTATTCATTTTCTTTCTTACAAAGCTCTTATTCAGAATAAAGGCTGTGTTTGAATTGCTAGCTCATTAGTTCAGTATATCAGCGGAACAGAGGACCTCTCTAGCTTCTTATTTCCACATTACATTTTCTTGCAAATGGATGTCCATTATGAATACTGGAGCATCAATTCTCTTCCTTGAATTTGACTCCTCTGGGTCATCACTGAAAATAAGCACCCAATTTCCAGAAGTTAATGAATAATAAGCATTAGTATTTCTGAGAGACAGGAGCCTCTTTCTCTTAGAAAGTATATGGGGGAGGGGTGGAATCCCATACTCATGTTTTGCTAGTAGAGGAATAAATATTCTGCTGCTGTTCACGGACAGCAACCCATATCCAGTGGGTATTCAGCTAAGAAGATGAAAGGGAAAGCACATAAGCAGAAAAACCGTTGACACATGACAAACACACCATACTCTCTAGCATTTCATAGATGAAAACTAGGTACAGGTGGCTAGGAAATGTCAGGGTGCGGTCAAGATGGCAAAAGCTCTTAATGAGGAGGAGCACATAAGCTAAGAGAGGCTGTGGCAGCTTGTTTTTGCCTTGTTACCCCAAAATGTGGGTGACTCAGGGGTCTACCCATGATGCCAGTACCTCCATGCAAATATGGGGAATTACTAGCTCAAATTAGGAGGCCTGTGTGTGTGTGGTAACCTAATGAGATCTTTTACACCAATATTTACCAGTACTTCTTCAGGGAAGAACCAGCCAGAGATCCAAAAATAAGCTAAATTGTTTTTTTGTTAGGGGAATTAATCACACACAAACTATCCAAACAATCATGCACCTCCACAAAGCTAACTGAAGGAAAAGGGAGGGAGCAACATTTCAGGGCATATGGGTGATATTTACTGATCTAGAAGAGCAGTGAAGAAGTAGCAATGTGGATTAGACTCACATCTAAGAACATAATCAGAAATCAGAGCAGCAGAGTGTCGACCAGCAATCAGTGTACTGTGAGTTGCCTGGCCAAAACTAGGGTTTCTATACCCAATCTCTGTCTTGGAGGGTAAGGGTGTGAGTAGCTCTCTGGCTAAGTAAACAATGGAGTTTGCAGAGTGGACAATGAGGTTTGGAATGGGCTAATGGTCTTAGTGTTAGGTGACAAAAGGCTAATGGTTGCCTTGATAGCTCAGTGCTTGTTGGACAGGTTTTAGTACAAAGGAGAGGTTTGTGTGGGCAGGAGAAGAGGAGTTAAGACAAATCAGTGGTTTGGTGGGAATTTCCCAGATGCTATTGTCCAAAACGTACGGTCATTAGGCTACCTGCAAGCCTATTATCTATGGAGTTTCCTGCTGATTTCCTGACTATGACCTGGTTACGCCTAGGGGTATTTTCTGACCTGATTCACAGTGCAAATGTTCAGCCAGTCTTTTCCTCTTGTCCAGCTCCGCCATACAGCCATATCAGGGCATGTTTTAAATCAAAGCCAATTAGTATAATTTGCCAATTAAATCATATTTGGCAAATTAAAACATATCAAAGTGTGGAGGTGTAAGGCCTGGCAACATGTTCAAGATGGCAAAAGTTGTTAATAAGGAGGAGTAGCACATAACATGGGAGAAGCTGTAGCAGTTTGTTTTTGCCTGAGCCTACTGGGAAGGGCCAGACTCCTCTTGTCTCTCACCAATTGAGTTAATTGAGTGCAAACTACTTTTGCACTTTGAACTCAGCTTATAGCAGTTGAAATAAGCTGAGGACAAAGGGGAAAAGTGGGAAGAGAGAAAGAAATGGGAACATTTCAAGTTCAATTGGAAAAGTGGGATGAGATGATTAATCTGGACTGTCCCTCTCAAACTGGGACAGTTGGAAGGTTTGACTCATCTGCTGACATAACTCATCCTGAAGAAACAAATTTGAAGGATCCAGACCTGGAGGAACCCCCAGCTCCAATAGTCAACCCCTCTCAAGAACCTAAGCATTCAAGGGCAAACACAGAAAATGCAGACTCTCTGAAAAACAAGATTCCACATCAGACAAAATAGATGGATAGATGCTGAGGAAAGGCCTCCTTCATTTGCAGAGTGACAACAAGACAGACAGGAGTGTAGGGGGAGCCAGTGCTTCATGCAAAGGCTTAAGTAAGAGAAACCAAGAGATTAGATACCAGGTTGTCAAGGAATTTTAAATCTCCCAGCAGTGGAGGGGAGCAGCAATTGTTCAACAAACTGATGAATGCTTTGAGGTGCTTTCAGATTTCTAGGAGCCCCGATCCCTTTTACCACCAATAACAGTCTTGTATTTCTCCTTCCTTGGCTTTGGCTATCATGATTGGGTGCTTCCAGTGACTGACTTTGGAATATTTGATACCTTGCTCCATGCCTTCCTCATTTTCAGATAACCTTCTACACAGCATGGCTCTTCTGTGACTGCCTAACCCGCTAGAATCTGATTTGTCTAGTTTTTGCTGCTTCCAGGCATAGGGCATACACAGCATCACTGGAAACTCTGCCAATGCCTACCCATTGGAGATGTTACTGGAGATGGCACACTCATGCAATGAAGGCAAGTGCTTGGAAACTTACTTTTAGGATTACAGCTCCCAGAGTCCAGCTAGCATTACAGCTTCTGCTAACATGGAGAGTGGCTGTGCTGGCAGGGGGATTCTGGCAGCCATAGCCCAAAAAGTAACTTGTCCAGACACTGATGCAGGCATACATGGAGCCAATGAACTCATACTAGGGGGCCAGGCCCTCTGCACACAGTCCCCCATCCCCACATATACCACACACTTAATGATGCCCAAGTACCCTGCATCAGCCCCAAACACACATGTTATAAATATAATCCTACTGCTACAGTTTCCCAAGCGTCACTACAGGCACAACATACAGGAATGGAAGAAAGGAGATGACATAGCAAAGCATTCACATGGCTCCCTATGCAGGATGCTTGTTCCTCAAATAAGGATTCAAGACTCACCCAGGAAGATGACTCTTTTGCCAAACAGTAGGAAAAGAGCATGTGGCACAGAAAACAGCTGATTTCAAAAATGCATGGGAACTTGAGTGCAATAATACCTTACTTTGGAAATACAGACACAAATACCCCGGGGCAAACTCCACTCCAACAACTGGAGGTACCAAGACAGAGTATCTCAAACAGAAATAGAAAACCATTTCTTTCCCTTGGAAAAGTTGGAAAAAGATTTGGAGATCACATACAGTGAAAGACAAAGATCAAAGTGAGTGTGATCAATGTATACCTATATATAGACACAAACATCCCCCACTCACCCACATAGCACAAACACAGCAAGTGGGGAGGGTAGATCAGAGGATGGAAACATATGTTTCATTTCTTCTTCCTGCAGTCTCCTCACATTCACCTCACCACCCTCACTGCTCCACCGATTAAGAACCAGATTAACAATGATCTTTAGGTGCCTTAAGATAGCTGTGGAGCTTCAGGAAGAGGGCAAGCCAGGGTGGGGCACAGTGTGTCTATCATTGCTATGGTGTATAAGAATGGCAGCTGTCCAACATTTCTCCATAGGAAATATGGTTCATATATTGTGAAATTCTACCCACCAAAACAGGACTAGTACTGTCAGATTGTGAGGCCCCTGCCATGGGAAATGACTATGATCTACTGCAAAGTTTTCCAAACTGTATTGCTACACATTAGTGTGTTGGCTGCAGTGTGTAGGTGTGTTGCGTGAATGTAACAGGAGCAGAGGCTGCTTCTCTTGCTGCCGCCACCACCACTACTGCTACCCCAGGCTGAGGAAGACCCCAGCAAGGGTGGCGGTGGCAGTGGGCCAAGCTCAGGTGGAGGGGCTGCCTATCCTGCTGCCCTGGGCCAAGGAAGACCCCAGTGAGGGTGGTGACAAGGGCAGCAAGCCAGGCCTGGGTGGAGGGACTTCCTTTCTCTCTGCCATTGCAGCTCTGGGCCAAGGAAGACCCTGGCGAGAGCAGCAATGGGCCAGGCTTGAGCGGAGGGGCTGCTTCCACTTACTGAATTACTGTGGTACAAAATGATGCATGTCTAAAAAGTGTGTCGTCAACATGGAAAGTTTGGAATATCTGGTCTATTGGATGTGTATTGAGGCAAATGTACTTAATCATTGCTGGAGTAGTTATTATGTATTATTGCTGTACTTTGCCCTAATTGTTACAAAGTATCTACTACTTATTGCAACAATGTCTCTTTTGAAGAGGGAGATCAGTTCAAAAATGAAAGTGTAGACTGGAGAAGCTTGTTGTTTGGAGAACCCAGGATCTGTGAGATAAGGGGCAGGAAATATGCCACCAGGTCAAACCGGTCAAGAATGGAGGGAATTGTGTAGCAGGCATGAGCTTGGAAATGTTTAGGAGGTGATATGATGGATTTATGACCCTCACCAATCACTGCTTTGCATGCCATAATCTGGAATGTTTACCTAGAAAAGTTGTAAACTGCATGGATTTTTTAATCTCAGCAACTTCTGTGGAAGTGTGCTGTGTTACCTATGTTCTTTCACAAATGAACTACTGCCTACCCCAGAGTGGATTTTGTGGAGTGTGGGTTACCTAGTACATGACAAGTACCATGAATAATACAGAATTAAATTGAGAACAGATTCATCACTCCATTGACAGGGAGGTCACCAGTCACTAATAGTAACAAGAGTCAATGAAAATGATGTAATATGTGCAGTGCCATTATTAAATGGAGTTGAGGTTCTGTAGACTGCTAATACTGGCTTTCACAGTTCTAAGATCTACAACAAGTGAATTAATTGTTGGTTTATTCATTCGTCATCAGGAAAATGTATTCTCCTTTTAAAATATATATGTATCATCAGTCAAATTGTCTTTTGTGTTCTGTTAGGGAAAATGACTGGCTCTGGGAGAAAAGAAAAATGGGTTCTTGTCTTGAGTCATACTGTGCTTCACAAAAATATCAGAGATAATTACTAAACGTAGTTGTTGTACCAATAA
This sequence comes from Ctenosaura bakeri, assembly GCA_948474755.1. Taxonomy (NCBI): domain Eukaryota; kingdom Metazoa; phylum Chordata; class Lepidosauria; order Squamata; family Iguanidae; genus Ctenosaura; species Ctenosaura bakeri. The sequence continues at coordinate 689,497 of CAOLHI010000283.1, forward strand.
GACAGTAGTGAAATGGCCAGGGACTCCATTAATTGCCCCCTTTTTTTCTTGCCAAATTATGTATTTCAATAAAGCAGGATTCCGACACTGTAAAAGATTTGACAGAAAGAACAGTATGCATTGTGAACATTTGCATTTTTGATTCCAGAGAATAAAGGCAGGCAGAGCAAATTTTTTCTGACAGGTATCTCCATGTCTGGAATAAAATAACAGCTTTCTTTTCAGTTTTGTAAGAGCATTCTGTTGGCAGAAAAGAAAAGTTGAAAGAAATCTCAATGAATTCTGTTAGTTTAATATCTGGATTTAGGTAATGAGCAGATTCATTTGATTTCAGGACTATTTAGGCTCTTTCAAGCAGTTCACCTCTTAACAAATATTTTCTCTATATTCAGACTGCAAAAGATTTTCACACATTAATTTCTGCTTCTTGTGCAGGCCAGAAAAAGCACATCAAGTACGTTTACTTGCAAATAAGCCCTTCTGAGCTCAGTGAGGTTTGCTTTGTAGCAAGTACAGTTAGGACTGCAGCCTTAAAAAAAGGTGAAAATGCACAGTTCTTTGAACCTATTCAGGCAGAGTTGACTCAAGATATTTTGCTGCCTGAGGCATAATCAGCATTCCACACACACTTCAAGTCAAGGTACATATTACCTAAAGCCAGTCAAATTATGTTAGTAAGTGAAGCAGAAAATCCCACGTGTACATCTTTCCTTCACTGGTAGAAAAAATATAATAGCAGAAACACAATAGCAGCCAATAACTAACACTTTTTATTATATTTTTGTGATGCTCAAATCTGCAGCCTAAAGCAATAAGTCTCCCCTTGCCTAAAATTTTGCATGATTCTATATTCAGTTCAGTTGTTTTTCTTTTTGATCCTTTTTGGACACTACTCTTCTCTTGTCTCACGCAGCTGTCTCCCTCTGAAGTAACATATCTTCCAACTGTCCCAGTTTGGCAGCAACAGTCCAATTAATCTGCTGTCATCCCGCCTTTTCTGCTCACTTTAAAATGTTCCAGTTTTTCTCATCTCCTCCCACTGTCCCCTCTGTTTCCTCATCTTACTTCAGTTATTGCAGATTGAATTCAAAGTGTGTAAGTAGTTTGTACTCAATTAACTCAGCGGGGAGAGAGGAGAGAAGTGAGCAAAATCTCTCCCGTCCCAGTAGGTTCAGGAAAATGCAAAGTGTTGCAGCCTCTCCTAGCTTGTATGTTCTTCCTCATTAATAACTTTCACCATCTTTACCACACCTTCAACTTGCTTGGTCACAAGTATCCAGATTTTCATTCATGAAATGGTGGAGTGTATGGATTATTCCCATATAACAACAATATGGCAGTTCTCAAGAGTGACATTCCAGCCCACAGCTTCCCCAACCAATGAAATACATCAGAGCTTCTTTTCTAGACACTTTGCATACCTGGAATCTTTAGCTATGCTATTTTTCTTCTTTGTGGCCTTCTCTGCATCATCCTTGTGGCCCTCTCTGCATCCCTTAACAGTTTCTGGAGTGTTCATCTTGAGCTCTGACAACCATAAATGAGCAAAGATGTGGCCTTGCTAACATCAAGTAGAAATATAAAACCATATATCGGGATGCATTACTCAGCTTCATATATTGTGTTGGCATATGTAGAACTATCTAGGGGGGCAAGAAAGCAGACAGAAAGAAAAATGTAGTGACCCAGAAGGAAGCTGTGGATTAAAGTAATAGCTGCTGGGAAGTGACTTTGCAAAATAATACAGTGAAAAGAACAGTGGGGAGGGAGAAAGTAGCTGAATGCAAGTTTCTTTAAATGAAGTTATTTGTGTAATGAGACTTGTGCTTGGAAAGTTAATTTTCAAAAGAAACTGATTCCTGTTAATTGTTACAGTGACAGAAAAGCAACTTCTTAAAATTACTTGTTGCTTGTTACTTTTTATTACTTTCTAATATTATACTGTGATGGAAAACCTCTACAGGATGGCCCAGCAGTTCCAAGCCTTGGGGTTCTATCACTCCCTTGCGTTTTTACTCTCAAGATCCCTCCCTGGATCTGGTACTGTGACCTCGAGGTGACAAGTGGCTGTGTTGATCAGTGGGTTCAATGTGATAAGCGTGACCAGTCTCCTTATCAATTCTCAAGTTGAACAGTCAGATTCAGTTGTAGAAAATAAACAAGTGAAATAAATTACCTTGAAATTTCTTTCAACCTCAGAGGAAAGCAAAGGCAAACCCCTTTAGAACAAATCATGCCAAGAAAACACTGTGACAGCTTAGCTTTAGAAGTGCTATTACTCAGACCATTTCCGCGCCACTCTGTTATAGGCCATTTCCACTCTAGACTGTTATAGCACTATTATTTCACAAAAGGACCCTCCCTAAACTGCAAACCCCAGGATTCCATAGGATGTTGAAAGTGGAATAATAGCACTATAAGAGTGTAGTGTTGAAATAGTCTCAGAAATTATTTTAAGCATAGAATAACAAGATGCGGGGAAAAAAAATCCAATATAAAAAACCAGCATTGGACTATGACCCTGGAGGTTTGAATCCCTGCTCAGCCATGGAAATCCTCTGGATGACCTTGGGCAAGCCATACTTTCTCAGGCTCAAAGGAGAGCAAGGTTTATGGCAACTTATGGTGATCCTAAGGTGAAACTGGATCTATAGGGAAGGGCAAGATTCTGCCCTGCCTTCTCCTTTCTCTCCCCTATGGAGCTGAATGCAAACTACTTTTGCATTTTGAACTCAGTTTTCAGCAACTGGATTGGCCAAGGACAAAGGTGGAGAGTGGAAGGAGGAGAGGAACTTTCAAAAAGCAGCTAAAAAAATGGGGTGACAGAAGATTTATTGGATTTACCCTGCAGAGGATCTACCCTGCAAAACTGGGACAGTTGGAATGTATGTAATGCTTTTTTGAGAGGAAAAAGTGTAGGACTAATAAGGGAATGACAAAGCACTCAAGAGCATCCTATCAAATGACCTTAATTGTCCCCAAAATACTCTTCAAAGTGATTTTGAAAATAATTACAAACTGTTAAAATGAGGAAAATAGGGAGCTGAATATGTTAAGACTGCAGAAGAGAAGCTTAAGAGGGGACATGATAGTCGTGTTTAAATAGTGGAAAGGATGTCATATCGAAGAGGAATGGGCTTGTTTTCCACTGCTTCAGAGACTATGGCCATTTCTGCACTACACTCTTATAGCATGATGATTCCACTTTCAACATCCTATGGAATCCTGGGGTTTGCAGTTTCAGGAGGGGCCGGCCGGCCCCTTCTGAAACTGCAAACCCCAGGATTCTATAGGGTGTTGAAAGTGGAATAATTGTGCTATAAGAGTGTAGTGCGGAAATGGCCTAGGACAAGGAGCAATGGATTCAAACTATAGGGAAAGAGATTCAATGTAAAACTCAGGAAGAAATTTCTGACAGTCAGAGCTGTTCAGCCATGGAATATGCTGCCTCAGAGTTTGATGGAGTCTCCTTCTTTGGAAGTTTTTAAACAGAAGTTAGATGGCCATCTGTTGGAAGTTCTTTGATGTGTGTTCCTGCATGGCAGGGGGTTGGATTGGATGGCCCCTGTGGTCTCTTCCAAGTCTATGATTCTTTGTTTCTATGTTACTCATTACACCAAAAATAACTTTATTCTTACTTGGCACCTTTAAAATGTGACTTTGTTACGACATTGCTACCTACAAGGAAGTCGTTACAGCTAATAATACTTGCAATTTATTACTTCCAAATTTCACTTGATGCTTTACTGTTAATACACACCACTTGCAAAAGTGATAGATTAGAAAACTGAAATGTGTGTGTGTGTGTGTGTGTCGCTCTCTCTCTCTCTCTCTCTCACACACACACTCACAAGTATACCATGTAAAACTGCCAATCTTGCCACATTATCTTTCTGTTTTTGGTAATAGGCCTTCAGATTCCAATCTTCTTTATATTTATATAGCGGTCCCTGGTAGAAATAACAAGAATAGAATTTTGCTATGGCTTCTACAAACAGAAAGTTACTTTAGAAGCTTCCATAAGACAGCTACTGCAAGTGCAATTTGCTTTTTAACTTTACTTTTCATGATGTTTTGGGGTGTATGTTTTTCTCAAAATACAGTCCTTTACTGCAGGATCCAGTTATCATACAAGAATAAAGTTCTTAGTATTTATGCATGTCCATGTAAAAAGAGGAATTTTCATTGATCGGCATAAAATTCTGGGCAACTGGCTGCTGACTCAACATGAAAGCATCTTGTTTGATCTTCCCTGGGCATTCTTTTATTCCTTTAACATTATAAATAGTGAACTGGAAAAGCCATTAAAGAGTCATTTCATATTTCCAGAAAAAGAAAAAGAAAAAGGCAGGGTGTTTTTAAAGCTTGCACACAGCATCTTCAGTAATATGGTGAGGGCTGCCCCTCCTCAAAGAGCCAAAATGAGGGAAGACTGCCTCAGGTAATAGGTTTTGAGATATCTTTAAAGCAGCAGAGGGGACAGAGCGGCTCATGGACCAATGCAGCTTCTGAGAGCCCATTTTCCATGTCCTCCCTATTTTTTCAAAAAAGGCAGAAAAAATGGGGGGGGGGAATCCCAAGTGAATACTACCACAAAAATGTGGCAGCTGGGATCTCCTTGTCCCCACTACCTCAACTACTCCTCTCCAAAGAAAGTGACCATATTTAGGCTAGAACTGGAAGTGACATGACATTACTTCCAGTTGTGCTTGAAGTGACCATGTGGCCCGCGGAGGCAGGATAGGAAGTAATGTCCCACACTACCCTCTCAGTTGCCTCCTCCTGTGTTAAAGGAAAGGTATTATCAACATTTTACTGCATTGTTTTGTTCTTTTGAAATGCCAAGTTGCAGGTAAAAATGAGGAATAGGGTTCTGGTTTATCTGTCTCAAGTCTTGTTAAAGTAGAAATGCCTACCTTCTCCATGAAAACTGTAGAGGGCTCTTGTATGTAATCATCATCATCCCTCACTCTCAACACAAGAAATTTCCCTTTTCCACTCTGAACTCAAAAGTTCGGAAATGTCCATTCCCTGGAAGTGAAAGGTTCACGTAGACTAGATTATGAGCTTTGGATCCATCCCGTGTTTTTTAACATGTAGATGAAAAAAGAGAGCTTCTTCCTTGATTGGCCACTGTTAATTACATTCCTTGTTTAAGGTAACACATTCTCTGGAGAAAGCAAACAGATAAGTTCCTGTTGAATTAACACGTGCTGTCTGAAAATGATAAACAGAGTGGCACAATTTAATGCTGATAGATGCCAGACAGAGAGGATGTGCTTTGAACTAAGTGTTAATTGTTTTCTGAATGTGTATGTGAGGACCTGTTTAGTGTATATAAGATGCGCAAAAAGAAATGTATTTTGTCTCACTTTGGAACTCCACAAAGTGTGTACCTATTTCTGCTGCAGAAATAAACCTTTCCTTTTCTTAACTACTTGCTCATGTTGCTTTGCTATTCTGGATCCTCTGCTGAGCAATGAATCTTACTTTTGTGACATTGTCTCTATGATACTTGTTTAGAAGAGGGCATTTCGATATGTGGTGCTTGTTACCTGGTTGCAGGACAAGTAACACTTATAGAAACCCTCCCTTCTAGATAACAATTAAAGGGGCAGTTTTCACTCTGGCAACCCTAGTTGACACTAAATATGAGTATTCTTACCTTCCCATGCTGGGAAATGAGGCCTTGCCTGGAGACAAAGTTCCCCATGACATTCTTGCAACGAAGCTAGTAAAATGTGGGCTGGACAGGGCTACTGTTATTTGGATTTGTAATTGGTTGACCGACCAAACCCAAAGGGTGATCACGAATGGCTGCTTTTCATCCTGGAGAGAAGTGACTAGCGGGGTGCCACAGGGTTCTGTCCTAGGCCCAGTGCTGTTCAATATTTTTATCAATGACTTGGATGAAGGAATAGAGGGCATGCTCATCAAATTTGCAGATGACACCAAATTGGGAGGGGTTGCTAATACGCCAGAGGACAGGATCAAAATTCAAAATGACCTGGATAGATTGGAGAGCTGGGCCAGGGCGAACAAAATGAAATTCAACAGAGAGAAATGTAAGGTCCTACACTTAGGCAGAAATAATGGAATACAGAAATATAGGATGGGGGACATGTGGCTGGATAGCAGTACGTGTGAAAGGGATCTAGGAGTCTTCATAGACCACAAGCTGAACATGAGTCAGCAGTGTGATGCGGCAGCCAAGAAAGCCAATGCAATTCTTGGCTGCATCAATAGGAGTATGGTGTCTAGATCGAGGGAGGTACTGGTACCACTCTACTCTGCTTTGGTTAGACCCCATCTTGAATACTGTGTCCAGTTCTGGACACCCCAATTCAAGAAGGATATTGACAAGCTGGAGCAAGTCCAGAGGAGGGCGACCAAAATGGTGAGAGGCCTGGAAGCCATGCCCTATGAGGATAGACTTAGAGAGCTGGGTATGTTTAGTCTGCAGAAGAGGAGGTTAAGAGGGGACATGATAGCCATGTTTAAATATTTGAAGGGATGCCACATAGAGGAGGGAGAAGGCTTGTTTTCTGCTGCTCCAGAGACCAGGACAAGGAGCAATGGATTCAAGCTGCAGGAAAGGAGATTCCACCTGAACCTCAGGAAGAACTTCCTGACAGTCAGGGCTGTCCGGCAGTGGAATCTGTTGCCTCGGAGTGTAGTGGAGTCTCCTTCCTTGGAGGTTTTTAAGCAGAGGCTTGATGGCCATCTGTCGGGATTGATTTGAGGGTGTTCCTGCATGGCAGGGGGCTGGACGGGATGGCCTGTGTGGTCTCTTCCAACTCTGAATTTCTATGATTCTATGATTCTATATACAAGCTCACCTCTGGTTTTGTCTTATTCATTGGTGCAGATCAGCTATAGTTTATTTCAACTGGCATTGGAATTACCCAGGCCACCACAGTTATGATGCCACTTCAATTGTAGTAGTTGCTGTTGGGCTATATCAGGGGTAGCACTGGGGCCACATTGACCTCCTATAGGATACCTAATAGAAAATCTTTCTAAGCCTCTGAAATAGCTGTGACTGGAACACAATGTCCAACTACTTCCTGGTTTAAGCCCTAGAGGCCTAAACATTGGGATGGGTGCCTGAAAGCTCTGTGGGTTGTTATGGGAAGGGGCAAAAGAAATTCTGCCCTTCCAATTTTAGTGGGGAAAGAGCCACGAAGACAAGTTTAAGGGAGTGGCATGCATCTACAGTCACCAGTGTGAAAACTGGAGAGGGTTCTTATATCTTAAAATGCCAGGTTGTGGATGGAAGTGAGGAACAGGATTCTGATCCACATCAGGCCTTGTTAAGGTAGAAATGCCTACCTCAGATTTTTATGCCTCAGAAATCAAAATGCTTCGGGGTTGGCACTAGGGTGGCAGAGTGTCATGTCCCAGGCAACCCAGACAGACCAGGCAATCAATGAGCAAGCAGCAGAGCTTATCTACAAAGGCAAGAGCTGTGGCAGTCCAAACAAAGGTCAAGTTCCAAAGCAAACAAATCCACAAGGCAAATCCAAATTGTCATCAAACAAGCAGAGGTCCAAAGTAGTCAGGCATCCAGAGCACAGACCTCCAACCACCAAGAAGATCAGTTGCTGACCCTGAAAGAGAAGGGCCAACTGGCTGCCTTTTGTCTTACTAATGATGTTACCACAGATGTTCCCTCATTAGGGCCTGCTTGTTATTTAAACCAGGTGAACGGCAAAACCTCGTTTTCTGGCATTGTCTCTCTGCCACAGTAAGAATCTGTGTTGTCTCATCTTCTGATTTGTTCCCCCTGCTCAGGCCCCTGCTGTTGTTTGTTATCTTCTACTGAGCAAGCCACTGGGGTCAGATTCAGAATCCTCCTCCTCACTGTCAGGGTCTCCAAGGCAGGGTTTGACACCAAGTGAGTACTGGAGAGGGCTTCTATAACCTTTGACAGTTGTCTAGAAAAGGGAATTTCAGAAGGTGCTGCTTGTTACCTGATTGCCTGACAAGCAATACCTGATACAATCCCTTCTTCTATATAACCGTTAGAAATACTGAAGCTCACAGTTGGACAGGCCAGCCCTGTTCTCTCTGTTCTTCAAGGAATGCACTTTGAAAGCTGTGTAGCTTCATGTAATGGTGTGACAAAAAAATTATATGAGACCCTGTTATTACAATTTGATGGTGAACAATGTATTGCAGGTTTTATTTGCCTGTCCTTCGGGTTGTAAAAGCAGTTTCTGAAAGAGTTTGAAATAAAATTTCCACTGTAAAAAAAAAAAAAAAAGAAATACTGAAGCTCTCACCAATTTTTGGTCTGGCAACCCTACGATACATCACACTAGCTGCATTCTGCCAACTCCTAGACCAGGGGAACCAATGCACAGCCTTAGTATAAAACTAGTTACCTATGAAACTGGCTACCCATTTAATGCTGCAGATGATTGGACCATCTATTTGCCTGAAGATGTCAAATATCTCATCTTGAGATAATTTCTTAGGAAAAAATAACATTAATTAGGTTTTCCTCCTTCTGTAGTTAAAATACTTACCGCCTGGAATTTAAATAATTATAGCTGCCTTGGATGGTTTTTCAAAAGGAACTATCAAGTATTTAAAAGGAAATATACAAAGTCGAATTTTCAATAGCTCATTTAGCACTACTGCAGAATTTCTTTTTCTAAAAAAAAAATATTTTGAGCTGGCGGCTTTGAATTACAAAGGAAGACTTCAAGCTCTGATTACTAATTAAGTTCATATTTAGTACCAATAAAACACAAGGGTTATGAGGAAAGCTTGACAAGGCAAAGTATACCATGTTTTGTACATTTTTTGGTACAATTATATCTGTATTTTCATATAACAGTTATTAACTTGCCAGTATGCCACACAAGAAAAAAAAAACAGCAGGAATGTTCAAGTGAGGGTGTATGTAACTGTTATCTCTGTGTATAAAGTGTAACTAGGTTCTAAAATATTGAACTAGATACATACTGAACATCTCACATGGCACACTTTAAAGGTGGAGTCTGTGCAACAAGGTTATTTTCCAGCTGTTAGAGATATGCATACCCTCCAACATTTCACAGATGAAACCAGGACTCATGGGACCAAGGTTCATCAGAGCGTGGTCAAGATGGCAAAAATTATTAATGAGGAGGAACACATAAGACAAGAGAGGTTACAGCAGTTTGCTTTTATCTGAGCCTACTGGGAAGGGCAAGATACACCCTCTCCCCTCTGCTGAGTAAATTGAGTGCATGTCACTTTTATACTTTGAACTCAGCTTGCAGCAATTTAAGTAAGCTGAAGACAAATGGGGAAGTGGGAGGAGAAAAGAGGTATTTTAAAAGCAGCTGAAAGAGTGGGACAAGAGAAGATTAAATAGGATAGTTCCTGTCAAATCAGGACAGTTGGAGGTATTAATCTGTTGGAAGACGCTTGAGTTCTGTGGGACAGGACTAGAATCTCTTGAACAGTTGAGATGGTGACTGCATCAATATGAGCAATCACTCCCGTTAAGCAAATCACAGTTGAGGGACTGTAAAACTGAAAGTGGCCTTGGGTACTGGTGGAAAATAATTGAGTTAGAGTTCTCAGTTCTTTGCCAAAAGCAGAACTGTAGAAAGGCCAGGGGCCATTGTGTCAGGAATAGTGGGAACTGGCCCCTCTGAGCATACACAAACTTCAGACAGCAAAGCGAGGCTTCACCATGGCAGGAGTTTTCAGTGAAGCAGGAAAGCAGTTCCGGAGACTCAGTATGTTAAGCTTAGGGCAGTTTTATTGCTGCACACTAAGACCATTTCTGCACTGCACTCTTATAGCGTGATTATTCCACTTTCAACATCCTATGGAATCCTGGGGTTTGCAGTTTAGGGAGGGGTCAGCAGGCCCCTCCCTAAACTGCAAACCCCAGGATTCCATAGGATGTTGAAAGTGGAATAATCAAGCTATAAGAGTGCAGTGCAGAAATGGCCTAAGATAAGGCTTTCAGCAAGTATTTCAGAAAGCAATTAGGAATGAAAAACATCAGGAGATAAACAGACAGTATTTCCCCTTACAAAGCATAAATAGTCAGCAGCGAAATATGACCACTTAGGAAAAAGCCTAACTAGTGGATTGTGCAGGCAAATCCCAGCCTTTTTAAGGACTAACTGTCACCCTGAACATATGGGGTGATCCAATCATCTTTCTGGCATGTTGCCTTCCCCAGTACACAAGTTATAGACACAACAACTTTGCACCTGCACCTCTTGCCACATCACCTCTTTTTCTGCTATCCACTCAGAAGAAACCATGCCTGACTCAGCATAAATCTTTGACACATTGGTGGTGATGGTGAGCCAGTAACGACATCTGGGTGGGGTGGTGGCTTCCCCTCCAACTGTCCTGACATGGTAAGGACAGTCTTGATTAATCCTATGTTGTCCCACTTTTTAAGCCACTTTTAAAATGTCATGGTTTCTCTCTCTCCCACTTTCCTTCTTGATCCACAGCTTACTTTGACTGTAGCAAATAGAGCAGGGGAAAAGGAGAGGGTGGATTCATGCCCTCCCTTGTATACTCATGCAAAAGCAAACTGCTGAGCTTCTTCTAACATTTCTGTTCTTCATTAATAATCTTTGCTGTTTTGACTAAATTCTGATGTTGCTTGGGTGTACATCTCCCAGTTTTTACATGTGAAAAGGAGAATATGTGATGATTTGGGGCCAAGTGGAAAAGAGCCCTTCAGATATACATGAAGGGGAAGAGTATGAGGAAGAGGTCTTTTCCCTCTGTCTCCTTCTCTGACTTCCTCTAGACCAGGGTGACCCTGGAGACCTGTTGCCCAGGGTGTGATAGTTGAAGCTCCTGAAGCTGTGATAGTTGAAGCTCCTGGCGAAGCTGCTGAGGACGAGCAGCAGCTGTTGGTCCTTGTTGCTCAGGCTGGAGATGAGTCCTGCAGCTCAAGAGCTCCCCCTCCTGCCATGGACCAAGCAGGCTTGGACGTTCCTCTGCCTGGTCCTTTAAAGGAACAAGGATCTGACAGTGATCCTGAAGATACTTTTGAGTCTGCTCCAATCAGCCCACAATCAAGGTGGAGACTTAAGATTGCTGTGCAAAGGGAAGCTTCCTTGATTAAGTTTAAGATGTGGTGACTGGCCACACCTGTGCCTTTGGCTATATTACCTTCCTGCTTGGAAGCTTTCCTTTGCTTGTGGTAAACCTTCTACAAGCTTGCTCCTTGCCTCCAGCACCCGGCTCCTGATATCTTGGACTGAACTCTCGGCTCTTGACCCCTGGATTTTGGAGTCTGACTTCGGCTTTGCTTGTCGTTCTGGCTTTGGTAAATGGACTTCCTATGGTTAATTCCCTGCTTGACATGTTCCAGCTTGACTCTGTTATATCTCTCACTCCCTTCTCCGAGCTGGCTCACTGCATGGGTCCCTGACCTTGACACAGGGGAACTGGCAGATTGTGGGGATACAGAAGTGGGTCTCCAGCACCTGGAGCCACCTAAAGCCTGGCTTGGCTGTAGGTAGCAGGACTTTCTTCTTTGTTCCTATGTTCAGGTCACTTTGCTTAGCAGGTGTGGGAGTGACTCCTGTGGCATCCAGCTTCCTTTCTTGGTTTGTCCAGTGGCCATTTTGAGCCCCTGGCAGACTGGCTAAAAATCTTTATATGGGATTTCTAATTTAGTACATTGTTGTTATTTTCTTTGAAATTCAGATTTTGCAATGGCTGTCGAAAACAATTGACAAATGATGACATAGAGCAAGACAAAAGCACACCACTGCCAAATCACCAGGCCACAGTAATCTATACTAGCTTTCATCTTCCCTCTCCCAGTCCCAACTATTCCACATCAATAGCAATAGCATTTATTTCTATACCGCTTATCAACTGAGTGTTATCTAAGCGGTTTACAACGTATTTTTAGCTAATTGCCCCCAACAAGCTGGGTACTCATTTTACCAACCTGCGGAAGGATGGAAGGCTGAGTCAACCTTGGAGCCCGGCAGGATCGAACTCACAACCTTGTGGTTGCAGTAACCACTGCACCACCAGGGCTCCATCACTGCTGTAACTGTATTTTGTGTAGGTGTCTGAAGCAAGAAGACTACAGTAGTGTGAATCTCTGTTCTTAACTAGGCTTGTATTCAGATGGCAATAGAAGCCATATTTGAAACCTTACCAGATAGGTGGAACCTACCAGATTTCCAGGGTACCTTCCTAGCAGAGTGAAGTGCCAGAGTAGAATTCTATCAGTCAGAAACAGGTGAAAATTGTAAAGGTTCACAGTTTTATTAAGCGTTACAATCAGTACCTCAGGGGATGAGCAAAATGCCACGTGCGAACTCCAAGATCGAGAATTCCTATGACTCCCCCATTGGCCATACCAATAGATAGTGAGAAAGTTGCAAGAGGCAGAAGATGCTGGCAGATATTGGTGGAGGGAACTTGGTGCCAGACAGCCTGTCATGTGTCCCCCTAGCTTTGCTGCTCCCAGGTGTGATGAAGAATGCTCTACTATTTCTGGTGTTAAAGAAAATGCCGAGTGTCAGTACAAGTGGCTTTATCACATGGAACCCGAAATGGCATCATCTTTACCTTCATCTCAGGTGAGCAGTAAAATGTCTTGGGACATGAAAGTGGGGGAAGTGGATTGGATTGGTTAGAGTAAGGGCGATGGACTTTAAAATCTTTTCTCACATGTAGAGTTGCCAGATCTCTGGCCTGGCCCAGAGTCTCCAGTTTTTATGGGTCATCCGCAGGTGGGATGCAAGGGTGCAGATTTTCAAGTTTTGATGGGCTTAGCTCCAAGGAAGAGGAAATGTCTGTGTGCAAATCTCCAGCTCAGCTAGAAGAGCAGTTCACAAAGACTCTTTTTTTGGGGGGGGGTCTGTGTATTTACGTAGTTAGTTAGTTCCTTCCCTCCTAGTTGTTGTGGTGCCAGTACTCACCCTCTGCTCTGCTCTGTACCCGCATTTTGTCTGGAAGCATGTAGGCTAGAGTAAATGTTTCTTATCCCATCTCCCTATGAAGGTGAGAAGGAATAATCCTCTTATTTCTCTTTATTTGGGAATGGTTCCTTTAGCTAAGATTTCTGTTTTAATTTTGAAACAAGAAAATATGGTGTGTTTGAAAGACAAGCTGTTAGCAACATCTATGGCGGGTACTTAATACATAATGCTTAATGAAATCAGCAGCGGCTATTCCTAGGTCTCAGGAAACCTTGGAGACTAGGATGATCTTGAATTGACAACCCTACTGCCATGCTGTACTCCCAAAGAAATGTTCCTTTCCAAGCTCTAGTTTGGAATAGGAGAGAATTTGCAATTGGCTGCAATGGTAGCTTTCCTCCCATGGCAGTCCACAATTTTAGATGCAATTTTTCTTGGCCCCATGGCCCTGGGGAAAGGATTAATTCCCTCTCCCCATATGTCATAGTCATAATACTCCTTAGGTACCCAAGGCTTATATTTCAAGTTAAGAAAATTATGCCATGCCGGGCTGTGCACTGAAAAAAGTGACATGGTTTCAACATTCAAAGCCCTCTGTGAGACCATTTCATTTCTCAAAAAAGCTCACAATAAACCAGCCATGGGACTGAGCTCCCTCCATTCACACTTTTTCTTCATAACTGAAAACATGCTTTTATGTGGCCACCAGTTTGTCATTATAGCTCATCCCAAATCATGTCCCAATGTAAACCTCTTAAGCCAATCCCAGGCATGTTGTTAAATGTGATGAAGCTGATCTTTACCCATGACTGTGCACACCCAGTGGTAATAGAGAGGTTTGTTTTCATTTGGGCCAATCTTTCCTGGAAAAGCAAGTGGACTCATTTGATTGGGCTGTGCTGAATGATATGGTAACAGCTTTCTCCTTAATAGCAAGCATTTATCACATCTTATCTCATTAACAGTTTTGCTTAACTAAAGAGGGACTTTTTTTAAAAAAAGAACACACACACACACACAAATAGAATACACAGCTACAAAACAAAAAGATATTGCATTTTGCCTTGCCTTTGAGATAACTTTGATTATGATGCATGATACCGTTTCTAGAATCTTCTTAAGATGACTTGAAAAAAAAACTGCTCCAGGCAAAATCTAGATCAATCTGTTTGAGATGTTGGTTTCATCATTGATATTTGGCAGTCAGTCAGAGTTGCAAGGGCATAAGATTCTCCCAGAATAACAAGAATAAGGTAGAATTTATGGCACGCCAGATGCTGGCTATGTGATTCAGTCTCAGTGGATGGTGACTTTGCTAATGAGAGAGGATAGCAGAAGCAAAATTATATTGTTTGATTAATTACATTCTGTTGACTTAGTGGCTTCTCAAAAGAGGAACAGTATGCAGAAGGAAACCACAACTTTGACTTAATTGTGATTTGGAATTTTTCTCGTTTCAAAACAGGAGGGATTATTACAAGAGCTGAGCGAGATAGCCATTGTGGATGCCTGAGCACTAAGAAGAAACATTTCACAGTTTACACTAACATTACTGTTAACAAAAGTATTTGTGAGGGGTAATGCTAAGTGAGCTATTGAAAATTCAGCTTTGAATACCTAATGCTTGATAGCAGATTTTGAAATGCCTTCTAAGATGGCTATAATTATTTGAATTCCAGATGATCAATATTTTAACTATGGACAGAGGGAAAACTGAATTCCAGTAAAAATATGCTTCACTTTTCCAGTTTGTACAATTTGATGCATTTCCAGATTGCTTGCTTTCCTGCTAGTTGCCTTCTGGAATAAGAACCACATTCATTTTATTTATGGACAATGGAAAGTCTGTTTTAGATCTTTCCATAAATAATATATGGCAGCGATGATGATGATGAAGATGACCACAGTTGTGATGACTGTGTGGTTTTCCAACACTTATTCCACCAAGTGTGAGCATCACTTATCTAGAAATCCCTCCCTTGCCACCAGTTGTGTGGATTCCTCTCAGAAAATTCCACCATTTTGGGCAAATATGGGTTTTCTACTTCTTAGCACAGCAAGTTTGAAGACTTCCATGGTGTCTGCAATTACCAAGAGTGAGGGCTTTACAAGATCCCCACTTCTACTGTATAAAGACTTTTGCCTGTCTCGCTTGTGTGACATAAATTGTTTTGAGTGTCTAAATGCCCTCAAAGTCCATATCATGATTTATGCAACTTCTATCTCCAGTGAATGCCATCCTTCTATATTCAGTGCTGTTGCTACCTTATCTGAATCCAACCTTTTTTATGGATAGTTTTCCCAGAGACCAAAGCTGAATAAAACCAAAGACAATTATTTATGGAAACAGAATAATATATAACAAAGCAGAATTATATATAACATTTAAAACAGCACACACCTCTCATTAACTTTAACTCTTTAAAAACATACTTTATTCCTAATCCTGGCTGTCTTTTAATCATAAATCTTCCACACTGCTTGACACAGACCATCTATACCCCTCACTACTCTTAACTGCCTCTCACTAAAAACCAAAACACTCATTGCCTAACTGCTATTTGCCAACCGCCATTCACCAGCCTTATGCAAATACTCTCAAACATTCCAGCAATTAGCATTCATCCCAGTCTTCCATTCTCTCCTCCTTCCAATAGCTCCTTGCCATATATGCTATTATACAACCAATAAATTAAGCATTATTTCTTAACACAAGCACATGACGTCACAATAATGATTTCACACAAACTCAAGCAAGAGCAACTGGTGCTTTTAGTACAGCAAAAGCCAAAAGCACAAATGGATCATCCAAATAGACCATCAATATTCTGTCCACAAGACATGTGAGAGAATGAGGTGAAATGGATAAATCCAGTTAATAGCCTATTCATGTTGCCTATACACTTCTCATAAGAGACTGGATAAACAAAGATTTGAATCCTGTTAGTTTCATCCTAGCTAGAACACAGCACTGAATCAATTATTGAAGCGTGAGTCAATAGGAAAATCCAATTGATTCATAGGATCTACTCCAGTGAGGGTTAATAACAGGATTTAGGCCAATGCCTGAGTAAATAGGCTTCCCCTAAATTGCACTAGTTCCTCAGAGTAAATGTGAGGTATAAATCAATAACTAACAGCACAGTTCTATGCATGCTTACTCAGAGGTAAGCCCCATAGTGTTCACTGAGAGTTATTCTTTTGTAACTGTGCATAATATTGAAACATGGGTCAACAAACTACCCATCTTTGCACCTTGAAACCATGTTTCATTCCTGATTAGAATCCTAGAGAACATAAGGTAGTTTCTTTAAAATCTTATGATATTACTGATATGTTCTGATATTCTATAAGAGTATCAGATGCTATGATATTCTTTAGACTCCTATGGTGGAATATTGTTACTTGCTAAGTTTTGGGTACCACTGTTTTATTAGTTATAACAGGGCAGACATTGGGAATACACTGTAGAGCAGGGGTGGTCAAAATGTTGCCCATCCTAGCTATCCATCTGGCTATTTCTGAGGCCCTTTCTGCACCCCACCTTTTTGTGAAGGTGAGGATCCTGGGAGTGGCTCTGCAAGGAGGGGAATGTGACAAGAGACCTCTCCTCCGCAGCAGCTGACTCCCTGCGGAAGGGAGTGTGGTGGCCATGCCTCTTCCTTCTGCAGTGCAGCTGGATACCTTCCTAGGCTGTGCTGAAGCACAGCTGTTGCACTTCCTGGGCTTCCACAAGACAGGTAAGTCCCAGTGATGTAGACTCAAGTCTATTGACTCGGACTCATCAGACTTAAGTCACTTCAGTGACTTGACTTGGACTCGACTTAACTTGAGACTTGCATATTTTTAGTGAATAACTTGATGCCCTTGGTTCAGTAACATAACACATTCATCCAGAAATCTAACAACTTACTGGTCACATGACTATCTGTCTCAAGTCCAAGGTGTGGACGCATTTCTCAGAGGGAACAGCAAATGGGATAGGCAAGGGGCTTGAGGTGGGCTTGAGGTCTGCTCAGCAGCTTGTCCCTGCTACATGTAGGATGAGCTTTCTAAAAACTTTTCCTAAGAGCAGAAGGCAAAACTCATGCCCAGATTGCAGGGTGCATATCTCAGAGGGAAACAGAAAATGTGTTAGGCAATAGGCTTGAGGAAGAAGGATTCTTCCTTCTAAAGCTCTTGAAGCTTCAGTAATGGGGGCTAAGAAAGATCCTCTTCCCCACTTCTGAAAAAGCTTCCAGCTTTGCAAATGGGAAATAAGAAGGATCCTATTCCCCACTTCCAAGGCTGCAGATGGCAAAATCACAAAAGTGGAGGGCCAACTCTACTTAAATTGTTAAAACTGACTCTATTTGACTCTGTCTGGGAATTCTGGAATACAGGTTGGGGTATAGAGTTACTTTGGAAACTATCTTGCAAGGACTTGAGACTCAACTTGAGACGTGAAGGTAGAGACTTGAGACTGGGAATGTAAGACTTAAATACATGACTGGTAAGTTCATGATGGTGGTGTGATTGCAGGTCATTGACGGGGAAAACCCAACAGTGATTTAATCTGTGATTGAGGCACCTGGGGACATGAGAAGGATACCATGATGATGTCATGCAGAGGCATCTTCACAGTCCCGTCCTTCTCCTGTTTCTGTTGTGGGATGAGAGGATGCTGTGGAAAGAGCTTGAGACTCTAGCCCTCCTGCATTTGCTGAAGCTGAAATCAGAGGAACTGCCACCAAAAAAGATTCTTTTCTTCTTCTAGAAAGGAAAGAGATGTTCTGGGATGTAGAGCTAGTCGGTGGTGCAATGAAATAATCAGGTACCTTGTTGCTCCAGAGAGAGCTGCTATAGTTGCTGCTGAAATTTGTGGGAAACTGCAGTGACTAGAAAAAGTTGCTGGTACTACTGAATGTTGGTTGGGTAGCTCCTATTGGGATGAAAGTGGGAAATGTTGCCTATCCTTGCTGTATAAATTTGTAACACAACTATGACAATATGGTTTCCGTAGCCTCCACCCAACCAAATCGCTTCTGCAGCATTCTGCACCTTGTTGCTCATCATGTTGACTCATAAAATGCAGACAACTGCCATCACTTGAAGGGGAAATATGATGCTATCTAAAAAAAGAAGCCAAGCGGGAGAAATGAAAAGCACTGTAGGAATTTTGAGATTGTATATCAAGAATAAATTGAGATAGCCAGGTATCCCATTTATAATTAAAATGTATGGTATGGACTGTTTTATGGCATGAGCATTGTGTATAACATGCCCGTTACTGGCAAAATGTAGCTTGCAACATAGATCAAACTGTTCCTTTTCACAGTGCAAACTGTTTTGTGTGCTACCTCCACTTTTATATACATAAGTGCTATATTTTGCATTCGGTTTGTCTAGCATTATTACAAATAGGGTTCTGACGGAATGGCAGTGTGTGATCGGTGTGAGATCAGCAAAGCAGCACTTCACTCAGCTATCAGTCACAATTTGCTTTGGCAAAACTTTCTTGCCCATTTAGAAGAAGAGATATATTGGAGTTCAAATTTCATTTGCTGGCTCTTGGATGTCACTATATCCCAAATAAATTCACAATTTTTAAAAATAAATATATCCTTTGAGCTGTATTGGTGTTAATGAAGTCTGTGGCAGTGACCAGGCCAGTAAATATGCCTGATAAAGGGGAGTGGGATCAGCTAGAAAAGCCTGTGACTGCTTTTGGTTGGCATTCTCTGATCTCATATAGGGGCTAATGAGAGTGAGCAGGTAAAAGAATCTAGGAAAGCAGGATCAGTAGAAACCAGAGGACAAGAGTAAAAGATGAAGGCAATAGAGAGAGACAAACAATGGGTGAAGGGATAGGCAGAGAGAAGAACTGGCTGACAGGGACATCTTATATTAGGTTGAGGAATTTGTGATCCTCCAGATGCTGTCTTCAGCTCCCAACATTCTTCACCATTGACCCAGCAGAACTATGGCAGCTGGAAATTGCAGCTTGTCAGCTTCTGGAGGGTTCTGTCCTTTGTCTTGTAGGAACCACATGAGGTAGCAACCAGCCTTCCTCAGATACTGAGCATGCTCAGTTCTCAATGGCTTATCTTTTCATCTCCTACCTCCGTATCCTAAAGCTTTTCCCTTAAGGATGTTTGGACTTCTGCAATGGTATATCCTGAAGCCTGGTAATATCTTGTGCAGGGTTGGTGTCATTTTAGTTACAAAAGGGACTACCTCTGTAATATGAGATTGTTTTTA
Organism: Ctenosaura bakeri; assembly: GCA_948474755.1. NCBI lineage: Eukaryota > Metazoa > Chordata > Lepidosauria > Squamata > Iguanidae > Ctenosaura > Ctenosaura bakeri. The sequence continues at coordinate 708,660 of CAOLHI010000283.1, forward strand.
AGGATGGTACCTATGTCTGCCAAATGATGTCCCCTATGAAAAAGGGTGTTCTGAGCCACACTATCAAAAGGGTGACTCCAGACGTACTGTTGAAAAACCAGCAATTGCTATGTGGTCTTTTAAGTTCTTTCCCAGAAGTGAAATGAAGGTCAGAAGTGAAACCAAAAGTGATGTGCTATCATCTGTGGGCTGCTGGAAGCATGCCACTGTAGTCCAGTGGTGGCATCACAGGCATATGATGGCTTCAGCCTCTACTATAAATATTGCTGGAGCCTGACTGGTCAATTTCTTAGACGATTCTGGTGGTCCAGGATGGAGGTATACCAAAAGGCTTTGGGAGGTCACATGTGGGCTGCAGGCTAGGATTTGGGCCAGCAGTGGGCAGATGCATGAAGGCAGGAACTTTCTCTTCCCCCAATCAGCTTTTACTCTAGTGTGCCAATTTACCTCTGTTTTAACTCAGAGTCATTCTCTGAAATGGGAAGCACATGTAATGGGATGGAGAGCTCCTGGGTTTGGAGGTGTGTGTGGGGGGGGTTGGCATGTTTTTGCATGTTTGTGGGCTTTCTGTGTGGTTTTGGGCTAAAAATTGTCCCCAAATCATGTTTTCTTAAAAAAGTTGGGGGTCAGATGTTTGGACTACTGTCAGGGTTGCTACAAAAGTGGGGTTCGGGAACTCACAGCCTGCACTTTCTGCACCTCTGATTTAGACTGTTGTTTGCCTTGAATTATTTTTTCTGGAAATGATGGGTTACTTTGCAAAGGAAATATGGGAACTACCAGCAGCTCTGGGTGATCCATATTATGATTTCAATAGAAACAGCTTTAAAGCACTAACATGCATCAGCTTAAATATAATTTCCTTCCCCTTACAAATTAAATTAAGCACATTCATCTCAGCCAGTCTACATCAGCTGAAGGCACTCTCTCCTCCTGTCTACCTCATCATCATCTCAACACCCACAACAAAGCACAAGGCACAGCCTGATCCAGCTGACTTGAACCCTTCCTCCTCCACTGTTCAGTGAGGCTATTCCCCTGTAGCCAGAAACAGTATCTTTAAAAGTTAAGGTCACAAAACTAAAGGAGTGGTGCTATCCCTGGTTATGTCACAATCATGAAATGAAAGAGCTGTGTCTTGGTTGCTGGGCAAAAACAGAACTTATAAGTAACTACTTATTTGTAACTACAGCCTCCCACTGATCATTAATAATGATCAGTGATGCAGGTTGTAACATCTGCAGCCGGTTTCTTCAGCAGTCCTGGAAGGGTGAGGTGGCTAACTTTGCAAAGGGGTGAGGGCCAATTTTTGTCTCTCTACTGTCCTGGTGAGCTGTACCAACACCAAAGGTAAAACTGAACCATACCCCAAAGCCATGCCCAGTTTGCTTTGGCTTTGTTTTTGCCCAGTTATTGGCTGTCTCTTTTCACTGGCGAGGTTGTGGTGGGAAGAAGCCCAGTCACTGCATTTTAGATATGTATTTGCAGCAGCATAGACAATTCTGAGATTATTTTAATCCTGGAAAGCATTGTAAATTGAGGGCTTTTAGGAGTATTCTGGCAGGGGCTTGATGGGTTCAAAATATGAGTTTGTTGGGTGACCCTTACTCAATCCTTTCTTGTCAGGTAACAGGAACATGGGAAATTCCCTTATTACTAGCCAGCCAGCCATTGGTTCTCCTAGCTGAGCACTGTTTGCACTGACTGGCAGGAGCTCTTCAAGGTTTCAAACAGAGAATCTTCCCCATCCAGACCTGGAGATATCAGGTTTTGAAGTTTGGACTTTTTTAATTCAGTTCAGTTCAGTTCAGAACCTGTGCTAAAGCCAAATACTCTTCTGCCAATACATAAGGCAGAGAAAAACAATGTAGAAAATTGCAACATGACCAGTAAAAGACAAGATCAGTCTGAATGTTTCACCTGCCTGAAAGATAAAAGCCCTGAAAGGGTTCAAAAGCAGATACTGTTATATAGGCTAAAATATGGCTCGGTGACCCAACAATATGGCTCAACAATCTCTTGGACAGTGATAGTCTGGTCTGTGTGAATTGTGTCATCCACCCTGTTTTAGTTTTCATCAGTGACTGTCGATGTCCTTCCACTGCATGGTTTGTCTTCAACACTGTTTTTTTGCCTTCTTTAAACTTTTTCACCCATCTTCGCACATTACTCTCATAAATTGTCACCTCGCCATACACATTTCTGAGCTTTCTGAGGATGTGAGCAATAGTATATTCTTCTTTGGTCAAGAACTCAATAACTGCTCTTTGTTTCTGCTTCATAACCAACAGAAATATGAAAATATGTCAGTCATGGAATAAGAATTACTCTATCTGGTGGTGTAATAACATCACATTTGAACTACTTGTTTCAGAGAAAATGGCACACAAGCATTATTTTCAGTATGTGTGTGTGTATCTGTATGTCTGTATATAGAGACACAGAAGGAGAGATAAAACCTATGAAATCATAATCATCATCCTCATTACCTTTACCACCACCACTACCACCACCACCTCTCATGCAAAAGGATACTAAACCAAGGCTCAGAGATTCCCACATCTAGGGAGATGGGGAGCAAATAACAGTAGCACAAAAAGGGTGTAAATTGTTTCATGCTCTTATACATGGCCAAATAATTACTGTAGTTTTCTCCCTACAGCAGGAAAAAAATTAAATATTTTTGCAAACAATTCTTCCTGGTATTCAAGCATCCCAAAGTGTTCCAGAGGATTTTTATGCACAGAAAAACATACGTTATTTCGCACAAAAAAATTACAGTTTCCATGCAAAAAAAACCAAAAACGTTTCCTGCTCTGTTGGGAGAAGACTGCACCCAAGACTTGCTACTCCATTCTCTCTGGCAACCTATTTTTAAATCAGAAAAATGAATAATAGAGAACATTTCTTCTGTCCTTAGCACAGTACATACTTACAGAACACTTCTACCAGCATACACTCAAGCTACAAAAGTTTTCTGAACCTGCTTTAACATTTCCATTAAAACACACACACACACCAATGTACGCCAGACAATGGGCTGGCAACTTATCTACACTCTCAAGGAAGGCATTCATGTTTCTGACTCCTACTTAGTCTTAATTAAAGTAGGCCCATTGAATCAATGGGATTTACCTAATGGCTGACTTACTTCTCAACAGTTGATTCAATGGATCTACTCTTGTTGGGACTATCCAAAAGAACACAAGCCATGGTTTGCAATCTTTTAAAATGCTTTACACATAGACTTGCTCTGGTCATAAGAGTGGTGATCTCAAAAACTAAAGTGGGAGACACTTTTTCATTCTGCCTCTGATGTAAAAAGGGTGAGGCTGTACAGAAATTAGCTGTTTGACCTTTTGGTGAGAGGCAGAGTTGGGGGAAAAATACTTTGGGGCTACAACTCCCAGAATTTCCCAGCTAGCATGGGGAATTCTAGGATCTTTAATCAAAAAAAGTAAGTCTTCCCAATTGTGATGAAAGGAGGCATGGCTTTGCTTCTTCACAATGATGAATTAGACCCCCCCCCAATTTTTGTGACATTTAAGCAGCTATTTAAATAAATGATAGCAAAGAATCTGAATTGTCAACATAACTACAACACCACAATTCCATCATTGTAGCTACTTCTGGTTATTTCACTTCTCAAAACCTGCCTGGAAAGAAAGGCACGGAAACCATGCTCTATGAGGAGTGGCTTAGGGAGCTAGATATATTTAGCATGCAGAAAAGAAGGTTAAGAGGTGACATGATAGCTATGCTTAAATATTTGAAGGGATGTCATATGGAAGATGGAGTAAAATTGTTTTCTCCTGCTCTAGAGACTAGGACATGGAGCAATGGATTCAAACTACAGGAAAAGAGATTTCACTTAAACATCAGGAAGACCTTCCTGATGGTAATAGCAACAGCATAGCACCAGCATGTGTATTTCTATACTGCTTATCAGCGGTTTACAATGTTGTAGGCTAATTGCTCCCAACAAAATGAGTACTCATTTTACCTACCTGCAGAAGGATGGAAGGCTGAGTCAATCTGGAGCCTGGCAGGATCGAATTCACAACCTTGTGGCTGCAGTACCGGCATTTAACCACTGCACCACCGGGACTTTTGACAGCAGAAAATGCTGCCTCGGAGTATGGTGGAGTCAACTTCTTTGGAGGTTTTTAAACAGAGATTGGGTGGCCCATTTGCTGGGGGTGCTTTGAGCATGGCAGGAGGTTGGACTCAATGGCCATTGTGGTCTTTTCCAACTCTATGATTCTACTTTTCTGGCCTGACAACATCCTGACTAAAGTGTTACCGAGGTGCTGGAGGTCAAGCCAGTTGGGAAATGAGACAAGCAGTTGTGGCCAGGTTCTGAGAGATCTGTCCAATTGATTGTTTGGATGTACCCTGTGACTGGTGGAGTGCTGAAGATGTCATTTCCTGATCTCCAGTGGCTTGGAAATGCATTGGTTGGTGTGTTGCCGGAATGCTAATATTAGGTTCTGAGTTTGATCATTTACAGTAATAAATGTGAATGTTCATTAGTTAAAAGATTGTAATTCCACTTTACAATCTCATAGCTGCTGAACAGGATGCCTGCCAATGTATTTTGGAGTATGTGGAAAGAGATACATGTGCCATATCAGTCTAATTTAGTGGTGTGAGTGAGATTGGCCATGCTACCACTGGGACACAAAGTAGTCTAGGTGAGAGACAGGTGTATTAGGTGAGAGACAGGTGTATTAGGCCCTTTCTGCACTGAGGCTTCTAGCGCAAGCGGGGGAGGCCGGCAAGCACAAGAAGGCTCATCCGGGAGGCTGCCGCTTCCCCCTCCTTCCTTCCGCAGGCGAAGGAACCAGCGGGGAAGCGGCACCGAAGGAGGCTTGTCGCGCAAGCCGCCCTCCCCCCCTGCGAAGCGGGAGACCTCGCGCCGGATTCCCACCCCGCGCGCGAAGCGGGCAGTGTCGCGCCGGATTCCTCCCCCCGCGCGCCGGATTCCTCCCCCCTGCACGCGCGCCGGATTCCTACCCCCCTGCGTGCGAAGCGGGCGGCGTCGCGTCCCCCGTGCGCGAAGCGGGCGGCGCGTCCATCACGCTACCTCCCCACCCCGCTCCTTCCTTCCGCAGGGGCGGAGGGAAGGAAGCGCGACCCGGCCGGCTCCCGGAGGCTCCACACGAAAGGTAAGTGCGGGTGGGCTCCAGGAGCGTTGCGCGAGCGCGGGGTGATTTTCGCTTGTACGCGAAAATCAAAAAACCCGCGCTCGCGCCGCTTCAGCCCCGTGAGCCGGGCGGAAGTGGGAGTGCGTCGTGTGGAGCGACGCTCCCACTCCCGCGAGGCTCACGGGGCTATCGCGCACGCAAAGGCCCGTGCAAAAAGGGCCATAGTCATGCAGTAAAAATGATTCTCAATAATACTGCTACAGTGTTTCATTTATATTCTTGTATTGCAAAGTTACTGAAGCAGCAAAATTTATGCTCCATTATTAAAGGACTTTTTGTTTGTTTTTACTTCCAGCCGTACTACTACCATTTTTCATGTTCTTCAAGGTTACTGTAAATGATAAAAAACATACAGTAATAACATAATGCCTGTAAGCATATAAATATCTTTTTTTTTTTCAGAAAAAAATGGGCATTTTGTTTCTACACCAGTGGGATCAAGATTTGCTAGAAGAGTGATTGGTGAGACTTAAAATATGAAAGGTTGAGAACCACTAAGCGATATCCCTTGTATTGTCTCATTTTGTGGCTGAGCACCACTTGTATTACTCTCTTCTTCTTCTTTATTGCATTTATAGGCTGTCTTTTCTCCAAGGTGGCTTATAGGGCCCAATCTCATCTTACTCTCACTAGAAACTCTATGAAGCATGTTAGGTAGATAGTGAGTGATCCCAGGTCACAGATTAACCTTAAGGGCTAAATAGGGATTTGAACCCAGTCTCCCTAGTCTGAGGCCATTTCTACACTAGAGTGTTATTGTGCTATTATTTGAGGCCCCTCCCTAAACTGCAAACCTCAGGATTCCATAGGATGTTGAAAATGGAATAATAGCACTATAACACTGTAATGCGGAAATGGCCTGAATCTACAATTACAGTTCTCTTTTAACTTCATAAAACCATGCACAGAAATATGTTCAGGAGTCAGAGTTTGTTCATCTACATGTTAAGAGAAAAGGTATTCTCTGCAATTCATTTGACAATGGAATTTTCATAGCGATATACTCTTCAGAAGAGCCAGTGAGGTGTAGTTTTTTGAGCATTGGACTATGATCCTGGAGACCAGGGTTCAAATCCCTGCTTGGCCATGGAAACCCACTAGATGGCCTTGGGTGCATCACACGCCCAGAAAACCCTATACTAGGTCCACCTTAGGGTCACAATAAATTAGAAACAACTTGAAGACACACAACAACAGCATATGCTTCAGGATTGCAAATTAAGTCTGTTTTTACCCTTCAGTGATTACTAACAAAACAAAGGCCCTTTCTGCACGAGGCGAGGGAATCGCTTCGTGCCGTTACCTACCGCTTCTTCTGGGGTCCAAAGCAACGTGGACTGTTCCTAAAGCCCTTCCACAGGCCTCCTTCTTGGTCCAGGGTGAATCAGAGCAGTGCGAGGTCTGTAGATCCGCACTGCTCTGACTTCCAAAACGGCAGCTTCTGGCTTCCAAAATGGCTGCTTCCGGCTTCCAAAATGGCAGCTTCCATCTTCCAAAATGGTGGCTTCTGGCTGGTCATGGGTCCCAACCAACCGCTGAAGCTTGCCACGCCTAAAGCACACCCTCCGCAGATCGCAGGCTTGCATTGGTGTGAGCCTGCGAATCTGCACAAGGGAGCAGGAATGCAATGGCGTGTTCCAGGAAAATAAAGACCTGTTTTTTTTGGTCTTTCAAAAACACACTGGAGGACCACTTGGGGTCATTTTGGAGCAGAGTGAGGTGCAGATCTCCGGTAAGTAGTCCACTCCTAGTCCGTTCCAAGGTGCAGATGACCTCCGTGACAGGACGCACTGCCCCATTCTAATTGCCTGGTGCAGAAAGGGCTAAAGTGTGCAAAAGGCAAGATACATAGTTGAGTATAACCACATGCTGTGACAAAGAGACATCTTTCGCTAGTTGAGGAGGCAACTGTTCTAAATACATGAACAATTTATCATCTAGTTTGAACAAAGAGAAACAGAGTGGGGAGAGGGAGACGGGATAAGGGGGAGAGATGAGGGAGAGAGGTATATTTGGCGTGAATAAAGGATGTTCAAGGATCAATTGGTGTGCTTTTGGAAACTCATAGGAAGTCTTTTTCTGACAGAAACAATTACAGTCCCTTTTCTAGCAAAACTGGAGGAGGACAAAGGATTGTGCAACAAAGCAAGAGGCAACCTAAACATCGTGTTTACTCAAGCAAAAACAAAATGATGCAGCAGTTGTCCATGTCAGTTGTTGTTTATCTTCAGACTTTGGGTAGAATAACCTTCAAAGACAAAGAGAGACCTATGCAGAGGCTGTACCTTTGTACCCATTCTTCTTTCTCTCTGTGTCTTCAGTTCTTTGAAACAGAAGTAGAGGAAACGCTCATGCTGAATGCAAATGTCCTGAAGGAAAATACTTCAGTCCTCATCTACAAGGAGTTTTCATTTGAAGTAATTTGTCTAATTTACTACATCTTCTGCTTCCTTCTCTGACAATGGTTGTGTCTTCACATCCATCTCATGAAACAGAGAACCTTGAAATTGTCCCAAGTGTTCTTAAGCCTCTAGGTTGTTAACTCTTTCCATAGCTGCCAGGTTTAGCATTGCATTTACTCAGAGCTTGGAAAAGGTACCTTTTTGGATTACAACTTCCTGCTGGCTGAGAGATTCTAGAACTAGTACTATAAAAAAAATTACTTTTCAAGTTCTGCATCAACGTTTGGGGTGTCCCAGGGCTGCAAGCTTTGCAACAAAGGTATGTGTTTTGTTGTTAGTGCTGTCAAGTTGACTTCAACTTATGGCAATGAGAAACTTCCAAGTAATTCTATCACCAACAGCCCTGCTCAAGTCTTGCAGATTCAAGGCTGTGGCTTCCTTGAGTCTATCCATCTGCAGTGTAGTCTTCCTGTTTTCCTACTGCCTTCTATCTTACTAAGCATTATTGTCTTTTCTAGTGAGTCACATCTTCCCATGATATGTTCAAAGTATGACAGTCCTTCTGGTTTCTAGGAAATATTCAGGCTTGATTTACTTTAGGACCCATTTATTTGTCTTTTTAGCAGTCTCCAGTATCTGTAGAACCCCAGCACCCACATTTCAAATGAGGTGATTTTGGGACTTTCAGTTGGAATTGTGTGTGGCATTGTCCTTTAGTGAAGTCTCCCAAGGGACAAGTGCTGGACATGACAGGAACCACTTTGGAACTTTTGAACCAGCCAGAATTGCTTCCTGGAGACTTTCACAAGATACCAGCAAGACTCCTGTAATTTTTAATTTTTTAAAATTTTGTATTCAGAGGAGTAATGAAATGCCTCTCCTCTCCTCTCCTTCAAAGGCCCTTTGCCCTTTCTTTCTCTGGAAATGCTAATTAAAAACATTATATTAGCCAAAGGCTTTTTTAAACTGTGGGGGGCGTGATGGGAGATATGATGTTGTTAGCACAACCTTTGTGAACTGCTTAACAGTTCTAAAGAGAAAGTTTAAAAAGAAGCAGTTTAAAGACTTGGAGAGCTTACCTTTCAATGTTTTTAGAAGGGTTAAGTTCCTTCAAAGCACTGTTGAACTTTCTATTCTGGAAGGTAACATTTCTACCTAGCTACCTGACTTACACTTTGCTTAGGACCCCTGCCTGCCTGCCTATCTTCCTGTCTTCCTTTCTTGGGCCATTTCCGCACTAGACTGTTAATAGCGCTGTGATTCCACTTGCAACCTCCTATGGGATCCTGGGGTTTGCAGTTGAGCCTGAGGAAGTAATACTTGCTGGGTTCTCAGGGTGCTATGTAATTGTAAATGACAGGTGTTGGTTTTCGAAAAGTGTTAGCACTTGTTTTGGGTTTTATGGCGATACTAAGAAAAAATTTGCATGGCTAGCAAAATCTTGCAAAGTTGCACAGTGGCTGAGATACTACGTTGGGTTTGAATAGTATAAAACTACACTCAGTGTAGTTACATGGTCGTTGTGCTACACCACCTTTCTGTTGAATATCAGCATAAAGCAATTGATTGTCTGTGGGCTAATGTGCCAGTTTATTGTCCTGTTGTGCAATAGGGAATATACAGAGACTGTTTCTGTTATCCCAGTTGATCAAATGGGACACTGAATCATAGAATCATAGAATTGGAAGAGACCACAAGGGCCATCCAGTCCAACCCACTGCCATGCAGGAACACACATCAAATAACTTCCAACAGATGGCCATCCAGCCTCTGTTTAAAAACTTCCAAAGAAAGAGACTCTACCACGCTCTGAGGCAGCATATTCTATGACCAAACAGCTCTGACAGTCAGAAAGTTCTTCCTGAGTTTCACATGGAATCTCTTTCTCTATAGTTTGATCCTTTGCTCCTTGTCCTAGTCTCTGGAGCAGTAGAAAACAAGCTTACTCCCTCCTTAGCATGGTATCCCTTCAAATATTTAAACATGGCTATCATGTCCCCTCTTAACCTTCTCTTCTGCAGACTAAACATCCCCAGCTCCCTAAGCCACTCCTCATAGGACATGGTATTCAGACCCTTCACCATTTTGATCACCCTCCTCTGGACATTTTGGTTGTCCTTCTCTGAAGTTACATGCTACCCCAAAAGGTGCAACTGCCTGTAAAATGGTTATGGCTGTGGTATGCCTCTTGTGCAAACATGAGCTGAACATGGTCCGAGAAGAACCCTAACCCTTCTGTGAAATACTGACATTGTGCAACCAACTATGTAATTGCCAGTATGCCTGTTTATCATTCACTGGAGCAATGGGGGAATGGCCAGTGGCTGTTTCTGCAATCTCTTAGCTGAGAACTTTGAATTACCAGGTGCCAATGGCCTAAATACCCTAAAGGCCCAAATACCCAAATCCTATCTGATGTTGGAAGCTAAGTAGGGTCAGCCCTGGTTAGTACTTGAATGGGAAGCCACCAATGGATACCAGGTGCTGTAGAGGAAGGAACTAGCAAAGCCACCTAAGTATTCGTTGCTTAAGAAAACCCTGTGAAATTCATGGGGTTGCCGTAAGTGGCAAGTAACTTGAAGATACATATGGACACACACCATATGCCAAACATCTGGGTGGAGATAGATAGATTACAATTTGTGTGTGGGCTCATGTGCATGTTTGGAGTACCAGAAGCTACTGTTGGGGGTAAAAAAATTTCCAAAAATTTTGGTTCTGATTTCCTAAGCAGTTCTAAACAAGTCATTCTGTCTTCTTGTAAGAACTGTGGCAAAAGTCAACAGATAACTGAGAACATGCACTTATTTACAGAAAAATGTTAGAACGATCCATTCTCTGTTCCCTTATTTTGTTTATGATAAGCAACTTGTGAGCATTTTCTGTTCCTCTGGAAGCTCTAAAAAGATCCTGATCAGATGGACAAAAGAGGTTTGTCCATCTCATCAGAGAACTGTTGCAGCCAAGATAACTGAAGAGGCTGAGGAGATGTTTCCTCTTGGCCAAGAGTAATTGTGTGTATCTTTGTTTGTGTCTGTGTGGGCATGTGTGATTATTCCCAACCTGATGAAGGGCTCAATCTCAGTCCCATGTTTATATAGATGGGAAACAAGTGTGAACTGATATTTCAGTCACTCCTTATACTTCCACCATGGCATTACCTTTCATTGGTGGTAAGATTGTGTGCTCCTGTGAGGCAAGAGGCTATGCTGATGGTAGAAGTGCTGCTGGTAGAGTCTCACATGTCAGACAGGCTTTTGAAAGTAGCCAGACTTAGGCCCTTTCTGTGTAACATCACTGTTGCATTTTTGCCACAGGATGGTAGCGGTCGGCAGGTTGCACTTCCACATGACATTGTCGCCATCCTGCTGCCATCCTGTTGCAGAGTGTTGCGCTTGCGCAGTTTTCACAAAATAGAAAAAATCCTTTTCGCGCCTGCGATCGCGTGGCGCTCCCATCACTTCTGCCCGTGCGGAAGATGCAGAAATGCATTGGTGATGCTTTCTTCCGTAGTGCAGCAATGGAAAAAGCCCAGCTGTGCTGTGGAAGGAAGACATGGTGCCATTGCGTTCTCTTCTGCATGGACCGAGCGGATGCAGAGGGGAGCGTTGCTGACGCGCTCCCTTCTGGACCTGGGACTGCAGCGAGACAACGCGGAAGAGCTTCATTGTGTGGAAATGGCCTAAATGTGCCAAGCAGCCTGTGGAGTGACACTGGCAGAAGATCTCTCAGAGACTGTACAACACATATTATATGGAATGGGAGGAGCATGAATCAGGGAAAGATAGACATTGTAAAGGAAGGAATAAAATGCATAAACTTTTCAATATTCAGGATGAGTGACCTAAAGTGGACAGGAATGGGATGTTTTGAGTTAGATAATTAAAGTGTTGATAGATGAAGGGAATGCTGTGGATGTAGCATATCTCGATTTCAGTAAGGCCTTTGACAAAGTTCCCCATGACATTCTTGCAACGAAGCTAGTAAAATGTGGGCGGACAGGGCTACTGTTAGTTGGATTTGTAATTGGCTGACCGACCAAACCCAAAGGGTGATCACGAATGACTGCTTTTCATCCTGGAGAGAAGTGACTAACGGGGTGCCACAGGGTTCTGTCCTAGGCCCAGTGCTGTTCAATATTTTTATCAATGACTTGGATGAAGGAATAGAGGGCATGCTCATCAAATTTGCAGATGACACCAAATTGGGAGGGGTTGCTAATACGCCAGAGGACAGGATCAAAATTCAAAATGACCTGGATAGATTGGAGAGCTGGGCCAGGGCGAACAAAATGAAATTCAACAGAGAGAAATGTAAGGTCCTACACTTAGGCAGAAATAATGGAATACAGAAATATAGGATGGGGGACACGTGGCTGGATAGCAGTACGTGTGAAAGGGATCTAGGAGTCTTCATAGACCACAAGCTGAACATGAGTCAGCAGTGTGATGCGGCAGCCAAGAAAGCCAATGCAATTCTTGGCTGCATCAATAGGAGTATGGTGTCTAGATCGAGGGAGGTACTGGTACCACTCTACTCTGCTTTGGTTAGACCCCATCTTGAATACTGTGTCCAGTTCTGGGCACCCCAATTCAAGAAGGATATTGACAAGCTGGAGCGAATCCAGAGGAGGGCAACCAAAATGGTGAGATGCCTGGAAGCCATGCCCTATGAGGATAGACTTAGAGAGCTGGGTATGTTTAGTCTGCAGAAGAGGAGGTTAAGAGGGGACATGATAGCCATGTTTAAATATTTGAAGGGATGCCACATAGAGGAGGGAGAAGGCTTGTTTTCTGCTGCTCCAGAGACCAGGACAAGGAGCAATGGATTCAAGCTGCAGGAAAGGAGATTCCACCTGAACCTCAGGAAGAACTTCCTGACAGTCAGGGCTGTCCGGCAGTGGAATCTGTTGCCTCGGAGTGTAGTGGAGTCTCCTTCCTTGGAGGTTTTTAAGCAGAGGCTTGATGGCCATCTGTCGGGATTGATTTGAGGGTGTTCCTGCATGGCAGGGGGTTGGACTGGATGGCCTGTGTGGTCTCTTCCAACTCTGAATTTCTATGATTCTATGATTCTATGTTTTATCTGAAAATCAAAGAAGAAATGGAGTGGCATTAATAGTGAGGAGAGATGTAACAAAGACAGTAAAACATATAACACAAAGCATTAATGTCACCTGATGGCCAATACAGAAGTAAAATAAACTACATAATTGGAAGTAGAAGATGGAGAAGCTCCATTCTCTCAGCAAAAACAAGGGCAGGAGCATATTATGATACGGAAGAGTTGCTAATGTAAAAAAATCAGGGTAAAGCTAAAGAAGAGCACTGAAGGAATCACTGCACCAAAACACAACCTAAAAATCATCCCTGTAGAATTTAAAGATAGTGGAACAACAGACTTTCATTATTATACCTAATTGACAAGGAACCAGAATAATTCTGGACTGGAACCAGGGACAATGTGAAGGAAGAATGCAAAAAGACGCTGTCTGCTGTCAAAAAGAAAGAAAAGCCTCATTAGATGGTAAATGAAGCGCTTCAAGCAGTTAAGAACAGATAGGAAGCAAAAGTAAAAAAGGATAGCAATAGGGTCAGTTCTCTGAATGCCACTCTTCAGCAACTTGGAATTGCTATAAGAATAATAGTTGGCAAGGTATATAGCTATAGGAAAAAAGGAAGACCACACTGCAGATGGATAGACTCAGAAGAGGAAGCCACATCTCTGAGTCTGCAAGACCTAAGCAGAGCTGTTCATAACAGGGTCACTTGGATGTCTGTCATTCATAGGGTCACCTGTAAGGCACACAGCCTGAGCGTTGGCTTGGGTGTGCTATTGGGTCACGGTCTAAAGCAGGCAAAGTGACTGCTCAGTCCTGGTCTGGAGAAAGGCTGTTTTATTTTAAGCAAGCATATGAAAAAGAAAAGAGAGAGACAAAAAAACAAGCATACATATATAACACACTGACTGGGCGAGGAGGCAAGTGGCTGTGAAGCCCAAAGCTCTTTGTTCTAACAACAGCTTATATAAATAACAGGTTTCGCTTACTCAGGATGGTTGGGCCAAGCAGGGAGGGAGCACTTTCCCATGCCAATTGCTAAAGTATGTACTAGGGGCCGGGATGGAGCTGGCCTCCCCCTCCCTGAGCTGGCCAGATGAGCTGAAAACACTGTATCTTATCTCTCCCTGTACTAAACAGCTACGGGAGAGAGAACTTGTCCGAACGATGTAAACAAGGTCTACAGTGCCCGATGCAGCCTGAACCAAACTTTAGCTAGAGCAAGCCTCAGGCCTAACATCACCATAGGTCAAAGTCGACTTGATGGCAGTTCTACAACAAACCACAAGCCATTGGATGCATTTACAGTTGTTCCAGAAGAAAATTTCCTTCTGGTTACTTCAAGCTTTCTTCATTTCAGTATTACAATTTGGGGCAAAGAGGTGGAGTACTGCCCATTGCCAGAGAACTGGGAGTCAGAAATCTTGAGGATCTACTTCAGATCGTCCAGAGATGTACCAATAGGTCCAAATCTGCCATCTGCCCATTCCTGCTTTGTAGACAAAGAACCCAATTACTATGTAAACTGAGAAAATACTTTGGTTGGAAATGTTGAAAAAAAAGGTCCAAAAAAACTGAGCTGTCTGGAAGCAGTGCTGTAGAAAATGTATTGGGAGAAAGAACTATTAAATCAAAGCAGCTCAACACTGCTACTGTTGAGTTAGGACAATAGAGAGACAACAAGGGAAAGTAATTCATACTCACTATCTGTTGTTGTTCTTATTAACTTATTTCACCAGATTAGCTTCTTCCCTTCTCTTCCTACTCTTTTTTCTTTTAGAGATCATGTCTGTTTGATCATAAACCTGCAAACCAGGCTGTTTTACCATTTCCTCTCTGAAATTCATGGGGTCTCCATAAGTCAATAGGTGACTAATGAAGGCATACACACAGACACACACAGCATATTACATTAATAATAATTATTCCATCTAGGGGACTACTGAGAAACAAGATGGAGGTATCCATCTCCTTAGAGGAACTCCAAGATTTGCAGAAGTATAAAAGTTTTTTTTAAAAAATGCGAGTGGAACAAAGAAACAGACCAACAAACACTGAGCATGCTTAATCTTCTGGAAAAGGAAGGATGATAAAAACATGGAGAGAAAGGAATGCAATGTCAAGAAGGGGGAAAGCTAGAGATCAGGAAGTTAATTTTAATACAAATTAATTACAGATATAATTCCAATGATAAAATATGCCTGATAGTAAATTACTGTTGCAGTTGCAGCTTTTAAAATGGACTTTTTATTTTCTTGTTTCTCAAAGGTATGTGGTTACTTTTAGACCATTTCTGCTCTAGACTGTTATACTGCTATTATCCCATTTTCAACAGGTCTCACCCCCTCCTGTAACTGCAAACCCCAGGATTCCATGGGATGTTGAAAGTGGGATAATAGCGCTATAACAGTCTAGTGCGGAAATGGCCTCAGTTGTTTTTGAAAGGTTGTTTTTTACTTGTTTTTGATTGTTTTTTCTGGCTTGCCGCTAAATGTCCCAACTATTTCACCTTGGTTGCTGTGGCTGCTGTATTTCAGCATCCCTCACTGTGGCCTCAATGCTTTGCAAGCAATGACTTCATTGGGCTTAAGTTTTGCAGAGATCTCCCAGAAGAAGTCAACATGACATACATCTCATGCGACATATGATCTAGGGAACAGTATCTGGAGAGTCAAGGCATTGATGTGTTACTGTAGTTTCTAGTCCAGGACTGTGGTATATTAGATATCATTTGATATCATGAAATTGACCATCCCAAACCGTTCCTCTCCACGTGCTTGCGAGGCCCCTGGACAAGCACGCACACGGGCATGGCCAAAAATAGCTGAACAATACAAAATACATCCAGGAAGGCCAGTAATTGCCAGACTGCAGCTTCAGGAGACCTCCAGGCAAGTACACTTTAAGATCATATTATGTATGCAAGCAGCGTACAAAAGATCCCCTGCCCCAAGCAGGCAGCTTGACGAGCCGAATATCCAACTGTCAAGCACTCCTTGTTTGCATACTGTCTGCGCTGTTGACAACGCTGTCATAATTCAATCATGCTAAATACTGGCCTTTCAGAGGCTTTGCCTCCAGTCCGAAACCCATTGTTTTCCCAGGAATGGACTAGCCTACGGGCACATTATTCCCTATAAGACCCCTTGATTTTGAGCATTTCTTCAGATTGCTCTGACTTCCATCCTGCCTTCAGGTGTAGTATTTCCCCTGAAAAATCCCTTTTAAAAACCTCTGTCAAACTCCTACCTTTCTTTCACTAGGTCTGTGTGAGAGATTGCATACATACGCTTTGACTGTATTTCAAAATAAAGAAAACAATTATTATTTACTTCTGTTTGATTATTGACTCAGACCTGACCCCGTAGACATTGGGTTCAAGATCTCGCTAGGTTGCCCTGCCTCCTGCATTGCTTAGCTTGTGCTCTTGCTAATTCCCATTCCCCATTGTTTGGAGCACATTGAGGTGTCCCTCTTGGGACCCCAGAAATCAGGTAACAGATGCATCTGTTGCAAAATTATGTTGCACTTTCAGTCATGACAATCATTTTCCTGATCATAGCATACCTGAAACTGAGATTTCTAAAGAAGCACACTTAGAGAAGTACACTTAAAAAAATAGGGTGAATATTCCTTCTCAAGACTGCAATGTACTATTACAGTAAACATGTGCTATTTGTAAAATATTCAACTCATTAAATATTCTGTTGATTGGAAAAAAAGGTCTATTAATGTTATAAACCACTAGTAGAAAACATACTCCCCTCCCATCTAACTTCTTACCTTCACATTCATATCCACAGTAGAAACACTAGTGGCTAGTGACCCTCCTGTCAATGGGCTGGTGTCACTGCTCCAGGTTTTAGTCAAAATCTTAAATGAGCTAGACAAATTGCTAAACATATTTGGGGGCTAGAGTTCAGAACCATGGAAAGTTCAAAAAGTAAAGCAGCAGCAACAGAAGCCTGCATGTGAACCATGAGATATCTCCTCCACCATTGAGTGATGCTACACCCTTGTTAACTAGAAAAGTAACTTTTAAAATAACTATGAAATGATGTAGCTATACTGTCATTGTTGAGAAAAAGAACTTGAAATAATTTCTTATTTCTACTGAGCTGTTTCTGAGGGATCAATGTGGCTGACTAGAATCCAGGAGGAGAACTTCTGTTAGGAGAAGACAATAATCAAGAGCAAGTATCAATACCCGCCTCCTGATGGTCATCAACATCCCACCATTTCCCTAGCTCTAGGACATTGAAGAAGGAAAAGGACTACTAAAACTGGTAGTAGTAGAACTTGCTTTAGTAATAATAGTGATAGCAGGAACAGTATTTATGTTATGCTTCAGAGTATTTAGAGTGCTCCATATGCACTATCTCAACAATCCCTATAACAATCCAACAAGGTCAGCCAGTTTGATTACCTGTTCATTACAGATGAGGATGACAAGAGAAAAGAGCTGAGGGTGAGTTAGAGCAACTTTCTTAAGGCTGTCTGGTGGGTTCATGAAGTAGCTGAAATACAAGCTGGGGGATTCATGGTTTATAGCTCAGCCACAGCAGTAATCTAGCGCTGCTAATTAGTTAAAATTATTAAAGTATAAATAGGAGCAAAATGCCTTCAGCCATTACCAAACAATGCTCCCTGCAAAATGCATTCTTTCACTATCGCATTACATAAGCTATATGCCTAACCTGAAACTATTTGCATCTTTATTCTGAAAGAAGGTGCTTGCAAGGGAAACACAAAGCCATGTGAGTAATCAGTAATGGGTAGATCACAGAGGGTACAGGTTACCTTTCTGACAGTAGGAGAACCACTAAAATGCCAAGTAAGAAGAGTCCTGCTGGATCAGACATAGGCCTGTCCAATCCAAGATCCTGCAGTGGCTAGCCAGATCCTATGGGAAGCCATTAACCAGTCATCTCCTGTGTTGTCTCTACAGCAACAGGTGGTTATAGCCATCCTAACTTGTAGCCACAAGTGGACTTAGCCATCACAAATTTATCTAGTTCCATTGTAAAGCCGTCTAATCAAAGGCCCTTTAACACTACACAGTTTTAGCACTATGATTCTACTTTAACTGACATAGCTGCATCCTATGAAAACCTAGAGTTTGTAGTTTGGTGAGGCCCTGGAGATTTCTGAGAATTCTAAATCCTCCCCCTTTAAAACTGCAGATCCCAGGATTCCATAGGATCCTGTCATGGTGGTTAAAATGGAATATGAGTGTTATATCCGTGTAGTATAGGAGGACCACTGGTACCCATTTCTGCATGTTTGTTACATTTTTATCCCACTTTTCCTCCAACAGCTTCAAGACAGCCAGAATACTCTTCTACACAGTTCTCCTCCTTATAATTTTATCCTTACAACAAACCCACTAGGGAGGTTAGGTTAAGGAACAGTGACAGGCCCAAAATCACTCAGTGAATTTCATGGGTAAAGCTAGTTTTCCCAAGTCCCAGGCTATGTCTGCACTAGATTGTTATAGTGCTATTATTTCACTTTCAACACCCTATGGAAACCTGGGCCCTTTTCGCACGGGCTTTCCCGAGCGAAATAGCCCCGTGAGCCATGCGGGAGTGGGAGTGCCGCTCCACACGACGCACTCCCACTTCCGGCGCTCTCATGGGGCTGCAGCGGCACGAGCGCGGGGTTTTTGATTTTCGCTTCCAAGCGAAAATCACCCCGCGCTCGCGCAACGCTCCCGGCGCCCACCCGCACTTACCTGTTGTGCGGTGCGTCGAAGAGGCGGCCGGGTAGGGCTTCCTTCCCTCCGCTCCTGCGGAAGGAAGGGGTGGGGCTGGGCGCTTGCGTGACGGATGCGATGGCATCCTGCTTCGCGCGGGTGGGGGGCTGCTCGCGACAGCCTCCCGCTTCGCGCGCAGGGGGTGGGCGGGCGCGACTGTCGCTCGCTCCTGGTGCGCACGGGGGGTGGGTGGACGCGACTGTCGCTCACTCCTGGCGCGTGCGGGGGGGACGGACGCGACTGTCACTCGCTTCCCGCGTGCGCGGGGACGGCGCGAGAGGCTCCTGCTTCTCGCACAAGCGGGGGAGGATGGACGCGCGAGCCGCCTCTGCCTCCGGGATGCTGCCGCTTCCCCGCTTGTTCCTTCGCCTGCGGAAGGAACGAACGGGGAACCGGCAGGCTCTCGGAAGAGGCTTTTCGCGCAAGCCGCCCACCCCGGCTCACGCAAAAAGCCTCAGTGCGAAAAGGGCCCTGGGGTTTGCATGTTGAAAGTGAAATAATAGTACTATAACAGTATAGTGAAGAAATGGCCCCAGTTTAACACTCAAACCACTGTACCATGTTATCTGTCAAGGCTGAGGTAAAGAATAATGTAAATTAATTGTGTCATGTCCTTTCCTCTTACTGTTTTAGCTACATATGAGCATGTATTTTATCACTGTCGACATCAAGAAAATATATTTTTAGAAGTACGGTCAGTTCATATCAATGCATATGCCTAGCACATGTTCATATCCTATGTACTTCCTTCTTTTCCTCTTTTTTATTCTCTTTCTCGTCTGTTTTTTCTTTCTTTGTAATCCTATTTTGAAACTCCAATAAAAATATACAATAAAATGCGATATACTTCCTTTTGTTTGTCTTGGGCAATGGATATAAAACTATGGCCCTTCAGAGTTTTTTGGCCTACAAACCCCATCAGCCCTGGTCAGTTTACCCAATGGTGAAGGATTATGGGAGTTGTAGTCCAAAAAATCTGAAGGGCTACAGTTGCCCACCAATCCTTTTAAGTCTCCTGCAAGTCTGTTTCACTGGGTAATGCAAACTCCATGTATTATGACAAAAGGAAGGGGGAAAACTCTCTCTTGTCTACTTTGTTCACCCCATGCATAATTATAAAATTAGATTATGTATTTAATTTATTTATATCCTCTTGTTTCTCAACTAACATATTAAAATGCCATTAATTTTGAAAAATGCGTAATCATTTAAAAAGATAATAAGATAAAATAGAGCAACCCCTCCATAAAAAGATTCCTTGCAACCTCTTGACCACTTTTCTTAAATACTTTTCTTAAATAAAAACGTCTTTGCTTGCCTGCAAAAAGAAATAGACTCCACAGCCTGGGAGCAGCCACTGAGAAGGCTTTCAGATCAGACATGCCTATGATGATGGTGGGACGAAGAGAGAGTCCTCTCTCAAGAATTTTAAGACTCTGGTAGGTTCAGACAGAGAGATACACTTTTTCAGATAGTCTGGACCCAGGCTCTATAGGGCTGTATTGGTTGTAACCAGGACTGTGAGCTTTGATGGGAAATGGACCAATAGATAGGTTATCCCTTATATTACATGTTCTCTGTTACTATCCCCAGTCAGTGCTCTGGCTGAAGCATTTTGAAGCCACAAGCTTCTGAACAGTTTCCAAAGGCAGGCTCACAGAGCGAGTATTACGATAATTTAAACAGGATATAATCAAGTCACATGCCGCTTTAGCGAGTGTTCCAGAACATGTCCAGAAACAGGCACTGTGGGCACGTTAAACTTAACTATGCAAATGTGTTCCTGGCCACTGCTGAAACCTGAACCTCTAAGCTCAGGGAGACCATCCAAGCTGCAAACCTGAGATTTTGTGTCAGTATGGGTGTGTGCAACCCCACACAACAAAGCGTGAACCCCTACTCCCTGATCTGTGTTTTGATAGATCAGGAGCTCATTTGTCTTGTTTAGATTAAGCTTCAGTTTTTTCATCTTCATCCAGTCCAGCACTGACAGCAGATACCAGTTTAGTACCAGAACAGCTTCCTACGCACTTCCAGGATTATTCTTTCTTTTTTTGCCCCAGCCAACATCCCCCAAACTTTGTTCATATGGCATGTGATTGCTTTGTTTCTGACTAGAATGGAACTTGTGCTGGCACCTACTTGTCAGAACTTGTGGCCTCATCCAGAATCAATCAGCACACCCACTTACATCACTCATGTCATCAGCGTAGAAGGATGAGGTGGGGACTTGGGGCATATTCACATATGCACACTCATCACTCAGTTAGTGCCACATCAGTTGGCAAGCTGCATGTGTAAATGGGCCATGAGAGGCACCAAATTTAGACAGGATTTTTGTATCCCCTTGTCTCACATCCAACACACCATTTTCCCATGGAGTCCACTGATGTATTCATCCAAGAGTCATCAAGATGCGTATATATCACTCCCATGCTGACAGCTGAACGTGGGAGCTGTGACTCCCCTCAAAAGCATGATGCCAGAAGTGATGCGAACGGTCTGTCTGTGATGATGCTGATGGCCCATTTATGTCTCTTGGTGGTGTGCCATCAAGCTTTCCAGGTGTAATGCAATGTGATGAATCTGGAGAGGGACCACAGCTCAGTGGAAGAGCACATGCTTTGCATTGTTACCCTGCTTGCTGGGGGTCCCTTAGGGGGATTCCTTACACTTGTCAAAATTATCACTTGTGGGGAAAATTAGCTATGAACACTGCTATAGCAATGCAAAGAGGGCAGTTTAATTAAGGATCTTGAGCTCAGCTTTACAGAGTTAGATCACACAGAATCAGGCTAACTGTTCAAATTTAAGTATTTTATTGAAAAAGATGTCAAAATCCATATAAGCACTCATACACACAAGCATACAAGGCTACAGAAATTTAGAAAGAGGTGAAAATTGAGAGAGAGAGACATAGGGGTTTTGGGTAATGCTGTACCAATCCAGAAGTCTTCAGCTGGGAAAAGACAAGTGGAGAGCCCAACTCACCCTAGGGGAGGGGCTGAGAGGAGCTTCCACTGGCAGACGGACTGCCAGCCAGTCAACTCTGGAAGAACTCCAAAAATGGAGGAGAAAAAGGGGTTCTAGTTATAGGGCTGAACATGTCCTGGGGACTAGATGGCTGAATTTTTATGAAGATGGCTCTTACCTTTATAATTCAAAGAAAATGCAGCCAGGCATCCTTGTAGTTCCCTGGAAGATGGCTATCACATCCGGGGATGCATGCCTCCAAAGTATAACATTCCTGGCTGTTTGAAATGTTAGTTTGATCTCAGAGACCTCTTGTCTTGTGTTGGCGCTGTTATTGAGGGGATGCCATGTCGAGGAGGGAGCGGGCTTGTTTTCTGCTGCTCCAGAGACTAGGACAAGAAGCAATGGATTCAAGCTGCAGGAAAGAAGATTCCACCTGAACCTCAGGAAGAACTTCCTGATGGTCAGAGCTGTCTGGCAGTGGAATACGCTGCCTCAGAGTGTGGTAGAGTCTCCTTCTTTGGAGGTTATTAAGCAGAGGCTGCATGACCATCTGTTGGGAGTGCTTTGATGGGTGTTCCTGCATAGCAGGGGGTTGGACTGGATGGCCCCTGTGGTCTCTTCCAACTCTATGATTCTGTGATTGCTGAAAATCCATTCAAATGGTCTGTGAGAACCATTTCCAAGATTCACCTAGAATGTGTACAGAAAGCAGTGCTACCCTTTGATCTATATCCATAGCTCTGCTTGTCTACATAGATCTCTATGGCTCACTATGTTTGATATAAAATACTTATGCACCTCAGGACATAGGCTAGGTGTGGTAATAGCATGCAAAAGGGACAATGTTCATTCCCTGGGCATCTCTGCTGGTGGGGGAGGGGAGAGGAGAGGGGAAGGGTCAGGTAACAAGTCATGGAGGCATATCTGAGATACAGAAGG